>CM070604.1:14685116-15285116 GCA_036346395.1 Hsuehochloa calcarea | reverse complement strand
TGATTGATGACAAATCCATTTTCAATAACAACATTTGGATATAAATAGACATAACAGAGAATTTAAGTTAATGAACTATGTCTATGCATGCCATAAGGTGAAATTTTAAAACGTCAATCATTATGCATATGAGAATGATATACTATACATTTAATGCATTCTCCCCTTTTGGCAATTCTCCTCTTTTGGCATTTTAAACAAATGAAACATCCAAATGAAAGAGTATTGATATAAACATTCTCCCCCTTTTGGCATTAATCACTAAAAAGGACACAAAGGGAGGTTTGCAAATCGATACCACTTGCAAATATCGAGGTTGGTCACAAAAAGTATGAATTGAACTTATATGACCAAAGGAGATTTTGTTCTCAAGATATAGAGGAGAAACAAAGATAGGTTATAAACCTATTAATCATAACATTTTCCCCTTTTAAATCAGAATATTGAGAACCACTGGAAATGATGCGACTTGAAATGATATTTGAAATACATTCAAATAATCTCCTACTTTGAAGTCTTCTCAAGAACATTTTCAAATTCCAAAACGAGAAGATCAAAGATGGCCAATATTGAAAATATGTGGAAGCAAGCTCAGAAAAATATGAAATTAATCATGGAGCTAGTGCTGGCATATACACACAATTTTCATTTTGGGAGGCTTAACCAAATGTCAACCAATTTAAAGATATCAAAATCACAAAGTTTCATAAAACTGAAAAATTCAGGATTTTCATATTTTGACAATTCATTTGAGCCTCAAAAGACAGCTGAGAAAATGGGTAAAATGGTTCCAATAAATTTGAGAAATTTTTTCAACATAGAACCACTATAGAGGATCAAATTTCATTATTATATTTTCCTCTAATTGTGAACCCATTTAAAGATACAAAATTCACAAATCTGCTCAAAACCATGCACAAATCTGAAATTTCAGCTTTTGAGCAAAGAGAGAAAAGTCAAAACTTTTTCAATTCAAGTCGAAATACCTTCAAATTTGGCAGAAATAAACTTTAGACTCTTGAGAAACTTATCCAAGAAGAATTTTCGAAAAAGGAGTCTCCAATCAAAAAATATGCCAATTTAAGCTTTGAAGGTAAGATTTTAGTTTAAAGAGAAGAAAAGTCAATACTTTTACAAATGAAGTCCAAATTCTTTGAAAAGTTCCAGATTTTAACTTTGGACTATTTAGAGTGTTTTCCAACAAGAATTTTTTAAAAAGTACTTTTCTTTCAAAAGATATGACAAAATGCGCATTGAAGGTATATAAAGAGAGCAATTTTGCTTTTAAGATCCAAAATGCAAACCAATTTGGATTTCATGGAGTTTTTCACTTTGTTAGCTTTGTATGAGTTAGAAATACTATTTCAAGCCAAGATACACAAAGAAATCCGGCTCAAATAGCAAAACTCACTATATGCAAGAATAGGTCATTTTGGGTCAAAGCGAGTTTTTCGGTGAATTTCAAATGAGTATAGATTTTCAATAGTTGGTCTTTTGTAAAAACTTTGAACTTGAGAAATGTTTGAAATGACCAACCCTATGAGTTTGGTATTGAAAACTTTTTCAAAAACTCAATAGATTTTGATTTAAGGAAATATGTCATTTAATTCAAAATCAAGATCATATAAGATCCTTTTGAGGCCAAATTTTCTATTTTGTTTCCAAAGTAGGAATTTTTACTTCAAAAGCATTTGAAATACATTTTTAGATACTTTTGTGTAGTTTTTCACAAGATTGACCGTTTTGAGCAAAAAGCCACTTGTAAAAAATATTTGGACTTTCGAATGGAAGGCTTGATTTTGAAAAGCTAATCTTGCATATGATTTATAATTTCACTCCAAGAATACCAAATGAAGCAAATGAGAATGAAACACATTCATTCACAAGATCCAATAAATTATTTTGGGCAAATAGGTAAAATAGTTTCCCAATATTAATACTTTACCCAATTTTTATTAAGCCCAAAATATTAATATTTTTTCACAAAGAAAAAATTCCCTTTACACAAAGGTTCCAAAAAAAACTTTCTCCTTTGACACACAAAGGTTCATCATCCATCTTGTCATCTCTTAGACTATATCCATCCATAATTGAATTTTGCAAGGTGCTCGAACTTCTCTTCTATTGATCTTCCATGAAAGCATTCCAAAGAGAAGAGAGAATTTTGATTGACATGAGAGAATTGTGGATACCATTTTAAAGAATAAGATGATATCACTTGAAAAGATGAGACTCATGCCAAGATCAAGATGATCAAAAGAAGAAGCTACCACTTTTGAAAAGAATACCACTTGATAGATGCAATTTGCATTTGCAATTAAGGAATAGCACTAGTGGGTAGCTAGCAAGGATAAAGAGGATCAACTTGATCACTGGAAGTAGCCACAAAAGATTTAGAATTGAATTGGAATGAAATGGCTGTTTTGTCAGAAAAATCGGAAGTTCCGCCGTTTAACTTGCGGTCGTACCGGACTTCGGAAGTTCCTCAGTTATAACGCCGGTAGTTCCGATTTTCCTGGAACTTCAGAGATTGATCTTGGAATTTTGAAGAAAAGAAGGAATTGTTGTATTTTACTCCAAATCTTTGCACAATCAATCAAATAAACATCTTTGGAGTATTTCCAACTTATATAGCCCATAAAAATAAAATTTAAAATAGTTTTTATAAATTAAGCTTTTGGTTTTCAGAAAAGAAACATATTTCCATGAACTTTCATCAAAAGATCCAAATTGAGCAAATGATGAATTTTAAAGCATCCAATTGCATGTATGAGTCATAAATACCATTATGAACATATTCATATGAAGAATTTTGGTTCATATGGAAAAACTCACTTAAGTGCTAGAAAGTGACCACTTAGGTCATAGTAGTATTTTGGACGAGTTTGAAAATCAAATATCTTTTTCTAGGTTGGTCTTTTGAAAATCCTTTGAATACCAAAAATGTTTAGAATAACCAACTCTAGGATTTTCCTTTTGGCAAGATTTTCAAATTCCTTTTAGAATAGATTTTACACAAAAATCTAGTTTATGTCAAAAACAAGATACTATAATGTAGGATTTTGGCTAGAAATGCATTTTTACTTAAAATAGGTTTTTCTAAAGCCAAAACCTTTGGTAAACTTTTCAAAAGCATTTGTATACATTTTGCAATTAATTTTTCAAAGAATTACTAATAGTTATCAAATTTTTGACTTTTGGCTAAAAGGCTTATTTTTGAAAAGCAATACTAGCACTTAATTTATTTGGGCACACATAGGGATGTGAAATACATGACTATGATTTAGCACTCCCCCTTAATGTGCCACAACCATCTTGCTCAAGAGATTAATAATGAACATTATGAACATAGAGCAAGAGCACCCCTTTTTAAAATAATTTTCATGAAATGCAACCTACACAAGGCATAAGGGGCTAGATACTTCAATGTAAGTACTTGTTACCGAAATGACATTGGCTTATGATACGACATGATTATCCTTAGGCTTGGCTCCAATTTCGCATATGGTGATCCGTCCACCTCTTCATATGAGCCAAACATCCAATGCCTTTCCAAGTACCTATTCATCATTTAAGCACTTTGGTACCCAAAACTTGGTTGGGTCCACGAATGTTAGTCACAATAGATTTGGGCACCCAAATAGCCCTCACAATAGTTTTAGAAGAACTAACATTCCTAGCAAACACATTGCCATTAATATCCTTCCTAAGCAAATAATGATCATTATAAATAATGGGCTTAGGAGTGATACCTTTGGGACATTGTTTGCCAATATGCCCCTTTTCCCGGCAATTGTAGCAAGTTAGGACTTTGCTTCCCCTACTTGTCTTTATTTCTTGCTTCTTGCCGGTTTGCCTCAATTTTGAATGTCTTGTCTTGACATCCTTTTGATTAGGGCACACCGAGGCATAGTGGCCCTTTCCGTTGCATCCATGGCACTTGATATATTTCTTCGTATGTCTCGCATTGTGCCTTGTCTTGCTATTCTCCCTTTTCTTGGGAGTGTAGCCAACACCACTCTTATCTTGCAAGCATTTTTGCTTGCTCAATATTTCGTCGAGAGTGGCCTTCCCTTTATAGCTTCTTTCCAAGTCATTCTTCAAATTTGTGACTTGGGCCTTGAGCTCATTATTTTCCTCTACAAGATTAGTCTCAACAAGCATAGAGGAAATAGGAGTATCTAATTTAGAGCAACAAGGCATTTCAAGTAAATCCTCACATGAGGTGGATACATTAACCTTAGATGAAATGCATGAGGTACAAGCTATACATGGCAAATCATCTAATAAATTACATTCAATGCCTATATCCACCTTAGAGCTATTTAGATTATTTAGGAGGAGAATTTCATGTTCATCTTTTAAAACATCATAATCATTTTGAAGAGAGCCATACTCTTTCTTCAAAACTTTGAATTTCAATTTCTCCTTTCCTAAATATTCATTGAGCTCTTCTAGCATATCCATCAACTCATCATATGAAGGCTCATCGTTTCGTTTACCTCATTATTACCTTGAGCCATGAAGCATCGAGTTGATGTGGAGGAAGTGGAGGAGTCCTCATAATCGTCGGAGTTTGAGATTGAGCATTCTTCTCCGACGATCGCTCATATGTGCAATCTTCACTTGTGGAAGTGGACAATTCATATTTATCTTGAATTTTGGTCCACATCTCATGAGCGCTCTTGAGATTGCATATGGCATCAAAAATATCTATACTCAAAGCACTAAATAAAACGTTAGTAGCTTGAGCATCGAGATGCGAGCATTTCTCTTCCTCAATTGTTGGAGCAAGAGGATCCTTTGGAGGAGAAAAGCCCGCATCTACAATCCGCCATATATTTAGGCCAATGGCCTTAAAATAACAAATCATGCGGATTTTCCAATAAGCATAATTTGTGCCATCAAAGATAGGTGCTTTACCTAGGTGCACTAAATCTCTAGTTGACATCCTTTACTCTCTAGACGGTTAAGTCTAATAAATGAGAGACCAAGCTCTGATACCACTTGTAAGATCGAGGTGGCCGACTAGAGGGGGGTGAATAGGCGGTTTTAAAAATCTATCGCTAAACCAATATATAAATGCGAAGCTAATATCGAATTGGTTTTGCACAATTAAAACCTAAAACAACTAGGCTCAACTAAGTGCACCGATAATATGAACACAATACAATATGAGCAATCATACAAGATATATAAGCAATTAAAGCAAGAATGTAAATAGCTCAAAGTAAAGCACAAGTAAAAACAAGATGACACGATTATGTTTTACCGTGGTGTTCGGAGACTTGCCGGTCTCCCCTAATCCACGTTGAGGTAAGCCCAACCCGCGTTGGACCGGCTCCTCAAATGAGCACACACCTCCGAGGTAAGTCCAACACTTGGACCGGTTCCAAACCGAACCAACACCTCGCTCAACTGTGGTTGCTCTTCCTCCACTCCGGAGATGGCGAGCACCAAACCACTCACAACCGTCGGGCCTTCTCACAAGCTTCTTGAGAAGGTCACCGAGCACGACGCCTCCACGCCGTCTAGGTGTCGGCAAACACCAAGAGAAACAAGTCTCAACGATCACTTGAACTAATCAAGTGTCAACGCTCAAGTGGATACTCAATCCACTACCTAAGGCAACACATGCACTTAGGGTTTGCTCTCAACACTCACTAAGTGCAACACATGCACAAAAGAGATGAGAGGCTTGCTCTTAGCTCAATAGAATGAATATGGGCACCAAGCAACCTCTCCCAACCGGCCAAGGTGGCTATATATAGCCCACACACAAAAACTAGCCGTTGGAGGCAAAGTTGCAGAAAAATCAGGGAAATCGGAAGTTCCGCCAACTAATATGCGGAACTACCGTTTTCTACTGTTCATGGGCCGTACGGGTGCATAACGGCTCAAAAACTAGCCGTTAAAACTTTTGGTGCGGAAGTTCCGCAATACAAATATCGGAACTTCCGATAATATCGGAAGTTCCGCGAGACAAAAATCGGAACTTCCGCAGCCCAATTTCAGCACAGACGATACTCGGTAAAAATGTCATAACTTTTGACTCCGATGTCGGAATTGAGTGATCTCGGACTCTATGGAAAGCTTATTCAGAGGGCTACACAACCCACCTATTTGATTGACCTCAAACACATTTGATCAAATCAAAAAGCACAACTCCAAAGAGCCACTATCATGATCTAAGTCCAAATAAATAGCAATAAGCAATCTTAGACCATGCCAAGGGAAAATGCATGAATCCCAACGATTTGCAAAACACATTTGCAAACTTAGATCATGCCACAAGGTGTAGGTACATGGACTTCAACCATTTGCAAAACACATTCGCAAAAGTATAGTCACATGCTACAAGAATTAACTGCATAAGCCTCAACTATTTGCAAAACACATTCGCAAATAATAGCATCATGCCATGTAGAGCTAGAGCAAGCAAGATTGAGCTATTAACACATGATGAGACTCAAGCTACTAGACAAGACCCCTCTTAATAGTACGGCAACCTATACTAGCAATCCGGTCTTCCAACCAAACACCAAGACCGGTAAAAGACTAGGAACACATCCTTAGCCCTAGCTAGTCATACCTTTGCCGTGAGCATCTTCTTGAAGCTTGATGACGCACATCTTCACTTCAAGTCCGGGTCATTGTCTTGGCATGCATCAACCCATGATGCATCCTTTACTTGACCTCCATCAACACATGATGGATCTTCTCTTGTCTTGACGATCAACTCATGATCATCTCCTTCTTCGATATCTTGTTATGCATCAACACATGATACATCCTCTTCTTGAACCTTGACTTGATGATGATCAACTCATGATGTCATCCAAAGTCTTCGTCACCCTAGAACATAGCCTATTCATCCAACTCATGAAAAATGTTAGTCCCACAATGATTAACAATAATTATCAAGATATACATGCAACAAATGCTTCTGAACAAACTATTGTAGAAGGGTGCGGTACTACCGCCAACTATCATGCGGTAGTTCCGATTATCGGAAGTTCCGCTCATTTCATTGCGGAACTACCGCACTTGCGAAAATGGCTAAGTCCCTAAAAAGGGTACTCTCTGGAAAAATCCAACCGCGCATTTTTCGGACCATCCGATAATCGGAACTTCCGCTCTTATCATTGCGGAACTTCCGCACCTCGAGAAATCGGCTAAGTCCCGAAACCGGATGCTCTCGGAAAAATCAAGCATTGGAAATCGGATCGTCGATAATCGGAACTTCCGCACGTATAACGCCGGAACTTCCGATTGTGCACAGAGAGAAAGATTTTGTTTTTTAAACCAAACCAAAAGACAATGCATGATCCTAAGTTGATCTTTTACCATCTTTGCATTTCCTTTTCATGTCTTCATTCAGACTCCGGGACTAAGCCTTGAACACATCTTAGCACACACATTAGTCCCACAACACAATTGCAAATAATTGAATATAAAGCAATATGAGTATATATGAACTACATAAGTTTTATATACTCAAAGGATTTGTTTCAAAGTAATGATCCTTAATATATGAGGAGAATGGAATATGGATCAATACTTATGAAACCACAAAATATAGAGTGAACTCCCCCTAAATGTGTGCATACACAAATGTGTAATAAGAACATATGCACATATTCAAGTTTAACTTATGGTTGAGTTCAACCTATATTTTGGATTCGAGGAATGCAACAATATATAAGATTAAGATGTCGATTGCATACCTCATTGAATTTCACCTTTATATCCAAATGAGACTACACAAGATATTACTAGATAAAAGAGTTAGTCTCATATTTGGATTTGTCATTAATCACCAAAACAATCCATTAACTCATAATGGTGGGTCTAGATCTTTCAATCTCCCCCTTTTTGGTGATTGATGACAAATCCATTTTCAATAACAACATTTGGATATAAATAGACATAACAGAGAATTTAAGTTAATGAACTATGTCTATGCATGCCATAAGGTGAAATTTTAAAACGTCAATCATTATGCATATGAGAATGATATACTATACATTTAATGCATTCTCCCCCTTTTTGGCAATTCTCCCTCTTTTGGCATTTTAAACAAATGAAACATCCAAATGAAAGAGTATTGATATAAACATTCTCCCCCTTTTGGCATTAATCACTAAAAAGGACACAAAGGGAGGTTTGCAAATCGATACCACTTGCAAATATCGAGGTTGGTCACAAAAAGTATGAATTGAACTTATATGACCAAAGGAGATTTTGTTCTCAAGATATAGAGGAGAAACAAAGATAGGTTATAAACCTATTAATCATAACATTTTCCCCTTTTAAATCAGAATATTGAGAACCACTGGAAATGATGCGACTTGAAATGATATTTGAAATACATTCAAATAATCTCCTACTTTGAAGTCTTCTCAAGAACATTTTCAAATTCCAAAACGAGAAGATCAAAGATGGCCAATACTGAAAATATGTGGAAGCAAGCTCAGAAAAATATGAAATTAATCATGGAGCTAGTGCTGGCATATACACACAATTTTCATTTTGGGAGGCTTAACCAAATGTCAACCAATTTAAAGATATCAAAATCACAAAGTTTCATAAAACTGAAAAATTCAGGATTTTCATATTTTGACAATTCATTTGAGCCTCAAAAGACAGCTGAGAAAATGGGTAAAATGGTTCCAATAAATTTGAGAAATTTTTTCAACATAGAACCACTATAGAGGATCAAATTTCATTATTATATTTTCCTCTAATTGTGAACCCATTTAAAGATACAAAATTCACAAATCTGCTCAAAACCATGCACAAATCTGAAATTTCAGCTTTTGAGCAAAGAGAGAAAAAGTCAAAACTTTTTCAATTCAAGTCGAAATACCTTCAAATTTGGCAGAAATAAACTTTAGACTCTTGAGAAACTTATCCAAGAAGAATTTTCGAAAAAGGAGTCTCCAATCAAAAAATATGCCAATTTAAGCTTTGAAGGTAAGATTTTAGTTTAAAGAGAAGAAAAGTCAATACTTTTACAAATGAAGTCCAAATTCTTTGAAAAGTTCCAGATTTTAACTTTGGACTATTTAGAGTGTTTTCCAACAAGAATTTTTTAAAAAGTACTTTTCTTTCAAAAGATATGACAAAATGCGCATTGAAGGTATATAAAGAGAGCAATTTTGCTTTTAAGATCCAAAATGCAAACCAATTTGGATTTCATGGAGTTTTTCACTTTGTTAGCTTTGTATGAGTTAGAAATACTATTTCAAGCCAAGATACACAAAGAAATCCGGCTCAAATAGCAAAACTCACTATATGCAAGAATAGGTCATTTTGGGTCAAAGCGAGTTTTTCGGTGAATTTCAAATGAGTATAGATTTTCAATAGTTGGTCTTTTGTAAAAACTTTGAACTTGAGAAATGTTTGAAATGACCAACCCTATGAGTTTGGTATTGAAAACTTTTTCAAAAACTCAATAGATTTTGATTTAAGGAAATATGTCATTTAATTCAAAATCAAGATCATATAAGATCCTTTTGAGGCCAAATTTTCTATTTTGTTTCCAAAGTAGGAATTTTTACTTCAAAAGCATTTGAAATACATTTTTAGATACTTTTGTGTAGTTTTTCACAAGATTGACCGTTTTGAGCAAAAAGCCACTTGTAAAAAATATTTGGACTTTCGAATGGAAGGCTTGATTTTGAAAAGCTAATCTTGCATATGATTTATAATTTCACTCCAAGAATACCAAATGAAGCAAATGAGAATGAAACACATTCATTCACAAGATCCAATAAATTATTTTGGGCAAATAGGTAAAATAGTTTCCCAATATTAATACTTTACCCAATTTTTTATTAAGCCCAAAAATATTAATATTTTTTTCACAAAGAAAAAAATTCCCTTTACACAAAGGTTCCAAAAAAACTTTCTCCTTTGACACACAAAGGTTCATCATCCATCTTGTCATCTCTTAGACTATATCCATCCATAATTGAATTTTGCAAGGTGCTCGAACTTCTCTTCTATTGATCTTCCATGAAAGCATTCCAAAGAGAAGAGAGAATTTTGATTGACATGAGAGAATTGTGGATACCATTTTAACGAATAAGATGATATCACTTGAAAAGATGAGACTCATGCCAAGATCAAGATGATCAAAAGAAGAAGCTACCACTTTTGAAAAGAATACCACTTGATAGATGCAATTTGCATTTGCAATCAGGGAATAGCACTAGTGGGTAGCTAGCAAGGATATAGAGGATCAACTTGATCACTGGAAGTAGCCACAAAAGATTTAGAATTGAATTGGAATGAAATGGCTGTTTTGTCAGAAAAATCGGAAGTTCCGCCGTTTAACTTGCGGTCGTCATCGACTTCGGAAGTTCCTCGCTTATAGCGCTGTAGTTCCGATTTTCCCGAACTTCAGAGATTGATCTTGGAATTTTGAAGAAAAGAAGGAATTGTTGTATTTTACTCCAAATCTTTGCACAATCAATCAAATAAACATCTTTGGAGTATTTCCAACTTATATAGCCCATAAAAATAAAATTTAAAATAGTTTTTATAAATTAAGCTTTTGGTTTTCGTAAAAGAAACATATTTCCATGAACTTTCATCAAAAGATCCAAATTGAGCAAATGATGAATTTTAAAGCATCCAATTGCATGTATGAGTCATAAATACCATTATGAACATATTCATATGAAGAATTTTGGTTCATATGGAAAAACTCACTTAAGTGCTAGAAAGTGACCACTTAGGTCATAGTAGTATTTTGGACGAGTTTGAAAATCAAATATCTTTTCTAGGTTGGTCTTTTGAAAATCCTTTGAATACCAAAAATGTTTAGAATAACCAACTCTAGGATTTTCCTTTTGGCAAGATTTTCAAATTCCTTTTAGAATAGATTTTACACAAAATCTAGTTTATGTCAAAACAAGATACTATAATGTAGGATTTTGGCTAGAAATGCATTTTTACTTAAAATAGGTTTTTCTAAAGCCAAAACCTTTGGTAAACTTTTCAAAAGCATTTGTATACATTTTGCAATTAATTTTTCAAAGAATTACTAATAGTTATCAAATTTTTGACTTTTGGCTAAAAGGCTTATTTTTGAAAAGCAATACTAGCACTTAATTTATTTGGGCACACATAGGGATGTGAAATACATGACTATGATTTAGCACTCCCCCTTAATGTGCCACAACCATCTTGCTCAAGAGATTAATAATGAACATTATGAACATAGAGCAAGAGCACCCCTTTTTAAAATAATTTTCATGAAATGCAACCTACACAAGGCATAAGGGGCTAGATACTTCAATGTAAGTACTTGTTACCGAAATGACATTGGCTTATGATACGACATGATTATCCTTAGGCTTGGCTCCAATTTCGCATATGGTGATCCGTCCACCTCTTCATATGAGCCAAACATCCAATGCCTTTCCAAGTACCTATTCATCATTTAAGCACTTTGGTACCCAAAACTTGGTTGGGTCCACGAATGTTAGTCACAATAGATTTGGGCACCCAAATAGCCCTCACAATAGTTTTAGAAGAACTAACATTCCTAGCAAACACATTGCCATTAATATCCTTCCTAAGCAAATAATGATCATTATAAATAATGGGCTTAGGAGTGATACCTTTGGGACATTGTTTGCCAATATGCCCCTTTTCCCGGCAATTGTAGCAAGTTAGGACTTTGCTTCCCCTACTTGTCTTTATTTCTTGCTTCTTGCCGGTTTGCCTCAATTTTGAATGTCTTGTCTTGACATCCTTTTGATTAGGGCACACCGAGGCATAGTGGCCCTTTCCGTTGCATCCATGGCACTTGATATATTTCTTCGTATGTCTCGCATTGTGCCTTGTCTTGCTATTCTCCCTTTTCTTGGGAGTGTAGCCAACACCACTCTTATCTTGCAAGCATTTTTGCTTGCTCAATATTTCGTCGAGTGGCCTTCCTTTATAGCTTCTTTCCAAGTCATTCTTCAAATTTGTGACTTGGGCCTTGAGCTCATTATTTTCCTCTACAAGATTAGTCTCAACAAGCATAGAGGAAATAGGAGTATCTAATTTAGAGCAACAAGGCATTTCAAGTAAATCCTCACATGAGGTGGATACATTAACCTTAGATGAAATGCATGAGGTACAAGCTATACATGGCAAATCATCTAATAAATTACATTCAATGCCTATATCCACCTTAGAGCTATTTAGATTATTTAGGAGGAGAATTTCATGTTCATCTTTTAAAACATCATAATCATTTTGAAGAGAGCCATACTCTTTCTTCAAAACTTTGAATTTCAATTTCTCCTTTCCTAAATATTCATTGAGCTCTTCTAGCATATCCATCAACTCATCATATGAAGGCTCATCGTTTCGTTTACCTCATTATTACCTTGAGCCATGAAGCATCGAGTTGATGTGGAGGAAGTGGAGGAGTCCTCATAATCGTCGGAGTTTGAGATTGAGCATTCTTCTCCCGACGACCGTTCATATGTGCAATCTTCACTTGTGGAAGTGGACAGTTCATATTTATCTTGAATTTTGGTCCACATCTCATGAGCGCTCTTGAGATTGCATATGGCATCAAAAATATCTATACTCAAAGCACTAAATAAAACGTTAGTAGCTTGAGCATCGAGATGCGAGCATTTCTCTTCCTCAATTGTTGGAGCAAGAGGATCCTTTGGAGGAGAAAAGCCCGCATCTACAATCCGCCATATATTTAGGCCAATGGCCTTAAAATAACAAATCATGCGGATTTTCCAATAAGCATAATTTGTGCCATCAAAGATAGGTGCTTTACCTAGGTGCACTAAATCTCTAGTTGACATCATTTACTCTCTAGACGGTTAAGTCTAATAAATGAGAGACCAAGCTCTGATACCACTTGTAAGATCGAGGTGGCCGACTAGAGGGGGGTGAATAGGCGGTTTTAAAAATCTATCGCGCTAAACCAATATATAAATGCGGAAGCTAATATCGAATTGGTTTTGCACAATTAAAACCTAAAACAACTAGGCTCAACTAAGTGCACCGACAATATGAACACAATACAATATGAGCAATCATACAAGATATATAAGCAATTAAAGCAAGAATGTAAATAGCTCAAAGTAAAGCACAAGTAAAAACAAGATGACACGATTATGTTTTACCGTGGTGTTCGGAGACTTGCGGTCTCCCTAATCCACGTTGAGGTAAGCCCAACCCGCGTTGGACCGGCTCCTCAAATGAGCACACACCTCCGAGGTAAGTCCAACACTTGGACCGGTTCCAAACCGAACCAACACCTCGCTCAACTGTGGTTGCTCTTCCTCCACTCCGGAGATGGCGAGCACCAAACCACTCACAACCGTCGGGCCTTCTCACAAGCTTCTTGAGAAGGTCACCGAGCACGACGCCTCCACGCCGTCTAGGTGTCGGCAAACACCAAGAGAAACAAGTCTCAACGATCACTTGAACTAATCAAGTGTCAACGCTCAAGTGGATACTCAATCCACTACCTAAGGCAACACATGCACTTAGGGTTTGCTCTCAACACTCACTAAGTGCAACACATGCACAAAAGAGATGAGAGGCTTGCTCTTAGCTCAATAGAATGAATATGGGCACCAGCAACCTCTCCCAACCGGCCAAGGTGGCTATATATAGTCCACACACAAAAACTAGCCGTTGGAGGCAAAGTTGCAGAAAAATCAGGGAAATCGGAAGTTCCGCCAACTAATATGCGGAACTACCGTTTTCTACTGTTCATGGGTCAGACGGTGCATAACGGCTCAAAACTAGCCGTTAAAACTTTTGGTGCGGAAGTTCCGAAGATAAATATCGGAACTTCCGATAATATCGGAAGTTCCGCAGTACAAAATCGGAACTTCCGCAGCCCAATTTCAGCACTGACGATACTCGGTAAAAATGTCATAACTTTTGACTCCGATGTCGGAATTGAGTGATCTCGGACTCTATGGAAAGCTTATTCAGAGGGCTACACAACCCACCTATTTGATTGACCTCAAACACATTTGATCAAATCAAAAAGCACAACTCCAAAGAGCCACTATCATGATCTAAGTCCAAATAAATAGCAATAAGCAATCTTAGACCATGCCAAGGAAAATGCATGAATCCCAACGATTTGCAAAACACATTTGCAAACTTAGATCATGCCACAAGGTGTAGGTACATGGACTTCAACCATTTGCAAAACACATTCGCAAAAGTATAGTCACATGCTACAAGAATTAACTGCATAAGCCTCAACTATTTGCAAAACACATTCGCAAATAATAGCATCATGCCATGTAGAGCTAGAGCAAGCAAGATTGAGCTATTAACACATGATGAGACTCAAGCTACTAGACAAGACCCCTCTTAATAGTACGGCAACCTATACTAGCAATCCGGTCTTCCAACCAAACACCAAGACCGGTAAAAGACTAGGAACACATCCTTAGCCCTAGCTAGTCATACCTTTGCCGTGAGCATCTTCTTGAAGCTTGATGACGCACATCTTCACTTCAAGTCCGGGTCATTGTCTTGACATGCATCAACCCATGATGCATCCTTTACTTGACCTCCATCAACACATGATGGATCTTCTCTTGTCTTGACGATCAACTCATGATCATCTCCTTCTTCGATATCTTGTTATGCATCAACACATGATACATCCTCTTCTTGAACCTTGACTTGATGATGATCAACTCATGATGTCATCCAAAGTCTTCGTCACCCTAGAACATAGCCTATTCATCCAACTCATGAAAATGTTAGTCCCACAATGATTAACAATAATTATCAAGATATACATGCAACAAATGCTTCGAACAAACTATTGTAGAAGGTGCGGTACTACCGCTAACTATCATGCGGTAGTTCCGATTATCGGAAGTTCCGCTCATTTCATTGCGGAACTACCCGACTTGCGAAAATGGCTAAGTCCTAAAAGGGTACTCTCGGAAAAATCCAACCGCGCATTTTTGGACCATCCGATAATCGGAACTTCCGCTCTTATCATTGCGGAACTTCCGCACTCGAGAAATCGGCTAAGTCCCAAACCGGATGCTCTCTGGAAAAATCAAGCCGGAAATCGGATCCGTCGATAATCGGAACTTCCGCACGATAACTTGGAACTTCCGATTGTGCACTGAGAGAAAGATTTTGTTTTTAAACCAAACCAAAAGACAATGCATGATCCTAAGTTGATCTTTTACCATCTTTGCATTTCCTTTTCATGTCTTCATTCAGACTCCGGGACTAAGCCTTGAACACATCTTAGCACACACATTAGTCCCACAACACAATTGCAAATAATTGAATATAAAGCAATATGAGTATATATGAACTACATAAGTTTTATATACTCAAAGGATTTGTTTCAAAGTAATGATCCTTAATATATGAGGAGAATGGAATATGGATCAATACTTATGAAACCACAAAATATAGAGTGAACTCCCCCTAAATGTGTGCATACACAAATGTGTAATAAGAACATATGCACATATTCAAGTTTAACTTATGGTTGAGTTCAACCTATATTTTGGATTCGAGGAATGCAACAATATATAAGATTAAGTTGTCGATTGCATACCTCATTGAATTTCACCTTTATATCCAAATGAGACTACACAAGATATTACTAGATAAAAGAGTTAGTCTCATATTTGGATTTGTCATTAATCACCAAAACAATCCATTAACTCATAATGGTGGGTCTAGATCTTTCACCGGCAGCAAGGTCAAAGCAGCGGCAAGGGCTCAGGCTTGACGGAGTTAGGGTTCTGGTGACGCTTCGGCGAAATGAAGGTGTTGAAGACGCAGATCGGGACCTTGCGAACTCAAAGGTGGCGACGGTGAAGCTTGAGGTGCAACAGAGACGAAGAAATAGCTCATCGTCGGCGATGGCGCGACATTGCTTCCTTGGCGATTTCCGGTGGCTAGGGTTTAGCTCTCGGGTGCTCGTGGCTAGGATTGGGATGTGGGGAGCGAGGGCTACCCCTCCCCTTATATACAAACGGTCGTGAGAGTCCGAGGCGCACACGCCATGGCAGGTCCATGCGGCGGAGAAGATAGAATCTCAACTCAATCGGATACGAAGAACAATGTTTGGGTAGGGGCCACTCGTCGCTGGATGCGGCTCAAGCGAGTTCGCGTGTAACAACAGCAGGCACACAGGTGGTGACCAAGAGGACCGCATACAGGCGGCGAGAGAGAGAGGGGACGCTGCCATGTGAAGCCTTCATGTCAGTGAGAGCAGCGAGACAGGGGTGCCGGCTGGGTTGCACAGGACTAGATCGGGAAAGGAATAGGAATAGGCTGAGGGTTTGGGTTTTGGCCCAAAAGAATTTTTTACATTTTAATTATCTTTTGCAATTTAGAAATAAAAGTAAATCCAAATAGCAAAAACAAAAATGGCAAATGAACTCGGAAAAATTCCAGAAAAATCTAGAAGATATTTCCAAGCACAAAGAACTCAAATAAAATAGTTTTAGAATTAGTTGATATTCAAATTAGTCACATTAAATTATTTTGACATTTGAAAGCTCATATTAAGCTTTATTAAATTCAAATAAAAACTTGGGTGAATTTTTCAAGGGCTAAACTACTAAAAATGATTTTAAAAACTTCAAAAATTGGGATGTTACAGACACCTTGTTGGGAGTCTTGTTTATTTGGGTATCACTCGTCTTGACATTTCATACCCTATGCATATCCCGAGTCAGTTTGTTTCTGCTCCCACTCAGCTCCACTATAGTCATCTTCTTCGTGTTGTACGATATCTTCGTAGAACCATCACTCGCCGTCTCTTTTTTCCTTGCTCTAGCTCTTTACAGCTCCAAGCATATTCTGATGCCACCTAGGTTAGTGATCACTCTGACCGCCGATCTCTCTCTGCCTATTGTGTTTTTCTCGGTAGTTCTCTCATTACTTGGAAGGCTAAGAAGCGGGCAGTAGCTTCTCGTTCGAGTGATAAGGCTGAGTTGCGAGCTATGGCTTTGTTAACTGCGGATGTTACTTTACTACGGTGGTTACTTGAGGATTTTGATGTTTCTATTTCAGCACCAACTCCTATTTTGTCTGACAGTATAGGTGCTATTAGCATTGCTAAAGATCCGGTGAAGCATGAGTTTATAAATCATATTGGTGTTGATGCTTCCTACATGCGGACACAGGTGCGGAAACAGATTGTTGCTCTTCAGTATGCGCCTACAGAGTTTCAGTTCACAAACTTTTTCATAAAAGCACAGACCAGAGCCTAGCATAGTTTATATTTCTCAAAACTTCATGTTGTTAATTCACCATAAGTTTGAGGGGGGGTTAGATGTGTATTATTATCTGTGTATTTTCCCTATTGTCTAATGGGTTATTTGCACATATATATCATACTTATATTTGTATATATATTAGCTCATTGGCCTTATGATAAATACAAATGATATTCATAACAGTATCGAGTACAAAAAACTATACCCTGACACTGCATAAATAGACCCGAAAATGGAAGGACAACAGAAGAGTAGATTCAGAATATTTCGATCATTTTCCCGCCAGATCATATTTGTTGTTTCTCTGCTCCTATCGTCGTTGGAAGTTCAACTTATGGATGCAGACAGCATACATGAAAGCGAAGAACACCGCGAAGAGCACAAGCACCGGCGCGACAACTGCCATAAAATTCCTGTGGTATCCGAAATGATTCGTTATGTAGTAGCTGATTTTCTGGTTGGACTGGCCGGGGACTGAGATTATCTCTTCCAGGTCTCCGTACTGCGTCACTATGAGCCCATACACTGTCCATGCCAATGGGCAAATCCAGTAGTACCAGATCCACCATTTGGGAATTCTCTGAAGAAAACAAGAACAAGATCAGTAAGTTGATCTTGCAAAAAAGAAAGAAAGAAAGAATCACAAGAATTGTTTGATCTAAGTAACAACTCACCGGTCTCGGGATGAAGAAGCCCGAGAAGAGGTTGAAGAGGGAATAGAAAGCTGCGGCGAAGATGGCTGCAACCTCATGGTTTGGTGAGATTGATACAGTCATCATCCCATAGTAGGTGAAGTAGAGGAAGGAGAAGTAGGAGACGAAGAAGAACCAGAAGAACTTAGCAGCCGTCCACTGGAAGCTCATCATGGCATATACGATGAGGGTGTAATACGAGGCTTGGACGAACACATAGGGTATCTCCATGACAACCTGCAGCAGAGCACAAAAGATTTGATACTCCGGGAAGCAAATGACACCTTACTACCTTAGTTACCACTGTTCTTTTTCTTTTACCTGAGCAATGGCATAGGGCATTGCAGAGTACATCCCAGCAGCCCTCTCTCGGTAGAAAACTGTCCTTTCGATCGAAACAATTGGCTGCACAGTTGCGCAATTGTTTATGCCGACAAACATAACCGCCGTATACATTGCTCCAATGACCATTCTGAGAGTATTGGCATTTCCCCTGCATCATAAGGCACCCAAAACTTCAGATACTGCTACATTAGGATTAATGAGTCGAAGAAAAGTAGAGTATTTACATCTTGGTGCCAATCTGCCAAAAGATGGAGCCGAGCAGCAAGGCTGTGAACAAAGTAAAGGAAAATCTAACAAGGTTGTAATCTGGGCTGCGCCAGTAGGTCAGCCATTGCTTCCAAAGGCAGGCTTTGAACTGCCCTATAGTGGATTGAGAGTATTTTGTAGGAAAATGCAGATCTGATGTTCCTGGTTCTGGTTGGCTTAGCTGGTTCACCGATACCTTGTTTTGCCTGGAAACACATCCAGTGAATTTCATGAGAATTTTTTTTATTTAAACTAATCTGACAAAACACAGTAGAGTTTTTAGTCAACACAAAAAAGAATTTGCTTCGCTTACTTGTACAGGTCAGATGTCTTATAGTACTCGGCAAAATCCATATTTAGGCGTACTTCTGCAGCAACTGAACTGACCTCAAGCATCCACGTTGCAGGATTGTACTTATCTTTGATTTTAGGCACTCCAGGAATTGCCTGGTAGTATTAAACAACAGATTAGTTAGAAAATTAAGTTTATTTGTAGTTATCCATATCACATCTGCCACTGAACAATAGTTCATCATAATGTGAAACTATCTGTACCTCGAAGTATTCAATCATTTTCTGGGAGTTACGACCCAATTTTCCAGAGTATATCACCTGGCCTCCTCTTTTCAGCAATAGCAACTGCACAAAAGGAATAACTCACATGTTATCATTTAGTTGCTGAAATGGATCAACTGCCACTTCAGTAAATTTCTCATGGTCACCTCATCAAATGCTTCAAAAATGTCAATGCTTGGCTGGTGGATTGTGCAAACCACTGTCCGTCCAGTGTCAACTGTGTTCCTCACTGTTCTCATGACAATTGCTGCAGCTCTTGCATCAAGACCTGATGTCGGTTCATCCATGAAGATGATCGATGGATTTGCGACAAGCTCCACAGCTATTGTCAACCTCTTTCTTTGCTCTGTTGAAAGCCCCGTGATTCCTGGCAGGCCAACTAAAGCATCCTTTAGATTGTCAAGCTCCACTAGCTCCATAACTTCATCAACAAATTGCTGCAGTCATTGAATCATTTGAGATGTGAGTTTGATAAATTACGATACCTAATCTTAGTAAACAAAAAAAATCTAATTATAACTACTGTTGTCATATCTATCAAATCTCAAATATCTGATTGACTTACACCTAGAACTAAGAGGAATTCGACTCGCTAATGACAAGAAGCAAAACAAACTGATTAATTCATTCTGTTGAAGTAGCAGAATGATTTGTTCTTCCGCGAAAATTTTGGAAGCAACAAAAGGTATAGTGTTAGTAACAACAAAAAAGACATTAACTTACAATCTTGATATCATCAGTGATTTCTTGATCTCCAATTTTTTCAGGAAGGCGCAAGAACGCGGAGTATATCAAAGACTCCCTAACTGTGACCTGAGGTGAATGGATATCATTCTGCTCACAGTAGCCAGAAATCCTTGCAAATGTTGCTTGGTTCTTGGGATAACCAGAAATTCTGATATCTCCTTCAATGTAACCACCAGTCTTTCTTCCGGCCAAAACATCCATAAGAGTCGTCTTTCCAGCTCCACTGACTCCCATGAGTGCTGTCAGCACTCCAGGCCTAAATGATCCAGTAACCTCACGTAACAATTGGAGCCTATCTTCCGTCACTCCTTGCTGTTTCATTTCCTATGTATACAGCAAAACTCTCAAATCAATATTCCAGGTTTTAAATTGAGAACGAAGGTAAGAAAGGGAACACGAAAAAAATCCCAAGAAAAGTTGTAGGTGAACTCACTGCAGGCATGTCGACAAAATAGTTCACATCATCAAAAGACATGGATAGAGGGCTGAATGGAAGAACCATTCCTCTTCTTGGAGCAGCTTCATTGTTGTCAATGGACATAACCCGTGAAATCCCATTTGATGGACTATTGCTCAAACGAGCACTCAATCTCGTCTCCTTCATTTCCTCTGAAATAATTACAGCATTAAACCTCGAATTTAGAAACTGTCACTTGTTTTTTCCATATTCACTTATGACTTTCAGTCAGAGTTGCTTACTGTTGTTCCCACCGTCCTTTGATTTTGTGCTGCCATTTCTTACAGTCTCTCTTGTGCCCCCGTTGCCTTCCACTTCCTTTGCAGTTTCTTCAGATATAACAGCTTGTGGTTTTCCCAGAGCTAACAATTAAAGGTGTCAGATGGAAAAGGAGAGTGCAAATGTGAATAGTTCATCATATTGTAATAGCCCAATAGGTAATATACAATACAAGGACACACGCAAGAGTAAACCCTAAACTAGGAGTGGAATACCACAAATACCCTTAACACCCCCTGCAAATGCAAGGCATGTGCAATACCATTGCATTTGAAAGGGTTGACATGAAAATAGGGAAAATTCAAAATCCGAGTCTTGATAATGTCGTCGTAGCGTGCAGCACTTGAAAAATATATCGAGTATCAAAAGATATCCTCCCATCAGGGGTCGTGCGACAGCCCATAAAGCACAAGGTGCAAGGGCTGAGAAAGCAGAGGCAAGCGGGAGCAAAGTCGACCACGGCAACACGACGAAGAAGATGATGAAACCGACAGGAATAGAGAGAGCTGTCAAATCAAGCTGAAGAGGAATAGATAGAAGCATAGCGGCGCAGATCAAAGCCCGAGACGGCGGCAGCACAGTGCACAGAAGCGCAACGGAGGCACAGTGCAAAAAAAGCGCGGCGGCCTTAGAAATTTGGGGCGGTGTCTCATAGAGAAACGGTGGCATTATAACAATTTCTACGATCTGCAGCGTCTCATAGAGAAGAGCGACAGCTACTGCCATGCGAAAAGGAGATGAAGAGGGCCATACTCGATCCAAGAGGACAGACCGTGGCTAACAAAGCAATCAACTGACTAACAAGGAATTTGTGGACCTGCACAGCTTAGATGAACTCAAAGATAGAGTGTTACAGACTTGGATAGACTCAAAGAGAAAAAGGACTCAAAGGAGCAGCAAATACTAACAACACTCTTTAATAGTGGAAAATGCTGCAAGAAGATGGAGCCGGGGAAGCTAAAGCCAGCTGTACTAGAGGAGAAGCTGGAGTCAGTTGAGAATCTAGAGCGGCTCCGGCCAGATCTGGTTATAAACTCCTCTCTGATCCCATCTCTTTCTCTCTCTCTCCCTCTATCTTCCTCTCTCTCCACCGACGGCGACGGCGACCGGCCTGCCGGCCGGCGGCTCCGGCTTGTCGAGGCGGTGCCAGATGCGGCACCGGCCGAGGCTACCGAGGGGCGGCCAGGAGGAGGAGGTAGCACCGACCGAGCGGCGGCATCCGGGGGCGGCGACCTTCTTCGGCGGAGATTTAGGGGCCCGAGAGGAGGCGCACGAAGAAGTTTCGGCGGCGGCGGCGAGGCGAGGCGCGGCGCGGGAGATCAAGGCGGAGCGGAAGGAGACTCGGGGCGTGGAGGAGGCGCTCGGGAGGGCGAGGCGGCGCGACAGGAGCCCGGATCCGACGGCAGTGGCTCGTGGACGCACCGAGGAGATCGGAACGGCGGCCGGATTCGGAGGCGGTGGTGCCGATCCGGGGCGGCAGCGTGGGATCTCGCCGGATCTGGCTCGGGACAAGGCTTGCGGTGGTGCCGAAGCAGGAGACGGTGGTTGTGCTGTTGTTGCTGATTCTATTGAGAAGAATAAAATTACTACTAGAAGGAGGCCACCCCCGGGAGTGGAAATTGCTCCTCCCGGGGCAGCGTGTGTAAAGGATGAACGGAGAGTAGGAGAGAACCTAGTGCTCTGATACCATGTTAGATGGTGAAGGAGAGTGCAAATGTGAATAGTTGTTCGTATTGTAGTAGCCCAATGGGCAATATATAATACAAGGACACATAAAAAAGTAAACCCTATACTAGGGATAGAATACCACAAGTTCCCTTAGAAAAAGGAACAGTAAATCACATATTGATCCAAAAATCATGACCAGCAAGCATTGAAATTATTATTTTTAGGTACTTACGATTCAGATACATGAGTGATAGAGTGAAAAGCACATTGAAGAAGATGGTGAAACCTAAGAGCGCTGCTGCTCCGATCCAAAACCAGTTTTTGTCAGTAAAGATGTTGGCACCTTCCAGCATAGCTATCCCGAGTCTTTTAGAAACACCGTTGTTGTCCTATCAACATGCAAACACACCTTGTAAACAAACATACATGTCTAATAGTGAAAAATCAGCGCGGTAGTGAGCTCACCATTACAAACTTGTTCATCCACCGAGGAGCATAGAATTCATTGACTGCTAGAGCATTATATCCATACATCAGTGGTGAAATCCAATAACCCCAGATCCACCAGTTTGGGATGAATGCTGTTAACAGTGGAGGGCTAGTCAACAAAGCTGCAATATTGATCTGCAGAAGCAATGTAAAGTGCAAAGGAACAAGATAAGTAATCGACCTTTTGGCAGGAGAAAGCCTCCAAGAACAAAGAAGATGAGAAGGAACAGGGCTCCTCCGGTTTGAGCAATGATCATGGATCTGCACAGGCCAGCAATTGCTCTGAAAAGTCCACCTGCCATCTGCTGGATCAAGAACACTAGCAGCAACTGCTTGAAAAATCTGCGCACAAAGATGACAATTTAGCCGCCACGAAACTGACAGTTCCTGATTTATACAACAAAAGTTTTTCTCCTTTGTAAGTACCTGTCAGCCTCTGGGGCAAATCCTGTAGTGTAGTATGTAACAACCACCCAGACTATTGATTCGATAATGGAAAAGGGGATCCTGAGAATGACATTCGGTAGCGTGAAGATCCAAGCAGGGTAGAAGAGGAGATCGCGGTGCTTGTAGAACACCGGCAACCTTGTGATGGTCAAAGAGAGCTCAGCAAAACCATTGAACATGTTCACAATCAGGCCAAAAAGCAGTGCGCCAATGTAGATAAAACCATCATCTAAATTCCTTGTGTGCATCTGGGTCCTTAGAAACACCGTTGACGCGACAAGGGCTACAATGATGAGCTTCAAATTTCACACATAAAAGATGTCGTCACTTACATTGTGGATTTTAATAAGTAGTCTTGAACGGGAAAATTCTGCTCACCTGTATGGTTTTGAAGATATACACAAACGAATTGCGCTTTATGAGGAGCCACTCCTTGTCAAAGGATGCCTTAAGGAGCTCTGTAGTTGACACCGAATGCTTCGAGAAGACGAGGGCAGCCTGATGGTTGCGACTCTTGTCAAACGGCGCTGAGAGATGATTCTCTAGTTGGAGCCCAACATGGAACCTTTTAAACCGCTGCGCAAATTCTGGGACTGAAATATATCGGTATGGCATGTGCTTGTCAGCCCAGTACTGCTCCTGATCCTTCTTTGATGTCACCTGAAAATTATCCAAAAAAAGGTTTTAATGTAAATCATAAATTGAAACTTTCAGAAACACGGTAACTGGTAACTAGACCACTGCTTGGTGTTACCTCCTGAAGAAAGTCTGCAGTGCCCTTGCGCTCTGGGCAGCGGAATCCGCAGGACTCAAAGAATTCAAGACATACTCGCGGGGTCCCTGGTATACAATCTGGCCTTCTGACAGTAGGATTATGTCATCGAAAAGGTCAAAGGTCTCAGGGGCTGGCTGAAGGAGGGACATTAGGATGGTAGCCTCGCCCAAGTGCACAATCTGCTGCAGACATTTGACAATCTGGAAGGTGGTGGAGCTGTCCAACCCAGTTGATATCTCGTCCATGAATAGGACCTTTGTTGGGCCGACGATCATCTCTCCTGCATTCCAAATGAGCAAAATTATTTCAATCTTCATGCATCCTGAGTCCTGACATTGTTAAAAAAAAGTTTTGATTTCATATTAATCAGTTTGAAGTAATACTTTTGCATTGCTACATCATTTCATACGCTAAATATTGAGGTGCTTTCCTGGTTGTACTTTCAAGCATTGAATTACGCAGAAATGTATCAGTTAGCTACAACTTGAACTAAAATCATCCATCATTGTTAAACCTGCCTGTAATGCACTAGTCCCTAAAGTAATTTTCGGTCACTTCTTTCCTGTGCACTTTTGATCCATTTTTAGAACTATCAAATTGACTCGTAGGCTGTGACCCTATAATGTAGTAATTTCTACAGTTTAGGCAGCCAAATATAAGACTAGAAACTCTTGCATGTCAGAATCATGAGAAGCTGCACTGGAAGTTGGATTGTAGTATACGTTCGTACTCTTCGACGGGAAAGAGTGGTCACTGGACAAAGTGACCATCCAACAACTATGAAATGGCTGGACCATAAGATATGCCAGTACGCTACAAAGAACTTTTTTTTATTAATTAACCTATTTTTCAATTTTTTTATTACTAATCCATCGACAACTTCATTTTGAAATCTGACCCTTTTGACCACATCATCACCCGTGGCGTAGCAACATAACACTGTCACGTTATAGGATAAATCTGACTAAATAGCACTTCTTGTCATGCCAAACAACACTGTTACGCTACTAGTGGAGGAGTGATAGAATTTAGTCACACTATGGTGCTGACGTGACAATGTTATTTTACCGCGTCACGAGTGGTGGCGTAACAAAAATGATCCGAATTAGAAATAAAGTTAGAGAGGAGTTAATAATAAAAATAAATTAAAAAAATAGGTTAATTAATAATAAAAATTCCGCTACAAACTGCGTTCCAACCAAATGCTCACGTCCGTCGTGTGTGGACCTGGCGGCACCATCATCTCAAAAGCGCAGACAACTTTTGTCTGCAGGAACCACGAGACGTGACACCGGAATTATACCGTCGGCTAAACTTCAGTCTTCCAGAAAGGCCACATGTTTGCTAGTTCCTATCAGGATTCAGGAGCAGTGTTCAGAAAAATAGGAAATTTCGATCATACTGGTGGGGCCAGCAGGAATACAAACTGATAAAAAAAATCAGTTTGGTTGAATTTGTTTTTTAAAAAAATGAATTTGCTTGAATTTGTTTTTTTTATTATTTCAAACCGGTATCCAAAACCCTGTTCAGAGTACTAAATGGTAAACACAGCAAACCGGACCCTCCAAGTTTTTGCATAAGTCCGAATTAACATCAATTCGCGCATCTGCGCCCGCTACCCTCTGACACAGAAACAAACAAGGCGCAAAGCAGCATCTCCTTTTCAACATATATGAGCATGACATAATGCTGAAATAAGCAAGGCAAAATTACCGGTGGTGACACGCTTCTTCTGGCCACCGGATATCCCCCTCTGCATCTGGTCGCCGACGATGGTGTCCGCGCATATGTCCAGCCCCAGTATCTGCTCCCAAAAAAACGAATTCAGTCCAAAACACTTCGTTATCACCGCGCTCGCGTCCATCGCAGTCGGGGTATAATCACATCAATATTTCTTTTTTTCGCCGGTCCTAAAAGCCCATCAAGTCATTAGCCGGCGTCAAAGGAAGTGTTAATGGCCTGGGAGCGCCTGTTACCCGCCAAAAAACCCTTTTCAAACTTTACCTACCAACCATCCTGCCCATGTAAACGCTGTGACCTATGCAGAGAATAAAACTGGGAAGCAGAGAGCTTTGGCTGGGCATAACAACAAACATGTCGTGGGCATGAGCACAGGTGTGCTGATCCAGTGGTGCCTCTGACATCAGGTTAAGTTGTTGCACCAACCCCCTCTCCCCGAAGCTACACACAAGAAGGCCCCACCGAGAGTGGAAATGAGTCCCAAGTAGGTGAAGAGGAATGAGCCTTGTTGGCTTTAAGTATCAAAAGGGGGAAGTGAGCAGACAAACCTGCTGCCTACTGCTACCGACTATACTGCTGGAGCACCACTTATGCTGGTTGCCCTCTGGCTCAGCCTCAATTACTCACTGCTAGTGTCAAAGTAGTGGACTCGGTGTTTGATTGGGTTCTTGGGAAAATATTTTTGCCATTCCCATCTTTGCTGTTCACCAAACCACGGCACCCACAAGGTCATGGTTGGTGTTTTTACGTGTGGACCGTGTGCAACCATGTCTACCTCCTGTATGCCCATGAGGCCATATGATTGAGAGGATTGGCACTGCCAATTTGCCACTGTGTTGTCGCTGTGGAGTGAGAATACCTTTTGATGACCTAATGCTGAGGGAAATCTTGTGCATAACGTTACACAATATCGTACCGATGCTTTTGTCTATTTGCCTCTCCAATCGAATCGATGTTACTATCAGTTTTGGAGTGGTATTATCGACAATGATGGTTGGGTGTTGAATCGCGCACCACAAAGGTCTTTATCAACAGAAGGACTATTTCAATGGTCTCATTTCATCAAACTTCTTTTTTTTCCCCGAGGAATTAATGGCAATTCAGAAGTAACAGAGGAGGTAATAGATTCAGAAAGTACAAGGGCCCCTACCCGGAGGGTGTAATCCGTCTGAAGACTGCTCCCGGCTCCTTGCATTGAAGTGGCCTGGACACCAGATCATCCGACACGTAAAATAAATCACTGAGGTGCTGCTAGCTACAGAAACCGTAAACTTCAAAACAAAGCATAGTTAGCTACTGTTACGCACGATGTACTATATGATTACGAGATTTCGTTTTACTAGGATTCCGTGATTGGAAGTGGTCGCCCAACTATTTGGGACCAGCTGATTTCAACACTGCAACTAAAAATGGAGCTAGCTTTAGGTCAGTTTAAGTTTAGTAATAGAGTATTTGCTGCACAAAGATTGTGTATGCACGCTAAGCTTATTTTTTTTGGACTTTCATGTGAATTCTTGAAGGTTTTATAAAATAAAAGAAAGCTTCTACATGGTTCCGCCTCTGACTAGAAGCTCTAGCATTGTAAGTAAGAAGTGGGCGCCAGGGGTCGGAGGGGTGGTTAACTAGCTCTGATCTGTTTCAGTACCTTCATGAAGAGGTCAACCTCCGGCTCGGGCCGGATGCCGGCATCTTTCTCCCGCCTCGCCAGCTCGGTCAGGAGATCTGCATTATACTTGCATCCACTCCATCATCAAATGCTCAATCATTCATGGTCGTTTGGTCGAAGCAAGCGAAGCCCTCGACTAAAATTTCCAGCCAATGCGAATGTGCGATGCGATGCAGGTAAGGTAGGTCGATCGTGTACCGTATTTGGTGCCGACGCCTTGGCACCTCGCCGAGAAGTCGAGCGTCTCCTTGACCGTCATCTCGCCGACGTGCACGTCGGTCTGGCTGATGTACGCCGCCGTCTTCTGCGGCACGAACTCGTCCAGCGCGTACCCGTTGTACGTGACCTCGCCGCTCGACCGGAGCGTCGGGTCCAGCTTGCCGGCCAGGGCCAGCAGCAGGGTGGTCTTCCCCGACGAGGGGGGGCCCAGCAGCAGCGTCATCCTGGACGGCCGGACCACGCCGGAGACGTCCTTGAGGATGCTGAGGGTCGCCTGCCGGCCGAGCCGCGCGCCGACGAGGCCCAGGGCTCCCTCGGCGATGTTGCGCGCCGTGTTGAGCAGCGTGGGCAGCGCGCGGCTGCCCACGTGGCACCGCGCCTGCACCGTGAGATGCTCGAACCGCACCTCCACCGTCGGGAGCTCGATGCCCACCCTGCGCAGTAATTGTCACTTTTCATTCAGGAAAAATTGCTATACAAAATTACTAATTAGTGGGGCCAATAAATTATTTTAGCGGCTTGGTCAACGGATAGATGTCACTGGAGTTAAGCAAATAATTGGCGTTACGGTTGATGCTATCATTCATTCATTCATTCATTTCCAGCAAGCGAGCTGCAATGTAGGTTTGGATGTCAACTTTAAGCAACCTTTGGGACCAGAGACAGCGAATGTTTTCATTTGGAGTAGCATACAGAGTGCATTCCTTTTTTTTTCTTTTCTATTAAAAAAAGGAAGAGTATCTCCAATTTAATCCTCCAAAGAAAAGGTACATTACACACTTAACTAGGATACTGACATCATTTAATACAGCTGCACTCATGATGTCGAGGTCGAAAATACACTCCATAGATTAATCAGTAACAAAAAAAAAACGTTGATGATGTCATGCACATGTCGGCTGACGTAATTAACCAAAGCCCCCAAAATGCGTGGTTGGTTTGAGTACTATGGCCTGTCCTGATTTGGATTTGTTCAGCTGCATCTACCAATCTAGCCAATGCCATGCCATCAATCACTTTCCTGGTGCGTACTACTTAATTCAACCACAATATTCTAGATGCATATACGATGAAACGGAGTCATGCATGGAGCCGTTCCAGTTAACGCAACATGTATGAATTGAAAAGAGTATACAAAGTAGTTGCACTGAGGATTATGTTCGTTTTGCAATATCTGAGAAAGGCACCGTCCCGGACGGCGTATGTTCGATCGTTCTTCTGTGTGAGGAATTCTCTAGAGTCATTGGTTACCACTATAGGTGGTAGGTTAGTCAATCTGAATTCAAATCATTGATTATTTCTTAAATATATTATGCGAAAAAATAAACTTTATTTATTTGTACTAACGTTTTTATTATCATTATTCTAGATGTGTTTTGCGGCCTTAACGAGTCCATATTACACAGTTCGAAGGCTCCTTTCCGATTGTTTGACTAGTAATAGAAAATGATAATACGTGTGCTTGCGGCCACAAAAAAAAGTAGACGCTTGTTCATGCAGTGTATAGGCAAGAACTAATATGGCTATGAAAATTAATAACCGGCAATGGCGTGCGCTTGTAGTGTATTATGTTATAAATTATTCCTCCCTGACTAAGCAAAAAGAAACAAGGTTGCAAGTTATGTTTAATCAAACCATGCACGTCTCAGCAGATCAGTAGTGAGTACCTGTCGATGCGGTTGCGTAGCTTCTGGAGGAAGCGCTGGTTGTCCTCCTCGGCGACGCGGAAGACGCGCTCGATGAACTCCTGCCGCTCGCCGACGTCGAGCTTGCGCACATCCACCTCCTTGTACTGCCGCTGCTTGCCTTCTGCTCCACCCGCCGCGGCCGTGGCCTCGGCCTCGGCCGAGGAGAGTATGGCCGTCCTCATGCGGCTGTAGGTGGGCAGGCGCTCGATGGCCGCCCAGCGCAGCGCCTCCTCGTCGTCGTCGACGCGCCCCCTGCTCCCTCCCCCGGACGACCCCCACCTGCGCCTGCTCCCCCCGCCGCCGTGCTGCGGCATGAAGGCCTCGTCGACGCCCCAGTTCTCCATCCCCATCCCCCGCCCGAAGCTCCGGCTCATCCGCCGCCCCGACTCCCACACCTTCTCCATCGCGCCCTCCATCTTTATCGATCGCACGATACGTAACGTACGTATGACCCTGCCCTGCAAGTTTCGGACAAAGTGTTGCGCGCGTCAGTGTGGCAGTTGCTGTACGTGTGTCATGTGGGCGTACGCCCCTCGAATGGCTTCGGCTGTTGTGGAACCGGGGAGGAGGAGGCGACGAGTGGGCGGGACGGGAGGCAGGGGGAGGGAAGGCGTAGTGCGCGCTTATATGCCGCACGCGGGGGTTGGCTGGTGATTTTCTGCCATTTCTTACGTGCTTCCACGCCTTTTTTTTATCAAAAAGACGCGGGCGGGGTTGCGTGGCGCTGTGTGTGAATCGTGACACATCATGTTTTGGGGGTTGGTGGGGGCGTTCTGTTCCGGTGTAGGGACGGTAATAGGGTGTGGTGGGTATACGAATAGTATCCGTTTATATTTATACCTGCAACTTGAATTCTCCTTACGGACATACACGTGAAGGACGACGGACGAAAAACATCGCCTATACCCGTCGTCTGCGGGTATGCCCGTTTACCCGCGAATAACATATCGCCATCCATAGGTACCCATCGCCTGCGGACATACTCGTTACCCGCGAGCAATGCATACATCAAGTTCATCATAATTCACACATCAATAATGCATCACGCATTCAACAACTAATAAAATTCATCACAATTCACATATCATATTCGACAAGACAACTAATCAAGTTCAACAAATAAAATATAAATATAAACTGCCATAGTTGCTTACACATACGAGTAGGTTACGGGTAATCGGGCGAAACATGTACGGGTGGTGCTTACCTGTGCCTACGCCCGTTTACCCGATGGGCAAATAATTATGTCTGTTTTCATACCTGTGGGCAAAGAAAACCGCATATACCCGCCTCTATTAGGGAATTCGTCCGCAAGTATACGAGTAATCGGGCACAATTACCATCCCTATTCCGGGGTGAGGTCGAGCAGTGGGGCACGCGATCACGGTGGGCAGGTGGAAGAACGGGGTGGGTGGGGTTAGGCCGAGCGGCGCACGGGGATTCGGCCCGTTTGGGCGTGTGGTCGGTGGGCTGGGTACCGCGACAAAGACGATGGCACCGACAGGCGAGGGCAGTCTCGGGCACTGATGGCCCATATTTTAATTTCCTTCACATATAAAATTTATGTTTTCTATTGATCCACCAAATGGGAATTTGAGATTGGGCTAGGCCCGAGGCCCATCTCCGCCACCGCACCGTGGCCCATATTTTAATTTCCTTCACATATAAAATTTCTTCACCTACATGATTAGGAACAGCGGACACTGACCGGTGAGCACCAGACTACCGATTTTCTTCACCTACATGATTAGGAGCGTAGGGAATCTAGCTAGTCAGCTAATTTGTGTTGTTGATTGTCTGGCTGTGACTTAAACCGGATAGGTTTCATTAGAAACAACGTTTGATCAGTCGATGATTGTATTTTATGAGCAGAATCATAGAAAGTATGGCATGTTTCCGAAATCTTCTCATCCAGGGGTCAAAAGAGTGCTAAAATTAATTTCTGAAATTTCCTAAGCGCCGCCCGTACGCCCACGAGTTCATGTCGACTATTGGACTAGGAATAAGGTATAGTTTTTTTTTGCCATATTAATAGTATGATGAACATGTGGTTAAAAGGAGAAGCGACTGCAAAAAAAGGAGATTAATATAAAGTTCAGTGAAGACTGTACAAAAGCGATTAATTAACTAATCAGTGGGAGGCGCGCATGTGGACGTACGTTTAGCAGTGTTTGCAACTCAGCGGACGTGTCGTACTGTACACTCCTACGATGCTAGCTCCATCCCAGTCGGGTGATTGGTAGTGTATTATGTTGGCAACCACCCAGCAAGAAGAACGTGATCATAATTAAGTTGATCTCAATTTTTAATACGTTGGGAATCATGTAGCTAGGATGCTTGCCACTGACATTTCAACAACAGATCAGAACAAATTATCCGAAGAGAGGTCCAGCGGAAGTAAGATATGTGTTCTACATTAAATTTTGCTGTCCATCCAATAGATGGTTCAACAAAATAACTCGATCACGCATTTGTCGAGCGAATTTCTTATGATTTTGTGACGAAGAACACACTATTAGTTTGGTCAATTGGCTTCCATTGGGGTGCAAATCTAATTACTCAAATGTACTATTCAGTTTTGCAGCTTTCCTGGGCTACTTGGCAAAACATGCATGAACAATATGGCTATCGAGAGACGCTTCCCTAAGCACTCAAGCGATATTATGCACAAATTTATCTCTACATGCAGCGATGCGAATTCTGCTAATTCTGCTGCGGGAGAAGAACCAGGGAAGGATCGTGATCGAGAAGGTGGCAGCAGCTTCTGGGAGTGAGTTGTTTCGGGCATTGGGTTTGCAACTATTCAGGATGTCTAGTAGTTAATCTACTCCCTCTTCTTTTCTAAGTGCCCTAAAATCCGCAGTCTCAAAACTTTTCACTAATATATTTAAACTTTCCACTATATCACTGGATTTGTTATTAAAAATACTTTCATAATCTTATAATTTTATTAGTATTATAGTTTTATTAGTACTCTCTCCATTCACGTTACTTGTCAAATTTGACTTTGATTGACGGAGTTTTGGCCGTTACTTTTTAATCAACACAAAAGCAAATAACTCTAAATATAAAATATTAGTAAACTACTTTTGATTACAAATCTAACGATATCACTTTTATGTTACATCATTCACTACCATAAATCGTTAATTTCAAGTACCCAAAACACTCGAGAAAATACCAAAAATACTCGGAATACTAATTCCCGAATATCGATCGTCGAAAAAAACACTTAAGATCGTTTAGTCAGGTAAAAATTGGTTTTCCAAAAATTACACTCGGAAGAAGTAACTTTCTCGAGCATTCAGATTTACACTCAGAAGAATAGCTAGCACCACGGGTTCAACCACCGTAATGGAATACTTTTTCAAGTGTATGTCAACCAAAGACACTCGAGAATAGTTGGTTATTTCTGAGTATACGCCAACCATAGACACTCAAGAAATTAACATAATACTTTCCGAGTGTATTTCAACCAAGAACACTCGGGGATAGTTAATTTTTCCTGAGTGTATGGCATCTAAGGACACTCAGGAAATACCCGAACAACATATGCATCGATTTTGTACGTACAACATGTTTCATTTTGAACCACACTACCACGCTGACATAAAACTCAGCAACCAAACAGATGCATTCCACAACAACAAAAATACTACCAATTAGTCACAAATCATTACATATATAGATTCGACAAGATTGACATAATGTTTGAGTTTACAATACAACATTCACATAAATATACCCTACACACTCAGCACAACATTCAGATTTCAGACTAAATACAGTCTACTATGATGAGCCAATATACATCCATGGAGTAGACAACCCCACCAAAAATACATTTTATTTCAATCTTTGAAGCCAACAACTCGCTGGCATCAATAGGATTGCCCCTTCTGTGTTCTCTACAAAAGTTCTTGCTTGCCATAAAATCAAAAGAATTATGTCAGACTTTTTCTTAGTTCTGCAAACAGTATTTACATTAGATGTATCCTTGGATAGCTAACAATTATCAACACATTGAAGAAAGACTCGTTAGTGCAGTCCAGATCCTTCATCAGTTTTAAAATCTTTCAGAAGTGGAACACATTGAAGTACTGTTATCAATACAAAAAGAACTTTTAACAACTATAACAACTATACATTTTCAAACAATATAATCATATGAACCATACAGTATGAATATTACACAACTCAGTCAAGAAACTTGTAACTCGAAGCTGTATATATCTTTGTTGAGCTTTGTGCAAAACAAATACTCATTAGGACTTTGCATGTCAATTTTGTTGAAGACCAATTTCTCCCCTTGGAAAAAAAGGTAACTATCACACACCACGGCATCAAGCTAATTTAATTGATAGTGTCATTAAAACTTTCATTACCTTCTCCAATAACTTGAAAACCAAGAAACTTATTGTACCAAATAATAGCTTCCCCTAGGTTCTTTTTCCCTGTCGCATCACTATTAGCTTCAAGAGCTTCAATAGCTGTCATGAAACTAACATATATTAAGGCATGTAGATTTCGAGTTCTGCATACTGTATAGCCAAGGCCCAAGAATTCTAACAAAACAATCAAGTTGGCATCAATGTAGCTACAAATGTTTATCGAAAAAAAGAGACCTAGGGTTTAGAGGATCAGGACTTCAAGGATAAAATATATCGGACCTAAGAGCTCAAAAGAACCCCTCGAACAATAATACTAATTGGACTTATTATTATTAAAGCCAACTAAAGCGCTTCTAATTCTCTCCCTTTAAGTTTAGACTTTAGGAGATTCAGAGTCTTAAATGACTTGTACTCTGCTAAAGAAGAGCCGAAATATCCCAATAAATCAAATGTATAAACAATCACATGTATAAACAGAATGTCATAAAAGGTACCTATTGAAGAATCTAGACTCGCCGTTATGAGTTAATGGAGTATTTTAGTAATTAATGATAAATCTATACGTGAGACTACCACTTCTATTAATATAACTATTGTTTAGTCTCAGCTGAATAAAAAGGCGAAATTCAAAGAGATATACATTCGACATCATATTTTTATATCTTGTTTCATTTCTCAAATCTAAAATATAGGTTGAACTCTACCAAAAGTCTAACTTGAATATGTGCATATATTTTTATTACACATTCGTGTATGCACACATTTAGAAAGAGTTCACTCTATGTTTTGTGGTTTCATTAGTACCGATCCATATTTATTTATCCCCACATATTAGGGATCTCTACTTTAAAACATATCCTTTGAGTATATAAAACTTGTGTAGTTTATATATACTCATATCGATTTATATTCAATAATTTGTAATTGTGTTTATGGGACTAATATGTGTGCCAAGTTATTTTAAAGGCTTAGTCCTAGATTATGGAAGGCAACATGGAAATGGCAATGCAAAAACAATAGAGAGATCATGTCTAGTAGCTTGATAGCATGATCTTGTGCAAAATGGATCAATCTAGGATCATGCATGCATCTAGTTTTTGGTGGTTTGAATGACAACCTTGTTTTTCTTAGAAAAATCAGTAGTACCGATGTTTTGCTAGCCGTACTATCGCTTTGCGGTATGACCGGAGTTCTTATGATGGAACTACCACAATGAGGTATGATCGCAATCCCTGCGGTGCATGTTTTCCAAAGAGATGCATTTTTTAAGTTTATTTGCTCTCTTGGAAATACGGTAGTTCTGAAGGTCATTGGGCGGTACTAGCGCAATCCGGTAGTACCTAAGTCTTGACAGCAGTATGTTTTTTACAGAACGACACCTTTTGATCACTCGGTGAACGGTAGTTCCAAAGATTGCTTAGCGGAACTACCGTATCGCGGTATGACCGCATATTGAGCGGAACTATCGCAGCCCAGATATTCCAAAATATAGACAGCGGTACGATATTTCCAGTAAGGACTAGTTTTGGACCTCGAAGGGAAGCGATCGTATCGCTCTATGTGATTGAAAATACCAAAGAGCGTAACTACCGCATGATCAACAGCGGTAGTACCGCACCTATCAGTAATAGCTTGTTCAGAAGCATTTATTGCAGGTATATCTTGGTAATTAATATTTATCATTGTGGGACTAACATTTTCCATGAGTTGGATGAATAAGTTATGTTCCAAGGTGGTGAAAACTTTAGATTGCATCATGAGTTGATCATCATCAAGTCAAGGTTCAAGAAGAGGATGCATCATGTGTTGATGCATATTAAGATCTCGAAGAGGAGATGATCATGAGTTGATCACCAAGTCAAGAGAAGACCCATCATGTGTTGATGGATGTCAAGTAAAAGATGCATCATGGGTTGATGCATATCAAGACAACGACCTGAACTTGACGTGAAGATGTGTGTTATCAAGCTTCAAGAAGATGCTCAAGGCAAAGATATGACTAGCTAGGGTTAAGGATGTGTTCCTAGTCTTTTACCGGTCTTAGTGTTTAGTTGGAAGACTGGATTGCTAGTATAGAATTGCCATACTATTAAAAGGAGTCTTGTCTAGTAGCTTGAGTCTTATCATGTGCTGATAGCTCAATCTTGCTTGCTCTAGTTCTCCGTGGTATGATGCTATTGTTTGTGAATGCATTTTACAAATAGCCGAGGCTCATATATTTAATCCTTGTATCATGTGACTATACTTTGCAAATATATTTTGCAAATGGTTGAAGTCCATGTACCTACTCCTTGTGGCATGATCTAAGTTTGATCTAAGTTTGCAAATTGTTGGGATTCATGCATTTTCCTTTAGCATGGTCTAAGATTACTTGTTGATATTTCTTTGAACTTAGACCATGGTAGTGGCTCTTTGGAATTGTGCTTTTGATTTGATCAAATATGTTTGAGATCAATCAAATATGTGGGTTGTGTAGCCCTCTGACTAAGCTTTCCATAGAGCATAAGATCACTCAATTCCAACATTAGAGTCAAAAGTTATGACCTTTTTACCGAGTGTCGTCTGTACTGAAATTGGACTGCGATAGTACCGCCCGAGAAGAGAGGTACTACCGCAGAACGGTAGTACCGCCTGTTGCACTGTGGTACTGCCGCACAAAAAACTTTAACGACTAGTTTTTGAGCAGTTAATGCACCCGTACGACAGATGAACAAGAGAAAACGGTAGTACTTGAGTTTGTACGGCCGCACAAAATTCTGATTTTTTGGGATTTCGCTCCCAGCGGCTAGTTTTTGTGTATAGGTTATAAATACCCACCTTGGCCGGTTGAGAGATAATCTTTGGCATTCCATTTCACCATTTGAGCTAGTGTGAGGTTCTCCTCTCAATTGTGCATGTGTTGCACCTTGTGAGCAAGGAGAGAGGTTTCTAGTTGCATGTGTTGCATGTAGAGGTGGATTTTGTATCCACTTGAACTTGTGTATTCGTTGCACATGGTGAGAGTCAAACAAGGGGCTTGGTTTATTACTCTTAGTGTTTACCAACACCTAGACGGTTGGAGGCGTCGTGGACCGGTAATCTTCTCAAGAAACTTGTAAGAAGGCCCAGCGTATTGTGAAGGTTAGAGCTCACCTACCCGGAACGAGAAAGAGCTACCACCCGTAGAATTGAGGTGTTGAGCTTAATTCGTAAAGCCGATCCAATTATTTTAGGTTTACCTCAACGTGGATTGGGGAAGACCGGCAAGTCTCCGAACACCTCGATAAAACATCATTGTGTCATTGTAGTTTGTTCAATTGTGCTTTACTTTGTACAATTTACATTCCTTGTATTAAATTGCTTTCATGTCTTTGAATTATTGCTATCATTATCAATAGTGTATGGTGTTGGTGCACTTAGTAAAGACTAGTTGATTTAAACTTTAATTATGCAAAACCGAATTAATTTACAATTCCGTATAAAACTCGGTTTTAACCAAAAGATTTTAAAACCGCCTATTCACCCCCCTCTAGTCGGCCTCCTCGATCTTACACCTATCTAACATGAAATTCTTGTACTAGAACCACGATCTTAAGTTACCTTCAAGTTGATTTGATATGGCAAAGTGCATCCTAAACATTATTTACATCCCACTAGAGTAACATGGCCAAGTCAGGATTGGACAGCTCTGGAAGTTTGACAGCTCATAGCATCAGAAATCATGACCAACCGAGATGGCTAAGTTAACATGGCTAAAACGTCGCTTCATGGAGATGGGTTATAGATTCATCCTGGATGCTTTGTGGATCAGTTGCTCTTTCTGAAATCTTGCGATTGAAACACCAACATAATGCCACATTTGGAATAGCATAGTACCAAAGTTACCGACTGTGTCGTGCTATAATTGATTCTTTTTGCGTTCCAGTTTACAAAAGATAATAACATGTATTTTTCACCTTTCAGAAGTACATAGTTGAGTTGGCTTTTGGACATGCCAAATTGGCAGGATCACCTTTGTGAAGAATGCTGTGATGTTAAATTGAATTGAAACAGCTTACGAGCATATACCAAAGGTTAACATGCATTCTTTAATACTACCTTATCTTTGTCTTCTGCAAATAGCATTCTTAAATTACCCATACATGTCAGGCTGCAAATTTGAGCGTAAAGGTCATACTGCACAAAAAAGGGATAGAACAGGGAAGATCAAAACAAACACAGAATCAAGGTTGACACTAAACCTCAGTGAACTCTGCTGGCAAAAGAAGCAGTGAAGCTAAAGTTGCCATTTTCAGATTAACTGTGTTAACCTTCCTTATATCCCAGTTATCAACAAGAACGTGAACCTACAGATATACAAAGAGCAAAATAACTCAGATGACACCAGCTTCGCACTAGAAGTCTAGAACATATCCACATGCATAAAGGCAGTAAAGTTGCGTGAAGAATAAACTAAAACAGTCAATGATGATATAATCCAGGCAAGGAAAAACTAGCATGACACAATCGTAGATGTACTCAAATCACCATAGTGGCAAAACAAGATTACCACTGACCACGCGTATGCTCCCACAAAAATCAAGAACAGGTCATACTCATACATACAGGTTTTTGCAGTCGACCGCTGAGGTAGAACCGGTCCCAGGTCAAGACATCCATTGCCAGGTCCCTCATCCCCACCACTCCATACTTTATCCTCTACATCCACAAGGCTACAATTTGTGACTCAGAACTCAATATAAACCACCATGCAATCAAACACAAGATACAACCATTCCATACTACCTTGTCCCTCCTCTCAACAAACGGATTGAAGTACACCCCGACGCCGACGCAATCCAACAGCCGAATAATATGAGCTTCGACAGCCAAGAACCAACCAATCAAACAATTAACCAGCCAAGCTACTGAGGTAACCAAGAAAGAAAAGATTTGGGGGATGGGAGCGTACGACGGCGGGGCCGAGGCGCGCCATCCAGCCGGAGTAGTGCGTGGGGTTCCTCTCCAAGTTCTGCGCCAACCAAGAATCCATCCAAGATCGCATCAAACCAAGAAGAAGAGCAATTTGATGGACTACGATAGAAGAGAGGCCCTTCACAAGCTAGAAGAAGGGGGTAAAAAAAGAAAGAAGTAGGCTGGTTGGTTGCCTACCTCAGAGTTCCATTGGAGGGGGTCGGCGACACCGAGGATGTAGTCCACCATGGAGATCGCGTCGGGGCACGCATGGAGGAGGGTGGAGCCGTACACGCAGCAGAAGTCCACCCGCGGGAGGAGGTCGCCAAGCGGGCCAGCCAGCTCCAGCTAGTCAAGCGACGGCTGAGGAGGAGGCGGAGTGGGAGCAGGAGGAGACGGCGCCACCGGAGGCGGTGGAGCAGGGGGAGACGGCGGATGCGGTGGATCGGCGAGGGAGAAGGAGGAGGACGGGGAGGCGACGTCGATGGCGAGGGAGAAAGAGGAGGATGAGAGGAGACCGGGAGGGAGCACCGATGGCGGTGGATCTGCAGAAGTGGAGGAGGGGGCGGCGGGGTTGGGTGTGGCGGCGGGAGACGAGGAGGAGGCAGTGGAGGAAGGGGGACGACGGGGTTGGGTGTGGCGGCGGGAGATGGCGGCGAGGGCAGTGGGGGAGGGGGAGACAGCGGAGGCGGTGGATCGGCGAGGGAGGACGGGGAGGCGGCGCCGGTGGCGAGGGAGAAGGAGGAGGAGATGGGAGGCGGCGCTGGGGGTTGGGGATCGAGGGTTAGCCCGGACCGATGTGTCATTTCTCTCCCGAGTGTAAGCTGTAAGTACGCACTCGTGACTCTACTCTACCGTTCTAATCGTGCTGGTACCTTGTTTTTATGTCTTTATCTCCTCGATGTACTATAAAACACTCGTGATATTTGTTTCTACACAGTGCTGTTCATCTCGAGTGCTTTATTAAACACTCAAAATATTCCTGAGTGTTTTAAACACTCAGTAAAAATAGAATAAACGATTTCTGACAGTGATTAGATATTACAGACACTCAAAGAATAAACGATTTCTGACAGTGATTAGATATTGTTGATCAAAGCTTGATGGTTAAAGTCAAAATTGACAAGTAAACACGGATAGAGGGAGTATATAATAAGATAAAGTTATAAAAAATAACACTCAAAATCGTATCTCAAAAGTAAAAAACGTCACTCAAAAAGAATGGAGTGTAGTTTCTTGGTTCTTTTGTTGCTAGCTGGTCTTCCCAAAATCTTCTGAACTTTATGTAACGAACGTTCTACTAGCTTTCAGTAAAAGCAGGGAAAATCCTATTCTAAAAAAAGAACACACTATTAGTACTAAATTATGTGTATCAAATTTGTGCCAAATCTCTGTGGATAGTGGAGTTACGAGAATGTCTGTGCAAACTAAATGATATATTGAGTTTAAGGAGTTATATATCTAGGTATAAATCCCTTTTGGTTCACCTTTATAGTGCAAACTAGCAGACTCGGCCGTACAATTGCACGGTTGCATGCTACAATACATATCATTACTTTTAAAAATGATTTTCCTAGTGCGCAGACGCCTGATTTTTTGTGAAATTGCAGTTGATTTTTCAGCCGTCGGATATGCGCCAAGATTCGTGCGTCCAATTGGGTTGTTGGGCTCATAAGAAAACCAACCCGTTAAAACAGATTTGATCTTTACCGACTCAATTAAGGTATTAGTGTTTGTTCTATTAGACAAAAAAGATCGCATTTTTTGCACTTCGTTCAAATAAGAGTTGTACCCATACGGAATTATCCTCTTTCTCAGTATGATCTCTATCATCATCTCTATTCACTCACTCATATCTTCCCGGTTACCACACACACCCAATCCCCAATTCCCCATTCACCCCATCCTCCCCGGCGCCCTCCCCAGTCCCCAGCGCCATCCATCCTCCACAACATCCATTCTCTCCCCCGAGCCGGTGCCACTCAGATCCTGGATCTGAGCTCGGCGACGACCGACCGTGCCGTGGTGCCGAGGGATGGCGGGAGGTGCGGTAGCTCGATCGGTGGCGTTCGGAGACAGCTAGTGGAGATGTCGCGGTCGACCATGGAGGTCTTTTCCCTAGCGTCGTCCTCCCCACGCTCTCCCCGCGTTGTCCTCCTCTGCCTTTCACCGCTTCCATGCTCTCTCCCGAGCCAGTGCCAGTCTGATCCGACTGGATCTGAGCTAGGCGATGACCGACCAAGCAATTTCAATGTATTTTATCTGGAAGATTATATATAGTATTTGATACTCAGTGATTTTCAATACTTTTGGCTTATGATATCAATCAGGGTGATTTCAATGTATTTTATGTGTCTTTGTGTTTTTGTAGTGGTTCACTCGACTAAGTTTGTTTCTGTTAGAGAGGATGATCATTTGCATGACCGGACGATCAATTGTATTTGACCCTTGGTATAATTTTTTGCATGACTGCGCTGGTATTTGTGTTGAACTTTTTAGTCAATGTCAATTTGTCATGGCATATTGGTGATGTTGACAGATGCTATTGCATCTGTATTTTGTCATAGCATATTGATGATGTTGACAGAATTGCAATCTATGCGTAGATGTTGTCTCTACGGATGCTATAGAATCTGTATCTGTATTTTGTCATGGCATATTGAAGATGTCTTCACTTCTACTGCATCTGTATCTGTATTTTTTCAAATGTTGACAGATGCTATTGCATCTTTATCTGTATTTTGTCGTGGCATATTTATGACGTTGACAGATTTGCAATCTATTCGAAAAAAGTTTCCCGAGAATTTCATCAACTGGTGTTCAAGAAATGTCAATAAAAACTATGTGAGGAAGATTCATTTAATTTTATTGAATCCTAACTGATTCAATGAACTTAACTGGTTTTCAGAGTGTTTTTCATTGATGGTCGGTCCAATCAAAGAGACCTTTATTGGTTTTGCTCTAGTTTCTGTTTCGCAGACCCTATAATGTTATCAGGGCCAATTGGCAGAAGCCGTAGTGAAAGCAATCGTATGGCATTAGAATTACTTGATGAGGTCAATAGGCAGGGTACATATATATAACCAACAGTCGGTGTGAACACGAGACCGAACCGAATAGTCGGTGTGAACATGAGACCAAAACGAACAGTCGGTGTGAACACGAGACCGAAACGAACAGTCGGTGTGAATACGATTCCGAACCGAACAGTCGGTGTGAACACGATATTTGTCTAACACGCCCCCGCAGTATGAGCGTCTACTTACAGACGTTCAAACTAGACCGAAACTCGGTAAAGACAGACGTAGGCAATCCCTTGGTGAAAATGTCGGCATACTGGGATGATGTCGGGACATGAAGAACGCGACAAGACCAATGGCGACACGCCCCGAACAAAGTGAAGATCAATCTCAATATGTTTGGTGCGTTGGTGCTGAACCGGGTTGGATGACATGTAGATGGCGCTGATGTTGTCGCAATACACCAAGGTAGCCTTGTTGGGTGGGGAGTGGAGCTCACATAAGAGTTGGCGCAGCCAGGATGCCTCAGCCACGGCATTAGCCACACCACTGCACGGCTCGGCTACTGGACTGAGACAAGTGTTCTGGCGCTTGGAGGACCAGGAGACGAGGCTATCCCCGAGGAACACAGCATAGCCCGAGGTGGACTTGCGGGTATCGGGACAGCCGGCCCAGTCAGCGTCGGAGTAGACAACCGATCGAATCAGGTGAAGGTCGAAGAAGCAGCCCAAGGTGTAGAGTGCCACGAATATACCGCAGGATACGCTTCAAGGCGGCAAGGTGAGGCTCCCGAGGATCGTGCATGTGAAGGCGCACTGATTGGACGGCGTAGGAGATGTCCGGACGTGTGAAGGTGAGATACTGAAGAGCACCAGCCAAACTCGAAATCGGTGCCATCGACGAGGGTACCATCCAGCGCTGAAACCTTGGAACAGGTATCCACCGGGGTGGATGTCGGGACCCAAATATGCAAATCTGGACCCTCTGTGTATTCTGCACTAGTCCAGGATCACGCTAGTGCACACAGTGTCAACATCAATGAAATATCACATCCATACAACGAATATAAGAATAAACGAGTACCTTTAAATAACAAATAACTGTTGGGACCTTACGGTCGAGTTTACATTTATTAAGCCATGCAAGGTCGATAATAAAGAAATAAAGCTGCAATGAAACGAAATAAACTCGGTGGGCTCCCATCAATTTACCACGTAACCGATCGATCAAGACCCACGATCAACCTTCAGAGAACTCTTCTTCAAAAGCGGTGACGACTCCTCCACTTCTATTGATTTGTTCAGCAAGAGTGAGTACACACCGTACTCGCAAGTCATACCACATAATGCAATTTATAGATGATGGCTTATTCCAAAGGAATGGCGTCTGTGGTTATTTTGCAGAAATGCAATATTTGCAATTGAATACAAATAATAGATTGAAAGAATAATTCAAAACAAATAGACAATAATAAGTTAACAATTGATTTCACAAAGGGCACACAGTCTAATCAAGTTATTCACACAGCTGCACAAGTTATCTCACACAGCTGACCCTTCCCATTTGTTTTATGAAAATCTACCCCTCGTGTGAAATTCCCGAGCATGTCCATAACCGAGGACGCGGCTATTCGAATAGATTGGTTTAAACACTCTACAGAGGCTGTACACTTTACCCACACGATACAATCAGTGGGGCCAGCACTGACCATAACAAAACCTTTCAGAGACTTCATCTCAAACAATGACACTCCCGATGTGCTTTCCTGTCGTCCAATTTGTACACACAGCCCTTGGAACAACACACACCGTTGGATGTGGATGCAAATGAACGAATCCGCGATGTGACATATCACACCTCCAGCCCATCACACAGTTTAAATACAACCTGAGTTGTCAATGTCAAGATTCCATAGCTTACTAAGTTAGGCCCATCCCATACTAGGCATGTGGTCGTACAGTAAGGCCCAGTTCAATGGCGCACAAAGTTAAGTCCTTAATTGACCAAGGCAAGACTTCCTGTTTTAACCCAAATCACAAAGTTTAAAGCACACAGCTCCACCATTCACACAGATCCACCACTTGCCTCAGTCTAAATCTTTTTCCACCCTGTTGATTAAGTGCAACACATGCCATCAACGAGTAACAGCACACAGCACACACAGTTTCATCATACAGTTCCATAATCACTTAGTCAAGTTTATATTTGCATCTCACATGAAATGATGACTCGTGGCATGGCTAAGCAGTCTAATCGTATCTAACCAACCCACGTTGGTGCTACAATAATACCAACTAATAATGAACCAACCTAGGGTGACAAAAGATCATGGCATACAATAGACAATGTGGATATAACAAATTGGATTAATAACTATCCCAAAAGCATTTAAATAAATACTTGAAATAGAATGCAATACATTGAAACAAAGTATTTTGAAAATTTGGGTTCAATATGATCAAAGGTATAACTTGCTTTGGAATAGCTCTAGATATTGGTCTTGCTCTTGAGGTGCTCCTTCTTCTGCAAAATTCCCCGAAGTATCGACGTCTACTCGCAAATGAGACAAAAGAAACCAAAAACAAATAAATATAGAGGCAAAACAAACTCCAAAAATCAAATAAAATTCACCAATAAATAGATCTTGATTTTATATAAATTTAAAAATTTGAATGGGCTCAATCGGAGTTCGGATGCAAAAGATATGGGCTTTGGAAGTTTGAAAATCAAATAAAACCCTAATTTGGATTTTATTGAATTTCCCGAATTATTTTTATAAAGGAAAATTGGATTATTGCGCAATGCTTGTGTCACCCGAGAATTTTCGGAAAAAGAAATAGATTTAAAAAGAAATCTAACATGTGGGCCCCACATGTCAGTCTCGGGGTTCACGGTGAACCGAGTGCACCGAACCGAGGGAGATCTGGCGCGGTGGACCGAGCCACGCACGCGCGTGTCGGCGCCGATCTGGCGCCACGCTGTACGCCACACCAAAGATCGGCCGTGTGGCGTTGAGCCGACGACAACGGCGGCGGTGGCGCTCGGGACGATGGTCACCGTGCGAACGGCGACTTCGGCCGGTAGTGGAGGGTACCAGATTGTTCCCCGTGCTATTGCACACTCGGGGTGCCCTTACCGATAGCCGGCAACGACGGCGGTGGCGACGGCGGCGAGGAAGAAGCGGGTGAAGGCTCGGGTTTTGTCGGGAGGGTGTTCCGGCGATGCTCCGGCGACGAGGAGGTGCGCCCGAGGTAGCCTGGGACTTGCTGATCACAGTGGTGCAGTCGGTGGAGCAAGGGCGACAACGACGGCAGCGCAATTCACCGGAGAAGAAGCTCGGTAAAACCCTAAAACTTGAAATGCGGCGGCGCTAGAGCGATCGGGGCGGCGAGGTGGTGGCTCGGGTTGCGAGGTCCAGGCGATGCTAAGGGGTATTTATAGGCCCGGAGATGCCGAGATTTGGAAACCCCCAATTCGAGTCCGAAACGACCGGATTTTGAAATCCTTGATTTTCGAAGATTGAGAGGGATCCGGGGTTTGATTCGGTTTGGGACGGATAAGAAATCAACCGAGGTGCGATTTGGTGGGGTCGGCGCGAAGAATCAGCAACCGAATCGGTTTTGTCGGACGGAACTCGAAGCTCTAGCAATGGCGGGCGAAACGCGGGCGCGAGGAAGAAGAAGGCGCCGCGGAGACGACGACTCGGTGATGGTCCCACTGGCAGTGGCAGCGAGGCGCGTGAGCGAAGCGAAGCGAGATCGTGGCGGTTACCGCGGCGAACATCCAACGGAGGAAGGCGGGGTTGAGCGCTGCGTCCGATCGAAACGAGGGCACGCGTCAAGCATCCAACTGACGAGGCGCGCCAAGGCGAGATGGGTGGCCGCGATCGAATAGTGTTGAGGCTTCCCCCAAAGATTTCAAGGATTTTCTTTTAATTTTTCTTTTAAATAAATCCAGAAAATACAAATAGCCAATAGAAAATAGCAAATGACTTTGGAAAAATTCCAGAAAATTCTATAAAATATATCCAAGCATATAGAATCTAAATAAAATAGTTTTGACAATTGTTGATGTTGGGATTAATCATATTAAATCAGTTTGTCCTTAAAATCCATATTAAGCTTTTTAATTTAATATTCAAATAAATCCAAATGGTGAATTTTCTCACTTTAACTATTTAAAAGATTTTTAAAGCTCTGAAAATTGGGATGTTACAGTGGAGCAGGGCTTACACTCAGCCATGCCCGCGCGGTCTAGAATCTCTTGCATATACTGGTGTTGCGAGAGAAAAAGGCCATCAGACCGCCGCTGAACCTGCATCCCGAGGAAGTGATGGAGATCACCCAAGTCTTTCATCGAGAACTCCTGCTGAAAAGCAGTGATGGTGCGATGGAGGAGTGTGGTCGACGAAGTTGTGAGGACGATGTCATCCACATAGAGCAGCGGGTAGATGAGTTCAGCACCATGGTGGAACACGAAGAGCGAGGTGTCAGACTTGGTTTCCATGAACCCGAGAGACACCAAGTAAGCTGCAAAACTACGCATACCATGCTCGAGGCGCTTGCTTGAGACCGTAGAGGGAACGGTTCAGACGGCAGACGTAATCTGGATGAGAGGAATCCTCGAACCCGGAGGGCTACACGCAGTAAACTGTCTCATCAATGTTGCCATGGAGGAAGGCATTCTTTACATCAAGCTGTCGAATAGGCGATTATGGAGAGGGCGGCGAGAGCACGATTCCAGACGGTAGCTGGTTTGACGACGGGGCTGAAGGTTTCTGAAAAATCAACTCCTGGACGCTGTGTGAAGCCGCGGAGGACCCAGCGAGCTTTGTAGCGCCCAAAGTGAACCATCACCAAACTTGTGTTTGAAGATCCACTTGCGATCACCACATTCGCGCTAGAGGCGCGAACAAGATCCCAAGTGTTGTTCGGAGAAGGCAAGATGCTCATCTAGCATGGCGGTAGCGCCGATTCGGGTCGGCAAGAGCGGCCGGTATGTCCTCGGAGCAGAGCAGCAGCAGGTGTTGTACGCAGCAGTTGCCGGAAGCCATGTTTCGCCTCGTGGTCATGGAGTGTGTATTGACCACGGGAATGGCAATCGTGCCCTTTGGAAGGGACGCAGGATCTACTGGAGGCGCCGGAGACGCAGTGGAGGCACCGGAGTACGGCGAGGGCCTTGGCCAGACACCGAGTGGTGACACGAGCCGATGAGGCGCAAGCTGGGCGGCCGTGAGGAGGCGCAGGGACGCCGGGGTAGCCGACGTGGTCGTATGGAGGATCTGCCGGGGCACCGCGACGTGGTCAGTCTTGGCGTAGTCGAGTGTCTTTGGTGACGTCGTGGCGAGGAGCGAGCAAGGGCGCCGGTGGACACCGCCGCGTGGCGGTCAAGGCAGATGAGGCGCTCTTGGAGACCCACCGCACATGGAAGTGCGGCGAGAATGCGTGATGGTGATCCCGCAGTAAAAAGACGCGTCGGGCCTATGGGCACCGGAGCGGATTAGTAAAGGTGTCCAAAACTCAAGTCCGCGATGGATGGGGTGTCCGGCCGCTCGGCAAAAGGAAAGGAGGACTCGCCAAAGATCACATGGCGACATATGATGATCTTGTTGGAGTTGGTGTTTAGGCATGCAGTAGCCTTTATGATGAGCAGAGTAGCCAAGGAAGACACACAAAGTGGAGCGCGAGCAAGTTTGTGGGCGCGGTGGCGGTCAAGTTGGGATAACAACGACAACCGAAGACCTTGCAGATGGTCATACGTGGCGGAGAGCCTAGCAAGGCTTCATGAGGCGACGGAGCGCAGCGCTTTGGTTGGTAAGATGTTGAGTAGAATGGTGGCGGTGTTGATTGCCTCGACCCAATATCAAGAGGAAGACAGGCTTGGAAGAGGAGGGACCGAACCACATTGTTGAGAGAGCGGATGGCGCTTCACCTTCCACCTCGAGCAGAGGTGTAAGGGCACGACATTCGGAGGTGAGTGCCGTGGGTCGTGAAGAAGGTGTGGGCGCTGGTTGTCAAACTCGCGCCCATTGTCGCATTGGACAGACTGGATGGTGCGGCCAAACGTGTGGAAACCGAGCAAAGAAATTAGATAGAGTCGAAAAGGTGTCGACGTGAGACGTAAAGGAACGTCCACATATAGTGTGAGCAATCATCGAGGATGACCAAATAATATTTGAATCCCGAGACACAAGGGATGGCGAGGTCCATAAATCACAAGCATGTATGAGTTCAAAACTATGTGAAGCACGTGATCTTCGATACGTGAAAAGGAAGATGAACATGACGCCTGGTGACAAGCATGACATATAGTATTTTAATGTCTTTGTTATAAGCCATAAGTTTGGATAGAGTCTCAAATCCGGGATGACCGAGACGACGATGCCATAGAGTGGGCGCAATGGTGGTGGCGAGGTGTGCGGCGCAGAAGTGATGACGCTAGAGGGACGAAGAGGTACAACGCCCGGAGCTATTGCACTCCGGTGATCACTCTCTGGAATGCGATCCTTCACAGAACAACCAAGCAGGTCAAATTCAACAGAACAATTGTTGTCAGTGAACCGACGACGGAAATTAGGTTCTTAATAAGACCCGAGAAACAAGGACATTATTAAGACATAATGAACCGGAAGATGAGCTGCGATGGAGGACGGAAGTAAAGCGCCGTTCGACAACAATGGAAGATGGAAGAGGATACATTGGGAAGAGGTGTGGGAAAGAGTACCGGCGTCGGAGGTCATATGCGAGGTGGCGCCGGTGTCGAAGATCCAGTCGTGTTGCTGAGGCGGAGTCAGCGACACGGTGTTGAAGGAGGAAGCCGGACCAAGGCCCCGAGGATGGCATGCCAGCCGTGGGGTATTAGTAGCTGGGGGGGGCAGCCCACGGCCCTTGGGCGCCGGCGACGAATGCCTGCGGCTGAGGAGGACGAGCAGCCGGCAGCGGAGCCAGGGGAGGACGATTCCCAGGCCACATGCTGATGGAGCCGGACCAGGGCTTGTAGAAGCTGGGCCATGGACCGCCTGGAGGAGCTCGCGCAGATCCGCCGGTTCGCCCAAGAGGAGCCTGGACCAGTGCGGGCGTGCGATCGCCGCCTTGCCCTTGCAGCGCCGCTGCGTTCGCGCTTGTCGCCCTTGCCGGAGTTCCTGGAGTTGCCGCCGTTTCCAGGAGAGGCGCTGGGAGGCTGCTGCAGTGGTGTAGTGGGCTTGTTGGGTTGCTGACCAGCAGGGCCGCCAGCACCGTAGGTAAGGAGGGAGGTCGGGGAAGGCACCGAGGGATGAGCCATGTTGAGTTCTTCAAGCAGCAGATCGGTCCGGCTTCGGTGAAGGTGGGAACGGCGCCACGTTGAAGGTGCATGCCGATGGAGGCGAAGCGCTCGTTGAGGCCGCAGATGACGTTGAGGACGAGCGTATGATCAGTGACGACCTCGCCCAAGTCGCCTAGGGCATCGGCCATGGACTTGAACTTGCGGCAGTAGTCGGTGATGGGGAGATCGCCCTGGACGAAGTGGCGGAAGGCGGCGTCGAGGTAGAGCGCGCGCTGCTCGCGGTTGCCGAGGAACTGGTGCTCCAGGGCGAGCCAGACGGAGCGGGCAGTGGCAGTGGCATGGTTGTCCCGAACAATCTCCTCGAGATCGGGAGAGACTGTGCCAAGGAGCCACGTCATGATGACGCAGTCCATGCGCTCCCAGTCGGGGTAGGTGTGGTCGGCGGCGTCGGTGAGAACATGGCGCCGGAGGGAGAATTTCCCAAGAACCAGGAGCATCTGGTGGCGCCAGCGGGTGTAGTTGTTGTTCTCCATGTCGAGGACGGCGGGGACGAGAGCGTGGATGTTCTGGACGCCGACGGCCTGGGCGTGGAGGTTGATGATGGCGCGCCTCGCGCGTCGAGAGCGCCCCGAGCGGTGAGAGAACCACCGCCGCCACCGTCGGCTGTAGAGGAGGCGGCGTCGTCTTCGGTGGGATGGCGGCCTCGGCCGCTTCCGCTCTGGCGGCACGCGCGAGGGCGCCGCGAGCGCGGCGGCGGCGGCATCGCGCCTCGAGCCGCGGCCGCTGGCCTCGCTCAGCGGCACTGGCGCTACTGGAGAGCGGCGGCGGGTAGCCGCATTGGCGGCGGCGCTCTCAGCCAGCGGGCGGCGCTTCGGCCTCAGAGCACGGCACGCTCGGCCGTGGTGGCGCGGGTGCGTTTCAACTCGAGGGCCTCGGCATCGGCGGCAGAGGAGGCGGGTGGAGCGGAGCAGGTATGAGGGCGGGAAGGATGCACAATGGAGGAGGCGTTAAGGGTGCGTACCGAGAGGCGCGGGTTAGGGCAGCGGAAGGAGAAAAAATCTAGGCGTCTGATACCATGAAAGCAATCGTATGGCACTAGAATTACTTGATGAGGCCAATAAGCAGGGTACATATATATAACCGAACAGTCGGTGTGAACACGAGACCGAACCGAACAGTCGGTGTAAACACGAGACCGAAACGAACAGTCGGTGTGAATACGATCCCGAACCGAACAATCGGTGTGAACACGATATTTGTCTAACACGTAGAACTATATTGTTCATGTACAAAATATATTGTTACTACTTTTGGTAGAGTCTGAACACTGGTCGATGGGTGCATGTAAAGTACTATGCCCATAGTTCATTTGTCTCTAAATTCTATTTTATGTAGATATGAGTAGTTAACATAGGTGGTCAAAGTAGATGATTTATTACCTTGTGTCGTTTCTTGATCCTCTCTCTGCTTAATTAAGTGGTCAACTAGACTTAGTAGTAGCTAGTAGCTAGTAGCAGTTTTATGTGTATATCTTTTCAGATATACTCGTGATACTGCTTAATCCTGCCAGATAAAAACCTGCATACAAATATAATTAAATTTGCAGTGTCAAATACTGTGCAATTTCAGTACAAATTGCGTGCAAATGGTAACTATATTTATCTCTACATTGTACTTTCCTTAGTTTTTCTTTGTAGGCCTTGTTGCATTACACTGATGGTTTTTTTCTTCAGGATTGGTAACACACACTTACTCTCAGCTATAAAGTTGCATACGAGTTGTGCATTATTGTGCATTATTTGCGGTGCTTGTTTACATCATTTTTGTTTTAATATAATTTATCTGTATTTGAAATTTGTTGTAAAGCAAAGTTTAGATTGGATGCGTACATTAGGATTAAGAATTTAATAATTTTATGTATGCATTGGTTATAAATGTAACATCCCAAATTTTGGTTTGTTTTTTAAGCTTTTAAAAACAAAAGTAACCATTCGATTCTTCTTGTCTAAGTCAAAACTTAATTTGAATTTTCATAAATTAAAATAATTTAATGTGAATAATTTAAACCTCAATTAAATTCAAAGTTGTTTTATTTGGGTTCCTTGAGTTCCAGAGAATTTTCTAGGAATTTTTTGAATTTAGTTTCTATTTCTTTGAACTCGGTTTACTTTAATCTCTTTTCTGAAATTCAAAAGCCTTTGGAATTTCAAAAAATCCTTTTGGGTTGGATTCCTTTTCTTTCGGCCTATTTCTTTTCTCTCCAACTGGCCAATTTTCTTCTCCTTTTCTTTTCTTTCCCCGGACCCGACCTACTCTTTTTCCTGCTTGCTAGCGCGCCAGCCCAAGCCGCCAACTTCCCTTCTCCTTTCTCCCTCTATCACGTGGGCCCGCACTGCCAGCCTCTCCCTTTCCCCTTTATTTCTTCTTCCTGTGCTCGACTCTTGTTCGAAGTCCCGAAGCCGCACGTTGTGCCACCGTGCTCATCACAAATTCTCCTTCCCAAGCCTATAAAAGAGCGGCCACCCGCGTAAAAAAATTCGCCCCGTCCTCCTCTCCCGAAGTGCCAGCCCTGAATTCATCTTTGTTTCGCCAGATTTCGTCGACAAAGCCGTCGGTTGCTGTGGTACATCTTCGTGTATTCTGATGTCGTCAAAGCATCTCCGACTGCATCATTACATCCATCGAAATCGGCTCGAGACGTTCTATGTCAAGCTCCCGTTGTTATCCCCCGGAGATCCCTGAGTCGCCGTCGACCTCATCCTCCTCAAAACCGGCCGCTGCTCCCCACTTTTGATCTCACCACCCCTGCCTTGCCGTCGTCTACCATCACCACCGCTTGCAGTGTCGTCGCCATCTTCCTCCTCTGCTCTGCTTTCTTTCTTTCTATGCCACTTCACCCTCCATCTTTGTCTCAGCTCTGCTGTACATGTGTCATCCAGTCAGCATGTATGTGGCAGTCCATGTGGTGCACTCTATACCTTTTTCCATGGACTTAGTTCACCCTGAACCCAGTCACTTACAGTGGGTCCCACTTGCCAGTTCCAAATTCTTTTTATTTTTCTTTTTCTTTTTGACTGAAGGAATATTATCTGGAATATTCTCTTTTCTCTATCTTTTTCTTTTTTCGACAAATCTTCCAATAATCCGTTCGAACTCCGATTCAGTCAATTCAAATTCCTAAATTCATCTAAAATCAAGACTTTTCTTTTAGACTTGGTTTTAATGTTTTGTATTTTATTTTAATTTCTTTTGAATTTTTTTGTACTTCGCCTGTTGTTTTCTCTCTCGTTAGACGATATGTTTCACGGAGCAGAAGCAGAAACAAACTTTGAAGATCCAAGTATGGTAACTGAGCAAAGCCAAATCCAAGGCAAGTCGTAGTCCTTTATATCAATTGCATGCTATCTTTATATCAACTATTTTTGGGAATAGTTAATCACATTTTTGTCATTATGCCTCCATTGAACATTTGAATACCATGAATCACTTGTCACCATAGGATGGTTAATATTAGTTGGACATATTTGTAGCACCAACATGGGTATCGTAGAGATGCTTAGTCATGCTTAGTTACGATAGGTTCATGATCACATGCAGAGGTAAAATACCCGGCCGGTAACCGGTTTATCGGGCGGAGCTAGCAAAAAAATACCCGCCGATTTTTTTTGTCCTCTCCTCTCCATTGGATTCTTCTTCCCTTGCTGCTGCAGCTGCATGCGCTGCTCCCCCCATTGTCTCCCTCATCTCCATTATGAGCAGGCCCACTTGTCTCCCTCCCTTCCCCTTTTTGCTTAATTACTCAGCCTGAGTGCCTCGTTCTCTCCGTCCATTTGCAGCAGCACAAGCAGCCCTCTCACTCTCATTTGCAGAAGCACAAGCCTCCCTCTCTCTCTCTCTCTCTCTCTCTATTTGCAGCAGCATAAGCAGCCCTTTCTCCCTCCATTTGCAGCAGCACAAGCCTCCCTCTCTCCCTCCATTTGCAATAGCACAAGCAGCCCTCTCTCCCTCCATTTGTAGCAGCACAAGCAGCAGTACACAACTACAAGCAGCAGCACAAGCACAAGCAACAGCAGGTATGGAACCTTCATTCTCTGTTTTTTTTTTCTTGTCATTTGTCTTCTTTCCATCTCCTATTTGGCTAGTTGCATACTCACATATGAAAGCATCTAGGCCCTAAAAATGTGTTTTGGTAATTAATGATATTATGTGAATATGAGACTAATATGTTTTTTGAAGTGATTACAAGGCATAATCCTATATGACAAAGTCAAATCAAGGAGCTGCATGTCAAAGAATGTCAAGAAGATGGAGTTTGTCTCAAGAGCAAGGTACGAATAGACTAGGACCCCTTTTGAATTTTACCGGTCTTTGGAGTATGGAGGAAGACCGAATTTTAGGATAAATATCGTACTATTAAGGGAGAGCTTGTCTAGTAGCTTGAAAGCACTTCATTATGCCTTTGGATCAACTTAGGATCATACATGCTCTCTTGGTCTGGTTTTAAAACCAAAATCATTTTTTAGTACGCAATCGGAAGTTCCGGCGTTATAACTACGGAACTTCCGCTAGGAGGATCTTCCGAAAAATTTGAGGATCTTTCGAAAAATTTGCGGATCGTTTTTTCCAGAGAGTACCCTTTTTAGGGACTTAGCCGATTTCTCGAAGTGCGGAAGTTCCACCATGATACGAGCGGAAGTTCCAATTATCGGTTGCTCTGAAATTCTTGCGGATCGTTTTTTCCAGAGAGTACCATTTTTAGGGACTTAGCTATTTTCGCAAGTGCGGTAGTTCCGCCATGAAATGAGCGGATCTTCCGATTATCGGACGAACCGAACTTTAGTTGGCGGAAGTTCCGCACATAAATCCAACGGCTATAATCAGAGCATTTAATGCCACTGTAATGACCGTTGCAGTACACTCGATTCTAGGGCGGAAGTTCCGCACATTACATGGCGGAAGTTCCGATTTCCCTTAATTTTTCTGGATTCTTTGTGTAACGGTCATATTTGGTTGTGGGTGGTATAAATGCACCCCCACCAGCTCAAGGTGAGGTTGCTGAGCATTCATTCAATACATTTAAGCTTTGAGCACTCCCCTCACTCCTCATTTACTCTCTTTGCACAAATTTATGAGGTTATGAGCAAAACCGAGGGCATTGCATTCTATTTGATCATTTGGCTCTTGGTTGCCGTCAAGCGAAGGTCAAGGTCTATTCTCTTGGTGCTTGTCGGCACCTAGACGGCTTGGCGGAGGTTGCGCGGTGATCTCTTCAAGAAGTTTGTGAAGAGGCCCGACGCCGATTGTGATTGGTCAGTGTTCACTAACTCCGGAGAGGAGGAAGAACAACCAAGTGATTACGAGGGAAGGCTTAATTTGTAGAGACGACTTGATTGAGTCAAGCTTCCTCAACGTGGACTAGTGAAGATCGACAAATCTTCGATACCACGGGAAAAACCTCTTTGTCCCATTGCGGTTATTTCTTGTCTTCACTTATTGCAATTAACTTTGTAGCATATATCTTATGATAGATAGCTTTGCTTAGTTCATCTTGCTAAATTATTTAATTTGATCTAGAATTTTTAGAAACCTCCTATTCACCCCCCCTCTAGTCGGTTTTCCTTGATCCTACAAGTGGTATCAGAGCTTGGTCTCTCTAATTTTAGACTTAACCGTCTAGGAGAGAAAGGATAGCTAGTGAGGGTATGTCAATAGGCAAGGCTCCTCTATTTGATGGATCAAATTATGCATATTAGAAAATTAGAATGTCAATTTATTTAAAGGCCATAAGCCCAAGCATATGGAGAATTGTGAGTGAAGGTTTCGTTATGGCACTTGATCCCACACACCCCACAGATCAAGACGAACGGAACTCTCACCTCAATGCTCAAGCGATGAATGCTCTTTTTGGAGCTTTAAACGCGGATGAGTTCAATCGAGTGAGCAACCTTGAAACCGCTCATGAGATATGGACTACGCTCTCCGAAATTCATGAGGGCACATCCACGGTTAAAGAAGCCAAATTGCATAGGCTTAGAATCAAATATGAGACATTTACAATGTTGCCTCAAGAAAACATCACCAAGATGTATTCTAGACTTAACAACATTGTAAATGAGCTCAAGGGTCTTGGTACTAATTTGCTTGACATTGATGTTGTGCGCAAGATGCTTATGGCTCTTCCCGACAAGTACGAAATGTGACATTGTTTCTCAACTCTCCCGAGTTGCCGAGAATGACACCAACCGGGCTTTTGTGAAATCTCATCACAAATGAGTTTTACAAGAAAGACAAAGAAGAGCTCATGGAGTCAACTTCTTCAAGGAAGAAAGTTACCGCTTTTAAGGCAAAAGCGGAATCAAGTGATGAAGAAGATGAAGATGAAGATTCCGAAGAGGAATTTGCTCTCCTTGTGAGGAGAATGAAGAAGTTCATGAGGAGACGTCCTCATCGAAGCTTCAACTTCGATAAGATTGCAAAAGAGCAATCATTAAATGAGAAGAAGCGATATAACAACATTCGTTGCTATGAGTGTGATGAGAAGAGTGTGATGAGAAGGGTCACATTGCCTCTCATTGCCCAAACAAGAAGGACGACAAGGGCAAGTCGTCAAAGAAGAAAGAATTCAATGGTAAGAAGAAGCTTTTCAAGAAGCTCCACAAGGATGGCAAGAATGAAGCCCATATCGGAGAATGGGACTCCGACAAGGAGTATTCGGATTCCGACTTCGACTCCGATGTTGAGGGGTCCTCCAAGAAGACAGGACTTGTCGGTATCGCCATCAAGGAGGCTCCATCGCTATTTTCCACTCCTACTTGTCTTATGGCAAAAGGAGAAAAGGTAAAATCTCTTGATGATGAAGAACCCTCCTATGATGAGCTCATGGATATGCTTGAAGAATTAAATGAATATCTTGGAAAGGAAAAAGCTAAATTTAAAGTCTTAAAGAAAGAACACATGTCTTTAAAGAACTCTTATGATGAACTAAGAGAAGCTCATGATTTGCTTATCCAAGATAAGTCTTGCACTAGCATTGGTATTACTTGTGATATTCAAGAAAGAATGCCTAGTGTAAATATTGCTAGAACTAGCATATCTACTTATTGCGAAGATTTGCTTGCTATGCCATGTAGCTCAAATGTTGATTCCAAAATTGAAAACGCTAAATCTTGTGATAAGCTATTTGTAGAGAATAATGAGCTAAAGGAGTAAGTTACCAAGCTAAGTAAGAGCTTGGAAAGATGTTTCAAGGGCAAAGCTACCCTTGATAAGCTTTTGAGTGAGCAAAGGTGCTCATTCAACAAGTAAAGACTTGGGTACGTGCCCAAGAAATGTAAGAAACCAGTAAACAAGCCCATAAGGTTTGTTAATCAAAATGGTAAGTATTGCCATAAATACCGGGAAATAGGACATGTACAACAAAATTATCCTATTGGTAAGGTTTCATCGATTGGCTTGTTTGACTCATGCTATATGCTTAAAAAGGCCAAAGATGGAAAAGTAATTGCTAGATTTGTTGGCACCTCAATTTTAGGTGTCAAGAAGAACGCTATTTGGGTGTCCAAATCATTGATAACTAACCTCCAAGGACCCAAATAAATATGGGTACCTAAAAGAACTTGATTCTTTTTGCAGGTGAACTACAAGACCGGTGGAAGGCATTGGGTGCTCGATAGTAGTTGCACTCAACACATGACCGGAGACCGGAAAATGTTCACCTCATTTGAGAATGGGAGCGGAAATGAAAAGATCACATTTGGTGACAATAGCAAAGGAAATGTAATTGGCTTAGGTAAAATTGCTATCTCAAATGACCTTTTCATTTCAAATGTATCTTTAGTAGAAACATTAAATTTCAATTTGCTATCCGTTGCTCAATTATGTGATCTTGGATTAACTTGCTCATTCTCTAAAATGGTAGTTACCATTTTTAAGGAAAAATAAAATAAAATGATTTTTAAAGGTTTTAGATTTGGCAATCTTTATTTGGTTGATTTCTCCTCAAATGAATCTTGTTTGAAAACTTGTTTGATTGCAAAAACTTCAATAGGTTGGTTATGGCATAGAAGATTAGGTCATGTGGGAATGATTCAACTCAAAAAGCTTTTCAAACATGACTTAGTGGTTGACTTGAAGGATGTAAAGTTTGAGAAAATAGACTTTGTAGCGCTTGCCAAGCCGGGAAGCAAGTTGCTAACTCTCATCCTTCCAAAAGTATCATGTCAACCTCTAGGTCATTGGAGCTCTTACATATGGATTTGTTCGGGCCAACAACCTATAAGAGTATTGGGGGCAATAGCTATTGTTTAGTCGTTGTAGAATATTACTCTAGATATACATAGGTATTCTTCTTATATGACAAAGGTGAAGCCTCCAAAATTTTTAAAAGTTTTGCAAAAAGGGCTCAAAATGAATTTAATTTCAAAATAAAGAAAATCCGTAGTGATAATGGTTCCGAGTTCAAAAATACTAATATTGAAGATTATTGTGATGAACTTGGAATAAAGCATGAGCTTTCCACTACCTACACTCCGGAGCAAAATGGAGTTGTAGAGAGGAAAAATCGTACATTAATAGAAATGGCTAGGACAATGCTTGATGAGTATAATACTTCCGATCGTTTTTGGGCGGAAGCCATTAATACCGCTTGACATGCCATAAACCGTCTTTATTTGCATATGCTTTTAAAGAAGACTTCCTATGAACTCCTTATTGGAAGAAAACCGAACATCTCTTACTTTAGAGTATTTGGTTGCAAATGCTATATCTTAAGAAAGGGTGTTCGACTTTCTAAATTTGCAAGTCGTTGTGATGTTGGTTTTCTACTTGGTTATTCTTCAAATAGCAAAGCATATCGTGTCTTTAACAAAACTAGTGGTATTGTTGAAGAAAGACACGATGCACAATTTGATGAGACTAACGGCTCTCAAGAAGAGCAAGAAGATTTTGATGATGTAGGTAATGGAGCTCTTATGGAAGCAATGAGGAACATGCAAATTGGAGATATTAAGCCTAAAGAAGATCAAAATGAACCATCATCTTCCACGAAAGTCGAACCGTCTATCTCTTCCATGACAAATCAAGTTAATCATAATGAAGAAGATGTCAAGGAAGATGATCAATCATTGAATCTACCTCCAAGAATCCACAATGCAATAGCTAAAGACCATCCAATAGACCAAATATTGGGTGAAGTGAGTAAAGGTGTCCAAACTCGCTCTCGTATTGCTTCTTTTTGTGAACATTACTCTTTTGTTTCCTCTCTTGAACCAAAACGTATAGATGAAGCAATAGAAGATCTGGATTGGGTGAATGCTATGCATGAAGAGCTAAATAACTTCACTCAGAATGATGTTTAGACAATGGTAGAAAGACCCAAGGAGCATAATGTTATTGGTACAAAATGGGTCTTTCGAAATAAACAAGATAAAAATGGAGTTGTGGTAAGAAATAAGGCAAGGTTAGTTGCTCAAGGGTATACTCAAGTCGAGGGTTTAGATTATGATGAAACATTTGCACCCGTAGCAAGACTTGAGTCTATTCGTATTTTACTTGCTTTTGCATCATGCTTTGATATTAAATTATTTCAAATAGATGTTAAAAGTGCTTTCTTATATGGCAAAATATCTGAACTTATTTTGTTGAACAACCTCCGGGTTTTGAAGATCCCAAAAATCATAATCATGTGTATAAACTCTCAAAGGCGCTATATGGTTTAAAGCAAGCTCCTAGAGCATGGTATGAGCACCTTCGAGATTTTCTACTCTCTAAGGGATTCAAAATCGGAAAGGTTGATACAACTTTGTTTACTAAAATTATTGATGGTGATTTATTTGTTTGTCAAATTTATGTTGATGATATAATTTTTGGTTCCACTAATCAAAAAATTTGCAAAGAATTTAGTGATATGATGTCTAGGGAGTTTGAGATGTCAATGATAGGAGAACTTAATTTCTTCATTGGACTTCAAATCAAACAACTCAATGATGGGATCTTCATAAGTCAATCCAAGTATGTGAAAGATTTACTCAAAAGATTTGGCATGGATGACACAAAGCCCATCAAGACTCCTATGGCTACAAATGGCCATCTTGATCTAAATGAAGGAGGTAAATCTATTGATTTAAAGCTTTATAGGTCTATGATTGGTAGTTTACTTTATCTTACCGCATCTAGGCCCGATATTATGTTTAGCGTTTGCATGTGTGTACGTTTTCAATCGGCACCAAAAGAATATCATTTAGTGGCTGTTAAAAGAATATTAATATATTTAAAGCATTCCTCAAGCATTGGCCTTTGGTATCCAAAAGGTGCTAAATTTGATTTGATTGGATATTCGGATTCGGATTATGCGGGTTGTAAAGTGGATAGAAAGAGCACCTCAGGGAGTTGTCAATTCTTAGGTAGATCCTTAGTGTCATGGTCTTCTAAGAAACAAAACTTCGTTGCCCTTTCCACCGCCAAAGCCGAATATGTATCCGCAGGTAGTTGTTGCGCACAATTGCTTTGGATGAGGCAAACATTGATGGACTATGGAATAACTTTTGATAAAATGCCTCTTTTGTGTGATAATGATAGTGCAGTAAAAATAGCCAACAACCCTGTCCAACATTCAAGAACCAAGCATATAGATATCCGCCATCATTTCCTTAGAGATCATGTGTGCAAAGGAGATATTGAAATTAGCCACATATGCACTGAAAATCAATTAGCGGATATTTTCACCAAACCTTTAGATGAAGGTTGTTTTTGCTTGTTGAGGAATGAGTTAAATGTCATTGACTATTCAAATGTCGCTTGAACTCTCATCAAAGCACTTTGGGCCTAAGTTGCATTTTTGTCATTTCTAAGGTGTCATTTCTCAATTTTTTTCTTCTCCAAATGTGATATGTTCGAAAAAAAATCTTTCTTAAATAGGCATCAGTCTTTTTCATTGCATAATAATCCTGAATGATACTTGGTTGAGTGCAAAACTAAGGATTATTTGCAAAATCATCATATTCAGCTCTCTCCTCCTGAAGTGTCAGGATAATCGGAACTACCGGCCTTCCAGGTCCGGAACTTCCGATTTCAGGAACTTCCGCTGTTGAATTGCGGAACTTCCGTTTTTCGGCAGTTGGGAGGCATTAACTTCCCTGCGGTTCCTTCGTTTCTCTGTCTCTCTCCAGCCGCCGTAACTCTCCTCCCGTGCGCTCCTCTTCTCTCCCGAAGTTCCTCCGAAAAAACTTGTTTTTTTCTTCGGCTTCTCCTCAATCCCGTCCAATCTTTGACGTCTCCAGGGTTCATTCACTACTTTCCTCAAGGTAAAATCAACCCCCTTCGGATTTCTTCTTTTTCGTGAACCCTAGTTTTGAATTTTTTGGGAAATGCAAATGTAGATGAAATCTGTGAAAATTTCTTTGGCAAATAGGTTTATTTAGTGTTATATGATGTATATGCATCTATTTCATGGACTCAATCCATCAAAAATACTGAAAATCCACAAATCTTGTTGCCCTAGAATCGACCCAGGAAAATCCGAACTTCCGCTATTGAAAAACACGGAACTTCCGCTAGCGGTTGTTCCGGTGTTCAAAATTGCGGAACTTCCGATTGTCCTGACAAAAACAGAACTTTCATCTCCTTCTTATGAATCTATCTTTGACACTTCATTCATGTTTTTGAAGATGCCTAAGACACGAGATACTATCAAGAAGTTCTATACGGATGCCGACCAATCATCTTCAAAAACTCCTCCCTTAAGACAAGAAGAAGAAATGAAGGCTATTGAGGACCAAAGGGAATCTTCTGAGAACTCAGATACCGAGGCAAGTGCATCGGATGAGGGCTCTCAATCAGAATTCGATGATGAATTGGGAGAGCCTGAAGAACCATAGATTGATCTTAAATCACTGACAGCCGATGATTATACTCTTCTTCGGCTTAAAAATCAGTATTCGCTTCCTCGCAACTGTGACGATCCTCGCTTTCATACCAACTTTCAGAGGCAAGTGTATGAACTCTTCTATGGACCCAACAAGCCTTTTGCCGATCATAAGTGTATAAATTGGTCATATCTTAATGGGCTGGACAAGTATGAGGGCACAAATAGACTCTTTCAGCGAGCGGGGATCCATAACTTTGTGGCGCTCAAATGCAATTATAGTGACGAAATCATTCGTCAATTTTATGCCACAGTGCACATTTCTTCAAATTTCTCTCGAAGCTTACTCGATGATCGACAATAATATACTCGCTCAAAACATGCTTTTGAGAATGCATTGGATATATAGTCAAGCAGGTTTGAGCAAATTTATGATAAACCGGTTCTTCCTCTTCACTCTTGGACTGAATTTTATGACACCATTTAAAGATTTATCCCTGGTAAGATAACTGGTCTTCTCCCTATTCCCAGCTTGGTAAATCGGATAATTAACCATACTATGATACCAAAAAGCAGTAATTATGATGCAATAAGGGGCCATGTATGGAACATTATGGACTGCATCATGCATGGGAGAAAATTTGATGTAGTTGATGTTATTGTGAGGGAGATTGCAGCCTCCAAGAATGATCGGGTCAAGAGGATAAATTTTGCTCCATATATTATGGCCCTGATTATTCGTCAAACTGATTATAATGGAGCTACACCTTCACACCACAAGTTCTATAAGCCTAAAGAGGGTCCTCCTATTCCTGCCAACCTTCAGCGCCCTCCAGCAGAAGACCCAGAAGCCGCACCTGCTGCTGCCCCTCCACAAGGACAGGCCTCACTTGATCAAATTTATGCTACTATCTTGGAGATGAAAGCATCTCAGGAAGCTTTTCAAGCAGCAACCAACACTCGGTGGGATGCATTTGAGGTTGCTACTACCTCCAGGTTGGATGCACTTGAGGCTGCTACTACCTCCAGGTTGGATGCACTCTCAGCCAGCTTTGCAGAGCAGTTTCCTCCTCCGGTCCGTTTTGCACGACGTCGCCTCCGCTCTCCTCCTAGTGATCCTCCACAAGACCCTCCTGCAGAGTGAAGCTCTTTTTGGCCACTTGATGACAAAGGGGGAGAGGAGTGAGTCAGTGAGTCAGTGTGAGAGCTTAAGGGGGGAACTTATCTAAGAACTTATCTATTATGTATTAGAACTGTTGTTTTGATTATGGTATGTAATGACTTTGATATTATTTTGACTTTGTAACGACTTTGATAATATTTTGCATGTGATGATATATCATGTTATTTTGGATTTTTTTTTGTTTTTTTTGTTGTACTTGGATCTGAGTTTATGGTTATGATGTTGAATGCTTATGATTTTTTTTTATCTCCAAACATTGTCATTCGATATTGCTCTTTTCAAGTATCAATAATCTACAGAAACTCCGCCAAAATTTTCTGAAAATCCAAACATGTGCTTTACATTATCTTCTACTCAATATGCACATGTTAAGGGGGAGCTTTCTGTTTCAAACTAAATATCTCTCACATGTTTATCGTGTTGTCATCAATTACCAAAAAGGGGGAGATTGAAAGCATCTAGGCCCCTAAAAATGTGTTTTGGTAATTAATGACATTATGTGAATATGTGACTAATATGTTTGTTGAAGTGATTACAAGGCATAGTCCTAGATGACAAAGTCAAATCAAGGAGCTGCATGTCAAAGAATGTCAAGAAGATGGAGTTTGTCTCAAGGGTAAGGTACGAATAGACTATGACCCCTTTTGAATTTTACCGGTCTTTGGAGTATGAAGGAAGACCAGATTTTAGGATAAATATCGTACTATTAAGGGAGAGCTTGTCTAGTAGCTTGAAAGCACTTCATTATGCCTTTGGATCAACTTAGGATCATGCATGCTCTCTTGGTCTGGTTTTAAAACCAAAATTAATTTTTAGTACGCAATCGGAAGTTCCGGCGTTATAACTGCAGAACTTCCACTAGGAGGATCTTCCGAAAAATTTGCGGATCATTTTTTCCAGAGAGTACCCTTTTTAGGGACTTAGCCGATTTCTCGAAGTGCGGAAGTTCCGCCATGATACGAGCGGAAGTTCCGATTATCGGTTGCTCTGAAATTCTTGCGGATTGTTTTTTCCAGAGAGTGCCCTTTTTAGGGACTTAGCTATTTTCGCAAGTGCGGTAGTTCCGCCATGAAATGAGCGGATCTTCCGATTATCGGACGAACCGAACTTTAGTTGGCGGAAGTTCCGCACATAAATCCAACGGCTATAATCAGAGCATTTAATGCCACTATAATGACCGTTGCAGTACACTCGATTTAAGGGCGGAAGTTCCGCACATTACATGGCGGAAGCTCCGATTTCCCTGAATTTTTCTGGATTCTTTGTGTAACAGTCATATTTGGTTGTTGGTGGTATAAATGCACCCCCACCAGCTCAAGGTGAGGTTGCTGAGCATTCATTCAATACATTTAAGCTTTGAGCACTTCCCTCACTCCTCATTTACTCTCTTTGCATAAATTTATGAGGTTATGAGCAAAACCGAGAGCATTGCATTCTATTTGATCATTTGGCTCTTGGTTGCCGTCAAGCGAAGGTCAATGTCTATTCTCTTGGTGCTTGTCGGCACCTAGACGGCTTGGCGGAGGTTGCGCGGTGATCTCTTCAAGAAGTTTGTGTAGAGGCCCGACGCCGGTTGTGATTGGTCAGTGTTCACCAACTCCGGAGAGGAGGAAGAACAACCAAGTGATTACGAGGGAAGGCTTAATTTGTGGAGCCAGCTTGATTGAGTCAAGCTTCCTCAACGTGGACTAGTGAAGATCGACAAATCTTCGATACCACGGGAAAAACCTCTTTGTCCCATTGCGGTTATTTCTTATCTTCACTTATTGCAATTAACTTTGTAGCATATATCTTATGATAGATAGCTTTGCTTAGTTCATCTTGCTAAATTATTTAATTTGATCTAGAATTTTTAGAAACCTCCTATTCACCCCCCCTCTAGTCGGTTATCATTGATCCTACAACATAGGAACCACACTCATCAATTTGAAGTTCTAAATCAGGTTTAGATGAGAGCTTCTTCACAATCATTTACTCCACAATCTAACATTTTTCATCCTGTTTGGATTATTGTAGGTGATGGCTTCTAAATCCATAAATGTTTGAGAACATGGAGAGAGACTAGGAGGTGCTGGTTGGAAGTGCAGATATTGTAATCTAACAAAATCAGGCGAAGGTGTCACCCGCCTAAAACAACATCTTGCTGGGAGACACGGAGATGTTGCTTGCAATGGGGTTCCGGCAGAAGTCTGAAGGTTCATGCTGGCAAGTTTTGAAGAAGCGAAGGCAAGAAAGAAGTTTCTCGACAATTTATTGGTATGAATTACTACTCATTATTGTTTTTAGTATTCTAGTCAAGTTATCATTCATTACCATTAACTTATATATTTTTATTTTACATGCTTTAGAACACTTGGACGAGAGGACTGCTCTAGAAAGTGAAGCTATCAAGGAGGACTTTTTATGTACAACTTGAAACACTTTCTCATTAATATTTACATTATTCTAAATTTTAATTTGCTAATTACCATTTTTCTATATTTTCGGTTTTTCACGGTTTTCGATTCATCGACCCAGAATAGGTCCGATTAAACCTGTGTTTAAAATTTGAAATTCAAATTCAGCCAGTTTTTTTTGAATTTTTCAGAATCCTACGTAGGTTCCTGACTGTCGTCGTCACGAAATCCCGTAAAACGGATTTGATCCCTTGATCACATGTACAATAATGTTAAATTTGACTTAATGAGAGATGGAATTGTGGGGGGTACCCACTGTTGTTAAAATTTGTGTATCATTGTAAGATCGAGGAGGCTGAATATGCGGTTTTAAAAATCTTTCGGCTAAAACCAATTAATAATGCGGAAGCTAATAACAAATTGGTTTTGCACAATTAAAACCTAAATTAACTAGGCTTCCCTAAGTGCACCAACAATATGAATACAATACAATGAGAGCAATCATACAAAGATATATAAGCAATTAAAGCATTTAATGTAAATTACTCAAAGTAAACACAAGCACAAACCAAGATGACACAATTAAGTTTTACCGTGGTGCTCGGAGACTTGCCGGTCTCCCCTAATCCACGTTGAGGTAAGCCCAATCAAATTATACTGGCTCCACTAATTAAGCCAACACCTCCGAGGTAAGTCCAACCACTTGGACCGGTTCCAACACTAACCAACACCTCGCTCCACTAGGGTTACTCTTCCTCCACTCTGGAGATGGCGAGCACCAAACCACTGACAACACGGCGGGCTGTAACATCCCAAATATGGATTTGTGTTTTAAATGTAAGAAAATAAGAAGAAATGAAAACTTTTCTTGCATCTTGAAGCCCTTGGTCATTTTTGTAATTCTTTTAAAAAGAATTATGGAAAAATCAAATTTAAATCCTCATTTGACTCTAATAAAAAATCTCCTTAGCATAGATCTTGTGCCAAACCCTTGGAAACATTTTTTCTGAGTTCTAGGGATGCTTGGCAACCCCTTTGAATTATCCCATGATTTTTAGAAATTATTTGATAATTTTTGGAGGCAAGTCAAATTTGGTCAAACCCATTTTCTCCTCTTCTGGAATTTCTGGAGAAAAATTCAGGGCATGAAAATCTCTGAATATTTTATGGGAGGTTCCTCCTGCTGTTAGCAAGCTCCAGTTAAAATTTCATAAATTTTGGAGTTTGTTTGCTACCTCAAATAATTTCTCAAAAATTAGATATTTAAAATTCAAATTCTAACTGGTTTGCACTGTTCCTCGGGTTCGAACCGGACTCGGGCTCGAGCCCCTGAACTCGGTCCAGTCAACTAATCGCACCGGCGCGGTCGATCGGGCACGCGCGTTGTGAGCCGTTGGATCAGCATCGAACTGTCCTTGATCAACCGAACGATGGAATCGTTTTAATCCACCCGTTCTAACTCAGCCGTTCGATTTCAAACCGACGGTCGACACGTCGTCTCCTTCCTCCGTCTGCGCGCGCGTGAGCTCAGCCATGGCATGCGCAGAGGAGAAAAGCCGCGGCTTGCAGTCCACTCCTCGGTCGCCTTTAAACGGCTAGCTCTACGCACATTAAATGCCCGTCGTGCTCCTCCTCAGCGCCCACTCTCCAATCGCTCCGCCGCCTCTCGCTCAAATGGCCGTGTTGACCCGAGAGGGATATCGCCGTTGCTCTCTGCCATCCTCGGCTATCTACTGTTATATTGTTGTCTTTTGCGGTTATTTGAATATTAAAAATAGATTTGTTAACTTGCTTTTAAATGTACTACATTATTGCAAATAAAGATTGCTTTGTGCTGAAAATAAAACATACAGCCTCAACTTAAATAAGCTTGCATGTAGCATATGTATAGGTCTGTTACTCTACACGTAAGTCTTGTGGAGTACAATTTTTGTACTCATTTGCTTTGCTTAACTATTTGTTGCAGAGGAGGAAGGTGAGCCCCAAGGGCCTCACTTTTGTGAGATGTGCTGTGGATTCGACGACTAGCTTGGCGGTCCGGTCGGTTGCTTTGTGGGTTAAAGGCACACTGATTGGCTCTTTTGTTTATGACCATCTTATGACACTTTTGCTTCCGCTTTCTATTATTCTTGTATTTATGTAATTTGGCCGGTTGGCCTCTCTTTTGTAATAGCTATCCTTTATTTATCTTAACTTCTGGTTTGTTGCTGTGCTTCGGTTCTATGTGAATGAATGGAATTGATGAATGAATTTTGTAAAGAGGTGTGTATACTGCATTTCTGGGAAGTATACATGTCTCGAGTCTCGAGTTATCTGATTTGTGATGCTAGGACCAAGTGGATGGTTAAGCATTACAAGCCCGATAAACCGGGGTCTCACAGAGTTTGGTATCAAAGCCATACTGACCATAGTAACCCTGGCTTGGTCGTCTTTATGATATTTTGGAAAACCTTATTTTCAAAGTATCAAATGGTTTATGAAAGCTTGGGTACTTCTCAGATTTTACTCCTTACCTATCTTGGCTTTCTCCTCTCATCTTACTCTAATTGGAGTTTTAAAAATTGATTTCCTCTCCTTCCTTCAAAAATAGTGTTATCGTTTAATTGGGTTTTGGGAACTAATGAGTTTGGCGAATTGAGGTGTTGGCTGCCCTCTACAAGGTTTTGAAGTTTCTGGAATGGCTAGATTTCGACTAGAAGCTTGGATGCAAAACCTGGACAGCGATATTTCAATTTCCGGACAGCAAGCTCAAAGGTTCTAAATGGGGTAGAAAATGAGAGGATAAGCAACTAAACTTGTGGGAATAGAAGGGTAAGATGCGATACTAGTTAGCTATGTATCTAACACTAATTTCGCTGATTTAACCTTGCTCTTTAGTGGTATTAGATCTTACATTATATTCTGATTTTTATCTTCTCAATCAATTACTCGTTCATTCAATACGGGTTAGTTGCATTGGGAAGTTGAGCTTTGGTTGGTGATTCGTTACTGTTTTCGAGTCTTTTTATAAGCATGTTTAAGTTTATACACTTCTTGTTTTTGGCTTTCGATTAGGGGGTATTACATTTCCCTAGTCATTAGCTTTTTGCTCCTTTCGGCTTTGATTTTCGGGTCTAGTTTTTAACCCAAGTTTCTTGTAACAGTTGGTCGGACGCTTTTCGTAGCGGCCAAGGCGATCACCGGTGCGACGAGGATCTTCCTCCTCCTCCGACCATGGTCGAGGTCCTTCTTGATTGAGCGCAACGTGTAGAGGCGGTGGGTTCTTCCGACGCCATCACGCGCAACACTTCCGCCCCACGGGTGCTTCAGATCCGGCAAGGGAGTGGACACCACCGCTGGGGACTTGCGGAGTTTCTTCGCACCCACCCCACGTTCTCGTGTCCGAGGACCCGCTGACGCAAACGACCGCTTCGCTCGGTTGAGCGAAGCCGATAGCGCAGCGCCGGAGCACGAAGGCGCTGCTCGATCGCACCACCGGAGGGTGCGGCTTTGTCTTGGTGGGAGAGCTTTCGCCATGCACCGACGGCCACACCGTCACTTGGGAGGAGTTCCGCACCGCCTTCCGTCGGAGTCACATTCCTTCCCACGGATGAGGTCAAGAAGAAGGAGTTCTTGTCGCCGGACAATGGCGCTTTCGCCATTCTGAGTACCTATACGAGTTTAACCATTTGGCTCGTTATGCTCCGGAAGAGGTGGCCACTGATGAGGCCAAGCAAGAGAAGTTCAAGGATGGTTTGTCTGAGGAGCTTCAGGACAAGCTATCTATCATCGACTTTCCGGATTTTCAGGCCTTGGTGGACAAGGCCATCGTCGCCGAAAGCACTCGTGGCGAAGCGCCAGGATTCCCGCAAGCATAAGTGGGAGGCCCACAAGTCCTCTAGGGCCGCCTATCCCCACTTCGGCTCGGGGCCTCGGGTCGCACACCGGCCAAGACTCCCGAGGCCATCAAGACCACTCGCCCTTCGCAGGCCGTGTCCCAATCACGTGCACCTGCGAGTCAGCAGGGTGGCCCCCGCAACCCGGCTGCTGGAGTCACTTGCTTCGCCTGCAACCAGAAGGGGCATTATGCGAAGCAATACCCTAAAAAAACAGGAGCAGCCCCTCGTCCTAATGGAGGACGCGGGCAAGGAGGTGGTTCTTCTCAGGACCTGAAAATAGTTCCTGCTACCCAAGGCGTGGGTAGTGGTCGCGTCAACCTCATCTCAGCGGAGGAGGCACAGGAGGCACCCGACGTCGTGCCGGGTACACTTTCTGTTAACTCTCATTCTGCTACTATTTTGTTTGATTCAGGAGCATCTCATTCTTTTATTTCTGAGTCTTTTGCCGCTATTAGTGAACTCCTCTTTACTCCATTGTTGATCCCGTTGCTCATTCGCTCTCCGGGTTCGGAGTTGAGAGCTGAATTGGAGTGTAGGGATGTTCCAGTTGAGATTGAGGGAGTGAGATTCTTCGCAAATCTTATCCTCCTCCATTCAGCAAGTTTAGATGTAATTCTTGGTATGGATTGGTTGTCTCAGCATAAGGGACAAATCGATTGTGCCAAGAAGTGTGTATCTCTATCTAGTCCTTGGGCGGCAGTTCGCACCGAAGTCGCTAGGTCCGCATCTCTTCGCGCTTGAAGCGAAGCCCGCTCTAGATATTAGTGAAGTCCCAACGGTTCGTGACTTCGTTGATGTCTTTCCTGAAGATCTTCCAGGGATGCCACCGGTTAGAGACCTCGAGTTTGTCATTGAGTTGGTTCCCGGTACCGCCCAAATTTCAAAGAGGCATTATCGGATGCCACCGAACGAGTTGGTGGAATTGAAGAAGCAACTTAGTGAGCTGCAAGAAAAAGGTTTCATCCGCCCTAGCTCATCTCCGTAGGGTTGTCCTGCAATCTTCGTGAAGAAGAAGGACAATACTTGGCGCATGTGCGTTGATTACCGTCCACTTAATGAGGTAACGGTAAAGAACAAGTATCCGTTGCCCCGCATTGATGATCTCTTTGATCAATTAACTGGAGCTCGAGTATTCTCCAAGATCGACTTGAGAGTGGGATATCATCAAGTTCGGATACGACCCGAGGATATTCCAAAGACGGCTTTCTCTACTCGCTACGGCTTGTATGAATACACCGTCATGTCATTTGGCTTAACCAATGCTCCTGCCTTGTTCATGAACCTCATGAATTCGGTATTCATGGAGTATTTGGATAATTTTATCGTGGTCTTCATCGACGATATTCTTTTCTATTCCAAGGACGATGAGGAACATGATAAGCATCTGAGGCTGGTGTTAGGCAAGGTTCGTGAGCACCAGCTGTATGCCAAGTTCAGCAAGTGCGCATTCTGGTTGAAGGAAGTGGCCTTCTTGGGTCATGTTCTTTCAAATAGAGGCGAGCCGCTGATCCTAGCAAGGTCAACGATGTTCTTTCATGGTTCACCTACTTGATGGCAACCGGCGCGAGTTTTCTTGGTTTAGCGGGATATTATCGTCGCTTTATCGAGAACTTCTCCATGATCGCGAAACCGATGACGGAGTTGCTCAAGAAGGATAAGAAGTTCTTGTGGTCTGATGCTTGTGAGGAAAGCTTCCAAGTACTTAAGAAGCGTTTGACCACCGCTCCCATCCTTGTTCTTCCCGATATTCATCAAAGCTTCGATATCTTTTCGATGCTTCTCGTCGAGGACTCGGTTGTGTCCTTATGCAAGAAGGCAAGGTAGTGGCCTATGCATCAAGGCAATTGAGACCTCATGAACTCAACTATCCTACCCATGACTTGGAATTGGCTGCTGTAGTGCATGCACTTAAGATTTGGCGATATTACCTAATCGGTAATCGTTGTGAAGTGTATTCGGATCACAAAAGCCTAAAGTATTTGTTCACCCAACCAGATCTGAACCTCAGGCAAAAGAGATGGTTGGAGTTGATCAAGGACTATGACATGGGTATTCACTATCATCCGGGCAAGGCTAATGTCGTTGCCGATGCGCTCAGTCGGAAAGTGCATTGCAATGCCTTGTTGCTCCAGGAGTTTCAACCCACCCTTCTGGAGGAATTTCAGCGTCTCAACTTGCGATTGGTTGAGCATGGTTCCCTCGCTGCCTTGGTTGTGCAACTAACCTTGGTGGATCGGATTAAGATCGCTCAGCAAGCAGATGCTGGGGTGAGCCGCATCAAGGAAAATGTCAAGAACGGAACAGCCAAGTGCTTCTCTGAGGATGAGCATGGTGTTGTAAGGTTCGGGCAACGCCTTGTGGTTCCAAAGGACATGGAATTGCGGAATTTGATCCTCCGCGAAGCCCATGATTCGCCTTTGTCTATTCATCCTGGGGCCACAAAGATGTATCAAGATCTCCGTCAGGGATTTTGGTGGACTCGAATGAAGAGGGAGATTGCGAAGTTCGTTGCCGAGTGCGATATGTGTCGTCGTGTCAAGCTCGAGCATCAGCGTCCAGCAGGACTGCTTCAGCCTTTGCCTATTCCTGAATGGAAGTGGGATTCGATCGGGATGGATTTTGTCACCGGTCTGCCTCGTAACTCCAAGGGCAAGGATGCCATCTAGGTTGTCATTGATCGGCTAACTAAGGTGGCGCACTTCCTTCCAGTCAAGACGGATCTCCGTGTAGATCTTTTGGCGGATCTCTACATTGCCCGCATCGTGAGCTTACATGGGGTACCCAAGACAATTGTCTCGGATCGTGGTTCTCTTTTCACCTCTCGCTTTTGGCAAAGTTTGCAAGAGGCTATGGGAACCCGTCTTACCTTTAGCATAGCATACCACCTCCAAACTGATGGTCAGACCGAAAGGGTCAACCAAGTGTTGGAAGACATGCTTCGTGCTTGTGTCCTCTCTTATGGAAAGAATTGGGAGAAATGCTTGCCATTTGCCGAGTTTTCCTACAACAACAGATTTCGAGCCGGTCTCAAGATGTCACGTTTCGAGGCCTTGTACGGGAGAAAGTGCAGAACCCCGTTGAATTGGTCTGAGACAGGCGAAAGACCTTTCTTTGGTCCGGACTCGATCAATGAGGCCGAGAGCCAAGTCCAGCTCATTCGTGATCGTTTGCGCACAGCTCAATCCAGGCAAAAGAGCTATGCGAATCGCCGTCGCCGTGAATTGAGCTTCGAGCCTGATGACTTTGTTTATCTCAAAGTCTCTCCTTTGAAAGGCCATCAGCGTTTCGGCGTCAAGGGCAAGTTAGCTCCTCGATATGTCGGTCCTTACCGAGTTATCGAGAAGAAAGGAGCTGTTGCCTATAAGTTGGAATTGCCAGCTGCACTCGAGGGGGTACATGATGTTTTCCATGTGTCCCAACTGAAGAAGTGCCTCCGTGTTCCAACTGAGGAAGCTCCGTTGGAAACCCTCGATGTCCGAGAGGATTTGACCTATCGCGAGCACCCTGTTCGCATACTCGATGAGGCTGAACGAAGAACAAGGAATAAAACCATCAGATTCCTCAAAGTTTAGTGGTCGAACCATTCTGAGGATGAGGCTACTTGGGAAAGGGAAGATCGTCTCTGTGCAGACTATCCATCTTTCTTTACCGAGTGAGTCAAATCTCGGAACGAGATTTTTGTAAGGGGGGAGGTTTTGTAACATCCCAAATATGGATTTGTGTTTCAAATGTAAGAAAATAAGAAGAAATGAAACTTTTCTTGCATCTTGAAGCCCTTGGTCATTTTTGTAATTCTTTTAAAAAGAATTATGGAAAAATCAAATTTAAATCCTCATTTGACTCTAATCAAAAATCTCCTTGGCATAGTTCTTGTGCCAAACCCTTGGAAACATTTTTCCTGAGTTCTAGGGAGGCTTGGGAACCCCTCTGAATTATCCCATGATTTTTAGAAATTATTTGATAATTTTTGGAGGCAAGTCAAATTTGGTCAAACCCTATTTCTCCTCTTCTGGAATTTATGGAGAAATATTCAAGGCATAAAAATCTCTGAAAATTTTATGGGAGGTTCCTCCTGCTGTCAGTAAGCTCCAGTTAAAATTTCATAAATTTTGGAGTTTGTTTGCTACCTCAAATAATTCCTCAAAAATCAGATGTTTAAAATACAAATTCTAACTGGTTTGCACTATTCCTCGGGTTCGAACCGGACTCGAGCTCGAGCCACTAGACTCGGTCCAGTCAACTAATCGCACCGGCGCGGTCGATCGGGGCGCGCGCGTTGTGAGCCGTTGGATAAACATCGAACGGTACTTGATCAACTGAACGATGGAATCGTTTTAATCCACCCGTTCTAACTCAGCCGTTCGATTTCAATCCGACGGTCGACACGTCGTCTCCTTCCTCCGTCAGCGCGCGCGTGAGCTCAGCCATGGCGTGCGCAGAGGAGAAAAGCTGCGGCTTGCAGTCCACTCTTCGGTCGCCTTTAAACGGCTAGCTCTGCGCGCATTAAATGCCCGTCGTGCTCCTCCCTCACGCGTCCACTCTCCAACTGCTCCCGTCGCTCTCTCGCGCTCAAATGGCCGTGTTGACCCGAGAGGGATATCGCCGTTGCTCTCTGCCATCCTCGACTATTTAAGCTCCATTGTTTCTCCCTTAGCTTCCTTTAGCACCTCCGCAACTCCAGCTAGCACTCACAAGTTTGCTGGAGCTGCAGATTCCCGCAAATCCTTCGGCCGCCATTGCCGGTTTTGAAGCTCCGGTGGAGTCGGTGCAGCAGGGGTTTTCTTCGTCGAGTCTTTGCTCCCTCTGCTCCCCCTTTACTCTCTAAAGTTTAACCCTCACTCAATTTTGCTCAATTTGCTCAGGGCTTGGCTGAATTCGGATTTCCCCCTTTTCGACCGAAAACGCCATTCTTCTTCGCCCGGGCAGCTTCGACTCTCCTCGGTGCATTCTTTGCGCTCAGGTAACCCCTCTTTAGTCCCTAGTGTCCTGGCACCAGCTCCCTTGAACCACAGCTGAGCTCTTTGCCGTTTTTCGTTTTCGTCACTTTCGGCCACTTCGGTTCTCTCCGGCTTGGCGCCCCGACCACCGCATGACCAAATCCGTTGGTACCTTTAGGTGCGCAATGATGTTTGGGACCCATTTGGGCACTTGCTCGCACCGCCGCGTGGCGAGTCGCCTGGCGAAGCCGTTCTTCCCCGTCGTTTTTGCCGGACGAAAACAGGACGGGCGTTTGAACGTGGGTCGTTTTGGACCGTCGATCCTTAGATCTACGGCCCACATTCGCGCGGAAATTTGAATTCGTCGCGTGTTTCGGTCTGTGACCCGTTGGATCCAAGATCAACGGTCCCGATTCGAGTCCGCTTGGATCGTTGGATCCCAGATCCACGGCTCGCGTGCGTGTGAACGTTCGGACCGTCCGAACGCTCTGATCCACGTGGACCGTTGGATCCAGATCCAACGACTGGCGTTTAGGGTTCAGAGCCGCGCGCGCGCGCGTCAGCGCAGGGACTTGGACCATTGGATCCAATATCAATGCTCCAAGTTCGGCCACGTCGATTCTCATTTCTTATTTTCCTGAAAGGATTTATTTATCAACTAAAAAATGTGATAACTTGCAAAATGCATAACTAATTCATTTTAAATCCTTTTCGGTTGATTCAAATTTTGTTAGTTATGTTTTGGGCTAAAATTAAATCTAAAAATGTTTCCAACCTCAGTATGGCTCCATAAAATTTTGCTAATGAATAGTAGTATTTTTGATTAATAAAAGCTGAGCAAAATTGTTTTGGTCATATCTTTTGCATTAAGAATCCAAATCAATTGGTTCTTGTTGCTAAATTCCTTATAAATCATGATCTTGCTACTGTAAAATTTTCAGAATTTTTGGAGAAAGTTTACTGTTGGGTCTTTGCATTTTCTTCGTTCTTATCGGTTGTTTTTCGCTTTCTCGTTAGGATCCGAAGAGCACATTGACGATATAATTGATCCTCAGCAACATCTTGATCCACAGCAAACAGGCAAGCAGTTTGATCATAAATTTTCCATTACTTTCAAGTCTAATATCTTGTTTACAAATCATATGTATGCATGTTTTTGTGTCAAATTAATTTTCCCAATTAGAGGTAGTTATTCCTATTGCATTGTTGCCCTCAAATTGTTATCCCCTACCACAAACATAAGTTATTAATATCGCTGGTGAATTAGAGCCCGGTGATTTAATTATGCTCTTATACTGTCTTTTCGACGTCATGCTTAGAAATGCTTAGATGTCGGTAGTATTGGGCAGTCATCGACTTAGTCGATGATCTTGATCACACAAATATAATTATTACTCCATTATGTCCCGCACTTTGTGCTTTGTTAATTTTTTAAAGTCAAAAACTGAAAATAAAACTGTTTCGACTTGGGCACAATGGTATGTTGGTGTGATCTGTTGGTGTGAATGGAATGGTGCCGAGGTCATCAAGGACCGAGTTACTTGTGTCACTAAGCCAAGCGCTTATGCGTGCTAACCACGCGAGAGGGATATGGGACCTCTCTTGACTAAGTACTTTAGCGTGTGTTATCTCCGAGTCGCAGGAGGGGGTTGTGTGTGTTGTGTGAAAAAGGATATGTGTTCTTGTGTTGGGTGTGCGGTGGTGAAGATTCTGGGTAGGCTCTCCACCTCGAGGGGCATTGTAGTTGTCCAAGGCTTTACCTGCGACGGGTAGTTGACCGAGGCTTTACAATGACTCCGACACAACGTATGGGTTTCTATCCATACGGGCGGCTCGTAGTTAATACACAATATTGGAAATGTCTCGAGGACTTAGTGTCTTAAGCATACCAAAGGAAGTATGCTAATCTAGTGGCAAAAGGCGATCAGGCGTGTGGGTACATTGGTACACCCGCAGGTATAAAAATATTGAATAGCCTCGCCCTAGGTTATGGACATGCTTGGTAAGGTCGCAAGAACTAGACTACAACCTTTTAAATTAAAATTTGGCATGGTTAGTATGAATGGGTAATTCATGCTATTGTTGTGGTGACTAATGGGTTAGTCACTTCCAGGACTGTTGTTGTCATCTATCTATTGTTATATTGTTGTCTTTTGCGGTTATTTGAATATTAAAAATAGATTTGTTAACTTGCTTTTAAATGTACTACATTATTGCAAATAAAGATTGCTTTGTGCTGAAAATGAAACATACAGCCTCCACTTAAATATGCTTGCATGTAGCATATGTATAGGTCTTACTCTACACGTAAGTCTTATGAGTACAATTTTTTACTCATTTGCTTTGCTTAACTATTTGTTGCAGAGGAGGAAGGTGAGCCCCAAGGGCCTCACTTTTGTGAGATGTGCTGTGGATTCGACGACTAGCTTGGCGGTCCGGTCGGTTGCCTTGTGGGTTAAAGGCACACTGATTGGCTCTTTTGTTTATGGCCATCTTATAGCACTTTTGCTTCCGCTGTCTATTATTCTTGTATTTATGTAATTTGGCCGGTTGGCCTCTCTTTTGTAATAGCTATTATTTATTTACCTTAACTTCTGGTTTGTTGCTGTGCTTCGGTTCTATGTGAATGAATGGAATTGATGCATGAATTTTGTAAAGAGGTGTGTATACTGCATTTCTGGGAAGTATACATGTCTCAAGTCTCGGGTTATCTGATTTGTGATGGTAGGACCAAGTGGATGGTTAAGCATTACAAGCCCGATAAACCGGGGTCTCACAGTTCTCACAAGCTTCTTGAGAAGATCACCGGACACGACGCCTCCACGCCATCTAGGAGTCGGCAAACACCAAGAGAAACAAATCCCAACCTTCACTTGAACTAATCAAGTGTCAACGCTCAAGTGGATACACAATCCACTACCTAAGACAACACATGCTGTAACACCCTGGCTATTCGGAAGCCAAAATGTCACGCAAACCTATCAAACTACTAAGCATAGCATTAAAACTAGATTATCCAGATTCAATCAACATAAATTCCTAAGGAAAGACAATGAACGCTCACTAGAATCATGGTAAAGAATGGATAAACGGTCATAATACCACGAACAGTCAAAGGATACTAACATAGGATTATTACAATCTGGAACTTATTTCAACAATTTGACTTGACTGAATGGCAAGAATAATTGTTCTGATTGGATAAAAGTGAAGTGTAGTGTGCCGAACTACCCCACCAAATCATCTTGTCGTCCTCCTCAATTACCTAATTAAAACATACAAAGCAAGGGTGAGTCGAAGACTCAGCAAGTACTAAACAAGAATAATCAAGCATGGAGTGGACAACACAATTCAGTTGAATTACGAACAATTATTGGAACACATACATGTACGTATGGAATGAATACATGAATGGATGAAATGTAAGAATGCATTGAAGGTATGGACTTATCGATTGATATCTGCGGTATAGCGAGTGATACACCCGTCGGTGTTCACTTAAGCCCGTACTTCACAAAGCGGGGACCCAATCACCGTATGAAGAACGTTTCATACGGTGTCCAAGTTGCCACATTGGAATGGTGGTCAACACTACCCACATTGGAATGGTAGGTTTTCAAATGCCCATTTGGAATTGATGGGTCTTTCAAATGCCCATCTTGGAATTGATGGGACTTACTAAAAGAATCCACTCCGTGGTCATAATGAATTTTATGAATGGACATGATGATTTCTCATGGTATGAATGAATAACACACATTAGTGGAAAAGACACATGGCATTCAACAACATGTGTAAACAAGTATAAGTATGTATTCACACTCAACATAATGTACCAATAAGGCCACACTAGTCACTTGCAGTATATCAACACCATGAACAAAGCACAAGAACATTCATGTAAACAACATATCATTATGCATTCCTTTGAATTCAACACCAGTTAACATACAAGACTTGCCTTTCGCGTTGTGACTCGTTAGTAGGCAACGGAGGTGTTCCCACACATGATGCCTCGCCGCCTACACAAGCATGTTTCCAAAATAAGAACAACGATATAACACTGCTACCGGTGTTCTACAATAACCCCTGACTATCCAATATACCGCATAGACCCAAAATGAAAATAAACTATTCAGACAGATTTCAGCCCTTCTGAGCAGCGGTACGAGAAAATTCACCATTAATTATCTGTAAATCTAAAAGACCTGAAACCAGTGCTCACTAAATCTTAACAGATCAGGCTACAAAACATTAGTTGGCGGAATCCCCTGATTCGGCCAAAACAGAGGGCTAATTATCAGCTAAACACAACCCATCTACGTTTGTCCAGAATACAGATCAAAGATAAAGAAAACAGCGTAACTTTCAACCTATTGATCCAATGAGAATGATTCTTATCAGCCTGGAAAGATAATTTGAAGGGATAAAATAACTTAGTTGGGTGAAGGTTCTGATTCGGCCCCTAATTTGAACAAAACCGAGGGACAAACCTACTGACCTCAGTTTTCAGACAGACCGGACAGTTCGTAATAAAAAAATTCATATCTCCCAAACTACAGATCGGATTTTCCTGATCTCGGTGCCAAAAGAAAGCTAACGTTCCCGGGAATAAAACTCTAGAAGGAAAAACCCCACATTCGGCCTCTACAGTAGTCTAAACAATAGATGAAAACACTAACATTTATCTGCCCGTAATCTGAGCAGTGGTAAAGAAAATATCATAACTTTCATTATACAGATCCAATGGAGATGATCTTTATCATCTTTGAAATATAATTTACAGGGCTACAATAACTTATTTGGGTGGAGATTCTGAAAATTCCTCTAACTAAATCAAAACCTAGGATCAAGCCGACAGATCCTTCTCGTCAGACAGACAGAACAGCGCGCACTAAAAAAATCATATCTCCTAAACCGTAATGCGGAATCACGTGATCTCGGTGTATATGGAAAGCTAAGAACAATACCTACAACTTCCTAAGAGATGGACAGGACAGAAAACGAACGCATCTTACCCAAAATCGACGTACAAAGCGGTGCACAGCAAGGGGGAAGGGGGGGCGGCGGCTCCAAAGGGGGGAGGGGGAGAGAAATGTGGAGTTTAGGGTTTGGGGTGGAACCCCCTCTTATGGCCGGCCACCACATGGGCCCCTCTCGGCCGTGGCCTGAGCCAGTTGTCGAGTTTATGAAAAACCCCTTTTATTTTTCAGGAATTTCTACTCCTTTAATTGTCTTTTCTTTCCCCGGCTTCCATTCAAACTACTCGATTCGATTATTTACTCTTTTCATTTTCGGGGTATTACATTCTACCCCCCTTAATAGGATTCGACCTCGAATCTACAGGCCAATCCACTCGAACAAAAACTACGCCTGAAAATTATCAAGGATAAACACGTACCAGAAACGAACAGGTCTAGATACTGCTCGCGCATGCGATACTCTATCTTCCAAGTGGCCTCTCTCTCGGAATAGAGAAACCACAAAGCAAAGATGTGAAGCGACGTCTGACCTAACAATCAACTTGAAGTTTCTAGGTACACTCATCAGAAGAGGATCGAAGGTAAGACCTCACTCGATGGTCAACGTTTTTAACTTAATCTCAAACTTTGAATAGTCCTGCTGCCACTCAAGACCAAAGACGCACCTTACGTATGCGTGCTTGGCGTATGTACCGTGACGGTCAAAGTGATAAGCCGACTTCCTAATTTCTTCTCACTCACGAATCAAGAGAATCCAAGCGCAAAAAAATAGAGAGTTCTCATCGCAACCACGCAATGTTAACTCTTCACCAAAAAGGTTAAATCCCAAACGTGACAATTCATCAGTAAAGCAATTCCACTTCCAATGAATCAATTTGCGAAAGAACACCACGGAAACCAAAAGAGAAATTTGCTTGGATACTCAAATCAAATATTTCTTTTACTCCGACTGAACTGGAAAGATTCAGTCATGCCAACACGGCCCCAACTCAAAGTGCAGAAAACACTTATCAACAGCACAAAACCCAAACGAGAAGCAAGGAAACACATCATTTTCCGAAGAAACATCCTTTCTTCCGCTTCTCTCTTCGAGGAGTAAAACTTCTCTCCAATATTGGAATTCGAATTCATCGTATACCTCAAGAGATTAAACCTCTTAATTGAACATTATCAAATTATGCTCAAACTGAAATACATCATCCACACCATCTCGCAATGCTATCCAATTGCGTTACTCTAAAAATTCGATGAAGGTTTCCATACCTCCGATAATCACCAACCTTTTAAATCCTGAATTGAAGTTCTAGAATTTCACTATACCAGGTGTTAATCAGCCGTAACACTTTTCAGACTTACTTCGAAGTCAAACATCTCAGGTGAATCAATTTCCCTCCAAGGGATACAGATCAAAACCATTTCACATTCTACTACTCCTCCGCTAACTTGGTAGCAAAATATCATTGCTACGATTACTCATCCACCACCAAACAGTTGCCAAATTTTCACCTTGCAAACACTTCGCAACACAAAACTGTGATCCTTTCTCAAAAGGAAGAGGCAAACAAAAACAAGTTCATTCATACAGGAAAGCGTTTCTCACCACGGCGGCCAAGAAACCAAAAGAAATATTCTGCTAAAGGTGATCTTGGAAACGAAAACTAAGTTCGCAGATTGAGGCACACATCCTCAAGAGAGAATAGCAAATAACATCCGATACGAAAGAAAGATATTACGATTGAAACTCGACATCTCTTGAGCGGAAAGAGCAAGAGGTTTAGGAACGATTCAAATAATCACAAGTTACAAAACTTGACTCAAATTATCAAATACTCTACTGCACTCTTTCCTTTAACACAACAATTAGTTCTTGAACTAATAACACCTTGCCACATGAACAAAGTAAGTTCTTCAGTTCAACCCACGGAACTAGTTAAGAACAAATAAAATTTTTCAACACGCCAAATTTGTTCGAAACAGTTCATCTACTCATGAAATATGTAATCCAAATGACCTCAGCCACAAAACAAGCATTTTCCTTTACAGGACTTCACGAAAAGCAAACGGATTCTCAACGAAAGCAACGAAAATTTCTTTTGATTGTAACCTCACTTTACGAACTCAAACCAAGGAGCCTTTAGGACTAAATCACACGAAACTCTTAAGAAGCAATAGGATATCTCCATGCACCATTTTACTTAAAACAATTTCAGTTACCAGAATATTCACGAACTCCAAAAGGTCACGGAAACTAAACTTGAAGTATTCTCATTTAGGCGGTATCACAGAGGTGATTATTTTTACTACAAATTTCAACATCAATCTCACAACGTCAATTGGAAAATACCTCGAAAGACTCATGCGAAAAAATGGGTCGAATATTTCTCAAAAGAAGAGGCACATGAAAACGATTTTCACCAACTAGAAAATCATTTACCACTCGCCACAAACACCGGACCAAGGAGAAAACCAATTAAGCAATGAACTCATTGAACATAAGGGGAGTCCACAGTTGAAAGCATAAGCCTCAAAAGAAGAGAATGTCTGACCTTAGCAGATAAGAACAACGAGCATTCAATATCAAAGCGCTCACATCACTGAAGAACTATTATAACTTTACAACAAATTGTTTTACGCGGCAGACTTCGTTTACCAAAATAAACTTGAACCCCCAAAAGGTCATGAACACAAAACTTGAAATTGGATCATTTTAGAAACAACAAGAAAGGTGGTCAAACTTCTTTCTCTATAATGAGAATCAACCTTACTCTCACATTCTTGATCGTGTCAATAAACCTTCTAAAGGGAACATGACAAATCGGGTCATAAAATTTTCAAAGATCAAATGGAATTGTAATAACAATTTATTCTAGAAAAAGAATTCGCACGAAAACCACAAAGTTGAACAAACGTCACACCCAAAGACTACAAAACTCTAGAGAAAGGGATTTGACACTTTTCTTTTCAAAGGAGGTGCTAAACTCCAACACTCCAAATATTCCAAAGAAATGAACATAGTCGAAATTTTCTTCAATGAACTTTGTGAAAGGAAATTTTCATTCTCGAATCACAAACGGATAACCGACCTACCCTTATCAACAGGAGAGATAGGGCTAACATAAAGAGAACGATCTTGTCAAGAATAACATTCACAAACAAAGAATGAGAGCTCAATGACGTAAAGGCAAGAAACTATTTTAAAAACAAATAGGGTCTAATAGAAACTGTAGCCCACAATCTTTGTTTGGGTGCAACCCCGACTTAAGCATAACCAAGCACTCCAAAAGGGTTTTAACGCTTTTCTTGTAAAAGAGATGCATCAAATTTCAACAAGCGAGAGGGTTCCAAAAGGAATACATTGAGCCAATGCTTTCGTGTTAACGATCTTGCAACAAGAATTCTCATTAGGCAAACCATCAAACGAGTAAATGAGTCGCTCTTTTCCAATGAGAAAGAAAGAACAACTATGAAAATATCAATGTTGCCAATTTACAAAGATCATTCGTAGTAAAAACAATTCGACAATCGAAAAACAATAATGTTTTCAGAGTACCATTAAAGGCCTATTTAAACTCGTCTACCAACATCATGAACCCAAGAGAAATTCATCAATCGCCACCGGACAAGAATTTGTCAAATTCGAAAATCAAGGAAGAGAACGACGTACTAAAAGCCCAAGAGAAATATGCAAGATCAATACACACTTGATAAAGAACTTGCAAAAGAAGTCTTCCAATACCGAGATTCCAAACGAACGAATGAGTTAAATTTCCCCAACAGGGGTAAAACAAGTCTTTTGTGAAAAGAGGAATCTTGCATTTGAACTATGCTCACGTGGAGCAGAAATATCACAATAGTCGAAAGGGCAATATTTGTTTCAAAGAACGAATCAGAGAACTGCTGGAGCTTGCCTTCTTCATTAAAACCCCAATTTCAAAAGAATTCACGAACTGCCAGGAACCACAACCAGAAACGGATATCGGTTCGAGAAAGGCAACAAGTTCATCAATGAGCTCATGCTCAATACAGAGCTTATGGAACAGAGGTAAGAAGTTCACTAATATCATACTACAAACAGTGGTGTAGCCTGGCAAAACCCAGGACATCAACCACGAACTCAACTGATCAATGCCCGCTAGCGAAACGCATAACTAATGCAATCAATTATGAATATATATATTTATATCGGATCATCTCATGACGATCATAGAATAATTTCATAGATAGAGGTTATCACATCATATCATGGATTAACACATCATAGCACAACACAATTTAACAACGACTCAATACTCGAGTCACCACAATTGAAATGGAAGCAACAGTTTACCCAACCCTCCTAATGTGCACAAGTGTGTCAATTTAATATGTTTGAATGAACCACGGACCAAGCCCGCTCGATACCAATCAGTAACACCTCGCTATTCGGAAGCCAAAATGTCACGCAAACCTATCAAACTACTAAGCATAGCATTAAAACTAGATTATCCAGATTCAATCAACATAAATTCCTAAGGAAAGACAATGAACGCTCACTAGAATCATGGTAAAGAATGGATAAACGGTCATAATACCACGAGCAGTCAAAGGATACTAACATAGGATTATTACAACTGAACTTATTTCAACAATTTGACTTGATGAATGGCAAGAATAATTGTTCGATTGGATAAAAGTGAAGTGTAGTGTCTTAGAACTACCCCACCAAATCATCTTGTCGTCCTCCTCAATTACCTAATTAAAACATACAAAGCAAGGGTGAGTCAAGACTCAAGCAAGTACTAAACAAGAATAATCAAGCATGGAGTGGACAACACAATTCGGTTGAATTACGAACAATTATTGGAACACATACATGTACGTATGGAATGAATACATGAATGGATGAAATGTAAGAATGCATTGAAGGTATGGACATATCGATTGATATCTGCAGATAGCGAGTGATACACCCGTCGGTGTTCATTACTTAAGCCCGTACTTCACAAAGTACGGGACCCAATCACCGTATGAAGAACGTTTCACACGGTGTCCAAGTTGCCACATTGGAATGGTGGTCAACACTACCCACATTGGAATGGTAGGTTTTCAAATGCCCATTTGGAATTGATGGGTCTTTCAAATGCCCATCTTGGAATTGATGGGACTTACTAAAAGAATCCACTTCGTGGTCATAATGAATTTTATGAATGGACATGATGATTTCTCATGGTATGAATGAATAACACACATTAGTGGAAAAGACACATGGCATTCAACAACATGTGTAAACAAGTATAAGTATGTATTCACACTCAACATAATGTACCAATAAGGCCACACTAGTCACTTGCAGTATATCAACACCATGAACAAAGCACAAGAACATTCATGTAAACAACATATCATTATGCATTCCTTTGAATTCAACACCAGTTAACATACAGTACTTGCCTTTCGCGTTGTGACTCGTTAGTAGGCAACGGAGGTGTTCCCACACATGATGCCTCGCCGCCTACACAAGCATGTTTCCAAAATAAGAACAACGATATAACACTTCTACCGGTGTTCTACAATAACCCCTGACTATCCAATATACCGCATAGACCCAAAATGAAAATAAACTATTCAGACAGATTTCAGCCCTTCTGAGCAGCGGTACGAGAAAATTCACCATTAATTATCTATAACTCTAAAAGACCTGAAACTAGTGCTCACTAAATCTTAACAGATCAGGCTACAAAACATTAGTTGGCGGAATCCCCTGATTTGGCCAAAACAGAGGGCTAATTATCAGCTAAACACAACCCATCTACGTTTGTCCAGAATACAGATCAAAGATAAAGAAAACGGCGTAACTTTCAACCTATTGATCCAATGAGAATGATTCTTATCAGCTTGGAAAGATAATTTTAAGGGATAAAATAATTTAGTTGAGTGAAGGTTCTGATTCGGCCCCTAATTTGAACAAAACCGAGGGACAAACCTACTGACCTCAGTTTTCAGACAGACCGGACAGTTCGTAATAAAAAATTCATATCTCCCAAACTACAGATCGGATTTTCCTGATCTCGGTGCCAAAAGAAAGCTAACGTTCCCGGGAATAAAACTCTAGAAGGAAAAACCCCACATTCGGCCTCTACAGTAGTCTAAACAATAGATGAAAACACTAATATTTATCTGCCCAGAATTCAGAACAGTGGTAAAGAAAATATCATAACTTTCATTATACAGATCCAATGGAGATGATCTTTATCATCTTTGAAATATAATTTAAAGGGCTACAATAACTTATTTGGGTGGAGATTCTGGAAATGCCTCTAACTAAATCAAAACCTAGGATCAAGCCGACAGATCCTTCTCGTCAGACAAACAGAACAACGCGCACTAAAAAACTCATATCTTCTAAACCGTAATGCGGAATCACGTGATCTCGGTGGCTATGGAAAGCTAAGAATAATACCTACAACTTCCTAAGAGATGGACAGGACAGAAAACGAACGCATCTTACCCAAAATCGACGTACAAGGCGGTGCACAGCAAGGGGGAAGGGGGGGCGGCGGCTCCAAAGGGGGGAGGGGGAGAGAAATGTGGAGTTTAGGGTTTGGGGGGTGGGAACCCCCTCCCCCCTCTTATGGCCGGCCACCACATGGGCCCCTCCTGGGCCGTGGCCCAGGCCCAGGTTGTCAAGAGTTTATGGAAAACCCCTTTTATTTTTCAGGAATTTCTACTCCTTTAATTGTCTTTTCTTTCCCCGGCTTCCATTCAAACTACTCGATTCGATTCTTTACTCTTTTCGTTTTCGGGGTATTACACATGCACTTAGGGTTTGCTCTCAAATCTCACTAAGTGCAACACATGCACAAAAGAGAGGAGATGCTTGCTCTTAGCTCAAGGAATGAGTATGGAACTCAACAACAACATCAGCAACAACAGCAACCATCCCCAACCGACCAAGGTGAGTATTTATAGCCCACACTTAAAAACTAGTCGTTGGAGGAAATATTTCCTCGAATCTGTGCAGGGTCGGTCTGACCGCCAACTAATGGCCGGTCGGACCGCCCATGCGCCAACGGCTATAAAACTAGCCGTTGAACCTACGGCCGGTCGGACCACCAACTAATGGCCGGTCAGACCGCCGCCAAATCGGTCAGACCGCCAAGGTTGGCCGGTCCGACCGCCTAAGGAAAATCAACACACTCCAAAATGGTGCTTCTCTGGAATAAACGCACCCCGAGAACTCCGGTACTTCCGCACTCTGGTAGTACCTTTTTTCTCAACGACGGAACTACCGCACAGAAAATCATCTCAAGATGAAATCGGTCGGACCGCCAACAACACAGCGGTCTGACCGATATGCCACCGGTCAGACTGGTGACCACTGGCGGTCAGACCGCCAGACCACAGAGGCCAAACACATTGGCTACGCTCAAATGGCAAAACACATTCACCCATTTGAGTGCAATTCTCACAAGAAATATAGGTGATATACTCAACAAGTTGCAAAACACATTTGCCAACCTTTATAATACTCACTACAAGGAATAAGGTACATGGACTTACACCATTTGTAAAACACATTTGTAAACTTAAGTCACACTCTACAAAGAAATCAAATATGAGCATCAACTATTTGCAAAACACATTCGCAAATAACAGCATCATGCCATAAGGCTAAGGTGCATGGACTTCAACCATTTGCAAACTATAGTCCCATGCCACAAAGATTAAATGCATGAGCCTCGGCTATTTTCAAAACACATTCGCAAATAATAGCTCCATGCATAGATGAGCTATCAACACATGACTAACTCATACTACTAGTCAAGATCTCTCTTAATAGTACAGCAACCTACACTAGCAATTCGGTCTTCCAACCAAACACCAAGACCGGTAAAAGACTATGAGCACATCCTTAGCCCTAGCTAGTCATACCTTTGCCTTGTATCTTCTTGAAGCTTGATGACGCACATCAACACTTCAAGTCTGAGTCCTTGACTTTGACAATCATCAACACATGATAATCTTCTTCACTTCGGGATCTTGTCTTGAACATCATCAACACATGATGATGTCTTCATCCCGAGTCTTGACATGCATCAACACATGATGCATTCTTTCACTTGACCTCCATCAACACATGATGGATCTTCTCTTGACTTGATGTGCATCAACACATGATGCATCATTTACTCCAAATCTTGATATGCATCAACACATGATGCATCCTTCATTAGACCTCCATCAATACATGATGGATCTTCTCTTTGAACATCATCGACACACGATGATTTCCTTTTTCTTCAAGCTCTTCATATGCATCAACACATGATGCATCTTTCACTTCCACCTTGACTTGATGACAATCAACTCATGATGTCATCCCAAGTCTTCATTATCCTAGAACATAACCTATTCATCCAACTCATGAAAAATATTAGTTCCACAATATGATTATCATTAATTACCACGTCATACCATTAACTCATAATGGTGGGACAAGATACTTCAATCTTTCTCTCTTTGGTAATTGATGATAACCATTTCAATTGCACATAAAATGAATGAGATAATGTAACACAATATGAGTATATAAAAACTACACAAGTCATATATATACTCACAACATGAGTATGCAAAAACTTCACAAGTTCTATATACTCACTACATGAGTATACAAGAACTACACAAGTTCTATATACTCAAAACATAAGTATACAAAAACTACACAAGTTTTATATACTCAAACGGATATGTTTCAAAGTAAAGATCCCAAATATATGTGAAAAATGGAATATGGATCAATACTAATGAAACCACAAAATATAGCATGAACTCCCCCTAAATGTGTGCATACACAAATGTGTAATGAAGATATATGCACATATTCAAGTTAAACTTATGGTTGAGTTCTTCCTATATTTTGGATCCGAGGAATGCAACAATATAGAAGAGTATAAGTCGAATGCATACCTCGTTGAATTTCACCTTTATATCCAAATGAGACTACACACTAGATATATCAATAGAAATGTTAGTCTCACAATTAGATTTGTCATTAATCACAAAAACACTCTATTAACTCATAATGGCGGGTCTAAATCTTTCAATCATGACGGGGTATGTCATTGGTCTTGGTTGAACAAAATGATTTCCTCTCAAGCGATCGATCGTGAAGTAAAGGGGGTATAGTTAGCACGTTGTGGGATGTGGTAGACTCGCTTGAGTAACTTGTAAGGACTTAATCTTGTGCGCTATTGAACTGAGCCACAACTGGATAACCACATGCCTGATAGGACAAACCTAACTTAGTAAGTTGTGGAGTTTTAACGTAGGTTTAGTGATGGGTAGAGGTGTGGACTATTCTGAAAGCCACATCTATGGGCGGTTCGCCGTCTCCAGGTCCAACGGTGTGCATCGGACTAGCGAGTGAAGTTGGGGTCAACTATATGCAGATCGAGAGTCAATTTTTGAGATGAAACTTCCAGAAGATTTTGTTGTGATCAGATCCGTATAAGTTGATTGTATCTTGTGGGTAAAGTATACAACCTCTGCAGAGTGTGAATCAACCTATTCGAACAGCCGCGTTGGCGGTCATGGACATGCTCGGGTATTTCACATGAGAGGTAGAGTTTCTTTATAAAATATGTTGGAGTGTGAATGAGAAGTTCACTTGATGAATATAATGTTCGTTTGGTGAATGGAGAATTCACTTGATGGGTTATGTCGGAAGGTGAATGTGGATTCCACTTGGTGGTTTGGTTGGGAAGTGAATGGGACTAGTTGATTTCAAATAAACTATTTACTTTATTTATTTATTGTATTTTAAATTACGCATTTCAATATATTTACTGTATTTATCGTCAATACTGATTTCTGCAAAAGAACCATACAACTAATCTTTTGTTCAACCCTTGCATAAATATTAAATGCATACTATTTCCCTACGACTTGTTGAGTATTTTATGTACTCACGATTTAAAACTTTGCTGCTCAGTTGAAGAGTATCAAGCTGATTAAGAGTTTTTCTAGAAGGAGTTTTGTGAAGGCTTTGAGGATTAAGATGTATTCTCCACTCGATTGACTGTGAGCATGTTGATTGACATTTTCAAGTTTTTTTGTTTCGCTGTGAGAGTTTATTTGTTTCTTTAGCCCCGCGTGGTAAATTAAGTATACATTAATCATAAGGTCTAGTTATTATTATTATTTATTATTTTGAGATTTTTTTAGTTAAATTGATAAATAGATGGTATTTTATCGATGTTTCCTATGTGAGCTAGCTACTAATCTGGGACTAGTTCAGAATGCACAGAAAGTTTTAGATGCAGAAATCCGGGTCCTAACAATAGATTTAACCGCTTAGCTGGAGGACTGCAGTGCATGTAAGAAACCTTTGATTTAGTTAATTCATAGTACAGATGTAAAGTATGCACGTTTTTGTCTTGTAGAAAATATTGCATTTGTGCTATGTTTTGTAGGGGTTCACAGAGGATAGGATTTTTGTTCAAGTTAGAATAATTCTTTTGTCTCTGTCTTTTGTAGGGGTTCACCAAGTCTAGCTGTTTTTGTCTAGCTTAGAATAATTGTTTTGTCTCAGTTTTCTATCTATGTTCTTTCCATCACTTGTGCAAAAGATGTGTAACTTAAGAGCTTAGAAACCACATCTGATCTTTTTTATTATCTGAATTAGTGTTTTGATTTGAAATTGTAATTGTAATCATGTGTAACTTTAGGGAATGTCTTTTATCAGCTTTATGTTGAATTGGCGGACAAGAAGCAAAGGTTTTTCTGGATTGTAAATGAATTTTTACCATGTTTTTCTCTACTAGTTTTTATTAGGCCATGTGCAATTTTTTACTTGTTTGTGTACAAGTTTTATGTAACATAGAATTTTTTGTGCTCTGTGAGTAACTCAGTAGTTGTAATGTGTGAATTGGTTATTTTGATCTACGTTAGATTGTGTTTGTGATCAGATGTTCGTTTATCTTTACTGCCCTCGTTGTTATGTCATCTCAGGCTTTCATTAGTTTTTGATATTTGTACTAAACTTTTACATTAGTTTTTGACATTTGTACTAAACTTTTAATAGATTCATAAATAATAAAAATTTCTAATAATTATAGGTAGTTACTGGTTATGCAGCATCTAACTCGATATTCACCCCTACTTGGGAAGAAAACTGCCTTAAAAGCCATCCGCTTGGAACGGCTTATGACCGGACTTGCCATATGCCTTGTGTTATGTAAATTGCCTTTTTTTTGTGGAACAGGTCGACTGAATTTGTCTCCAAATTAGATGTGGCAGCCACTGTTCACCGTGGATAAGGGATGGGCCGAGTAGGGAGTAGTGTGCTTGTCTTTGGACTTTTTCGACATTTTGTGCAGTAAAAAAACAACTTACATTACTATAGTACTATAGTGGAAAAGATTGCAGTTTAGTCAGGTGCGCAACTGCTATTACTGTCGGTCACAGCCGCGTGCGCTATCTTCTTCATCCATTGAAACGTTCTTACAAAGAATTTTGAATCATTTTGATTGTAGCTTAGTCAGGTGCACAACTGCTATCAATTACTGTCGGTCACAGTCGCGTGAAACGTTCTTACAAAGAATTTTGAATCATTTTGCTGTACAGGGTTGCGAGTTCGGCCGACATGGGTGCTCAATGGTACACAATGCATGCAGTTAGGGCTCTTTCGAAGCTATCTAATGGAACCTGAGCCTCACACATTGCATTGTTTCACAAAGGACAGCCTGTGGAAATGTGTGACTGAGCTTGCATTGGTTCCACAAGCCTAGCGAGCAACGCTAAAGCTACAGTGTCCCTATCGTCTCCATCTCAAGTACTGTTGATTCCTGACTTATCGGGAAAAAAAGTTGGTAGTAAGTAAGTACACTACTGCCCGATTCTTTTCCTGCACATAGATGGGAATCAGCCACGTCCATAGTTACATACGAACACGCGGTGAAATTAAACAAAAAACACCGGCCTGGTTGGTGGCCTGAGTGCGTGATGTGACCGACGACTCCAGGTTCCAACAACTGCTGAAATCAATCGTTTCGTCGTCGCTTTCACTAAACTGCGATATCATGAGAGGAAAGTTTCAGCCCACGCCGCTGTCGCGAGTATCGAATGCCACACTCATATGCGCGATGCCATTTCCTTTCCCTTTCCGTCTGCCCTGGAAATATGCCAACTCGATTTCCTTACAAGTCAAATTACTATAAGATCTCGTCGCTGTAAGTTCGACTTGTAGGATCTCGATGCTTGTTTATCAGCTGGACAAGGATGCCTTGTTCAAAAACCTGAAGATTAAACAAGTCAGTTTTTCCTCTGTTCCCATGGCTTAGCATTTTTTTATTAGCCATAATATGATAGTTTTGATTATCTTTCTCTTTACTTATTTTGCCCAATGAGAAAACTCGTGCGGGGTCAGAGAATTAGAGAAAACAACCACTAGCGGTGAAAAACAAGTGTTAATGGAAGAACTAGAAACTAAACGAAAAGTAGTGTTTGCTATGATTAATCCTTTTATGCATGTTAACAACTTCAAACCATTCAGTATATCATTTTTTTTAAATTCAAGCCTCTGTTCACTAATAATAATATGAATTTTGATTGCACATAACCTGTGTTTGCTATGTTAATCTCAAATTAGATTAGTCATACGAGGCTGTTTGGGGAAAGTGCATCCCCAAAATATATAAATATGGTTTCAGTGGGTAACAACATGTACATCAAAATTAAAAAAAATTAGTGAAACAATAGCAAATTGTACTTAAATGATCATGAACATTCAAAATAAAAGAACCATACCACTAATGCACCCAATTACTCGAGTTGGACCATTCAACAAACATGTCCTCCTCAATTCATCTCTAATTACATTGACAAAATCTTATAATGGTATGCGATGCGCCAGATCGGTAATAATTTCATCTGGATTAAATTCTAGTCGAGACTTTTTAGGTTGAGTTGCGCTCTCATCGGTTGGGGGAGTACTATTTGAATTGCTTGTAAAATAATTATGCAAAGTTTGTTTCTCTATTATTGCAAACTTACGAATTAATTGGTAATTGAGTATATACCACATTATATTAAACTTACAAACAAATTAGTAATTGAGTAACGGGTATATACCACCACCATAACTAAGCTGCACAGGCACTGAGGCATTTTTGCTGCTTAATTCTGTGAAGTATACACACTCCAATGTGTTTTGGTGTTGTACTGGTGGCTCAGGCCTCGGATTCTCTCAGTGAGTGAGTTAGGAGGAAAAGTCGTAGTAGTATGCGTTGTTTGCTCAGAAACTTAATTGCAGCCAGTTATTGGAACCTAACGAGGGAAGTATTCAACTGTTCAGCAGCCCATGCGGCCACGCCCAAATAGCCTCGCCTCCTCTCAGGCTCTCAGCACTCAGAAGAGTAGATACGCAAAGCAGAGCAGAGATGTGAGAGCCAGCAGCCAGAGACTCCCTCCTCGCCTCCTCGATCACTCTCGGCCTCCCTCGGCCAGTCAACCTCCTCAGAGTCGGCCCGCCACCCTGCCTCTCGCCTCCCCTCCTCACGAACGCGACACGTGGCCACGCCCAAAATCGCCTCCTGCCGTCTCCTGCCCTCCTCCTCCGGGCTCCGGCAGACCGGCTCCCTCTTCTGCCTCCTCCGATCTCCGGGCTCCGGCTACCAGCGGCGTCGCAGACCGCGGTGGCTCCCTGGCCCAGCTCCCTCTGGCTGCCCTAGGTGAGCTTCTCCCCGCTGGCGCTCAAATTGATTGGGGAATGGATTGCTGATTGGGGATTTTGGGAATTTTAGAAATAGGGTAAGTGGGGAACGTGAGGTGGGATTGACGATGGCATGGCAGCACCGGAGGTTGGACAGGGTGTGAGGCGGGGGGGGGTTGTTTTGGACGCTGGTGGAGGTGGATTCGCCCCTAAGCCGGGAGAGTGATTAGTAGTAGCAGATAGTAGTAGCTCAGTAGCTGACGTTTATGTATGGAGATCAATCGCGGTGCGTCCCAAATGCGTTACGTGGAATTCAGCGGACATTACACACGAGAAGCCAAAGAAAATAAGCAAGTTTTTATAAGAGTTGAGAATGCCGGTGAGATTTTTTTTTTTTTGTGGGGGAGCTGGAGGGTGTAGAGAATATTATTTTTTTTGGATTTTTTTCTTCATAATATAGAACGGTTGGCGCAGAGTGCGGTCACTAACGAGGTAAATAGAGTAAGAGTCACCGACTAAGTGGCGTGCGTTTACTGAAAGTACGTAACAAATTGGGCTTAACTCGCTTGCCAAAACTTGTCGTGCAGTACAGTCATATGCTGTAACATGGTGGGCCACACCTAATTTTTTAGGTGGGCTTGTGTACTATGTGCTGATGGCCTGAAAAAGAAGGCTTTTGAAGAAAAAATCATCACAAATTCGTCAGCCCAGTAATGGCCCTAAACCCACGAAAATAATAACGTGCGCCGAAAATTCCAACTCGGCCCACATCACGAAACGGCTAACTCGTTAGGGTTTCACTACATATACATACGCCCACTCGCCCCTGTCTCTCCTCTCTCGGTCTCTCCCACCTCCGCTTCTCTCCCTCCCTCCCGCGCCGCCGCCACCTCCTCCTCCTCCGCGAGCAGCCATGGCCGACTCCAAAGCCGCCGCGGCGGTGACCCTCCGCACCCGCAAGTTCATGACCAACCGCCTCCTCTCCCGCAAGCAGTTCGTGCTCGAGGTCATCCACCCCGGCCGCCCCAATGTCTCCAAGGTGGGAGATCTCGCCCCCCACTCCCCCCTCGGTCCTTGGCGCGATTTCATGTCATGGAGGATTCTAAGGGTGCTTGTGTGTTCGTACGCAGGCGGAGCTGAAGGAGAGTCTGGCGAAGATGTACGAGGTGAAGGACCCGAACTGCATCTTCATGTTCAAGTTCCGCACCCACTTTGGAGGCGGCAAGTCCACCGGATTCGGCCTCATCTACGACAACCTCGAAGCCGCCAAGAAGTACGAGCCCAAGTACCGCCTCATCAGGGTACGTACGCATGCGTATGCTCTTGCTATTTTATCACACTGGTGTTGCGTTGTCTCGGCTGAATGTGCAATTGAAACTAGTTGGATGGTATCCTGATGTGTAAATTGATGTAACGGCAGTAGTATATTCAGCGAATTTTAGCTGGTCAGTTAGGTATTAGAAATTGCACTTTAAGATTGTGCGACAAACGGTTAAGAAATCATCTGTGGAAAGTTAGCGAACCAAAGTAGTGCGCTGATCTGGTATAGGTGCAACCATTATCAGCAGCTGTTGTTATGGAATGTGTGTTGGCCGTTATGTGTGAATTAAGAGCCAAATCATGTTGGTGACTTAGCAGATGAACTGAGCGTGTCAGCTAGTAGTTTAGACAAGGTTTGCCTTGGGACGTTGTTGTGATATGCCTCTTACTGGTTACCATTGCAGTTGGCAAGCTTAATGTGTAGCTGAGTTGGATAGATGATTCTCTATGCTCAGTAGAAGTATAATAATGTGTGATTGAATTAACCACAAACTAATGTGTAATTGAATTAACCACAAACTTCGTCAGCTAATAACATTGTGCTGTTAAAATGGTTTGGAGATAGTAATTGAAGTCAGTATCTAATATATATTGCCACAGCATCACAGATCCATGTATTTATGTGTTATTGACTTAGTGCAATTGACCCAATTCTATTGGCATCTCAGATGAACCATGTGCGGATGAGAAGTTTTGATTAAAGTTGGTCTTGTTAGCGTGCATGTTGTATAGGCCATTCTTTTAAGCTGCGCAACACTGCAACCTGCTTTTCCCTTCCGATAATATGGTTATTGTAAATTGTAAGTGTTACTTGGACACGGACACAGGTGTCGGATTCCGACTCGGATTCGGGTGTTTGATTCGGCAAGCTCTAGAAAATAGGATTCGAGGATTCGTCTAATATATATTCTTCTATCTTAAAAAATAAAATAAAATGATTTATGCATTGAAATATTTAATTTAGATACACTACCATAGCACTATATAATTACCACAAAAGATCAAAGACACCGTCAACATCACCTAGTCACAAGAAAGATCAACTACACACGACTCACCCTTTTAAAAATGGTAGCAAAAGCTGTCTAATGCCTCGTTAGTTGTAAAAATGAATAAAGAAGTACTACAGCTCAGGTCTCTTCGCAGCTCTTCTAGCCTTCTTCTTCCTCCCTTCCTTCTCATCAGGCCAGCCTCACTCTCATTCAGATGCTCATTCGACTAAGCACTACCACTCCATCCCTGACTCTCCTTTCTCTAACAGCTCTTTAAATCATGTTAGAGCAGCGACATCTCTCTACTCTCTTCCTTTTGCAACAAATCTAACTAAACAACGACATCGAGTTAGTTCTTCCCTTCTACTCCTCACAAGGACTCTCCATGAGATGTCTGACATGTGTCACAAGGAGTCTGACACGCATCGACACGGGGATGCGTGTCGACACGGCAAAATTTTTTTTTGGACTCGCGTGTCCTGGTAACACTTTGTTCTGGATGTCCCCAATATAACGTGGTTGTATTGCCTAACTATTAAGTATGATTGGATGATTAGAATAAGCTTCTCATCAATGCATATTTCCTTGGTTCTTGTTCTCTTGGTTGCTCAAATTATATTACCATATATCTAAACAATTGGTGTTTTTCACTCTTATGAAACCTTAGCCAGTCATTTTGACAGTAATATTTAGCGAAAATCGTAATCTATGTTGTTGTGTAACAAGTTTCAATACTATCATTTTCATGTGACCAATGCTAAATACTTGTATGTGTATCAGTGATCAAAGCTAACTGCATATGTACTATTATTGTTTGCTACTGAAGCGTTGTAGTGCCAAACTGTCTTTATTTACACGATCATGATACACACAACATGCATGGTGCCCATGAATCTTTTGAAAGGAACATTTTTTTATCATGTTTACCTTTAGCCTCTGTATTATCTGTTTCTGTGTACGGTTGGAGTTGAATGTTATTCGTCATTTCTTTTCATAGTAGTCGCAACATAATATTCTAGATTATGGACCAACTTGTGTGAAATAGTAGGATTACATGTAATTAAAATGTTTGGAGTTGCTAATATTTTTGGTACTCTGGACAGAACGGTCTTGCTACTAAGGTAGAGAAGTCACGTAAGCAGATCAAGGAACGGAAGAACAGGGCAAGGAAGATCCGTGGTGTGAAGAAGGTCAGTATCAACCTAACATTTGTAACATATATGTTGAAAGACGCACTTCAATGGTTCGATTGGCTGCTTTGGTACTTGACCACGTGACCAAATTTGTGTTCTGCACTAAATTTTCAGACAAAGGCCGGTGATGCTGCTGGGAAGAAGAAATGAGACAAGATACTTGCCTTGCAGTATTCATCTGTTCATTATCATCCTTTGCTTCGTTTAGGATGGTCTCCCTGTGGCAATGTTGCTGAATGCTTAATTATGACTAGAAATTTTTTTGCCATTTATGTCATCTCCTGGTATGTTGAGCCGTTGAGGCATTTGTAGTGTCGTGTGCTCGGATTTTGAGGAAATTTGTTGGACTCTAGCATATATAGTACTCTTATCACGGCTCCTGTTTTGTTTGTCTTGTCCGTTTTGTGATTTGGTTTGGGCTTTCGGTACTCCAAACTGCAAGACCAACTGAGGGAAACTTGTGTCGACACGCATGGTGCATCTTGCTCTCCAGCTAGCTTATGACCTTTTGGAACCGAGTTATTTTGGTTGTAGCCTTTGAGGTTTACCGACTGAGATAAGTTGTTAGACCATGTGGTTAAGTCTAAAATAATTTAATTGATGAATAATTGATAATGTGATTTACTGATATTATTTGAGGTGTGTTGTGGTGTGTGGACTTATGTCGGTCAAGTTGGGAAGGATTTGTGCTGGAAAAATATATTGTTTTAGTCTTTGCACGTGCTTGCATGTGCAAGGTAATTCGGAGATGATCGTGGTCGACGGCGATGATTGGGAGGTGGCTTGGTTTCAAGTCATGGTCCAGAGGGTCGAGGAAGCTAAAGGAGGCGGTTAAGCTCGAGTTGGAGCGTACTGAGATTAAAGATGGATGTTACGTGTTGGAGCTACGGAGGTACGGTCCAGAGGGTTTGACACATGACAATTTTGGAGGTCCAAAATTGGAAGGCTGTAGGGAGATTAAGTGCTAATAGTGGTATGCATGATGGGCTAAATAGATGATGTACTAGTTGTGGCTGTTACATGTGAGCATCTGGATTAGATTTTTGGCTATGGCGTGGGAGTCATATGTTTGTGGCTGAAAATGTGAGGGATTAGGAGACTATATAACTGTAGATATCATGAGGATATGCTTCAGATCTTAGGATGATGTGACAATTGGTAGTGACGTTTATGGTTTATCGTTTCACGTGTTTTTGGCAAAAGTTCAGTTCTGTCAGGTCTGACTGGCCAATAGTCGGCGGTCAGACTGGTTCAAATTGGTCCGACTGGCCATAAGCGGCGGTCGGACCGGTTAACGTCAGAAGGTGTTGAATTGAGCTGGGCCAAAAATAGAGGGTGTAGGCAAGAGAGGGAATTCTATTGCACTTGGTCCCATAATTTTTGGAGTTTCCAGTCAAAAGTTCTATTGGTTTGAAATTTTCAGTAGGTTTCGGTTTTCAGAGGTTGAAAATCGGCTAAGTCATTACTGGTGGTCTGACAGGCTAATAGCTGGCGGTCAGACCGGCCCTAGGGGCGGTCAGACCGGTTTTCACTTGGTTTGTCGTCCGTCGTGGCGTCGTTGTTCGGTTGTTAGGTTAAAGTTATGAGTTTCAGGGCATATATGTTGCATGATGCATGTTTTGACTAACATGGGTCAAGTTGTGAAGAACTTGTTCTCAAATTCGGTTTACTTGTCTATTGTTATGCAGGTTGCTTGGTGGTCAACGGCGAGGATGATCGGGACTAGGCTTGGAGAGCTGAGGTCCAGAACGATCGACGATACCGCGTGCGGTCAATGTACTCAAGCGTGGTGCAAGATGGACAAGGGTGACCTATTAGCTAATCCGAGGCGCAAGATGGCGCTAGGTGTAGCTAGTTAGGTCAAGAGGAGATAAAGACGACGCTTTAAAATGCGTGCGTATGTGTCCCGTTTGTTTTGGGCCTTAACGGGAGCCCAATAGGATCAAACATCTAAAAGGTATAAGCCTCCACTATAAATAGGAGAAAACATCTAAAAGGTATAAGCCTCCACTATAAATTAGGTTTTTGTCGTATTGCTTAGGGGTTTGAATTGGATTCAATATTAGTCTTCCGCTGTACTGATATACTGATCTTCATAGCTTCCATAGCTACTGGAGTAAAGTTTTATTGGATCAATTATTTGTGAAAAAGTTAGCGTGCTCCTATTCACCCCCCTCTAGTCGCCTTTTCGGTCCAACAACTTCCCCCAAGAACATGTACTAATCATTTAGATATTGGGATGTACTAAAATTCCTCCCACTTCTCCAAAGCATGTTAGTGTTGGGAGTTTGGTTTATATTCTTCTTTAGGAGCTGAACCTCTTTCAATGTGAGAATCAATACCAGATGTATCCATCTGTGTTTCTGGTGGAGTTGCCAATAATTCCATCCTTGCCCGCTTAGCAGGACGAGGTGTGTTTTGATCTAAAAATATTGCATCCCTACTTTCCACTAGCTTATCACTTTTCTGATCATAAAACTTGTATCCTTTTGATTCCAAAGAATAACCAATAAAAAATTCCTGGCATACTTTGAATCAATAAAAAGGTAAAGGAAGATCTAAATAAGCCATCATATATCTAACCATATCCATAAGTGTTCTATTTCTCCGCTCAGCAACACCATTTTGTTGCGGAGTATAACATATGGTATAATGATGAATAATTTCATGCTCTTTACAAAAAATCATTTAATATTCCTGAAGTGTATTATCCTCCATGATCAGATCTCAAAACTTTGATCTTTCTATTGATTTTCCACTTCAGTTTTAAATATCTTGAATACATCAAATCCTTCCAACTTATGTTTAAGAAGATACCCATATCCAAATCTTGAATAATCATCAATGAATGTGATAAAATAAATCTTTTGTCATCTAGTGGGAGTAGACATCTCGCCACAAATATCATATTGAATAATGGCAAGAGGCTCATTTGATCTTTCCGCCTTTGGAAAAGACGCACGGGTCATCTTACCCATTATACATACCTCACAAATATCAAAATCCTCCCACTTAAAGTGCATAATTCCGAATTAACAAACCTCTTATTTCTATTTTTAGATATGTGACCAAGTCGTAAATGCCATAAATAAGATTCCGAGTATGTGTTCCTATCATTAGTATTCCCCACTATGGAGTTATTTTCACCAACCAATGTCGGGACCCAAATATGCAAATCTGGACCCTCTATGTATTCTGCACTAGTCCAGGATCACGTTAGTGCACACAATGTCAACATCGATGAAATATCACATCCATACAACGAATATAAGAATAAACGAGTACTTTGAGTAACAAATAACTGTTGGGACCTTACGGTCGAGTTTTACATTTATTAAGCCATGCAAGGCTGACAATAAAGAAATAAACTACAGCAGAAACGAAGTAAACTCCGGTGGCTCCCATCAATTTACCACAGGCAACTGACTGGGATCGAGACCCTAACGATCAACATTCGTAGAACTCTTCTTCAAAAGCAGGCGACGACTCCTCCACTTCTGTTGATTTGTTTAGCAAGAGTGAGTACACACCGTACTCGCAAGTCATACCACAGAATGCATTTATACATGATGGCTTATTCCAAAAGGAATGGCTTCTGTGGTTATTTTGCAGAAATGCAACATTTGCGATTGAATACAAATAATAGATTGAAAGCATAATTCAAAACAAATAGTCAGTAATAAATTAACAATTTATTTCACAAAGGACACACAGTCTAATCAAGTTTTTCACACAGCTGCACAAGTTATCTCACACAGCTGATCCTTCCCATTTTGTTTTTATGAAAATCTACCCCTCGTGTGAAATTTCCGAGCATGTCCATAACCGAGGACGCGGCTATTCAATAGATTGGTTTAAACACTCTGCAGAGGCTGTACACTTTACCCACACGATACAATCAGTGGAGCCAGCACTGACCATAACAAAACCTTTCAGAGATTTCATCTCAAACAATGACACTCCCGATGTGCTTTCTGTAGTCAATTTGTACACTGACCCTTGGAGCGACACACACCGTTGGGCGGGGATGCGTGAACCGTCCACGATGTGACATATCACACCTCCAGCCCATCACACAGTTTAAATACTACCTGAGTTGTCAATGCCAAGACTCCATAACTTACTAAGTCAGGCCCAGCCCATACTAGGCATGTGGTCGTACAGTAAGGCCCAGTTCAATGGGGCACAAAGTTAAGTCCTTAATTGACCAAGTCAAGACTTCCAGTTTTTCCCAAGTCACAAAGTTTATATCACACAGTTCCACCATTCACACAGATCCACCACTTGCCTCAGTCCAAATCTTTTCCACCCTGTTGATTAAGTGCAACACATGCCATCACGAGTAATAGCACACAACACACACAGTTTCATCACACAGTTCCATAATCACTTAGTCAAGTTTATAATTGCAACTCTCACATGAAATGATGACTCGTGGCATGGCTAAGCAATCTAATCGTATCTAACCAACCCACGTTGGTGCTATGATAATACCAACTAATAATGAACCAACCTAGGGTGACAAAAGATCATGACATACAATAGACAATGTGGATATAACAAATTGGATTAATAACTATCCCAAAAGTATTTAAATAAATACTTGAAATAGAATGCAATACATTGAAAGAAAGTATTTTGAAACTGGGTTCAATATGATCAAAGGTATAACTTGCCTTGGAATAGATCTAGATATTGGTCTTGGTCTGGAGGTGCTCCTTCTTCTGCAAAATTCCCCGAAGTATCGACGTCTACTCGCAAACGAGACAAAAGAAACAAAAATAAATAAATAACATAGGCAAAACACTCCAAAAATTCAAATAAAATTCCCCATTAAATAGATCTTAATTTTATATGAATTTACAAATTTGAATGGGCTCAATCGGAGTTCGGATGCAAAAGATATGGGCTTTGGAAGTTTGAAAATCAAATAAAACCCTAATTTGGATTTTATTGAATTTCCCGAATTATTTTTATAAAGGAAAATCGAATTATTGCGCAATGCTTGCGTCAGCCGAGAATTTCCGAAAAAGAAATAGATTTAAAATAGAATCTGACATGTGGGCCCCACATGTCAGTGACACGGCTCACGGTAGACCAAGTCCACTGAGCCTTTGGATCTGGGTCGGGGCTGAGGTGGCGAACTCGCGTGCATGTGGCACTGACGCGGCGCCTACATGGCTGACACACACGCACACGGGCTGAAGTGGACGCTGACACGGGCTGCCACATCAGACCGACGACGGCGACGGCTCGGGAACCAATGGCAACGGCGAACGGCGGCTCCTCGCCAGCGGTGAGTGGTACCAGCGTGTAGAGGGGATTATTGTGCACATGTGGCACTGGTTTGAGCACCTGGGGTTGTCGGAGATGGCCGGCGGCGAGCTTGAGGCGGCGAGGCGGTCTCGGGTTTGTCGGACGGGAGCTCCGGCGACGAGGAGGTGCGCACGAGGTAGCCTGGGACTTGCTGAGCACGGTGGTGCAGTCAGCGAGGCAAGGGCGGCGACGACGGCGTTGCAATTCACCGGAGAAGAAGCTCGGCCGAAAACCCTAAAACTTCGAAATCTGTGGCGCTTAGGCGTCGGGGACAAGGGTGGCGGCTTTGGGTTGCGAGGTCAGGCGGTCTTGAGGGTAGTTATAGGCCGGAGACGCCGAGATTTGAAACCCCAAATCGGGTTCAAACGGCCGCGATTTGAATTTCCGAGATTCGGGAGATTGAAACCGATTTGGTGGTTGATTCATTGGAGATAGATGCGGAATAGACGGGGTTTAAATTGGTGGGGTTGGCGCAAGAAGATCGGGACGAGTCCCGTTGTCGTCTGCGTGGTCAAGCTCGCAATGGCGCCGAGGCGAGCGACACGAAGCGAGGAAGAAGAAAGCCAGCGAGAGGCGACGACCTCGGGCGGGCCCACCGCCGAGAGAGAGCGGCGGCGAGTGCAACGCCGCGATGGGAATCCAATTGGAAGCGAAGCCTTGGTGGGGTGGTGAGAGAAAAGAGGTGTGGCGGAATAGTGTTGGGCTTCGCCAAAGATCATTCAAGGATTTTCTTTGATTTTTCTTTTAAATAAATCCAGAAAATACAAATAGCCAATAGAAAATAGCAAATGACTTTGGAAAAATTCCAAAAATTTCTGTAAAATATATCCAAGCATATAGAATCTAAATAAAATAGTTTTGACAATTGTTGATGTTGGAATTAATCATATTAAATCAGTTTGTCCTTAAAGTCCATATTAAGCTTTTTAAATTAATTTTCAAATAAATCCAAATGGTGAATTTTCTCTCTACCACTATTTAAAAGTTTTTTAAAGCTCTGAAAATTGGGATGTTACAACCAAGCAATCAATATTGTCACCAGTTGATAGCTCATCAAGAAAATAAAGACCTTCACGATGAGTTCCAATATGCATTAATTTTCCATTAAGCAATATTTTAACTCTTCCCTTTTCAAACAGTATATCATAACAAATAGATTCTAACTAAGCAATAGAGATTAAATTCCTTCTCATGATAGTTGAATATAAAGTATTCTGTAATAATAATTTTCCTCCATTGGGGAGTTCCATGACTTAATTTTCAATTACAAGTACATCAACTTTGTCATTAGTGCCCAAAAAGATATATCTATTTTCCCTTGGAATTGTTTGCATAGAAGTAAAAGCTCTATCATCGGTAGTAATATGAGATGTAGCACCAGAATTAACAACCCAACTTTTTGGAAAAGTAGTAGTAAATAAAAATTCAATGCATAAAAAATATTAGACATACCGTTAGGTAATGAATCGCATTTACGCTCAACAGATTGCTTGTTTTGTTTCTTTTGCTCATTCCGGTTCTTCTTTTTCCTGCAATCAGCTTTGAAAAGGCCGTATTGACTACAGTTGTGACACTTGAAACTCTTGTACCTATCAAGCCTCTGAACCGAGTTATAATTTCCACGATTATCCCAATCGTATTTCTTGTTAAGTTTTTCTCTCAAATCACTATTAGACTTCCTCTTTTGCGAATTCCTTTTATTATTACATCTTTCCTCTCCAAGGTGTAACTCAAAATTGTAAGTATTTCTTTCTTTTCCCTGAGAGAGTTTTCTATCTTCTTCTATAAGTAAATGATGCCTCAGAGTGCGCATATTGAGTATCCTTTCAGAATGACAGAATGGTATCTTAAATTATTCCCCTGAATTTGACAAAGAGTTTATAACAACCATGACTTGCACTTCTTAAAAAAAGGATAGCCAATATTTTATAATTCCTCTGCTAAAATACAGAGTTTGTTGATATGCTCATTAATTGAAGTGTTGTCATACATCTTGGTGGAGAGAAAACGATTAACAAGATTAAGCACTTTAATAAGAGATACCTCACCAAAACCTTGTTCCAGATTACGTATTCTCTTTCGTGCATTCCGTTCATCTTCATACTCAGCAGCTAAAGAATCAGTTGATTCCAACATAAAAATATGAGCCCTTTTTATTACCCCTTGTCCAAATTCCATATTCTTCTGCATAATTTTTTTCTCAACAGTGATTTTTTTTTCCGACTCTTCCGATTTATTTTTGCCTATTACATCATCAATATTTTCAGCAGAAAGTAAAAACATAAATTTTTTTAGAAAAATCATAAAATTTAAACCATAGAATTTACAAGATCTAGACCGTTCAGAATAAAACTATATTGTTTACCCGGATCTAAAGAGTTTTAGATCGGAGAATGAAAAATACGTCCGTTCAATTCTGTCCTCGATCACCGTGCGCGGAAAAAGCAGAAATCCTAAGCCGAACGTCGTGGGAAAAGCAGAAATCCTGTGCTGGACGTCGCGCGCGGAAGAAAGAAGAAATCCACGACGAAGAGATCCACGGACGAAACGACGGCGACGTCGCTCGCGATGCGACGTTTTGCCTTGAAGCCTTACGGTGTTGCTTTTGATTCATGCTATCCTCATTAATAAATGAGATTGTTCGGAATCTTCACGGCGTGAGGCAACAGCAACAGCAATTAATGAGATCGGGATTGGCTTCTCCGGACGTTCGCTGCCGAGGTCGGCGCAAGTCTTGTTCTCCGCGATCGCCGTGCGCGGAAAAGCAAAACGCAAGCGTTGTTGCTTCTCCTTCACGGCATGCGGAAGAGACGCCGGCTGCGTCTTGACGTTCGCTCGACAGCGACGTCGCTTTTGATGCGATGTGCACGAACCAGACGAGGATGCGAATTCCGGGCGACGCCACCAGTCGACTTGGCTTCGGCCGTTCACCGTACGCACCGCCGCCTCCGAACCTAGTTGCTCTGATGCTAATGATGGATTTTATCAAACCTTAAATTGGTTTTGCGGAGATTTTTCGGTCTACTTTCTGTTTTTCTATTTTTTTTTTGGTGATGTGGTTTACAATTGTATTTTGAGGCTAAATAATAGGAATCTATTTATAAACTCAACTTTTAGGTGCAATAAATTAAACTATTTCAGTACACTGTGTACTCCCAAACCATATCACCAACCACAATAAGACATTGTTAGTTTTATAAGTCTAAAATATATTAATATCTAACACATATATGTGAGTCATGCGCTATGATCAGATTGTTTACGAGATCAATTCTAATCCGATCATGTTAGTCAACAGCCTGTAGAGCAGATCCTGCAAAACAAAACCTAGTTATTCCGCACTGTGTTGTATCCGGATTAATCATACGTATGCATATTAAATTCCAATAGACTTGATCTCAATAAATATGTTCAACATATTCCAACACAGCCTTCCTCAGCACCTCGAGTATTAATCCATCGAGTTAAATTCCACATCATATTATTCCTCATCGCATACATCAATAATATAAATAATTCCACATTAAATTAAAACATATAATAACCCCAATAACTACCGAAAGCCACGTAAAAATCCAATTGTTGAATTAACTATTATGTGTTGAGTAACCGTCATTTGGCGAGTAGTCCAAATCAACTGTACTCGTATACAATGATCGAGAATCGTAGAACGATGAAGAACACAAGAACACAACAATAGAATGAACACGAGATATGCGGGACTTGTGGTTCGCTTTATTCCTTGGAACAATCGGGTTACAATGAGAGGGTGACCTCTATTTATAGACAACGGATGAGGAGTTCAACTGGGCCAGGACTCTCCGGGGTTCTGGGCCCGTACTGGGCCAGGACTCTCCAGAGTCATGGGCCCGGTTTCTTAACACTCCCCCTTGAACACTCATCCAACATGTTCATGTCTCGTTAAAACTCCATAAAAACCCAGTGGGAAAAATTTGGAGAAAGAGTACATGTCATGCGTTCTGCTGTGTTGCACGAATTGCCTCATTAAAAACCTTAGCCGAGAAACTTCAGGAAAACTCGTCAAGGGAAAAAGAGTACAATCCACCCTGCTTCATTTAATCTCCAAGATTTATTCTTTGGGTACTTGATCTTCGTGATCAAGATTCAATAATGAGTTCGTGAAGATTCTCCCCCTGAATTCTGCACTTGTCTAAGTCTTATCATTCCAATTCCATGTATGCATTTTTCAAAACTAGACGCTGGAAGTGACTTAGTGAATAAATCTGCAAGATTTTCACATAACTTAGTATGCAGCACCTTAATTTCGTCCATCTTTTGCATTTCGTGAGCATAGAAGAACTTGGGATTGATATGCTTTGTAAGGGGACTCTTCACATAACCCATCTCATGCTTTGGCGACACAATGTCGCATTATCTTCATAGATAATGGTAGGGGTTTCTTGTGATATCCAATCCACATGATCGCTGGATGTGGTGAATCATCCGTCGAAGCTAAGAACATTCTCGTGAGGCTTCGTATAGTGCTATGATTTCTGAGTGGTTCGTCGAAGTAGATACAAGACTTTGCTTAGACGATTTCCATGAAACTGCAGTTCCACCACACAGGAATACATATCATGTTTGCGATTTAGCTGTGTGCGGGTCTGACAGGTACCCAGCATCTGCGTAGCCAATCATGGTAAAGTCTTGGTTCTTTCTGTAGAATAGACCAAGATCTTTGCTTCCTTGGAGGTATCGGAAGACGTCTTTATTCCCTCGCCAATGCCTTTTGGTAGGTTACGCTATACCTTGCTAATAGGTTTACTGCAAATGCAATATCCGGTCTAGTACAGTTTGCTAGATACATGAGTGCTCCTATTGCACTCAGGTATGGGAATTCCGGTCCCAGGACTTCCTCCCCCTCTTCTTTAGGTCTGCAGCGGGTCCTTGTCTTGTCGCAAGGATCTCCCGACCATCGGCACTTTCGAAGGATATGCCTTTTCAAAGCCAAACCTTTCCAACACTTTCTGAGTGTATGTTGACTGATGTACTAGAATACCTTCAGGGGTATGCTCAAGCTGCAGGCCTAGGCAGTACTTGGTTTTACCCAAGTCTTTCATCTCGAACTCTGATTCCAGGTAAGAGCTTGCTTTCTTACTATCTTCTATGGTTCCGATGATATTCAGATCATCTACATATACTGAGATTATACAGAATCCATCCTGGGATCGCTGTATAAAAACACAGGGACAATCATCATTGTTCGTGTAGCCTTTCTTGCAGAGAAAGTCACTTAAGCGATTATACCACATTCTGCCTGATTGCTTCAATCCATACAGTGACTTTCTCGAAGTTGCACTTCGCATGATTTCTATTTGCTCTGTCTTGGTTCAGGACATGGATACATTCAGGTATCTTCATATAAATGTCCGAATCCAAATTCTCATAAAGGTATGCAGTTACCACATCCATCAATTTCACTTCTAAATTCAAAGTTCACTGCCATTGAGATAAATATCTAAAGGTAATTCCGCCCATGACCGGGGAATAGGTTTCTTCATAACAATCTCTCGGACGTTGAGTGAAACCTTATGCAACGAGCCTTGCTTCTTTCATTTCTCTTTCGAACAAATACTCACTTATGCCCTACAAGGTGCACATGGGGAGGTGTGCGGCTTACAGGCCCAAACACCTCTCTTTTATTCAGAGAGAATAATTCAGTTTCTATTGCCTTCTTCCAATCTTCTCAATCTGATCTTTTCTTATATTAAGCGAGCGATGCAGGCTCTGGATCAAGATTCATGATTGTGATAATTTTCTTTGCAAAGTAAATGTCGACATTGGCTGTTGGCTTATTCATAGATTCTCCCAAGATCATAAAGTTTATAGCTATGTCTTCAAGGGGCGATATTTCTAATGCTTCTACTTGCTTACCGCTACTTTCAATTGCGGGGCAAGTCCCTTTAGTTTTTCAGTTCCGATGTGTGCGCACACATCCATGCTGATGTCTCCCTTCATGGGGATGTTCAATTCTAGTATGCCTTTTCTGAAGGTTCCATACCGGTGCTAGGTCTCAACTGGCTCCCTTCTGATTCTGGGGTACTTTGGTGATCGGCTGTGTCAAGTCCTTCTCATCCTTTTTCACCAGGCGTCCCCGGTTACTTCGGATTCGAGGGGCCGGAGTTCTCGTCCTTTCAGAGGCCTTAGGACGGGATTAGGGATACCTTCATCGGTATTTCAACCATCTCCGGTGCATTGCGTACATGCATATGCGACTTGGTCACGCTCTTCAAATCACTAAAGTGGTTAGGCAGTTGATTCGCTAATGCTTGCAAATCAATTATCTTCTAGACTGCAATTATTTTCTAGACTTCAATTGTCTTCTAGACTTCGATTATCTTCTGGACTTCTCTATTTGCTTCACTAGTGCGCGGGTCATATGCATGGATTTCAATTATCTTCTAGACTTCAATTATCTTCTGGACTTCTCTATTTCTCGACATTTTACATCAAGGGTTGATTTCCTCCCCCTAATGACGAGAAATAATTCTCATCTAATCGTGAGCGGTGCATGCAAATCTCGGTCGTGGGGTCCAAATACGATTATGGATGTTGTCTCATAACCAACAGATATCCTGCACTTTTGGAGAGTGCACATTTTAGTTTCTTTGTGGTGGTGGTATAGGTACATAAGCCTTGCAACCAAACCTTCAAAGATGAGAAATTTTGATGTTGACCCTTGCGCTAGTTGCATAGGTGAATGTATGTTATATGCTTGGTGGTCTAAATTTGATGAGAGTTCTTTGCGTGCGAGGCTGCGTGTTCCCAATATGTAGTTGGTAAATAACAATTCGCTAGTCCATTACGAGTGTGGACATGCATGCAGGATGCTCAATTTTAATTTTCATTTCACACAATAATCATCATATGCCCTCAAGTAAATTCTCGGCGTTGTCCATTCGTGGACTTCACATGATGATCGTGGAAATTATTCTTAATGTTAATTATCTGCGAGATGAGCTTTGCGAGCGTGGTTTATCGTAGATAATAAACAAACGTCTTGATCGCTTTGAGGAAGCATCGATGAGCACCATAAATACCAAAATGGCCCTTACAGGGGCTGTTTAGGACCGCAAATGTCTCCCTGGATACGGTCCAGGGATGCAGGGATTTCGTCCTTTACTTTCAGAGTAGAGGGTCTAGTAATCGGTTTCGATGGTACATGCGGGGCACACAAAATCTTAGGATTCGGAAGTTCTTTACATTGACACTATGTCCTGTGAATTGTTAATTATATTTCTCATCATCCTAAGACCTAAGTGGCATAATCTATCATGCCAGAGATAGAAGAGGTTTAGAGCTTCTAAATATAGTTTTCAGGGCAGTATAGGCTGCAGATGCCTTAATATTAGTGTAGTATAGTCCATTTTCAAATGAAGGAAGTCGTTCTAATACCATTATTCTACTATTTTCGTCACGCTTTGTAATGAGCAGGTATTCCTTACCATGCTCTTCTTCAGTCTCTACGTGGAAACCGTTAGCGCGAATATCCTTGAGAGTTCTAGTTGATTATGGGCACAACAAGGCTTCTTTAATGACTAAAGTTGTGTCCGTCGGGAGTATAATTGTGGCCCTTCCTGAGCCTATTATACATGTATCGCTGCCTGCGATTGTCGTAAGGCTACGAGCATTCTTACTGATCGACTGAAAAATTCCATCTCCCTCAAGGTGGTATTCATTGTGCCACTACCTGCTAAGCACACTTCCTACATAGGGCGCTACATGCGATCTAATATAATGTACTTTATTAATATGTAGCAGAAATCCACCAACACATAAAATAAAATACTTCAGATATTAGAACATAACTTGCTATCATAAATACGGGAAATATAAGTCTTGCAGGACTCATCATAAGAATTTAATGCTTTGCTCTTCTAGAGCCTACAACCATTATTCAAAGTTTCATCATAATCACAAAATGCAAGTGACTGTAAAAGGATATAAGTGCAATGCGTGCACTAGATCGAATCAGCGAAGTATTCAGAAACTTCTGCCTTAATCTGCTACATGGCGATCTTCTCCTCTTGGGCAATTCTGGTACGTGGTGGCTGCTATGTCCAAAGGAGGCATGATGGGGTCGCTACTAGGTCGTCCACATCGATAAGTGCAACTAATGGATGTGGATCTTCCGTGCTTGCAATGGTGAGGTGTGCCTCATGCTATCCTTTGCCCCTTTTCTTAGACTGTAAAAACACCAATTACGTGCGACTCATGACTTTACCCTTCATGCCCCTCTCCTTCGTGAGAGGCTTCATTACCTTGTAGCTAGTAGTATTGGCTTCATGGCCAATATTGCTACTAGGTGGCTGTGAGATGTAGTTCTTCCTTAGAACATCATCTTGTGCTTTCGCAATTTTCACGGTGTCAATTAATGCGGCATACTTCTTGTAGCCATTTTGACAATAATTACGTGCGGATTGCACCGCATTCGGTTGAAGGTAGAGAGGGTCTTGTCAATCTTCTGCTCATCCGTGATTAACTTATCACAGAGTTGAAGACTGTACAAATTCTCGCCATGCTGGGCCAACTCTTTCGAACTTCTGGTTCGTGATGCCAGTCATTTTTCATATTCATGCAAAAAGTTCATAGGGTTACTGCTGGTAATTTACATAAAATGGTTGCAAAATTCTCATAATGCTCTTGAACTCCCATTCGTGAGCCAGATTTTTCCATGCATTTTCATGATTTACTGCTATTTTCAGTGATTAAAAGCAATATTAATAATCACAAATAATCAAAAACAGTAAATACAGTAAATAAATTGCATAGAAATAATAATAACAAGGTAAAAAAAATGCTTCAAATGCAAAAACCGATTCAAAATTTGAATTCCCGAGGCCCTTTTCTGCTGGAATATGAATTTTTGGCAAATTCTGCAATTTACAGGGGCTAAAACGTGAAAATTCCAGTTTTGAGAAATTGTCACGCAATTTACAGAAAACACGAGGTCCTTTTTGCAAAAAGGATTTTTTTTCTTTCCTCTTTTTTTGGCGAAAAAGCTTTGGGTCGACCTACATGGGCCGACCTCTCACCATATCATGCATGCCTTTTAAGGGTGTTCGGGGTAGGGTTTCCCCCCGCTCACCCGGCGTGGCGGGGCTCCTCCATGGGAGCCGCGTCCAGCTGAGTGGCGCCGAGGCGGCGTCCGAGCGGAGGTGGCGCTAGGGAGCGGGCGTCCGTGAGGATCGCCGCTTCAAGCGGCAGCAGGCCATTGCCGGGTGGCCGGCCGGGCGCGGCGAGATGCTTCAAGGCGGCGGTTCAAGCGGCGGCGGTGCTTGGCCGGCAAGCTCGTCGGGAGGGAGGCGGTGCCTTCGAGGTGGCGGCGATGCAACTGCGGGGTGGTCGGGTGTGGAGGCGCCAGATGGGTGGGCGCCACGGCCGAGGCGGCTGCGGCGCTCGGGGCTGCCGAGGCGCGTCAGCCTTGCCGAGGCGCTTCAAAGCGCGCGCCTTCCTCCCTCCCTTCTTCTTCAAGGTGTCCGCACGCTTGCAGAGCGAGAGGCGCCCGTGGCGCGGATCAACAGTGAGCGGCGGCTTGAGGCGGCAGTGTCGGTGCCGTGTAGGGCGAGCCGCATGCGGCGGCGGTGGCGCCGCTTGCCGATCGGTCGGTCTTTGTGATGTGCGGCGATCTTTCATTGGCGGCGTGGTGAGACCGCAGAACGCCGCCAGCGGCGGGAGGTGGCGGTTCGGCCGCTTCATGGCTAACGGCGGCACATCCTTTCCTCGATTCCGGCGAAGATGCGGCGCCTTGGGCGTCTTTGGCGTCGGTGGTGGTGCCATGTGCCCGTCAGGGCTCCGCCATGCGCGGCCGTGGGCGTGGTGGCGGCTTCAGCCGGCGGCGGCGGCTGTGGCGGCGGTGGTGCGGCCGGGTGGGTTTGTTGCATTGGTCGGGTTGGTACTGGCGGATTGAGCATTGGTTCAGGGTTGGTACGGCGGTAGAAAGCCGCCCGGGACGGGGCGGCGAAGTTCTTGGCAGTGTAATTACTGTTCAAACATAATTACTGTTTATGCAATAATCTGCGATGCAATCAACATCCGATCTTTCATGCAATCCACCGATCGGTATTGTGCCGGCGACTTTAAGTCTGCTCGCGGTAGATTAGAACGGATTTGCACAGCAGAAAAAACCAATCTAGAAAGCCAAATTTGCAGAATTTAAAAGCAATCTAGAAAATACGATTCAATCTATGAGTGTCGTTCTTCGACGGTTACCTTTCGATGCGAGGAGAGTCGATCGTGCTGATAACGTGTTGAGTAACCGTCGCTGGCGAGTCCAGTCCAAACGGGTACCTCGTATACAATGATCAGAATCGTAAGAACGATGAAGAACACAAGAACACAACAATAGAATGAACACAGAGACATGCGGGACTTCAGGGTCTGCTTTATTCCTTCGGAACAATCGGGGTTACAATGAGAGGGGGTGACCCTCTATTTATAGACAACGGGATGAGGAGTTCAACTGGGCCAGGACTCTCCGGGGTCCTGGGCCCGTACTGGACCAGGACTCTCCAGAGTCATGGGCCCGGTTTCTTAACATTATGCACCCTCCTCTCTCCCCTGCTCAAAGGCAAAAAAAAGAAGAAGGTCAAGTTAGAGCTAAACCCCGTAAGTTCAGGCATGCTGCATTCTCCAGGCGTATCTGCACTCATATTCATTCAAATATTCAAACTTTTTGGAAACGACATTTTCAATTAACCCCAAGCACGAAAAGTTTAAACATGGAATAACCAAAGAAGCAAATATTCTCCACCAACTTGGATAGGAAAAGGGGACTACAAGCTAAACCCTAAACCCTGGTTGTGAAAACCTCATACCTGAATTAAACATATAGCATGTCTTAGTTCAAAACGCTCCACATGACAATTAAATCCACCTGGAAAGGAAAACTTTCGCCAGTTGGGGCATAAATCTGAATAACCAAATCAATACATTTTGGACATGTACGGTACCAAGAACCACGAAACTGACAAAAAGATTCAAACAGCGGAGGAAAACTGACAAAAAGTCGCTGGTCTTTTTGCAATTCTGCCTCCAGGTTCCCGTTTGGTTTTGAAAGAACTGAAATCAGCATGCCTGCAAGTTTTATGTACAAAATAGATTCCACGATCGACAATGTCGTTTCTAGTAATAAATCTGGAAAAAAAATATATTTTAGTAACACTCACTGTCCATGGATATCCTAATACCCCCTCTGCTTCTAAATGTAAGCCGTTCTGGACATTGCTACGGTCTCAGTGATGATCTTTTTGACCTTCAATTCCTACTAAAATACGGCGCTTCAAATAAAAATAATTATATATTATGAAGTATATTTCATAACGGGTCTAGTAATACCGATTTCATATTATCAATCTTGATAATATATATATATATAGTGATAGTAAAACATTTCTAGATTTGACCGACGCATATTCTAAAATAACTTAAATTTAGAATCACAGACAGGGCATAAGATTCGCTTGATGCCTCAATCCCTTTACTTCATACAACAAGGCTCAACCACTCGCCTTATAAATCAAGCTCAGTGTCGCCACCGAAAACTTGAAACCTTCATCTCCACCATAGCCTATAGTGTCACCATGGCCCCCACCTCCCAACGTTGAGAACCCGTTGCACAACTGTCGTGTTGCTGCTGCAAACGTCCACTTTTGCCGTCGCCGGTAGTGAAGGCAGTAAAGACTGTCTCCACAGGTTTTTGCGTATACTTATTTTATATTTGGGTAGAAATGTATAGAACTCGGACTTGCACATTGGACTACACATCCATATAGTGGCGGACCCACCAGGGGGATAGCATGGGCTGGCACCCATGCACCAGACAGTGGGTACCCCATTAGCCCCTCCTTCCATCCGTCACGCCATGACTGCTAGTTTTGGTGTGAATCGGAGGTAGACAGCGTCATATGTTTTTTTTACATTGTTAGGCCAACTAATCGAGTCCAACTAACACATTATCCCGATGGCCCAATCTCACTTAGCTCTCTCTCCCCACAGATCAATTCCACAAGGCCCAAATTATCAAGCACCGCACTAGTATCGAGAGACTCAGGGCTCAGTGGTAGCGAACCTTAGCGGTGGCGCAAGGCGAGTGGACTGCGGGCGCGTGGCGTGACAGTCTGCTTGCAGACTGCAGAATGGTGGTCGCGGGTGAAGGGATACAGGTAGGCTACGTTAGCTGGCAATTCAAAAATTCTACCACGTAAACCAGCATGCCAGACAAGCAAGAGATAGCAGATCGTTACCACCGGACGCGCAATGCAGCAGAAGAAGAGTTGGAGCAGTCTGGTCCAACGAAGAGCGTGTTGATGTAGTGGTCGTAGTCGATCGTCCGACGTAGTTGATCGTTCAACATAATCGATCGCCCAGCGTAGTCGTCGCCGATCGTCTCCTCTAGCAACCGATCGCTTTCTTTGCAATGTCGTGGATCGTCCTCGAGCGCAACAACAACCGCAGTAGCGCCTCTACAGTATCCACACGTCCAGGGCAGGAACACCGTACGCCGGTGTGCTAGCACTAAGTCGCACAAGAAGGCTCTCTCAAGAAGACGACAGCTAGAATTTCGAGTACTACTCTCTTCGGGATGACGTGGCCGGGAGGAGGTTGGACTACAGGATATAGCCGAAAGATGTTTCGACTACGTGGTGGTAAGGGTTTCGACTACGTGACTACCTGGTCATAGACTTAGTCGAAAAGGAGTTGCGACCACTTGGCGTGGTTGGAGAGAGGTTCGACAACACGGCGTGGTCGGAACGATAAGAGGAACCATCGGGCATGGGGAAAGGGGGCTTACCAAGACTGAGAGGGAGGTCGGAGGAGGTTGAATGGCGGCGGGGGAGCTCGCAGTCGACGACGGTGAAGGGCTCGGCGGGGACTGAAGGAGAAGAGGAAAGACGACATTTCCTGTGACACAAAATTGATATCGAGTGCGGAGATTGCTCCAAGGAGCACTGTGCACAAATTGACTCGGGTAGAAGAGGGGTTGCACAGTGAGAACTGGAAGGAGGTGAGGCGGCTGCTCGAACTCGGAGCTTGGGGCTTCGGGCAATCTCAGCAACACGAGCGAGAGTGGGGGAGCTCGGAGAAGAAAGAGGCTTCTCTGGCTCTTCTCTGGTGGCACTTACCAGAAGCGAAGGGGAGACGAGGGGAGGAACGAGATGGGGTTCAGGGCTTCTTATAACCGAAGGGAAGGGAAGGCGGAGTCGTCGGAGACTGGGAGGCGCGCGGGTTCCCGAGGCGGTCGTGATATGGGCGCCTTGGTCGACGAGGACGAGGCAGGCGCACGCAGCAGGCAGGTGACGGAAGCGATGACTCAGGCGGGCGACACAGGTGGTGGGGCCGACACGAGCAGGTGCTGGCGACGAGACGGGGCGACGGAGGCGCTGGAGTCAAGGGCAGGTGGAGGGAAGCAGACGACGTTAGAGGGCCAGAAGGCGTAGGCGTGCGGCCTTGGCGTTGACGCGGCGGTGGGACAGGTGACATGATGGGGCGACGCAAGCGGTGACTTCGGGGGTCAAGCTGGTGGCGGAGGCGACGGGGGCAGGTGGGCGTTGCAGGCGTCGGGTGATGAGGTGGGGGTGCGTGTGCCGGAGTCCACGGGTAGGTGGAGTAGGTGGCGGAGGCGACGGGGTAGCACGGGCTGGCTCGGGGGCTGAGCTGGGGAGAAGAAAGGCAGGGGGAGGAGAGCTGGGCTAGTTGGGCCGAAGCTGGGCTGGGGGAGGAGGCCAAGGGAGGGCTACGATCAGGGGGACGGTCGGACCAAGGGGGGAAATGGGCTGAGCCCGAAGAGAGATGTTTTGGAATTGAGGTAAAAACTTGAGATTAAATACAACTTACGTTGAAATAAAATTTTAAAACCAACTGATAAAAGTAAATACTATTTGCAATCCAAAAATAGATTGTTACACTCAGCCTACTTTAACTGTAGTATCAATATAGTATGGCACAGCTAGGCACGCAGCGGTGTGGATTGTGAACATGGCCGTCTAACATGAGCGACTCCATGTCTTGTTCTATCCGGCGTCCTGTTTGTAACCCAGGCAGATTCCCACGTTACGATCAATCAATTTATCAATCCAGACTCCTTCAATTATTTGCATGACACCCAGGACGAGTTAAAAGAATCGAATTGTTGTATGGTGTCGAGATGGTTCGCTACTCAAAACTCTGCTCCTTGTGGGCACACAAATAGGACTCCGCGTCTAAATTTTTTCTGTAGGTTCGAAGCGTTGCAAGCATACGGGCTTCTCCACGGTGAAGAGAACGAAAAGTAACCGGAAGCGTCCGGATTTGACGCGCGATCTGTCCCGACGTATTTTGTCGCGTTGGTTACTCACGTGATACCGTAAACGTGCCGGGCCAACGTGCCGTGACCTGTGCATATATGCGCGGGGATATAGGATTAGAACCACGTGAGCGTTCAAAACTTTGTGGAAGCCATTTTATCAATTGTTGGGAGTAGTGTTTGATTTTGTTGTAATGTGTAATATATTTTTTTATAATAATTAACAAATTACTATAGCAAAGTCAAGTTTGTTGTAATATTTTTTGAGATTACATGTTACAATAGAATCAAACACTCCTTGCAACAATGGATAAAATGGTTGCAACAAAGTTTTAAAGTTTTCAATACTTACGTGGTTTTCATCCTGTATGCTCCCCATTGTTGGCGGAGATAATTCACGCAACTGATTAGTTGATGGTTCAAGGTACATGGGTCACACATATATATGGCTGATCGAGGTCAGTGTGATCACGAGGCCGAACCGAACAGTCAAGAGGCCGGTGTGAACACGAGACCGAACAGAACAGTCAAGAGGCCAGTGTGAACACGACATCTGGCTAACACGCCCCCACAGTCTGAGCGTCTACTCACAGACGTTCAGACTGGACCGAAACTTGGTGAAGACAGACGTAGGCAATCCTTTGGTGAAGATGTTGGCGTACTGTGACGACGTCGGGACGTGAAGCACACGAAGATCTCCGATGATGACGTGCTCCCGAACAAAGTGAAGGTCAATCTCGACATGCTTGGTGCGTTGATGCTGCACCGGATTGGTCGAGAGATAAACTGTACTGATGTTGTCACAGTAGACAAGTGTAGCATTAACCTTTAAAAAGTAGCACCAGTGTTTTTGAGACTGAATGACATCTTGACATAGCAGTAAGTACCACATGGCGTGATGATGGAAGTTTTCTCTTCATCATCTTTACTCATATTAATCTGGTGGTACCCTGAATACGCATATAAGCAATTTAACAACTCACACCCAGAGGTAGAATATATAAGTTGATCAATGCGTGGAAGGGGAAAGTCATCATTCGGACAAGCTTTATTAAGGTTTGTGAAACCGATACACATTCGCTATTTCCTATTAGTTTTTATAACCATTACATGATTGACGAGCCACTCTGGGTGGTCGACTTCAAGAATAAACCAAGCCTTAAAAAGCTTGTCGATCTCCGACTGGATTGCCTCCTTTCGATCTGGTGTGAAGCGTCATAGCTTCTGCTTGACCGGTTTCTTTCAGGCCGGAGAGCTAACCTGTGCTCGATAATCTCCATGGGGACTCCAAGCATGTCGGATGTCTGCCAGGTGAATACATCCAAATTGGCTCAGAGGAAGGAGACGAGAGACTCTTCCTATTTAGGATCGAGTCATTCTCCGACCAGTACATTTTGGGCGATTCTGCTAACATTTTTAGGTCCTAACAATATTTTGACGCTTTTTGGAATTTTGACGGAGAAGCACCCTTGTCGAGCGGAACTTCCTTGGTCCGGTTAGAGGGTTTTAGGGGCCATCTTTGGTCTTGAGTGCTTAACATCCATAGAAAGTGGATTAGTATCCCTGGTTAGAAGTTCATCGACTAGCTCTAGGGATTTTCGATCGCATACGTATGCTATCTTTCTATCCCCTCTAACTGTAATAACCCCTTTTGGTCCTAACATCTTTGAACTCTAATAGCCGTAATGCGTGGCTATCAGAAATTTTGCCAATGCCAAACAACCAAGAATTCCATTGTATACAGTTTTGAAATCCACTACATGAAATGGAACCTTTTTTATTCGGAAGTTATCTGGTCTTTCGAATGTAACCAGTAGGAAGAGGTGCCCTATCGATTTGGCAGTAGATCCTGGAGCTATGCCATGAAAGGCATATTTCACATGCTTTACTTTTGACTTGGGAATTTTTATTTCTTCCAGTGCTCTCGTAAACAAGATATTCAAAGAACTACCACCATCTATCAAAACTCGATTAACTTTGCAATTGTTAATTGTAGGTTCTACAACAATAGAGAACCTACCTAGTCGAATTGAAGGGATGGGCCAGTCTTCTTTGTTGAAGGACATAACAGTCTCCAACCACTTGGGCGGCTTGACGGTGATCGGAGATTCGGCGAGGTTCACTTCCCTCTCCACGGCCTTCAGATAGTGTCTTGATTCATACGAGGAGGATCCGCCGAAGATCATATCAACCGTGTGTTGTGGCCATCCTTGTCCTCTTTGGTGCTTGGTTCTCCAAGCTCCTATATGGAAGGGAAATCCTTTACCTGCATAATAATCCAACCGGAATAATACTTCTTGCGCTTGGTAAATTTTCAGGGACTCACAAGGATGACCTTGCTACTAGGCTTACGAGTCTTCTTACTCTTGAGAGACTTCTTGTGCTTCTTCTCTGGTTTATCCAGGCTAGGTTGAGGGATCTTCTCTTTTCAATGGATGACCTTGTTCCATTTGACCGCTTCACTAGTGGCTGCATACATATCAGCCATGTTGAAAAGTTCGACGATTGTTCGTTGAGGATTCATTAAAATGTCCTCCATAAACCATCGATTCATCAATCGTGCTTTAAAAGCCTGGATCACAGAAGAATCTACGACCTTTGGAATAGAGTTACAGACCTGGCTGAACCTCTTGATATACTGGCGAAGAGTTTCGTTAGGTTCCTGCCAGATCCGATAAAGGTCTTCCTCCTTTCCAGGGCAGTCGTACGCCCCCTGGAAGTTTGCGATCAATAGGTCGCAGAGTTGCTCCCAAGTGTAGATCGATTCGCCCGGTAGGTTAAGCAACCAGGACCGGGCAGATCCTTCATGAACCGTGGGCAAATAGTTTGCCATCATGTTGTCATCTCCACCACCAGCTCTGATGGCGGTAGTATAGATCTGGAGAAATTCTAATGGGTTTTGAGTCCCATTGAACTTCTCCATGTTTGCTGGCTAGAATTTATCCGGCCAGCACACCGCTTGGAGTCCTGCTAAGAATTCTTGATAGCTCGTAATCGAATCATGATGCCTTCTTTGAGAAGGAGCCGGATTATAATAAGTTGGGGACCAATTCCTCATATTAACACACCGAGTGTCAGGTGTCCCAATCTGGTCATGGATGTTGGTATAATGCCTTCGTCCGACCGCCTGGTTTAGGTGATGTCGAAGATCACTCGAGCCAAGTGGTAATTCCTCCTGACGAGAGGGAGGAGTGGCCTCAAGAAAGAGTCGTCTTCCCTCGTAACTCCCTTGTCAGAATCTTCGAGGAGCTCTTGGTATTGGATGATTTCCAGTCCGACCATATTGCCCCTACGAATTCACAGTGTGACTTTGCAAATTGCTTTGTTCCCTGTACATCTCTGTACGTTGCCTATTCTGTTGGAGGATGTCTGATACTTGCCCTGCAAGTTGAACATAACCCGGGGTTTCTGCCAGAGTAGGTTCTGGGTTATTCAAAATGTCACGAAGTTGTTGTAGGTTTTGAATCATTACCAAAGGTCTTGGGGGGTTCCCGCTAGCAAAAGGTGTTCGATGGCTCGAATTCCCCTCTGACCTTCTGGTTTGCCCTGTCGAACCCGGGAGTAACCACCAAATCCTCTGTGTATTTCTGAACTAGTTCCTTAATCAGTAGCTAGTTCACACAGTAAACAAATGTGGTAACATCTATAAATCGCACAACTTTATTAACAAAAGAGGCTTACAAGCCATTAACAAAGAAGACAGCGAAAGACGAAGAAGAAGTAGTAGATCCCAGTTAATCTGCCACAGGCAATCGACTAGGGTATCATCCTAGTTGTCGACATCCACAACGGTAGCAAAGTCCTTCTCCTCTGAAATTTATTTGCATTAAGCAAGGGTGAGCACAAACAACTGTGCACCTCATGTTACACCCAATAATAGATTATAATACATGCAAGGTTATATCAAAGGAAGACTTATTGGTTGAATTTGCATAAAGCAATATTTTCTTTAAATATTTGTGATAAGTTCCAAAGCAGTTATTCTATAACTAAAATTCATTTGATAAATTCTCAAGTTTTATAGTAGGATAACCTCCATATGAAATATGGTGATAGATACCCTCCTATCACATGACTAATCGCCCAATTTTCCAATTGGATAAACTATCCAAACTCATTTGACAAAATCTTTTGAAATCAAAACCAAAGTCTAACTTTGAGTGGTTTTGCTTAGTATGTCTAAGACCATGGACACAACTATTTGAGTAGTTTTACACTCTACAGAGATTGTACAACTTTACTCACAAGAGATAATCAACTTATACTGTCCGCCCACACACTTCCGTAGGTGTGCGACTAAGTGATTATCACATAACCTTTACGATGCGTCATTCCAAAGTAGTCATGTCTGCTAAGGTTTCACTTCCTTTGGACTAATCATCCGTCAGAAGCCCCCTCTTGTCCTAGTAAGGTTTCACTTCTATTGGGCTAACCACCCGCTGGAAGCCCCCTCTTGCGCCAAGTGGGAATATTGTCTAACTAACACCCGCACATCAATATGGCACAACTAACAATGAAATATTATAAATTATTTAGCCTAGTCCTACCCATACATTGTAATACCCGGAAAGTGAATCAGCTTATTATAAGAAGTTTCAGAAGAGGGAGCTAATCGAAAAAATCAGAATTTATCTTTTCTCGGGGAGTTTTCTGTGTTTTCACGGTAACCTGGGCTTTGGGCCACAGCCCAAGTGGCCCAAGGGGGGTGCCTTCCCCCCCAAACCCTAGCCGCCACCCCTTTCCTCTCCTCCCCTCTCATTCCAAGCCGCCACCCCCTCCACTCCCTCCCCTTTGGCCGCCACTTCCTCCTCCTCCAACCGGCGCCATTGCTGCTCCTTGACACCATCTCGCTGCTGTGGTGCCGCCTCTAGTGTTCCCCGGTGGTGCTTCTCAAGGATCCCTCCGAAGTTGCCTACTCCCACCGTCGTCACCGGCCGATCGTTGTCGTCGTTCTTCGTCGGCCTTGGAAGAGAGGAAGAAGGGGAAGGGAGGGACGTCTTCGGGAGGCGGATCAACTGTAACACCCCAAGACCCACATTACTGTAATACCTCATAAATCTAGCTAGGTTGTATCATTTCGAATGTCTGGGAATATTATTCGAAAACGAGATTTAAAACTTTCCGGAACCGAATCGGTAGAAAGAACGAAGACGGAGGGAGTAAAAGAAATAGCTTTCGTCGGATTTTTCCAATCAGAGGCGGGGGTAAAGTTATTTTAAATCAACTTTGGGCATGATCACGACCAGAGGCCCAGAGGGGCCGGCCAAAAAGGGGCGCCACTCCCCCCCCAAAACCCTAGCCGCCTCTTGCCTCCTCCCCTCCCCCTTGGCCGCCTCCTCCCCTCCCCCAAGCCGGCCTCCTTGCTGCTCCTTGGTGCCTCCTCGCAGTGGTGGTGCCATCTCCGGTGATCCCCGTCGCTCCTCCTCAAGATCCCCTCCGCCAACTCCGTTCCCCGCACACGTCGACGGCCGTTCGTCGTCTCCCGGTGGCCGGCCCTAAGAGAGGGAAGAGAGGGGAAGGGAGGAAAGCCCGTGTGCAGCGGATCATCATCCTACTGGTCTACAAGGGTAATTAGACCTCCGATTCGTTGTTTGATTCCATTAGAGTTGAGAATCCGATTGGATTTGTAGTTTCGTTTTAATTCTGTCAGTAGATTGATTCTGTCCTGTACATTGTACCTCAGTTTTGGGTGTCTTAGAGGCCGAATTGGACATCTGTGTATTCTGGATAATTGTTCCTGGTTTCATTAGCTTTCTTTTGGCACCTGGATCACGAATTTTCACCCAGTATTTTAAAAGTTATGACTGTTTTACCACGTACTGCTCTGTCTGACAGAAATGCTGGGTATAGTCGGTTGCACCTAGGTTTTGATCTAGTTAAAGTCAGAATCAGGTCGGCCACCCAACTAGGTTTATGAATATAATTTCATCATGTTTTCAGGCTGATAAAGATCACTTTATTTGGATCAGTGGTTTAAAAGTTAGAGCTTTTTCTTTAGGGCTGTTCTGAATTCTGGGCAGACTGCGGTTATAGTTTTTCATTGGATGGTTAGACCTCTGTTTTGGCCGAATTAGAGTTTACCATCAACTAGAGTTTAGTATCCAGTTACGTTAAGAGAAGTTGAGCACTGGTTTCAGGTCTTTTGGACTTACGGTTATTTATTGGTGAATTTTCTAGTAAAACTGCCAGTTTAGGGGTATTTGGAATGTTTGGGCGAATGGATCTAATTGAACCTTTTGTTTGGTTGGTTTGGTTAGAGATTGTGGAAGGGCACGTATAGCAATGTCTTGCTCGTTTGTCCTCATTTCGATTATTTTATATTGTAGGCTGTGAAGCGGTGAGTGGAGGGGTATCTCAGTTTCCTCCCAACCTGTCATGTGTAAGGCAGTAAGTATTTGTATGCTAATATTGAAACAATATGTGATGTATGTGTACATGGTTACTTGTTTTCATGTGTAGTTGAATGCCATGTGTATTTCTTTCCATTAATGCTTGATGTTCAAACTTACCATGAGATCACATCATGTCATGCATGAATGCATAATGACCACGAAAGTGGAGTTCTTGTGTAAGACCCATCAATTCCAGTATGGGCATCAGAAATTCCATCAATTCCAGAATGGGTACGTGTGTCCACCATTCCAATGTGGGCCACGTTGGACAGCCGTATGAAACGTTCTTCATACGGAAACTTTTAGTGAACACCGACGGGTGCTTCACTCGCTATCTGATATATCTTTGCAATATGTCCACTTCCTTCATTGCATCATTTCATTTCATCCATTCATAAGAATTGTTTCCAATAAATGTTCAATCTGTGATAATGTATATGGTTCATTAGATGTGATTGTTACTTTCAAGTACTTGCTGAGTCTTTGGCTCATTCTTGCTTTGTTGTTTTATTTAGGTAAATGACAAGGAAGATCGGTTTCATGGAGGGTAGATCAACACGATGCACTCACTATCATAATTCAAAACATTCGAGAACTTACTTTTGTCTTCTATTTATAACCTGTGTTGAATTGTAATAAACCAACTTGGCCGTATTTACCATATCTCCTTGAAATGTTTATTTCCAATCCGTTGATTAAACTGTTGATGATTTCCTGTTCACGTTTATCCTTGTGGTATGCAAATTCTAGAAATACTTATTGTGGTGAATTTCCTAAAGATTAGTGATTGTAGGTGACATCTTGACTTCCTTATAGTCAGGGTGTTACAGTTGGTATCAGAGCGGGCTTCAGGTCCGTGGTAATAATATTAAAATGACACACTGTGCACAATAGGAAGGGTTGGGTAAACCATTGTTTTCCGCAAATTGCTTGGTTATGTTCTAATTATTTTGTTTATCAGTTCGTTGAGCTAAGTGTTTGGTTTTCTTTCTGTTGTGTTGTTCATAGATGGCAAGAGGTAGAGGCCGTGGTCGTGGTCGTCCGCCGACCCGTAGTCGTGGTCGTGGCCGCGGTCCGGCAGCTACATCGTCTTCGTCTGAAGGGTTGGTGGTCTTTGCTCGAGGAGATTGCCTCATTGCGCCTCGGTCATTGAGCCACCGCCGCAGCGGTGATCTTATTCAGAACCTATTAAGGGAGAATCAACAACTCCGCCAACAATTGCAGGCGGCCATTCTTGCGGCTGCTGCGCCTGTGGCGGAACCTGTCGCTACTACTGTTCCACCCGAGGTTAGGATGAGCCTCCGTGAGTGGATGTCGCTTCGTCTGGACACTTTTGACGGAGCAGGCACACCGGTTCAGGCTGCGGACTGGTTGAGGTACATGGAGCGTCAGTTTGGTGCATTAGAGCTGGCAACCGCTTGAGAAGCGCGATTGTGTGGCCTTTAGTGAAGGGCCAGCCGACATCCGTGGGAAGGGGTCTGTCTTCCGGACTCAGTAGCAGGTCTGTTACTTGGGAGGTATTTGTGGAGAGATTCAGGACACAGTTTTATCCTGACTCCTTCATTGAGAAGATGGAGCAATCACTCCTGACTTTTGTGCAAGGCAAGATGCGATGATTCGAGTATGAGGTGGGTTCAACAATGCAGTGCGTTTTGTACCGGTAGTGGCAAGTGATGATAAAGAGAAGGCTAAGAGGTTCGGTGGGGCCTCAATCAGAGTATCGCCAAATTCGGGAGCGGCAGTGTCTGCGTGATTTTAGCTCGGTGGTTGAGCAGCTAGAGGATGGAGTTTTTAGGGCATGTTGCTAGTGGGTGTTATCGTGGATCTGGCAAGGGCGAAGCGGAGTTTCTGGAGGAGGTGGGGACGACCACGCTGGAGTTTCAAAGAACCAAAACTCCGTCCGGCTCAAAGATGGCGATCTTCCTCTTCGCGCCACGTTCTTCAAGCGCCCTGCTCCAGTCGGGGCATGAAGTGTTTTCGGTGTGGTGACGGGCATTGAGCTTCGTAATGTTCCTTCAAGGAACATGCCGCGATGTGGTCGGGAGGGCCACAAGTCCTCAGTGTGCAAGCAAAATCCAGCTAGTATCATCAAATGGGAGGCCGTCCCAGCAGCTTCTTCCTCCAGTTTCCACAGAGGTTCAGTTCAGACTCTGACAGCAGTTCCTGCACCACAGTACCCTCCAGCATGGGTTCCACCTGCAGCTTTTACTCCGGCGCCTCTGCAGGTTCTATTGGAATCCCGCACCATCGCACCTCCGTCATTTGTTCCTCCAAAGATTTGTTTCCAGCTTTCCGTCGCAGAGTGTGTCGGTCGTCTTACCTGCCGGTGCATCAGGGGGTCTACGCCATGCCCACCCCTGAGACTTTGGGACGTCCTGATGTGGTGACAGGTACTTTACTAGTGGATTCGCATGATGCCTTTGTACTGTTTGATTCGGGGGCTACTTACTCGTTCGTGTCTTTGGAGTTTGTTAGAAAAGTGGGTTTGAGTTTTCAGCTTATTTCTGAGTCAGTGGTAGTCAGCTCTCCAGGAGGTCTTATTTCTAGCTCTATCGTCTGTCCCGGTTGTTCTATAATTATTGATGATGAGGTTTTCATTGCGAATCTTATGGTTATTCAATTGGCACATTTCGATGTTATACTGGGTATGGACTGGTTATTCCAATACCGTGCCAAGATTTGTTGTTTACGGAAGGCGGTGACCTTGCTAGCTCCTTAGGTGAAGAAGCGGTATTCGAGGCGGCACCGTCGATTCAAGATTTGTCTTTGGCTAACCTATTCCCTAGCCGCCGTGCATCGACCATCGGATTACTTTGTTCCCTCAATGAAAAGACTGATTCTTCACGGCATATTGAGGAGATTCCAGTTGTGAAGGAGTTTTCCGATGTCTTTCCTGTAGAACTTCCTGGAATGCCCCCGGTGAGAAAGTGGAGTTCCGGATTGATCTTATTCGGGAACTCGGCCTTTATCCAAGTCTCCTTACCGATTGGCTCGCCCCTTTCAGGAAGAATTGAAGAAACAATTGGGCGACATGCTGTCCAAAGGTATGATTCAACAGTATCGTATCGCCATGGGGAGCTTTGTTCTTTTACTAAGAAGAAAGATGGCGGTGGCGTATGTGCGTGGATTATCGAGCCCTTAATCAGGCGACTGTGAAGAACAAATATCCTTTGCCTCGCATTGAGGATCTTTTCGACCAGTTGAAAGGAGCTAGAATATTTTCCAAGATTGACCTCATCAAAGTTATAATCGATTCGAGTTCGTGGCGGGATATTGAGAAAGCGGCTTTTCTACGAGGTATGGTCATTATGAGTATAAAGTTATGTCTTTTGGACTAACGAATGCTCCTGCGATTTTCATAGAAGCCATGAGCAGTATCTTTGCATCAATACCTTGATGATTTCGTGGTGGTATTCATAGATGATATCTTGATTTATTCCAAGACGGAAGAGGATCACACCCACCATTTGCGGTTGGTGCTTGAAACTTTAAGAGAGAATCAATTCTATGCCAAGCTGAAGAAGTGTGAGTTCGGATTTACGAAGTTGGGTTTCGGGTCACGTTATTAATCGGAAGGGTATTTGATTGATCCTAGCAAGATTTGACGGTGGTAGAGTGGAAGAGACCAACCAATGTCAAAGAAGTAAGAAGTTTTACGGGTTTAGTGGCTATTACGGCGATTTGTGGAGGGTTTTTCAACCATTGCTAAACCAATGTCGATTGACACGAAAGGTGTTAGGTTCGAGTGGTCCGATGCTTGTGAGCGCAGATTTTGCACTTTGAAAGATAGATTAGTGATTGCTCCAATTCTTACTCTTCTTGAGCACAGGAAGAGATTCACTATCTATTGAGATCGTCCATAGTTGGACTTGGTTGTGTACTCATGCGGGATGGTAAAGTGATTGCCTATGCATCGAGGCAGTGAAGAAGCATGAGCAATTATCCCACCCATGATCTAGAGCTTCTGCAGTGATTCACGCTTTGAAGATCTGGCGTCATTATTTGTCTGGCGAATCTTGTGATGTGTTTATCGACCACAAGAGCACGAAATACATCTTTACCGGAAGGACTTGAACTTGAGACAGAGGAGATGGTTAGAGTTGATCAAGGACTATGATCTTACTATTCAGTACCATCCCAGCAAGGCTAATGTGGTAGCTGATGCCTTGAGTCGCAAGGCGACACCTCCTACCCTCAGTTGTCTTATTGCTGACTTTGAGCGTATGGATATTTCCTTCTGCTTTGCGGGTACCGCTCAGACCGAGACTCAGTTGATTTTAGAGTTAGCTCTTCGGATCAAAGTAGTAGCACAAAGAGAAGATCAGATGCTCCAACGAGTGAGGAAGCGTTGTGCTGATGGCAAGCAAGGTCACTTCAGTGTGGACAAGTTTGATTCTTTGCGATTTAAAGGACGTCTCTGTGTGCCACAGGAGTCTCAGGTTAAACTGGAGATTTTAAAAGAGGCCCATCGTACTCCTTATACCGTACACCCTGGTGAGACCAAGATGTACAAAGATTTAAAGAAAAGTTTCTGGTGGAAACGGATGAAAATTGATATCGCACAATATGTGGCATCATGTGGGGTGTGCCAGCGTGTCAAGGCTGAGCACAAGCGACCAGCAGGACTGTTGCAACCTTTGGAGGTACCAGTTTGGCCATGGGACGATATATCTATGGATTTTGTGGTTGGTTTACCTCACACGCAGCGAGGAAAGGATGCTATTTGGGTAATTGTGGACCGGTTCAGTAAGTCTGCACATTTCATTCCTATTCGTACAACCAATTCGGCAAGCGATTTGGCTCCTCTTTATGTACGAGAAATTGTGCGTTTGCACGGAGTGCCGAAGACCATTGTTTCTGACCGAGATGCCAAGTTCGTTTCCAAATTCTGGGAGAGTCTGCAGAGTGCATTGGGCACACAACTACGTCTTAGCACGGCCTTTCATCCCCAAACGGATGGGCGACCGAGCGCACCATTCGGACATTAGAAGACATGCTCGGTGTTGTGTTTTATCACGAAAGGGAATTGGGAAGAGCATTTAGCTTTGGCAGAGTTTGCTTATAACAACAGTTATCATTCCAGTATTCGAGCTACACCATACGAGGTTCTTTATGGGCTTAAGTGCAGGTCCCCGTTGTACTGGAATGAGGTTGGAGAGCGGGCAGTCTTGGGTCCCGACTGGGTTCAGTAAACAGTGGCTAGAGTGGCAGAGGTTAGGCAGAATTTGTTGGTTGCCCAGAGCCGACAGAAGAGCTACGCTGATGTCAGAAGACGAGACTTGGAATTCGAGGTGGGAAATGAAGTTCTGTTGGGAGTATCGCCATCTAAAGGCGTAGTGCGTTTCGGCACTAAAGGGAAGCTTAGTCCAAGGTATGTTGGACCCTTCCCAATCGTGGCACGAATCGGAAAACTAGCTTACGTTTGGACCTACCCGATTCCATGAGTGGGGTTCACAACGTGTTTCATGTTTCGATGTTGAGAAAATTTCTGAGAGATCCAGACCATGTCATTCCTTTGGAGCCTTTGATTGTCAAGCAAGACCTTACCTTCGAGTCCCGGCCATTGAAGATATTAGAAGAATCAGAACGGGTTCTGAGGAACAAGACCCTGAAGTATGTCAAAGTTCTTTGGTCTCATCAGACTGAGAGAGAAACCACTTGGAAGTTGGAGTCCCGCATGCGAGAACAATACCCCGACCTGTTCGTTTCAGGTAACTACCTAAGTTGTTCATCTATATTTCTCGAAGTTTGTTGCGTAGATTCGAGGTCGAATCTTTTCTAAGGGGGATAGAGTGTAATACCTCATAAATCCAGCTAGGTTGTATCGTTTCGAATGTCTGGGAATATTATTCGAAAACGAGATTTAAAACTTTCCGGAACCGAATCGGTAGAAAGAACGAAGACGGAGGGAGTAAAAGAAATAGCTTTCGTCGGATTTTTCCAATCAGCGGGGTAAAGTTATTTTTCGTCAACCCAGGAGGCCCAAGAGGGGGCCGGCCGGCCCATGTAGGGGCCGGCCAAAAAGGGGGGGGGGGGCGCCACTCCCCCCCAAAACCCTAGCCGCCTCTTGCCTCCTCCCCTCCCCCTTGGCTGCCTCCTCCCCTCCCCCAAGCCGGCCTCCTTGCTGCTCCTTGGTGCCTCCTCGCAGTGGTGGTGCCATCTCCGGTGATCCCCGTCGCTCCTCCTCAAGATCCCCTCCGCCAACTCCGTTCCCCGCCGACGTCGACGGCCGTTCGTCGTTTCCCGGTGGCCGGCCCTAAGAGAGGGAAGAGAGGGGAAGGGAGGAAAGCCCGTGTGTAGCGGATCATCGTCGTCCTACTGGTCTACAAGGGTAATTAGACCTCCGATTCATTGTTTGATTCCATTAGAGTTGAGAATCCGATTGGATTTGTAGTTTCGTTTTAATTCTGTCAGTAGATTGATTCTGTCCAGTACGTTGTACCTCCGTTTTGGGTATCTTAGAGGCCGAATTGGACATCTGTGTCTTCTGGAGAATTGTTCCTGGTTTAATTAGCTTTCTTTTGGCACCTGGATCACGAATTTTCACCCAGTAGTTTAAAAGTTATGACTGTTTTACCACGTACTGCTCTGTCTGACAGAAATGCTGGGTATAGTCGGTTGCACCTAGGTTTTGATCTAGTTAGAGTCAGAATCAGGTCGGCCACCCAACTAGGTTTATGAATATAATTTCACCATGTTTCCAGGCTGATAAAGATCACTTTATTTGGATCAGTGGTTTAAAAGTTAGAGCCTTTTCTTTAGGGCTGTTCTGAATTCTGGGCAGACTGCGGTTATAGTTTTTCATTGGATGGTTAGACCTCTGTTTTGGCCAAATTAGAGTTTACCATCAACTAGAGTTTAGTAGCCAGTTACGTTAAGAGAAGTTGAGCACTGGTTTTAGGTCTTTTGGACTTACGGTTATTTATTGGTGAATTTGCTAGTAAAACTGCCAGTTTAGGGGTATTTGGAATGTTTGGGCGAATGGATCTAATTGAACCTTTTGTTTGGTTGGTTTGGTTAGAGATTGTGGGAGGGCACGTATAGCAATGTCTTGCTCGTTTGTCCTCATTTCGATTATTTTATATTGTAGGCTGTGAAGCGGTGAGTGGAGGGGTATCTCAGTTACCTCCCAACCCATCGCAGCGCGACAGGCAAGTATTTGTATGCTAATATTGAAACAATATGTGATGTATGTGTACATGGTTACTTGTTTTCATGTGTAGTTGAATACCATGTGTATTTCTTTCCATTAATGCTTGATGTTCAAACTTACCATGAGATCACATCATGTCATGCATGAATGCATAATGACCACGAAAGTGGAGTTCTTGTGTAAGACCCATCAATTCCAGTATGGGCATCAGAAATCCCATCAATTCCAGAATGGGTACGTGTGTCCACCATTCCAATGTGGGCCACGTTGGACAGCCGTATGAAACGTTCTTCATACGGAAACTTTTAGTGAACACCGACGGGTGCTTCACTCGCTATACCGGTATATGCTGCAATATGTCCACTTCCTTCATTGCATCATTTCATTTCATCCATTCATAAGAATTGTTTCCAATAAATGTTCAATCTGTGATAATGTATATGGTTCATTAGATGGGATTGTTACTTTCAAGTACTTGCTGAGTCTTTGGCTCATTCTTGCTTTGTTGTTTTATTTAGGTAAATGACAAGGAAGATCGGTTTCATGGAGGGTAGATCAACACGATGCACTCACTATCATAATTCAAAACATTCAAGAACTTACTTTTGTCTTCTATTTATAACCTGTGTTGAATTGTAATAAGCCAACTTGGCCGTATTTACCATATCTCCCTGAAATGTTTATTTCCAATCCGTTGATTAAACTGTTGATGATTTCCTGTTCACGTTTATCCTTGTGGTATGCAAATTCTAGAAATACTTATTGTGGTGAATTTCCTAAAGATTAGTGATTGTAGGTGACATCTTGACTTCCTTATAGTCAGGGTGTTACAATTAACCTGGGATGCTACTGAACTACTCTACCACTAGCCAATTTGCAAGACAAATTAAACTGGCAACATTTAATTAACATGATAATATAAGCGGAAGCATAAACTACTAGAAAATAACCGAATAAGGAGAACAATGAAATATTCAAAAAATCAACTTAACATAATAACCAAAGGAACGGTTCCAAATTAAACATTGAAGCAATCTTCCATAAGACAGCTAAGCAAAATTAGAATTCTTATGACTTTATTTCAGCATTAAGATAAAATCCATGTGCATCATTATGGTGCTGCTCTACCCTTCCCAATGCATGCTCAAAGTCCACCTGTGGGGAGGGAAAAACAAGGGTGAGATATAAATCTCAGCAAGCAAATAGTTTAACAAGTTATTTCAACTACGGACAAATAAACATCATCAATAGTTTCATACATACACAACCACCAGTCGTTTCCACAATTAATAAGCCACCACAAACTATCATAAATCAAGCCTCATCAGTTTTCGGTTTTTAAATGGCATATGAATGCAGTCATTTAAATATCCCTTATATGCGTATGAATGCTTCATGCTATGCTCCACATCACTCTTGCCAGGGTAGGAATTGCAATGTATCGTATTACGACAATATACGACACTTCCACGGGCGAAGAGGTGCATCGTATTACGACAATAAACAATCTTTGTCAGCAGATGCAGACGGTCGCGGCTAAGGCTTGGCGACATCCACATATGCAAATGACATGATATGACATGAATGATATGATATTCCATTAATCACATTAATTCATCCACCAGGAGCATTAACATACTCTCAACATATCCACATCCACCACATGTCATTTTCATGTTCGCATTATAACCTTAAGCAAGAATTACACAAGTCTACTATCATATTAACAACATACAATAAATAAATTCTTGCTATCAACTCCCCAATTAACAATATCTTGCAATCATGGCATAATGTATCAAATTACGATAATAATGTAAGATGCAAGTGGAAGGAATAACAAGTTAAACGGTAGCAACCACAGCTACGATCACTTGCCTCGAACCGACGAATCGAAGCAAAAACAATCAAGAACGCTCAAGGTCGAGGCCACAGCAAACAAGCAAAACAAAAATAATTGTAAGCGTCGCTAAACCCCGAACCCGTACAAACCCTCTCCGCTCAGCAAAACAGCAAGAACCCTTCTGCAGCAGTGTTGCTTCACAATTTCGTATCTTTTAAACTAATGGACCAAATACAGCAAGTGATACATTTCTGGAATCATGACTTGAAAACCTACGATTTTCGTGTAGAACTCCTATTTTTATTCGGATCATAACTAGTTGTAATTTAGTGCCATAAACAGAGCAAACTTTCTGATCTGGCAGACTGGACAGCGACACTAAATCGCGTCCCCACGACAGCACAGAGGTCCAAAAATTCTGAACATTTTACAACAACTAGAACTCTGAATTATCTACAACTTTCTGAATTACGGCCCTAACCATAAAATTAATCTACTATTTTTAAAACCCGAATTATAGTCGGTCTGTACCAATCTGCCCGCCTGAGGGACAGCGGTATTTCCGACTCCGTATCTCCCAGATCCCATGGTAGAAAAACTTAAAAAAATACAGCATATGCATCTGGCAATCCTCTACAACTTTCCTTTTGGGAAGACCCGCAGGAAAAATTGTTTTCTAGATCAAAACCACGGAAACAGCCGCGCTACGCGAATCGATCTACTAACAGACAGCAGGTATACCTTAATCGGGCAATTAATCTAAACTCTCCCATCAAAATCCGTCCCAAGAACCCTAATTAATCCTAAGATCAGAGGGTTTGGGATGAGAGAAAATTACCTAGCTGAAGGAATTCCCCAATTCCTCCTCCTCTTCTTCTTCTCCTTCCCCTTCTTCTTCTTTGCCTTCTCCTTCTTCTCCTTCTCCAAGGGCAGCAATGGGGAAGCTCCTTGGCAGCAGCAGGGGGGAAAGGGGAGGCGCCCAAGAGGAGGTGGAGGGAGGGTGGCGGCTGTAGGGAGGGGGGGGGAAGGGCTAGGGTTAAAGGAGGGGGGTGCGGCTTGGGGGGTGGGTGGCGCACCCCCTTGGGCCCTTGGCCCAAGGGTGGTTGGCCCACCTCCCTGGCAGCCCAACGCTGAATTTAAATATAATTTATATTATATTATATTTATTTTCTATTTCTCTTCAATTAATATTTTTCCCTTCCCGCGATTTACCGATAAACCGGCGAATCCGCGATTGTTTTTTTTAAAGACTTACGCCGAAGCGACAAACAGGGTATTACATCAACATCCTCCTACGGGTCTACAAGGGTAACTAGGACTCCCATTCGCTGTTTGATTCATGAAGGATGAGCAATTGATTCGATTTGTTTGGATAGTTTTGCCTCTGTTATTAGATCTATTCTGTCCAGTGGGTTGTGCGCCCCGTTTCGATATCTTAGAAGCCGAATCTGGTATTTTAGTCTTCTAGAGTTTTGTATCCCTGGTTTTATCTTTCCATAGACACCGAGATCACAAGATTCCGCCATACGGTTTAGGAGATACGAATTATTCTTTGCACGCTGTTATGTCTGTCTGATGAGAAGGAACTGTCTGTTTGTTCTTTTGTTTTGACCTTGTTAATGTAAGATTCAGGACTTCCACCCAACTAGGTTTTTGTAGAATTTTTAATAATATTTCCATATTGATAAAGAACACCTCCATTGGATCTGTATAGTGAAAGTTATGCTATGTTATTTACTACTGAGCTGTAGTCTGCACAGATGTCTGCAATACGTTTTCAACTACTGGTTAGTTGATTGTCTTGGCATAATTAGTGAATCTTGTCAACTAGAGTTTCGTATCCTAGTTCGTTAAGATTCATTGAGCACTGGTTTCACATCATTCCAAGTTACAGATCTTTAATTATGATTTTTCTCGTACCGCTACCCAGTAAAGCTGTAAGCTGGCTGAATAGTTTTATTGTCCGTTTGATCCCGTTGATTATATTGGATGGTTAGAGGGTTAGGGTAAGACACTTGTGGCTGTGTCAACCCTTGTTATCCTTATTTCGAATATATGTTTGTGTAGGCGGTGAGTGGAGGAGCACCTTCGTTGCCTCCTAGCACGTCACAGCGCGGAAGGCAAGTACAATGTGTTAAGACATGTTGATTTCTGTTGAATGTTGTTAATGCGATGTTTCTTCTATGATCCATGTTCATACTTCCTGTTATATAGTTGAAAGTTGTTGATGCGATGCTATTTCAATGATCCATGATTCATACTTCATGACATATATTCTTTCTTAGTTGATGATCCATGTGATTGAAAGAGGTGACACCCATTGCTTATATTTATTCCATTCTTGCATTGTTCGTGTTCCGTCCACGGGAGTGGAATTGTTAAGACCCATCAATTCCAGTATGGGCACGTAAGACCCACCATTCCAATGTGGGTAATTTCATACACCTGTATGAAATGTTCTTCATACAGTGATTGGATCCCTGGACTTTGTTAAGTACGGGCTTAAGTGAGCACCGACGGGTGTGTCACTCGCTATACCGGTATGAGCATGTGTGAGTCCTTTCCCTTCAATGCACCCATTCATTCCATTCATACTCTTAAGTGTTCAGAGGTAAGTTCATCCTTTGTATTGAGATTGAATAGTTCATAACCTTGAATGTTCAATTGTTTACTGTACTTGTTGAGTTTCGACTCATTCTTGTTTTCTTTATTTACTTAGGTGATCGTTGATGATGACTCTATTGGGAGGGAATAGACCTGCACGTATCACACAGTTTCCTACATTTTACTTTCATTAATAGTGTCGAGTATGTCTTTCAGTAGTTAATTGAGGAATTATAATAAATAAGTTTTCTACTGCATGATATTTCTCTCCACGTTATGACTTCTTGTTAAATGAGACTAGTGGATCACTTCAATTATTTCTTGATTCTGTTTGATGAATGCAGTCTTTATTCCTACCATGCTACTATTAAAGTTGGTCCCTTTATGTACTTAGACGAGTTTAAGTTTAAATTCTTCCGCAATTTGGTTGTATGTTAGTCCTTTATGTAACATCTTGGCTTCCGAATAGCTAGGGTGTTACATACATGATATGTGGTAGTACGGTGGAGCTTTGCAAGATGCGGCTCGAAGACCAGTCCTTAACTGACTTGAGCCCGTGCATAAACCTGCACCATCCAAACAACCATTTCGCCCAAGTCCAAACCAGTTTTTATTTTTCTTTTCAAATCATTTCTATACTTCCATAACACACCAATGCCATAGATAACATTTAAACAAGATTTGATTTTTGGTTGTAAATTCTCAAATCAAATATTTCATGACTATGCATGGCTAAGAACAATTTTTTCCCAAAAATTTCTAATTCATACTATTGCATAAACTAGATTCTGATATAAGGTATCAAGGTATGTTTCATTCAATGTCAAAATTGGCTATACAATGGTAATGGGAATTACTATAATTTAAAAATAGGTATTTAAATTAGATTGAATAGAAATAGACATACACTAGTAATTTAAAATAGAATTTAAATAATTTAAAATAATACGCTCAAATATGATCAAATATGTAACTTGCATTGCTTGATTAATCGTTGTTCTCAAACAGCGTAGAAATTTGACTCTCCGAAGTTGTCAAAATCTGTACGTGAAAATTCGCCAAATTCAAAAAAAAATACAAATAAAATACAAAAAATTACAAAATAAATACTGCAAGAAAGATAATGAATTGAGGAATTTGAATCGACAAAATCGGAGTTCGTATGAAGGAGAACGAACATCGAGAAGTTTGATTCTCATAAGAAATGATAGAATTCCGAGTACTGGTCACCTCTGAGTACTGTTCACCTTCGAGTATTGTCCATCTTTCGAGTAATGTACATCTTTTGAGTACTGTTCACCTCTGAGTATTGTCCATCTTCTGAGTACTGTTCACTTTCGAATATAGTTCATCTCGCGTTGTCGGAAAGAGTTACAACTACCTGGTCGAAGGAGATTTCAACTATACTGGTCGATGGAAGGTTTCGACAACGCTGGTTGAAAGAAGCTTTCGGCAACACTGGTCGAAGAAAGGTTTCGACTATACTGGTCGAAAGAACGTTTCAACAATACTGGTCGAAGCAAATTACGACTATACTGATCGAAAGAAGGTTTCAACAACATTGTTCGAAAGAAGGTTTCGACAACTCTGGTCAAAGAAAGGTTTCGACTACACTGGTCGAAAGAAGGTTTCAATAACACTGGTCGAATGAGGGTTTCAACCACACAGGGCAAAAGAAGGTTTCGACTACACAGGGTGTGTGCGGCTACACTTGGCTATAAGCACATCGGTACTACACGCCACGGCGAGCTACGCCAATATACGCAAAAACAAGATGAGATGACGTTGAACCTTAAGCGATACCTTACGGCCATGAAGAAAAAGGTAGCGGCAAGGTATGGGTGAAAGCGATGATGGTGCTCCGATGGTCCCCCGGCAAAGGAGAGGTGCGTCTGAGGTAAAACACAACGTGGCGAAGCTCCTGGTGTAGGCGACAACACCAGAGATCAACAGACGACGGTGTAATCAACGGTGCTGGTTTTGGCGGCAGAGGAGCTCCAGACTTTGATTTTGACGACTAGAGATGAGTAGAGTGGTCGTGATGGCGGGGAATGGAGTATGGGGAGAAATGCAAAGGTCGTGCCCCATTTTATAGGGCAAGAGCATAGCCAGAACGACAGTAACATGCACGAGCATTTTCGGCCGATGCGGCAGCGAAGTAAAAGCGATTGAGGATGGGGTTGATTGGGGAAGAAATGGGCCCCATGAGTGCAAGAGAGAACGTGGGTACTAATGCGCACATTCACGAGTAGAAACGGAAATGGTGGTGGTGTTGGTTCGGGTGAGAGGTAGACATGGGCGAGGGCGGGGATGATAGGTGGGGTCGGGGCGGGAGAGATAGAGAGGAGGAGGCGATGGGCAGCCCGCGTGGAGGTGAGAGGGAGGAAGGGAAGGTGAGGTGGGCTGGACAAACGGGCCGGGCTTGGAAGAACAGTGACGGGCCTAGGAAAATTCAGCCCGGAGACTATTTCTGGATTTTAAGTGATTTAGCATTTTAAATAGTGCAGTTAATTCAAACTGGCTTTAGAAAATAGCAGATAAAGTCAAAAAAGGAACAAATTCGCAGAAATTCACTGTGTCATTTTGGACTTAAATAAAATATTTCCAACTTATAATTGGTAATTAATTTTTGCAAATATTTAATTTTGGCTTTAAAATAATTAGGGAAAATCTTTTAAAATGATAGAAAATATTTAAATTTTCCTTTTAACTTTAAATCCAATCAAAACACAGAAAACTCAATAAATTTTATTTTTGACTTTTAAAAGCTTGGAAATTCAAGAAAAGCAATAAAACTCTTTTAAATTTCAAAAAATCCAATAAAATAATTACTTTATTAATTTTATTTTTGGTAACATAACATTGGGATGTTACAAACTACCCCCGCTTAAAAGGAATCTCATCCCCGAGATTGGGAGAGGGTAGAAAGAAAGTTGGGAATACAAGCTGGTCTTCAACTGAAACTATCGTCGATGGTTGGATTTGCTGTCTGTTGGTTCATTTTACATTTACTAGAGAAATTCCCAACTATAAAGCCTCATTTTAATTAAATGGAGTTTAGGTGCATTTCAAGAGCATGCTTATGATTTTTGGAACAGATGCACAAAATGTTGTTTTGGAAAATTTTCAAAACAAAATAAAACATGGGCCTCAAACCAAAGCTACGAAGAAGTTTGAAATAATTGTTAGTAAAGACCCTAGGGAAATAATTTTTATAAATACTATAATAATTACCTTGAATAAATATGAATTTTCACAAATTTTCAGGACACTAATCAATCTTGAGAAATTTCCAATTCCAATTCCAATTCTAAAAGTCCTATAGTTAATGATTTAAAACAAGTAATTAAATAATGAAAAGTAGTTATAGAAAAATTAAATGGGTTCTAATTTTTCCCAGGAACATCTCTGCAAAATTTTATAATTTTATTTGCTATTTTTATTAACCTATCAAAGTGGAGAGGTTTGGAAATTAAATCAGCCTTCTACTATTGAACTGGTTCGACGGGACCTAACTCCGACCGAACCCAAACCAAATCAGGCTGACTGGATGCACCACTTTTCCGTCACCCCCACTGACCGACGGGCCCCACCCGACCAAGCCCTTCTTCCCGAAGAGGCACCGAGCCACGTAGCTGCTTCACCGTCGCTCCAGCGCACGGGATGTGTGCTGCGCACCTCTGCACTGCGCTAGCACGGCCCGCCATGCTACTCCTACCTCATCCAAGAGCTGACTCATCTCCCTCATTCCCTAGTCGTTCCTTCCTCTCCCCAAACTCCACTCAACCAAAGCCCCAAATGCCGCTCGGCCATGGCCGCACCACTTCGTCACCGTCCCGGCTGCTCCGGCGAGCCCCGACCTCGGACGACCGCGTCACGGCGCTGTAATACCCCAAAAGTAAATTGACGTATTGGAAGAAGTCTCGGGAGAGGGAGCTAATCGGAAAATTTGAATTGCCTTTTTGATCGGGGGGTTTTTAGCTTTTCTCCGGCAACCTGGGCTTGGGCCGCCGCCAGGTGGGAGGCCCATTAGGGGCGCCGGCCAAGGGGGGAGGGTCTCCTCCCCCAAAACCCCAGAGACTCCCCCACTCCCTCCTCTTTCCCCCTTGTGGCCGCCACCCCCATCATATCCTCTCCCAAATCTGGTGCCTCCTCCCCTCCCCGGCATCTCCTCCTCCCCTGGTTGCTGCCCCCGGTGATCCCCGAAGTCACCTCCTTCCGTCGGCATCTCCGGTCATCCGTCGTCCCCGCGGTGGCCGGCCATTGGAGAAGGAAGGGAGGAGAAAGGGGGAAGATCTTTGGGAGGTGGATCAACATCACCCTGTAGGTCTTCAAGGATAACGAATGATCCAAGTCGTAGTTTGGTTCGATTTGATTGCATAATAGTTGATTAGATTTAAATCGGTTCCTGTTCTGGAAATTCCAGAACACATCCGTCACCTTGCGTGGACAGTTTCGACCCTTTAGACGCCGAATCTCGGGTTTTCATCTACTAGAGTCTTGTTCCTCAGGTCGTTAGCTTTCTTTGGGCACAGAGATCACGAGATTCCGCCTTACGGTTAAGGAGATATGAATTTTTAACCGCACACTGCTCTGTCTGTCTTGGATCTGGGGACTGTCGATTTGTTCCTCGATTTTGATCTAGTTAGAGTCCAATTCAGAACTTCCACCCAACTAGGTTATTGTATCCCTTTAAATAATATTTCCAATTTGATAAAGATCACCTATATTGGACCAGTAGAATAAAAGTTACATCATTTTCTTTACTGCTGTTCTGTAATCTAGGCAGATGTCTGTCAGTTGCTTTCAAATGTTGTTTAGGCCACTGTTTTGGCCGAATCAAGGAACCCCATCAACTAGAGTTTTGTAGCCTGGTTCGCTAATATTAATTGAGCACTAGTTTCAAGTCGTTATGAGTTACATATATTTAATTATGAATTTTCTCGTACCGTCGATCAGAAGGGCTGAAATCTGGCGGAATATTTATATCGTCTTTTGGAGCCGTTGTTTATGTGGGTTGGTTAGAGGGTTATGGTAAGACACTTTTAGTCATGTCATGTCTTGTTATTCTTATTTTGAATAATTATTTGTGTAGACGGTGGGGCAGTGAGCGGAGAAACACCTTCGTTGCCTCCTAGCACATCACAGCGCGGAAGGCAAATATCTTGTCTGATATTATTAAATAACGATTTTGCTTGTGGCTGTACCACTAGACTTGTTTTCATATGTTTTTATGTACTGTGTTATTCTCTATTGATGTGTGATAGTCATTCATTTCATAAAAATGCATAATATTCATGCATCAATTCATTTGGACCACGGAAGTGGAAATTTGTAAATCCCATCAATTCCAGAATGGGCACGTAAGACCCACCACTCCAATTTGGGCAATGTTGGACACCCGTATGAAACATTCTTCATGCGGTATTTGAGATCTCCGTACTTTGTTAAGTACGGGCTTAAGTGAACACCGACGGGTGTGTCACTCACTATACCGGTATAAGTTGTGAGCAGTCCATTTCTTAATTGCATTATTCCATTCCATTCATATCCATATATGTTCAGAGATGTTTTTCATAAGCAGATTGTGATTTGCTTTGTTCGCTTAATGTTTCTGTCGTCTGTTAAAGTACTTGCTGAGTCTCTGGCTCATCCTTGCTTTGTGTGTTTTATTTAGGTAAATGAGGAGGAAGGTAAGACTTTTTTGAGGGGTAGTCCAGCACGCTGCACATCACCTTTATCAAACCAGAAATAATATTGTTATCTTTTATTCATGTCAACTATTTGATAAATTTTCAAATTGTAATAATCCAATTTTGGTATCGCCCATCGTACGTTTTATTATTAATGTTTCCATTCCTTATCATGAAACTGTTAATCATTTATCATTGTTCCTTATGGAATTTGGTTAATTAAGCCTGATTAACCCGGCATTGTTGTACATTCTTAGTATTTATTAGAGTTGCGTGACATCTTGTCTTCCGAATAGCCAGGGTGTTACAGTTGGACAGCCACACCGGTGAGTTCCATGCACCCCACTCATGCGAGAAATTGGCTATTATAGGACTCCAAACGTTGGGTTTCTCTATAATAGGACTCCTAACGTTTGTTTCTTCAAAATAGGACTCCAAACAATTACAATAAGCTCTAATGACATTTTGTTTCTTTTTTAATCTCTTTTGTCATCTAAAAATACATGTATTTTTCGTATTGACCCTATTACCCTTCAGCAAGAGAAATTGGCTAGCAATGTATCGATTCATCTATTCTGGATTCCGTCGTTTCATCTACTCAGATATCTGTGATCGCGAGAACACCGACGCTCCTCCTTCCTGCGCGAGAACACCGGCGCCCGCAGCTTCGCCGTGAAGACCGCCGGCCCTCTCCCTCCCCCACGCCGGCGATCTGCCCTCCATGGAGGAAGAGCCTCCAGCCGAAGATGTCCACGCTGGGGCGGTTGCCATGGACGTCGAGGCAACGTCGGGGCCTGCTGCCCTAGCCCTAGGCGCCGGAGACTCTTTGCCTTGGCATTGCGGCGCTGGTGCCACCGGACGCGGCTCCTGGAGGGCAGGCCACGGCGGCTGGTGCAGCCGATGACCTTCCACAACCTCCAATGGAGAACCCCATTTTCGATGCTCTAGCTGTAGCAAGAGCTCTGCTGCCCACTGTTCCTCATCCGATAACAGAGTACAATCTTCCGGTGCTTGATGTGCAGAGGTATTGCCCCTAACGATTTCTGTTTTTTTTTGCCATTAAGGATCCTTTCAGTTTGCCTTGTTCATCCATTCAGTTTGCTCGAGGCATGGAAAGTTCAGTAAACTGTCATATGTAGTAAATGATATAGTACAAGACCATGCAGCCTAGTTGGGTGAAGGACGGCTCGTCAATTTCATTATGGCCAAATCGCCGGTAGCATACAATGTCCACCACTACATCTGAATGAAATGTCTGTCGCCATTCTGCAGCGAGCTCACAGACATGAACAACGGCCTCCAAATCATCACCGTTAACATGGAAAATCGGGGCATCCAATGCTTTTGCTACGTCTGTGCAATACTGTGAGGATCTCCCTGACCTTATAGTACAGTTGTGTAAAACATCAATCATCATCCTATCATATATAGTAAGTTTGTAGTATAAAATGTCAATGTATTTATTAGTATCAATGTTACTAGTATAGTAAACTAGATTTCGCTTTTTTGTAGGTCCCAAGTAAATGATGTCGAAAATACAGAAAGAGTTGATTGGTCTACCATACAGATAGTTGAGACAGTTGATGATGAAGGTCGAATTGAACTTATGAGCGAGAGTCAGATGTGTGAGCTATTGGGATTGGGAGATGAGGGCACACCAAATATACCTACACAAGCATCTGATCGTCGAATGGATGAAGAAGGCAATGATAATGAGCTTGGTCAAGATGTTGATGGTGCTGCCATTCCTACTAATGATGTCGTACCGGGTGAGATCGTCATTTCATATGATAAGAACAACCCATCAATGGAGGTTGGGACACAGTACCCAACAATGGAAGAGTTCAAGCTGGCAGTGCGGACATATGCCATCAAGAAGGAGTTCCATTTAGGAGTAGAGAAGTCAACTACGAAGAAATATAGGGGTTTTTGCAAGTCTGGTGATGAATCGACGGGCCCTTGTCCTTGGAGGATAAATGGGTGGCTGGATGGCGCGCCTCTTGTGGAGGTAAAATATTTTTTTTGTATCACTTAATTCAATCATTCATCTTGTTATGTAATTTAATATTTTTTTTTGTTTTTGTAGGTAACCGTGTTAGTTGATAAACATGAATGTGTGTCTAGTGAGAGGATGCAGGTTACAACTCCAAGTTGCAAGTGGGTAGCTAGCAGGGCTGTGGATATCCTTAGAGTTGAACCAAACATTGGTACCAAGGAACTAAAAACGAGGTTGGAGACAAACCCAATACATAGGTGTATAATTGGATATGACACTGTACAGCGGGGTAAAAAAAGAGCTCTTGAAGAGATTTATGGGAAATGGTCAGATAGCTTTGAGCTATTGTTTAGGTGGAAGGCCGAGGTGATGAAGCGGAGTCCTGGGAGTGTCGTTGAGATCGATATTCTTGAGGTAGATGGTGAGGTATATTTCCACCGTTTTTTCTGTGCCCTGAAACCATGCATTGATGGATTCCTGGAAGGTTGTAGGCCTCATTTGAGCGTAGATGCTACAGCACTTAATGGGAGGTGGAATGGTCATTTGGCTGCAGCAGTAGCAGTTGATGGTCACAATTGGATGTATCCAGTCGCTTATGGCTTCATAGCTCAGGAAACAACAGATAACTGGACTTGGTTCATGGAACAATTAAAGAAAGCTATAGGTGATCTTCCAGTCCTTGCTGTTTGTTCGGATGCTTGCAAGGGCTTGGAGAATGCCGTGAAGAATGTATTCCCCAATGCAGAGCAAAGGGAATGCTTTTATCATATGGTCAGAAACTTCAAGAAGAGATTTAGAGGTTTGGCCAGATATATCCTGCTTGCAAGGGCTTACAGAGGAGATTTTCTATGACAATATAGCAAAATGATAAGTGAATCATTTGCATCGATTGCAATGGTTCTGAGCCAATCATAAGCTATTATGGTACAGGTGTGGTTTCAATCCAGAAATTAAGTGTGACTATATAACTAGTAACATTGCTGAGACATTTAATAACTGGATTAGAGACCATAAGGACTTACCGGTTGCTGACCTTGCTGATAAGATCAGAGAAATGATCATGGTACTGTGGAACAAGAGAAGAATTATTGCATACAGGCTACCTGAAGGCGGGACACTCCCAGCAATTATGGTTCAGCTAAGGGCAAACACTAGAGGTTTGGGACACCTAAAAATTGTACCATGTTCTAACTGGAGTGCAGAGGTGTGGGACCATAGCAGAGCCGTTTCTGTGAGGCATATTGTCAAGCTAGGCCAAAGAACATGTACTTGTCTTCAATGGCAGCACACTGGTAAGCCATGTCAACATGTACTGGCCTATGCAACCCGCCAAAGGGGAGTGGATCTAGAACAGTTTGTGCATGACTACTACTCTGTGAATAGATTTAGGGCTGCTTATGGTAGAGAGATTGAGCCAATGACAGATAAAACACAGTGGCCACATGTTGACCTACCATTTGGCGTTGGTGCACCTCTGGCTAAATTATCTGCTGGAAGAATGAGGAAACTGAGAATCAAGGGATGGGATGAGGGTGGACACAGGAAGAAAGGAAAATCTACCAATGAGGGTGAAGGTGAGAAGAGATGGGATGAGGGTGAAGGTGATAACGATACTGTTCCAACAAATGCAAAGGGGCAGAAGATAATCAGAGGACCTATGACTTGCAAACGATGCGGAGAAAAAGGTCACAGGCAAGCTAGTTCCAAGTGCCCATACAATGGGACCGCAAAAAAGGGGTAATTGATGATTTTCTTTATCAACTAACTTGAATGAAAATATCAATATTAATTTATTTCATCACTTGTAGGAAGCGTAGGCAACCTAGGAAGAATGTCACAAAAGAAGGACCGGCGGAACCTAGCACCCCACGGAGGCCAACCAGGGATGAAATCCTACGAGATAGTCCAGGAAGGGTCACTAGAAGGTAGGGAATATTAACACATTTACTGTACACAATAATTGTTTTATATATACATCTAATTGCCGATCGTATTTATGTGCAGCAAGCTAGCGATGTTACTTGGAGAGGGCACATCTTCACAAACTGACAACGCTAGCCCCGTGAGGATGGCTACCCCGGTGCCACCAAAAAAGATGACTCCAAAAAGGAGAAAGCTAAACATTTGATGATGGAGCATTTTAGTTGTGATGAGATGTAACCTCATGATTTATTTCATATGACATTGATTTCGTTTGGAACTACATTATGGTCTTCTGAGATGAACTTGTTTATGCTACAAACATGGTTTTATGAGATGAACTCGTTGCTAAATTCTTGCCGTTATGTATTACTTGTAATTGTGTATGAATCAATTCTTGTTATATATTACTTGGAACGTTGTTATATATTACTTGGAACTGTACATATATTACTTGTAACTGTACATGGCGGCCATTGCCACGGCCGACAAGCCAAAGCGGTGTGGCTACCAACACGACACCGACCATGGCTCGGCTACGACCACCACCAAGGCACTGCGGCCACCAACCAAGGCCATAGCACCGGCCCGGCCAAGGCAATGGCCACCAAGGCCAAGGGCCGTGGGAAGCAAGCGACCAACAAAGTGACTTTTTTCAAAACGACACAACAATCATTGTCAAAACATCAAGGGTAAACGATCACGTTAGGAACAAATACATGTATTTAGATGTTAAAAGAGATTAAAATGGGCCGAAATATCATTAAAGCTTATTGTAATTGTTTGGAGTCCTATTTTGGAGAAACAAACCTTAGGAATCCTATTATAGAGAAACCCAACGTTTGGAGTCCTATAATAGCCAATTTCTCCACTCATGCCCATGTGCGCCCTAATTACCCTCCCTTTCCACTCCGGCGCCGCCATGCCATTTTGTCTTCATAGCTGACGGCCGCGTTCCCTCACTGCGCCGCCATAGTGCGGCTCAAGCCGTGCCACCGCCAGCCTTAGCTTTAGTAGAACTCAGGCAACCCATTTTTGTGGTCTCCTTTGCCTCACCGCCACTCCTCCGCCGATGGTGAGCACAGCTCCGAGACACCCTGCGTCTCCTTTGTTCTACCCTCTTGTGCTCACTGTGTATGTCTGTACGAGTTTCCTCTCTCGGTTCGGTAGAGACTAAATACAATTGCTAATCAATCTTTGGAATGATTGATTGAATCACTCAACCATATCTGGCAAATGACATTGTTAATTCAGTAGTTGGAGATGTTAATTATTCAATTAGTCTTTAGACAATTATTTAATAGTGGCAACCAAATCTGAAAATCGATATGAATGTGAATTTCAGAAAATCAATAGAGAGCAATCGACTCTGTTTGATGAAGTATTAGTTTTGAGAAGAAAATATGTTTAGAAGGAAAAATCTGAAATGTTAGTATAACCCTCTTGCCAAACCAACTGTTTAGTGCTAACTGATGTTGTGAAGGCCAATTAGATCACTTCAGTGAGTTAGCAAACTGAAAGATTGAGTTTACAGAAAGTTTAGTTAATACCACTGTAGTTCAGAAAAACTTGTTATTGTAGGTATATGAACAGTAATATGAATATAATCAGTTTTTATCCATAAGCTAATAACCTTGCTAAGTCAAGTAGTTAGAAATGTTATGGATTCAATTAACCATTTGAACACTTAAGCTCTCAGTAGTAGTCTAATCTAAAAATCAAGAGTGGAGGTGAAGGTTCAGAAACCAACAGTGAGCAACCAAAATTTTTGATGAAGTGTTGAACAGAGAAGGGATTAGAGGAAAGTTGAAGTGTCTTTGGAACCCTCTTACAAAATAAGCCTTCTTATGCTAATAAGAATTAGAGCTGTTGTTTTAATCACTCAAGTGTAATAACAATTTTGAATTATAAATTGTAGTAGAAGTTTAGTTAGTAACAAACCATTTTAGGAAATATTTTTCAGTTGTAAGATGTTAAATAAAGAAGATGATTTGAGAATGCTTTGTAGTGACAATTGACTAAATAACAGTAGACCTTATGCTGACTATAGTGGTATAAACAGTAGTACTAGGTCAATGGGTTATGGTTAGTTAATCAAATAGTAAACCAGTTAATCAAATAGTAAACCATATGCTCTATTTCAATTTAAAAAATTCATAACTAATTGGATCGAACTCCAATTGAACTAAAATTTTCACCTAAGTGCATATAAAATCATAATCTCAGTAATGTGTAGCTCTCATGCATTTTTGAGCATTTTGGATTTTATGGCTTTATCGGTGTTTATTATGTAGATTTCGAATTGCACAAAGTGAACGATTACGCCTCCGAGAGTGAAAAAGTGGACTTCCAACAAGGCAAGCATCCTCTTGCATCATGTTGATCTCACATTTGATAATCTAGTATTTTCAATTGCAATTCTACTGCTTGCGTGCTATTTTGTTATATCGATAACTTGGGAGTCTAGTTTGCTATGTCCTAACTCTTGCAGGCTATCCTTGATCTTTCCATACAACTATGATTAAGTTAGATGTCATATGATGGTATTTACTCTATATATAAATGCTTAGCAATGCAAGTCTAGTTGATACGGTAGTTTGATTGACGGTGTTATCTCGTTAATCGTGGGAAATAATAAACAAGTTTTACTTTTATGTTTTTGGTCCAGATCTTCGAATCTGGTTTTTAAGTCTAAAGTTTGTTGAATTAAAACTGATTTTGGTCTAGACAAGTGGTTAGTACTGTGGGTGCCTTCGCACGAGAATCTGGTTCAGTGGAAAGACTTATCCGGAGAGTTAAGGAACAAACTTTGGGCTGTCACTCCAAGTACTACTTGTACTTCCATACGCGGTGTATGGGCGTCGCTTGGTCAAGTAAGGGGAAGGTCGTATTGATTTGAAACACAGGTGGTGTGTGGGCATGGCACCGTAAAATCCTATGTTCCAACAATAGACACGCTAAGTAGTCACCGGTGAGAGTAATAGTGACTGGACGAGAAGATATTGCTATGTTGTGATATTAGGATTACATTAGGGGTTATTATCAGATTATATGCACCCTAATTATATTTCTTAGCATGTAGACGCTGGATTTTATAGTATGATCATTTGCTTTATTTTGTTCCAAATAGTTGCACATCGCCTACATGCAGTATGAATAGCAACTATATTGGAAAACTAACTGTGGTTCGATTGAATCTTATGCTAGCCTTTGAGCCTTAGTACACCCAATTGGATCTTGAATTTCAAGGTTTTGGGATGGCACATTCGTGATAAAAATTAAATTGCATAATCGTTATCGTTTACTCACCTTATGCTCATTATTTCCTCACCTCATCCTTTATGCAGCAAAATATTTAAGGGGTGTAGAAGACACCTCAAATTATGGGTTAAGCATCTTGATTCTTATACTTTGATCATGCATATAGTTTCGAAGTTGACTCAAGCATTTTGATAATTAAATAATGAAGATGACTAACTTGTAAAAGTTATAAAATTGAAATGGTCCTTAGTGTCACCTCCTTTAAATGAGTAACCAAATTGCATTTAACAACTTACCATGCTCATATAGATTCCTTACATGAACCTAAAAAATTGTGGGTCATGAATGTGTAGCTTGATGTGCTAGATTGTTGTAAAGTTAAAGGGCATGTTTGTCTTTTAAATTATTGATAAGTAAACTTATCATCACATGGACTGAGGGTAACTCACTTTTATTTGTGTTCAATTAAAAGTAATTAAACCAGATTAGGTTGTACCAGTAGTTCCATGCTTTTTGTTAAAATAAAACCTATTCCTTATTATTGTGCAATTTTTGACCTAGATTGATGGAAATGTACTGAAGTGCACTAGGTGATCTCAAAAATCTTGAGAATTTTCATTTGAACACTTGATAGTGTGTAATTCACAAATATGTTTTTTCCAGTATTTTTTGCCTATAAAATAATTCAAACAATTTTGAGGACTATTCTGACCAATTTTAAATGTGGGACTAATAGGAAGGTATAAACTGTTAGGACCCAATTTTTTGGTGTTGAATATCATCTAAGTAACCTACCAAAAATTTTCTGGAATTTTCGAACTTAATTTTACTAGTGTTTGAGCCTTATGTCTTGTTTTCTTGTCTGAATTGATGTACCAACTAAAACCTGAACATAATATGTGGGATAAGTTTTTCTGACATTGCTAGCATCCTAGAAATACTCCAGAATTTTTTTTGCCCATTTAGTAAATTTCCCGAGCCCTAGTTTTTCACTAGTATTTGTTAAAAAATGTTAAATTAATATTTTGGTTGCTAAGGACCAGGTCATGATAGTGTGGATTCTTGTGATTTGATAAATCTTATGCTTACCTAACAAAAATAAATTTATTTTGTTGCATTTTGGCATAATCATGTTGGCATGCATGTGGTCCTTTGCACTCTCATTAACTAAACCTAAATTTGTCATGAAATTGATTGTATTTATACATCTTTTCATGCATTCATTCAATGCATTCCTCTCCAAGCCAGACAAATAGAATTGGAAAAGCAAGGGTTCATGAGACTACCTTAAACTCCGCTTTAACCTCTCCTCTCTGGGCAAACTCCCAGTTTTGACGCTAGTTTACCATTTAGTCAGTCCTCCTGTTCTATCGATCAATGCTTCTTTCAGTCGACTGAATGGAGATGTGCTTTCCTTCTTCCTAAAACCTAAAATTGTTGAGGAACTCATTTGTTTCAAATCTGAACCCTCTCCTTAGGTGACCCCTTCTCTCGTAAGTGATTGGTAATCTTTCGTCCTACCGGAAAACAACGCGAATCCTAGTATAAATTGAAGTGCCTTTGAATCAAGAAAGGAAATGTTAAACAAAGAAAGGAAAGGTTAAACAAAACAATGGAAAGGAAAAGGTGTCAGCAACGTCAGGTTACATCGTCAGGATCTTTCGCCACTATATTTGAAGGAAATCAAGAGAGGAGATGGTGCATTTCATTTGGAGTTGAATGAACAACCTAGAAAACACTTGACAGAAGGATCTTAACAATCCATCGAGAAAGCTTCCCTCTTTATGATCTAAAACTTAGGGGGGATCTCACTTGGTTCGGATTTAATTTTGATTTACGGTAAAAACAGAAATATAACCCCATGACTAAACTCACCTAGGTATGCCATAGCCTTTCGTTCTGACTTCCAAACTATTGGAATCTCGAGACAAGATTCTGTTTAAGGGGGGTAGATTTGTAACAGCCTCATTTTCATTAAATGGAGTTTAGGTGCATTTTAGGAGCATGCTTATGATTTTTGGAACATTTGCACAAAATGTTGTTTTGGAAAAAATTCAAAACAAAATAAAACATGGGACTCATAATTGGTAATTATTTTTTGCAAAAAAATTATTTTGGCCCTAAAATAATTAGGGAAAATCTTTTAAAATTACAAAAAATATTTAAAATTTCCTTTTGAACTTTAAATAAAAAACACAGAAAACTCAATAAATTTTATTTTTGACTTTTAAAAGCTTAGAAATTAAAGAAAAGCAATAAAACTCTTTTAAATTTAAGAAAATCCAATAAATTAATAAATTTCATTTTTGGTAACATAACCTTGGGATGCTACAAACTACCCCCCTAAAAGGAATCTCGTCCCCGAGATTCGGAGAGGCTAGAAAGAAATTTGGGAATACATGTTGGTCTTCAACTGAAACTGCCGTCGATGGTTGGATTTGCTATTTGTTGCTTCTTTGGACATTTACTAGCAAAATGTCCAACCTCTTGGCTGTTCAAGCACGTGATGGCTGCCACATAGGATGAGTCCCTATGTGACTAGCCATCCTCAGATGTGTTGGACGACTCAAGGTTGACTTGGTTGTTCTTTGCTGGTGCTTCGGTTGAAGTTGTTGTCTAGAACCTGACTTGATGTGATGAAGTCCGTCTAGCTTTGGATAAACTCATAGGGTTGAACTTCTGTGCAGCCATTCGTCTTTTGTGATTTTCTATTTCCTGGTGCTTGCCTTCTTGACGAATTGCCTTGTTGACCAACTACTGGAAATCAGCGTAGTCTTGGGCTATCATCTGTTCGGACAAATCTGAAGGGATACGGGTAGGCCACGCTAGCTGGTAATTCAAAAATCTGCCATGTAAATCAAGATGCTATGCAAGCAAGAGATCACAGATCGTTACCTCCAGACGTGCAACGTAGCGGAAGAAGAGTTGGAGCAGCCTGGTCCAATGAAGAGTGCGTCAAAGTAGTGGTCGTAGTCGATCTTCCACCATGGTCGATCGTCTCCTCCAGCAACCAATCGAGTTCCTCACCAAGGATGTAGATCATCCTTTAGCGCAACAGCAACTGCAGTAGTGCCTCTACGGTATCAACACGTCCAGGGAAGGAAAAACCGTACGTCGGTGCGCTAGCACCAACTTGTATGGTAGGGCTATCAAAAAGATGGTAGCTGTCGGGACCCAAAAATGCAATTCTGGACCCTCTGTGTATTCTGCACTAGTCCAGGATCACGCTAGTGCACACAGTATCAACATAGATGAATATCGATCCACACAATACGATTAATAGAATAAACGACTAATTTGAATAGCAAATAATAGTTTTGACCTTATGGTCGAGTTTACATTTATTAAGCCACGCAGGGCTGACAATAAATAAATAGTAGCAGCGGAACAAAGTTCAACAACAGCGAAATCCCATCAATTCACCACAGGCAACCGACTGGGTGAAGACCCTAACGATCAGCACCTTCGTAGAACTCCTCCTCAAATGCAGGCGAAGACTCCTCCAGTTCTTTTGATTGTTTGAAGGAAGTATGAGTACACAACCGTACTCGCAAGTCATACCATAGAATGCAATTTATAGATCATGGCTTATTCCAAAGAAATAACTTCTGTAGTTATTTTGCATAAGGCAACATTTGCAATTGAATACGAATAATAGATTGAAAACAATATTTAAGACAAATAAATAATAATAATTTGATGTTTTTTTTTCACAAATGGCACACATTCTAAACAAGTTATTACACAGCCATATGACATAGATCACACAGCTCCCTTCCCAAATATTTTTATGAAAATCTACCCCTCGTGTGAAATCCCCGAGTATGTCCATGAGCGCGGACGCTGCTATTCGAATAGATTGATTTAACACTTTGTAGAGATTGTACACTTTACCCACAAGATGCAACCAACTGGATTAGAGCTGATCACAACAAAACCTTTCAGAAACTTCATCTCAAGCATTGACACTCCCGATGTACTTTACCGCCGTCCAATTTGTATACACAGCTCTTGGTACGACACACACCGTTGGATCTAAAGACGGTGAACCGCTCATAGCTGTGACTCAAACACATCGGTACACACCTTCCACCCAAGCACACAGTCTAACCTATCTGCCTGAGTAGTCAATCCAAGACTCCATAACTTACTAAGTTAGGCCAGTTCCATACTAGGCAAGTTGTCGTACAGTAAGGCTCAGTTCAATGGTGCATAAAGTTAAGTTCTTAATTGACCAAGGCAAGACTTCCAAATTCTAACTAAATGTCACACAGACTAATATTCCTATTCACACAGTTTCCACCATATCACACAGTATCCACCACCTGCCTCAATCTAAATCTTTTCCCACCCCGTTGGTTAAGTGCAACACATGAAATCAATGAGTAAAAGCACACATCACGCACAGTTTTATCAAACAGTTCTATAATCACTTAATCACGTTTATATTTGCAACTCACATGAGATGATGACTATTAGCAAGGCTAAGCAATCTACTCGTATCTAACCAACCCACACTGGTGCTACGATAATACCAACTGATAATGAACCAACCTAGGGTGACAAAATATCATGGAATAAAATAGACAAGGTGGATATAACAATTTGGATTAATAACTAAACCCAAAATCATTTAAATAAATACTTAAGCTGGAATGCAATAATTTGAAATAAAATTTTTTGAAAACTGGGCTCAATATGGTCAAAGGTATGCCTTGCCTTGAAATAGGTCTAGGTACTGGTCTTGATCTTGGTGTACTCCTTCTTCAAAAGTCCCTAAAGAATTAACGTCTACTCGCAAATGAAATAAATAAATAACAGAGATAAAATAAAATCTAAAAAAATTAAATAAATATGATAAATAAATAGATCTCGAATTTATATGAATTTAGGAATTTGAATGTGCTCAATCAGAGTTCGGATGAAAAAGACAGGGGCTTTGGAAGTTTGAATCTAAAGAAAATACCCTGAAAAGGATTTATTGGATTTATATGAATTATTTTTCAACTGAAAAATCCAGATTATGATGCAAGCATGACGTCAGTGAATGATTTTTGGATTTAAAATAAATCCCTAGAAATTCTAACATGTGGGGCCTACATATCAGTGGCTCGGTTCACGGTGAACTTGGTTCACCGAACCGATCGGTTCTGAGACCGGTGGACCGCACACGCGGTGCACACGAGGCATTGACGCAGCGCTAATTGGGATGACACGTGCGCACGGAGGCTGATGCTGGCGTTGAGGTGGAGGCTGATGTAACATCCCAAAAATTTGGTATGTTTTAAAGTTTTAAAAGAAAAATAACCATTTGAATTTTTCTACTAAAGTTAAAGCTTAATTAGAAATTTCAGAGATCAAAACAATTTAACATGATTAATTCCAACATCAACTATTATCAAAATTATTTTATTTGGATTCTATGGGGTTAGATATAATTTCTAGAATTTTCTAGAATTTTTCTGAGTGAATTTGCTATTTTCTAATTGCCATTTGGATTTTGAGTATTTTATAAAAAGAAAAACATATTAATTTTCCTCGGAACGATGCAGTCAAGCCCATCATCGCTCGTGTTCGCCCACTCCTTCGGCCCGCTTTCTCCCGCGCCTCGGCCCAGCCTCCCTCGCTCGCCGCTCTCCTCGGGCTGGCCCCGCCATAGCTCTCGCCGCACCGCGCGCCGCTCCCTCTCCCGTTGTGCAGTGGGCCCGCCCGCCCGGCGTGTCATCGTTTTCAACTCGACTTCGAGTCCCGATGCCGCACGCCGCTGCCGCCGTCGTCTCCACCTCGGACTCCCCGCTCCAGTGCGATAAAAGGGACCCCGACCGCACCAGATTCTTCGCCCCTCCGCTCTCCTCCAAAACCCTAAGGCGCCGCCCCGGGATCGTCTTCATTGCACCGCAGTCGCCAAAAGACCGCCGACGGCCAAAGCTGCTTTGCCGCCGCAATTCGTCGCCGTCGATCCACCTCCGGCCGAGTTTCCACCACCAACAGGTCCGCATTATCAAGGGCTAAGCCGTGACGCTGTCGCCCATGGTCTAGGAGTGCTCCCTCACCGTTGTCGTGCCATCCGACAACAGAAAGGGTCATCGCCGCCGCCTTCGTCGTCGCTGCCGGTGAGCCCTCGCCGCTCGAGCTCCGCTGCCACCCCCCAGAGCGTTACCATGCCCTCGGGATTTCGTTTTGACACTTCGCCGGAGCCGCCTCACCGCCGTTCGCCGTCGCCACCGCCGTTTTGCCGCGGGCCGGAGCTGTGCTCCAAAAACCTAGATATTCAAAAACATGAACAGAGAGATGAACACTTAATTAATTCAACCAAAACCATCTCATATTGATATAGAGGATCATAGAGATGTTCCCATACGCATGTACATTCAAAAGTATAGATTACATGACTCTCAATCCATCCTCTCCCTCTCCATACACTCAAGAACACCAAGAACAAGGGAGAGAGAGCACCAGGGAGTCAAGAAGAGAGGAACAAACGTAGACACATCTCCAGTTCTGCTTTCTCCCAACAACTAAAGCCACAAAGCAAAACAACCTCCCAAAGGCTCTTTTGACTCTAGCAAAACCCTAATCCTTTTTCTAGTGGCCTACCAACTAAGAAGACATCCCCTCCTTATATAGGCACCGACTAACGGGTCGTAAACCCGTTACGCTAGATAAAATCCGACCGAAGCCCGCTCCCGCTTTTGCAGCATTGCAAAAAATACCATTTCGCCCCTCGTGCACCTTCCGGGAAGCTCCCGCATTCCTTGTTGTCCACGACTCGCAACCATTTCGAGTTCACGCCGTCTTCGACACATCTCGATCGTTCTGACCTCAACGTCACCTGCGTCTAGTCCGGTCACCACGTGTCTAGCCACGACTCCGCCTCGACATCCTGCAGCCAACATAGACAAGAAACACATCACATAGCATTGTTCGAGATAATGGAATTAACATTTGTACTTGTCTTAAACTCATACACGAATCACACAACTCAAAACAAAAAATTATGCACTCACCGCCAGTCTGCAAGACAATCGGAAGTTCCGCTTTCCTGGCGGAAGTTAGATGATCGTACTTCCGATTCCTGGCGGAAGTTCCGCACATTACAAAATCAAAACACCGCTCAGTCTGCAAGACAATCGGAAGTTCCGCTTTCCGGTCGCGGAAGTTCCGATGATCGGTACTTCCGATTCGAGCGGAAGTTCGCGCAAGACAAAATCAAAACAGAGCAAAGACAACAAAGAAGGAACCAAATCACAAACTTTTCAACAAAAGCGTCAAATACTCATCACTCGCTTTGGGACACCTCTCACATGGTCTCTCAAATATTTCCATCCATATCTATCTTTTTCTTAAAAATCCACTTGTACTATATGGTCATGACACCATCAGGTGCATCAACCAAGATCCAAACTTGATTGTTATACATGGATTTTATCTTGGATCTCATGGCTTCAAGCCGTAACTCAGAGTCTGGGCCCATCATCACTTCCGTATAAGTCTTAGGCTCATCATTATTTAATAATAAAATATCATACACATACATTATAGGCAATTGACGTAACCTTTTTGATCTGTGTGGGGCTGATGCCTCATCTACAGGTTCAACAACATCTTGTTCATCCTGTGGAGGTTCAGTAGGACTTGAAACATTTTCATATTGTTTTCGAATTTCTTCGAGTTGCACCTTGCTCCCACTGACTCCTTTGGAAAGAAACGCTTTCTCCAAGAAGATACCATTACGGGCAACAAACACTTTGTTATCAACCCGATTATAAAAATAATATACTTTAGTTTCCTTATGATACCCCACAAAAAAGCACTTATCGGACTTAGGTATGAGTTTATCAGATGTTAAATGTTTAACATATACCTCATAGCCCCATACACTAAGAAAAGACAATCCAGGACTCTTTCCGGTCAATACCTCATATGGTGTCTTTTCAACAGTTTTTTATAGAACCCTATTTAAAGTGAAAGCAGCTATTTGTAGAGCGTATTCCCAGAATTGCAATGGAAGATCAGATTGGCTTATCATTGATCGAACCATGTCTAATAATGTTCGGTTCCATCGTTTAAACACCCCATTCCATTGAGGTGTCCCCCGCGGAGTAAGTTGTGGAATAATTCCAAAATTTTTAGATGATCACCAAACTCATGGCTCAAATATTCTCCTCCATGATCAGATCGTAGACATTTGATTGTCTTGCCAAGTTGATTCTGTACTTCACTATAAAATTATTTGAACTTTTCAAAGGATTCCGACTTATACTGTAACACCCCAGCTCAACATGAGCCTGGAATGCTACTAAAATAACAATATAACAAATACAAATCTAAGACACTACAATAAATTTCGGCATAGTCTCCTTTGTAAATCGAACTATCCGGACATTCGCGCAAATAACAACAATAATAAGCAAATATCCAAACGCGCATACTAAAGGACTTGTAAAATATATTTTTTTCTACCCAAAATGCCAAGCGAATAACTGAGCCGTGCTTCACAATAAGAAGACAAAACTCCCATGAAGGGACCAACCTTGCAGAACAACAACGTTCACAAGTAGCCAAAAGTATCTTAACAGTCGAAAGAACAATATTTATTTAAAAGAACCAATAGAGACCACTTGAATCCCGTCAACGGCATTGTGACCACCATCCAAGAAAAGTCCATCAACCGCAAAAACTACAACCAGAACACCAGGTACGGACTCAAGGAAGACAAAAACTTCTCCAATAGATCATCTCCAACCTTGGTAACTAAGTTACTCGAGGGAAACCATTGCTAATCCCATACCACCAACAGTGGCACACTTTGACTATGCCCATGACCACAACCAAACTTTACCTCTCGACAACGATTATTCCCTTACAGGACCATCATATAATCGATAAATAAGCAATCATACTCAATTAGTATCAGCAATCATCAATATGATATAACAGAAACGTGAATGCAATGCTTTGCCCATTCCCATCCTACTGTGCACAGTGTGTCAATTTAAACTTTTTTTTCTTTTCTAGCTACCACGGACCTGAAGCCCGCTCTGATACCAACTGTAACACCCTAGCCCAACATGAGCCTGGAATGCTACTAAAATAACAATATAACAAATACAAATCTAAGACACTACAATAAATTTCGGCAGAGTCTCCTTTGTAAATCGAACTATCCGGACATTCGCGCAAATAACAACAATAATAAGCAAATATCCAAACGCGCATACTAAACATGTTCATGAAAGAAACAACCATAAAACACTATCAATCTCAAAAGTAGGTTGACTACAACATAGGACGTAAAGAAGTAAGCCTCACATAAGACATTTCAAAATTGAAGGTATGACTTAAATAATTTGTTCAACTTTATTCGTGCCAGTGTGCAACCATAATAATTTCTACTCCCGCCCATGCATGCCGTCCACAAATGATGTACCTAAAAAAACAACACGGCAAGGGTGAGTCCAAGACTCAGCAAGTGCAATGATACAAAACATAACAAAATCATTAATTATCCAACAGTGTATCAACATCATGAATCAAATCAACATATGAATGAATGAATGAATGCACATGCTCTTCTCTTTTGCTCATACCGGTATAGCGAGTGAACACCCGTCGGTGTTCACTTATGCCCGCGTTCTACAAAACGCGGGGATCCAAAGCCCGTTTGAGAACAAGTCAACCGGGGATCCATATTGCCCACTTTGGAATGGTGGGTCTTACAATCACTACCCACTCCCGTGGGTGTCGCAAGTTCACAACTTGCGTTCATGAGTGCACATGATGAACAATAAAATAACAATAATCGAATCTTGGTAAATCATGCCATCGTGAACAAGTACATATCACCATAAATCAGCGCATCGAACAAGCACAAGTTACCATGAGTCATCATATAGAACAATCGTATATCAACCACAATATAGATGCACTTGCCTGTTTCTTTCCTTCCCGCTACTGCACACAAGGAAGCAAAATTGGTGTCTCTACTCTGGAACTCCGCCTCCTACACAAGCATAGCGGTAACAATAAATACAATGAATGCTGGACTCTGTTTACACCCCTTAATCCAACTCCTCAAGACCTATGACTCAAAGAGAGGTTCTACCCAAATTTCCCGGCAGTCTAGCATAATGCTTCCCGGGACAGCAGTACGATAAAAATCGTACTTAAATATCTGTAACTCTGAATGACTTGAAACCAGTGCTCAAATATTCCTAACGTAACAGGCTACGAAACTCTAGTTGGTGGGGTTCTTTGATTCGGCCAAACTAGTGGTCTAAACAACCGTTGAAAACCATTGACAGACATTTGTCCAGAATACAGCACAGCAGTAAACAACATGGCATAACTTTCACTCTACAGATCCAATTGAGATGATCTTTATCAATTTGGAAAGATTATTAAACAGGCTACAATAACCTAGTTGGGTAAGACTCCTGATTCAACTTTATAATAATCCTAATGTTCTGATGAAGTTTGATGTTCCCTCAGTCTGACAATCAGACAACAGCGACGGTAAAAATTTAATACCTTTTGATTCACATGTCTACAAAATATGTTCTTTATCAATACTGAAATCTTACTGGAATGGCTACAACTTTCGTTTTGGGTGGCTCTTCAGATTCGGGCTCAAAAAAATACAATCTAACTAGACATGCAGACTGCCAAATCTCGTCAGCTCTCCTGACCAGTCGCACAAAAACGGACATATCTCCTATACCGTAACTCCAAACCAGGTGATCTCAGTGCCAAAAGAAAGCTAAGATCAAGGGCTACAACTTTCTAAAAGGTGGAGAGATCAGAAAATGTACGGAACGTACCAAAATCTGACGAACCAATCTGGCGCAGTGGGAGGCTGGGGAGAGCCGGCGGCTGCTAGGGGGAGGAAATGGGGAAAATGGGCAAAGGGGTGGGGCACTAGGGTTTTGGGGGTGGGAACCCCCCCTCTTGGCCGGCCACAAGGAGGCCTCTCCTGGGCCGCGGCCCAGGCCTAGGTTGGCGAAAAATATCAGATGACCCTCTATCGTTTTATGTTTTACTATTCCTCTTATTCCCTTTTCTCCTCTCGGCTAAATCTGTGATTTACCGATTCGATTTCCAGGGTATTACATTCTACCCCCTAAATGTAATTCGACCCGAATTCTACCAAGGTTAACACGCCTGAGCGAAGCTACTAAAACTATAGTATCACGCACTGTGGTAAATAACTCGAAATTGCTCACGCATACGAGATTCCAACTCCCAAGTGGCTTCCCTCTCCGTTTGGTGTGTCCACAATACTTTGACAAATACCAACGTTTTGGGCCTCAGCACTCGCTCTGACCTTTCCAAAATACGCACTGGTCGAGACTCAACTGTGAGGTCTTGCTCAATTGTTAGTGGTTCTAATGAAATCTTATGCTCGGTCTTTCAAAACTTCTCAAAGATCGAAGCGTGAAACACGTTAGGACTCCTCGCATGGACTCGGAAGGTCCAGCGATGAGCTAACTTCCCAATCCTAGCCATAATCGGAACGGTCCGACGATCTTGGGCTAAGCTTCCCTGTGGTACCAAACCAGACACTCTACACATAACACATGGGACTTTGGCTCCAACTCTCGATCAACCTTTTCATCTTAACAATGAGCACATCCTTTAACCAGGATCACACAAAAGAACTTGCTTTAAACAACTCTTTTATAACCAGAACCAAGTCGAAAATAGCGGATCCTCATCACAATCACAAAATGGCAACTTTATCCAAAAAGGATCGAACTCAAAAGCGAAGATTCATCATGAAATATGTTCCACTTTTCCAGTAGGCAATTTACAAATAAACACCTCACAAGCCGAAAGAGAAACCACTCGAATACCCAAATCGATTACTTTATTTATTCTTTCTGAACTGATAAGAACCACGCATGCCAGTCATAAGGTCAAACTCCATTTGCGAAAGACATCCGTCATAACCGCATGGTTCAAACAAGAATCAAGAGAGTGTTTCACTACTCGAGGAATATATATATATATATATATATATATATATATATATATATATATTATTGTTTTAGAAATAGAATTTCTCTCAAAGTATGGAACCCCATTTCATCCATATCACACTAACTCATTTCTCTTAAATTGGCAACCTCAGCACTATGCTCAACCCGAATTCACTATTCACACCTCTGTAGAGAGATTTTAATGACTTCCACAAAAAAATATACTCTAGCCGACACCTCTACTAACGGAGAAATTTTGGGCAGATGACTTCCAAATGCATTCCCAAAATGGACCTTCACACATAAACACGTCACTTCAATCCTTTAATAATGAATTACTTGGATATCACCTCACACATTCCCATGTGCTTCCTCAAATGAGTTATATCAATGATCATCCTACCATTCTAAATATGCTCTTTCTACTACTGTTACACATAATCATTGACAACCCAGGTTCTAGCATAAAAATATAACCCAATTTCAACCTCTAGAACTCCTACAACAACTTCTTGTAAAGACATCGAGGAATCCTCCGATTCTTTCAATAAAATTCCCACATTCCAAACATACTCAATCCTTATCATCCACATGTGAATATTTTCTCGACCAACTTATATTTTAGAAGAATTCTATCTCCCAGAGGGTTATTCACTAAAGCCAGGGCATACCTGCCGACATCTCAACGCTCCCTACTATTTGATTAATTGACATCACGATTAGATTACTTCGCTAATCCTACTCTCATTAAATTACACCTTCATACTTTGCCTACACAACCTGGTAAAGTACCCAATCGTCTCTAATAAACTAACCAAGGTTTTCATTCGTCCAACAATTCCAATGTTCCACTTAACTTGAACAACTAATCTTTAACCGCAAACCACTATAGGTTCTATTAGTTACAATATTACGATCGGTTTAGCCCCAAAGACAAAACTTCCTATTTAAGTCAAACCTCTCCGAGGATTACTCCAAGAAATCAACTTATCACTCAATGCTTCTCAATCAAATTGACACCTAGAGTCTCACAAAATCTTTCACTTGACTACCACCAATCGGTTGCTCTACCTCTATGAGGTTTTGTAAAACAATTCATTATTCCTTTCTCAAAAATAAAGGCAAATAACAATAATGATTCCAGCACTTAGAAAAATATTTTCCATTCACAGCAAATTCAAGATCAATAGAAAGAGTCATATAGCGATGAACTCAGAAAACAAAAGGTGAGACCACAGATAAGGACATAAGTCCCACCAGAAGGGAATATCAAATTTCCGCCAACAAAATAAGCATTGCCATTGAAACTTAAGAAGCTTTTAAACGGCAATGAAAGAAAAGTTAAATGCACTTAAATAAGTTGCAAGTTACCAAACTTAACTCCAATCTCAAATACTTCTACTACACTTGTTTCTTTTAATCAATGACATAATTTCTTTGATTACAAATCACATTGCCACCTCAACCAAAAGAGCCTTTAAGATCAAACCTCATGAATTACGCAAGGACCAAATAGAACTTTCCGGCATGTCGCTTTGCCCAACAAATTTCAGTTTACCACATAATTCAGGAACTACCAAAGGCCATGAGTGTAAAACTCCAAACTTGCATTTAACTGATATTACAAAAGGCGATCAACTTGCATCCTTTCTAAAAGAATCGTCACCACACCCACAAGTCATAACCCCTTACAGATATTCTTACTAACATTAAGACTAACACACTCTCAACATGATTCCTTATCATCAACTCTTCCATTATAAAGCCCGCAAAAGTTCACCAAATTGTTACATACTACTTTACCATCCCATCTTCAAAATGAGAGTATACCGAAACCATACAACCTTACTATCACAACTACTTTGTTTTAGAAGGCATCCACTACACAAATTAAAAGGTTTTACCTATTAGGAATAGTGCTTGTATTATCAGGGGGCCAATTGGCCAATATATATACACAAGACATGTTACAGATAAGGAAACCAAATCAAATCTAGAGTCCTACTCTAACACAAACATATCTCTAACTATATCTCTAACACCCCCCCTCAAACTCATGGTGGATCAACAACACTGAGTTTGGAGAGGTAGAAGCCATGCTGTGCTCGAATCTGGGCCTTCGTGAAGAAATCCGCTATCCAAGCTCAAGGCACATCTTCAAGAGCAATCACCGATCATGCACACAAGACCTCATGAAGGAAGCATCAACACCAATATGCTTGGTGAGCTCATGCTTCACGTGGTCACGGCAATCTAGCACTTTGTCGTGTCGACAAGAGAGGAGTCGGTGTAATAACAGAAACACCAAAATCCTCAAGTAACCACCGTAGCCAAGTAATCTCTGCTGTCAAGAGAGCCATAGCTTGCAACTCAGCCTCTGCACTCGAACGGGACACTGCAGTCTGTTTCTTCGTCTTCCAGGCAATAAGCGAACCACCAAGAAAAACACAGTAAGCAGAGATAGACCGCGATCGAGGATCGCCGCCCAAGTAGCATCCGAATAAGCTCAAGTCAGAACGAGTGGAGCGTGGAAACAAGAGAGGCGAGAGATAGTCCCACGAAGGTATCGCGAGAACTCAAGAAGGTGGGTGTAGTGGACTCGAGTGGGAGCGAAACAAACCGACTCGTAATGTGAATGGATAAGTGATATCCGGACGAGTAACAAAGAAGGTAGACAAGACTCCCAACAAGATGGCGATAGCGAGTCGGATCAGAAAGAGGCTCGCCATCAGAGGGTCGGAGGTGAACATTGAGCTCCATAGGAGTCTCAACAGGACGCTGATCAGTGAGGGAGGCGCGATCAAGAAGATCCTGAATATACTTCTCTTGGGACATAAAGAAACCATCTGGAGTGGAAGTAACCTCAATCCGAAGGAAGTAACGAAGAGGACCAAGATCCGACATGAGGAACTGCTCACTAAGACGAGCCTTGACAAAGGCAATGTACTCAGAGTCATCTCCGGTAATGATCATATCATCAACATACAGAAGAAGAAGAGTCCGACCACGAGACGAAGTGTGGACAAAGAGCACAGGATCATGATCACTTGCTGAAAAGCCAGCAAAGTGACCACAGAGGAGAAGCGCCAAACCAGGCACGAGGGGCTTGCTTAAGGCCATAGAGAGAGCGACGAAGGCGACAGACCATGCCCTCAGCAACAGAATACCCAAGTGGCGGATGCATGTAGACCTCCTCACGCAACTCGCCATTAAGAAAGGAATTTTTGACATCAAGCTAAGAAACAGACCAGTGGCGAACAGACGCCACCGAAAGAAGAGTGCGGACAGTGGTCATGTGGACCACAGGAGCAAAAGTCTCATCGTAGTCACGACCATGCTCCTGCTGGAAGCCACGAGCAACAAGACGCGCCTTATAGCGCTCAAGAGAGCCATCAGAGCGAGTCTTAATCTTATAGACCCACTTACATGTGATGGGACGAGAGTGAGATGGAAAAGGAACAAGATCCCAAGTACCAGTACGCTCGAGGGCAGCAATCTCCTCGGCCATGGCATGCTGCCACTCAGGATGAGTAACAGCATCCCGGTAGGAGGCAGGCTCATAAGTAGCTGCCAAAGAAAGGCAAAGCAGGCGGGGGCGAATCGATCGGGCGATCGCGGAGAGCGTAGCGAGGAGAAGACGGCTCATTAGGGGAAGATGAAGCATCAGAAGAAGATGAAACATCAGGAGAAGTGGGCTCATCTGGAAGATCCTCAATACGAGGTCGACGAGTGTAGACGAGTGTAGTAGGGGAGCCCGAGGAGCCGCAGGAGACGAAACAAAGGCGACAATGGCGGAGAGGCCACGGGAGAAATATGTGGAGACGAGATAGGTGTATCCGAAAGGTCAAAAACAGAGACTCCACAGAGGAAGCCAAGGAGAGACAGGATGTGGGTAGAAGGGACGAGACTCGTCGAAAGTCACATCCCGAGAAATCCGCATCCGTCGACCAACAGATCCCAAAGACCGATAGCCCTTGTGCTCGTGATCAGATCCCGTAAAGACACACTCAATGGATCGCGATTAGTTTGGTGCGCTCGAGGGGCGAGGAGAGCGTAGCAAACGCACCAAATGCAGCGAAGGCGAGTAGTCGAAGGAGACCAAAGAGACGCTCAATAGGGATTGCGCCCTGAAGAGCAGAAGAAGACTGGATGTTGACGAGATAGGTGGCAGTGGAAACAGCCTCCGCCCAAAAGTGAGGTGGAATAGAGGCGGCAATCATCATTGCACGAGCCGACTCAAGGAGGTGACGATGCTTGCGCTCAGCAACACCATTCTGAGCATGAGCACCAGGACAAGAGAACTAAGCGAGAGTGCCCTGCTTAGCAAGGAAACTACGCAGGTGATGAGAGAGGTACTCGCCAGCAGAGTCAGTACGAAAGACACGAATAGGAGTGGAGAACTGTGTGCGAACCATAGTGGCAAACTTTTTATAGATAGACAAGACCTCACTACGAGAAGACATGAAATATATCCAAGTGTGGCGAGAGAAATCATCTATAAATATGATATAGTATCGATGACCCCCTTTCGAAACGAAGGGAGTCGGACCCCAAACATCTGAATGAACAAGATCAAATGGACACTGAGACACTGACTCACTATGAGGATAAGGAAGCTGAAGCTGTTTGCCTAACTTACAGCCCTGACAATGTAGAGACAAGTCTCCTGAGACAGACCCCAGAAGACCACGACGAACTAAAGACGACAGACGAGAGCCACACAGATGGCCAAGACGGTGATGCCACTGTTGGAAAGAGCCGGTAGACGGAGTGGCAGAGGCGGAGAGACTGGCGGCGACGGTGGCAGTGGAAGGAAGGTGAAGCCAGTCAAGCTCCCAGAGACGCTGCGAGTCAAGGCGCCGAGGGCCAGAACCAACCAGAGCTCCCGTGTGGCGGTCCTGAACACAACAAGAGTCAGAGTCGAGAATGATCCGATAACCAAGGTCGAGAATCGCCCGTGAGAAAGAAGTCGCATGGTTAGGCGAGGAACATGAGCAATGAAGGAACATGAAAAGATGAGTTGCTAAGAGGTCCTCACTGGAGACAGAAAGAGAGGTACCATCGCAGAAGAACACCGATGGGGAATCAAGTGGTGTAACAAAAGATAGAGTGGAAGAATCGGAAGTCATGTGGAAGGATGCTCGGAATCAAGGATCCACGGGAGGTACCTGCGTGTAGGAGGTGGTTTCGGTGGCTCAAGAGTCGATCGCAGAACCGCAGAACTCCGCCGAGGAAGAACACAAGCGGCAAGCGATCGTCAAGTCCGCCATCTCCGCTCGGAGAGAAAACGCGAAGTAGTCGCGCGACGCCGATGTAGAAGTACCGGTGCCATCGCTAGGAGAAGAACGGCGTGAAATATGCCATTGTTTCTTTAGCATGCGAGAATCAATCGCCGATCTTGTCGCGATAGAGGAGCGGCGAGGACGACCACCGCCAGATGGAGGGCGGCCACCACCACTGTGGCGGCCACCGGAGGAGGCGTCAGCATCAAGCGTGAAGCGATCGGTGTAGCAGTGTACGGGCGGCGAGCACGGAGGAGTGGCATCGATCGCACCACTCGGACGAGTCTCCTCTGCACGTATCTCGGTAAGGGCCTCGTAAGAGTGACACGAGGGTGGTGTGCAAGTAGTCGGGCACGCCCGCTCGAACTCGGGACGGCGAGTAAGGAACTCGTGAGACACGCCTGAAACCTGTGTCAAGACGGACGACCAAGCAAAGATGAACAGAACGACGGCCCAAGAAGGCGAAGAGAGTCCATTGACGCTGCATGCGAGAACTCGGCGTAGAAGGCGTCAACAGTAGCATCACCCTGCTCAAGAGAGTGCTCCTGACGAACTACTGACAAGTAGAGGGCATCTCCAGAGGGTTCGTAGTGCTGTCGAAGATGAGTCCACATCCGAAACCGATGAAAATCCCACAATCTCGTAAGAAAAGCGAGGTCAACATCATGGCGATGAAGACAGCAGCACAGCTCGGCGTCGTCGTACCACACCACGGAGTGTAGGTAGTCAAGCGATCCATGTAGGAGTCCAGAGCCTCTTGGTAGGCAGAGGCAGCCTTCTCATCAGCAAGGCCAGCAGACTCAATAGCAGCCTTGTCAGCTCTCGGGGGAAGCGCAACAGATGTAGGCTCCGTCGGAGGAGTAGGGCATGGCGGGCAGGTGACATCGCCAGAGAGGAAGCCCCAAAGACGAAGACCACGCATATGGATGTGCATGTGAGACACGAAGTCGGTGTAATTAACACCGTCGAAAATCACCGGGCAGCGAGGGAGGGAAACGGTACCCATTGGTAGGCGGCGCTGGACGGCGCGGCGACCAAGACAACGAGGTCTAACAGGCGGCGCTGGACGGCGCGGCGTTTAGAACAACGTTTTTTTTTCTCCTTTTTTTTTCTTTTCTCACGCCGCTTTAAAGGCCCAGCCGGCCCAGCAAAGGAAACCTAGGGTTTCCTTTGCTGTTTTCAGCGGCGCGCCGGGTCGGCCAAAGCGGTCGCACTGGCGGCGGCGGCGCCCGAGGGCGGCGGCGACGGCCCGATGAGCAGCCCGAGTGTAGCGGCGGTGGTCCGATGAGCGGCGGGGCGGAAGCGGCGGCGTCGGTGGAGCTCGGGCTAGCCTAAGCGGAGACTCGAGCAGCGGTGGTCGACTGCCGAGGCGAGGCGGCGTGGAGGCCGCGGATCCGACGGGAGGAGGAAGCCGAAGGAGACGAGCGGCGGCGGCGGCCGACACAAGCCGAGGCAGAGGCGGCGAGCCGCGGCGGCGGCCAACTCAAGCCGAGGCGAGGCGGCAGCTTCGCGCGGCCGAGTTGAGCGGCGACGGCCTCGAGGCGACAAGCGGATCGGCGGAGCTCGGACGAGCGCCGAGCGGCGGCGTGTCGGGCCCGATCGACACGGCAGCGGCGAGCTCCCGGTCGGCTTCAGGCACAGCGGCGGCGCTGAGGATTAGAACACCATGGCGACGGTGGTGGAGACGACGCCAAGCAAGGCGCGCCGAGTCCGGGTCCGGACGGCAAGCGAAGTCGGGCGGCGGCGGCTCGACAAACCCTAGGTACGCTCTGATACCATATTAGGAATAGTGCTTGTATTATCAGGGGGCCAATTGGCCAATATATATACACAAGACATGTTACAGATAAGGAAACCAAATCAAATCTAGAGTCCTACTCTAACACAAACATATCTCTAACTATATCTCTAACATTACCAACACCCTTTCATCAAGAACATGATATTATCCGATGATTCCACAATTATGTAGGCATAAGCCACTTATTTAATCATATCCGTTCAACTCTTAGTGATGTCCCACACCAAATGTTAACACACAACAATTACATCCCAACTATCGTTGTTACCGACTGGCTTCATTATAAAGTTTAATTGCTACCACCCTTTCTTTGCGAATCACATGAATACTTACAACCACATATTCAACCATTCCTCTTCATGTTTAGATTTCACCTGAATCACACTAGAATTTCAAGAATCAAAATATTGCATCGATCAAATGTCTCACCAACACTACAACCAAATCCATCGCTTCATCTATGTAGATGAACTATCTAAAACTCCTCCCATAACTTCGAGTTTCACCGATATTCAATCCCTTCCACCTCTTGTACACAATTCCAACAATTAATCATACTAAAGAATATGTAAGTCTAGCAACCATATATAATCATCAAATAGCGAATTTACAATATTCTCTGCATTAATGTCCTCTAATACAACGTTCAAACACCTCCTTACCGTAACCATCACCAATGGTTATATTAATCCATTGAAACCCAATACTCCAAATTATCTAAGAAATTTATCAAATCCCACAATCTTAATGATCAGACGAGTTCATCAATATCTCACACTTCTTAATAAATCTCGAGTTCCTAGTAGGTATAAACATACCTTCAGTCACAATTCATCAAGAACTACTAGACGACAACATCAACTTAATCAATTTCACTTCCAAAGATACTAATTAAGATTAATTATGTACCATGCCATTGACCCAACTTGGTACTCATACCAAATTAATTATCTTCCATGCTTACGACTTCTTACCTTAATACAACAAAACGTTACAAAAGGGTTTTGACACTTTCCTTCCTAAAGAAGAAGCATTAAACTCCATTTACCCCTAAAAGAGAGTGCATGGACCGAAACTTCACATATTAAAGGACTTGTAAAATATATTTTTTTTCTACCCAAAATGCCAAGCGAATAACTGAGTCGTGCTTCACAACAAGAAGACAAAACTCCCATGAAGGGACCAACCTTGCAGAACAACAACGTTCACAAGTAGCCAAAAGTATCTCAACAGTCGAAAGAACAATATTTATTTAAAAGAACCAATAGAGACCACTTGAACCCCGTCAACGGCATTGTGACCACCATCCAAGAAAAGTCCATCAACCGCAAAAACTACAACCAGAACACCAGGTACGGACTCAAGGAAGACAAAAACTTCTCCAATAGATCATCTCCAACCTTGGTAACTAAGTTACTCGAGGGAAACCATTGCTAATCCCATACCACCAACAGTGGCACACTTTGACTATGCCCATGACCACAACCAAACTTTACCTCTCGACAACGATTATTCCCTTACAGGACCATCATATAATCGATAAATAAGCAATCATACTCAATTAGTATCAGCAATCATCAATATGATATAACAGAAACGTGAATGCAATGCTTTGCCCATTCCCATCCTACTGTGCACAGTGTGTCAATTTAAACTTTTTTTCTTTTCTAGCTACCACGGACCTGAAGCCCGCTCGATACTAATCAGTAACACCCACCCAACATGAGCCCGAATGCTACTAAAATAACAATATAACAAATACAAATCTAAGACACTACAATAAATTTCGCAGAGTCTCCTTTGTAAATCGAACTATCCCGGACATTCGCGCAAATAACAACAATAATAAGCAAATATCCAAACGCGCATACTAAACATGTTCATGAAAGAAACAACCATAAAACGCTATCAATCTCAAAAGTAGGTTGACTACAACATAGGACGAAAGAAGTAAGCCTCACATAAGACATTTCAAAATTGAAGGTATGACTTAAATGTTTTGTTCAACTTTATTCGTGCCAGTGTGCAACCATAATAATTTCTACTCCCGCCCATGCATGCCGTCCACAAATGATGTACCTAAAAAAACAACACGGCAAGGGTGAGTCCAAGACTCAGCAAGTGCAATGATACAAAATATAACAAAATCATTCATTATCCAATAGTGTATCGACATCATGAATCAAATCAACATATGAATGAATGAATGAATGCACATGCTCTTCTCTTTTGCTCATATCAGAGATAGCGAGTGAACACCGTCGGTGTTCACTTATGCCGCGTTCTACAAAACGCTGGATCCAAAGCCCGTTTGAGAACAAGTCAACCGGGGATCCATATTGCCCACTTTGGAATGGTGGGTCTTACAATCACTACCCACTCCCGTGGGTATCGTAAGTTCACAACTTGCGTTCATGAGTGCACATGATGAACAATAAAATAACAATAATCGAATCTTGGTAAATCATGCCATCATGAACAAGTACATATCACCATAAATCAGCGCATCGAACAACACAAGTTACCATGAGTCATCATATAGAACAATCGTATATCAACCACAATATAGATGCACTTGCCTGTTTCTTTCCTTCCCGCTACGGCACACAAGGAAGCAAAATTGGTGTCTCTACTCTGGAACTCCGCCTCCTACACAAGCATAGCGGTAACAATAAATACGATGAATGCTGGACTCCGTTTACACCTCTTAATCCAACTCCTCAAGACCTATGACTCAAAGAGAGGTTCTACCCAAATTTCCCGGCAGTCTAGCATAATGCTTCCCGCGACAGCAGTACGATAAAAATCGTAATTAAATATATGTAACTCCGAATGACTTTAAACCAGTGCTCAAATATTCTTAACGTAACAGGATACGAAACTCTAGTTGGTGGGGTTCTTTGATTCGGCCAAACTAGTGGTCTAAACAACCGTTGAAAACCATTGATGACATCTGTCCGAATACAGCAGACAGCAGTAAACAACAGGGCATAACTTTCACTCTACAGATCCAATTGAGATGATCTTTATCAATTTGGAAAGATTATTAAACAGGATACAATAACCTAGTTGGGTAAGACTCCTGATTCAGCCTTCTAATAATCCTAATGTTCTGATGAAGTTTTCTATTCCCTCAGTCTGACAATCAGACAATAGCGACGGTAAAAATTCAATAACTTTTGATTCACATGTCTAAAAAATATGTTCTTTATCAATCCTGAAAGCTTACTGGAATGACTACAACTTTCGTTTTGGGTGGCTCTTCAGATTCGGGCTCAAACAAATACAATCTGACTAGACATGCAGACTGCCAAATCTCGTCAGCTCTCCTGACCAGTCGCACAAAAACGGACATATCTCCTAAACCGTAACTCCAAACCAGGTGATCTCGGTGCCAAAAGAAAGCTAAGATCAAGGGCTACAACTTTATAAAAGGTGGACAGATCAGAAAATATACATAACTTACCCAAATCTGAAGAACCAATCTGGTGCAGGGGGGGGGGGTGGGGAGAGCCGGCGGCTGCTAGGGGGAGGAAAGGGGGAAAAGGGGGAAAGGGGTGGGTCACTAGGGTTTTGGGGGGGTGGGCGCCCCCTCTTGGCCGGCCACAAGGAGGCCTCTCCTGGGCCGCGGCCCAGGCCCAGGTTGGCGAAAAATATCAGATGACCCCCTGTCATTTCATATTTTACTATTCCTCTTATTCCCTTTTCTCCTCTCGGCTAAATCTGTGATTTACCGATTCGATTTCCAGGGTATTACATATACCTCATCAAATTGACATAGCCAAATCTACTGAAATCATCAGTAAAAGTTATGAAGTACTGAAAACCACCTCTGACCGAAGTGCTCATTGGTCCACACACATCTTTATGCACAAGGGCCAATAAGTCCCTTTCCCTCTCACCTCTAGACGTGAAAGGTGTATTCGTCATTTTGCCAAGTAAACAAGATTCACATGTTTCAAATGATTCAAAATCAATGAGTTTAGAAGACCATCTTTATGGAGCTTCATCATGCGCTTCTCATTTATATGACCTAGACGACAATGCCAAATGAAAGTGGGATTCAAATCATTAGGTCGAAGTACCTTAGCATTAGTGTTATAGATAGGCACATCCTCAATATTCAAAACATACAATCCATTCAACAATTGAGCATGGCCATAAAGCATATCTTCAAAACAAATTGAACAAAAATTATTCTTTATTCTGAACTAATAACCTTCTGCTACTAAATATGAAGCAGAAATAATAATTTTGCTTAAGGTAGGAACATAATAACAATTATTTAATTAAATAACTAATATTGAGGGTAAAGCTAATGACAAAGTGTCATAGCTAATGCAGCAACTCTTGCTCCATTGCCCACGCAAAGATCAACAAATCCTCTTGCCAAGCTTCTACTCCTTATAAGTCCCTGCATCGAATTGCAAATATGAGCAACCGATCCGATATCTAATACCCAAGCGGTGCCTGAGATGAGGCAAGATTAATTTCTATAACATTTATACCTGAACTGAAAATCTTATTTCCCTTGTTCTTTTTCATCTCTGCTAATTACTTCTTGCAGTTTCTCTTCCAATGCCTAGTCTCATGACAATGGTAATATTTTGATTCAGGCTTAGGATCCAGCTTGAGCTTCTTAAGCTTAGTCTTGAGACTCTCAGTCTTATTTTGAGTCTTTTCTTTCCCTTTTCCCTTTCCCTTTGATATACCCTTCTTCTTGAAGCTAGTAGTCTTTTGAACCATCATCACATGATTAGAACTTTTTTGATGCTCTCCTCATCACCCTTAAGCATGCTATGCAACTCAGACATTGATTTCTCCATGCCATTCATATGAAAATTCAATATAACAGGCTCAAAGCTCGTAGGGAGCGATTGGAGAATCACATCAGTAGCCAACTCTTGATTAAGGAGAAAACTAAGCTTTTTTAAGTTCTCAATGTGACCAATCATTTTGATCACATGAGGACTGACTAGGTTACCTTCTGACAGTCTACAAGAATACAATGCCTTAGATGTGTTAAACCTGTCTGCCCTTGTTTGATTCTGAAACATACCCTTCAGACCTACAATCATATTGTAAGTGTTTGTGGTCTCATATTGCTTCTGAAGCTCAAAGTTCATGGTCGCAAGTATTAGGCAGTGCACATCGACTGTATCATTGCAATGCTTCTTGTAAGCATTCTTATCAATACGAGGAGCATCGACACCCAATTCATCGGGATAGGGACCCTCTGGAATAAATTCTTTCTTTTCTTGTTTGAGAACAATTCTCAAATTACAAAGCCAGTCAATGAAGTTTGTACCATTCAGTTTTTTATTCTCAAGAATAGATCACAAGTTAAAGGTAGATGCAGAAGAAGTAGTAGGTGGCATGATCTACAATAGAAATATATGCAAAAATTTAGAAATATATTTATGTAGGATCTTCTATTAGACACTCATGTTAGTGGACGTGTTCGACCAGTCTACGACTAGTTCATATCGCCATACGACTAGTCTGGACCCGGTTGTATCACCGTACGACTAGTCTGGACCTGGCCGTATCACTATACGACTTGTCTCGACTTGGCCATATCACCATACGACTAGTCTGGAATAGATCGTACCACCATATGACTAGTTTGGACCTGGTCGTATCACTATACGACTAGTCCATACCTGATCGAATTTGATCATCAACAGTCAATAAAAGATACTCCCACTATATGTTCTAAATCATGTTTCCTTCAAACATTATATAGTGAGTTCAAGATCCAAAAATCATTAAGTCCTAGTGAGCTATAGCATCACTACTAGAAACCTAGTGATTTTAGGTAGGCAACATCTTGCCAATCGTTTCACATATGACTCTTGTCTATTGGGCGGCATCTCTATGCCCCAGCAACCAACAGTTCCATGCCCCAAGGCCTAAAACTATTTTGATATACTTGTTAAGTTAAACTAATACTATGCATGTGGGTGTCCGACACCTACCCCCATCTTATTAATATATTTAATGCCACCCTACTATGGTAGAACCACCAATTAACGATCAAAATCGTGATGGTCGCAGCAATTGGAAAGGCATCAAATTAACTTAATTTGTCTTGAGGGATACTATTCTACCATGTTAAAACATCTAAAGATAAAATATGATCAAATATCAAGACATGAATAAACATTCAAAGATTATCATATTAAACTGCGAAATAGTATGGCACTTATCATGACGGTCTCTATCACCATGCTTCCTGTCCTTCGACCATCATGCTTAAAGTCTCCGACCACATTTATCTACTAAGCAATTACTCCTAAAAGCTAGTAATGAATTACATACGAGAATATCAAGAATCACATGTCAGTACACAGGCCGTTATACAATAATATGTAGCTTAATGGCTATCTCACAACATGACACACATGCCATGAGAAATTCATTCATATATCACATACACAATGGGCTATACTATTCACATCAATCCCTACAAAAATGAGTTATGCATAGAACCCAATTCTATCTGGTGACATGAACACATAATTCCATATAACGCAGCTACGACCACAGCGGTTCCACTGGCCGGATAGTGGGCGGAGTTCAAGGGGCGCACCGGTTGAGGGGCGGTTCTCGTAAACCTTTTCGAGATATGAATCTTATTCACGTAACCGAGCCTTGTAAATCATCGAATTAGTCACATTAACCCTATTCCGAACCAATCTGATCACTACCTTGATACAACCACGTACTGCGGCATACTCTGATGGCGGAATTTTGACCGGTAGGAGTATCATGCAAGGCAGTCGAAAACAAGTCGAGTAAATCATCTGGTCCTTTTAGCTCATACCTCCTCGTAAAACCATCTACTATCGCTGAACACTAATCGATCTCATCGACCAGTGTCTAGACCGTTCTATCCACATGAACCGATCTAGGTTACCAGAACCGACCAGTAATAAATCCAATCTACTACTGCCACATATCCAGTATATGCGATCGATCTAGATAAAAAAACTATGCAGGATGGATCTGATACCACTGAAGGGATACAGGTAGGCTACGCTAGCTGGTAATACAAAAAACTACCACATAAAGCAGGATGTCATGCAAGTAAGAGATCACAAATCATTACCACCAGACACGCAGTGCGGCGAAAGAAGAGTTGGAGCAACCTGGTCCAACAAAGAGTGCGTTAAAGTAGTGGTCATAGTCGATCTTCCACCATGGTCGATTATCCAGCGTAATCGATCGTCTCCTCCAGCAACCAATCGGGTTCCTCGCCAAGGTTGCGGATCGTCCTTTAGCGCAACAGCAACCACAATAGTGCCTCTACGGTATCCACATGTCTAGGGAGGGAACAAACGTACGCCAGTGTGCTAGCACCAACTAGTACGGTAGGGATCTTAAGAAGATGGCGCCTAGGGTTTCAGAGGAACAACTCAACTCACGACTTTCGTGTGTCTTGTCTGTTATGTGAATCTCCTATGTTTCATATGGCCTCAAGTATCTCCTTATCTAGTGCTCGTGATGGATCCTATCCGAACACGTTTGATGAATAGTATCCATACTGGTTTGTTCCAACCTGTTAAATGTGTGACCCTGTAGGTTCATATGTAGTTTAGTTGTGACTCGGAAACCTTTTCTGACTATGAGCCGTTATTGGTACCTAGCAGGACATAACGATTCCTGAATACACACAAATTATATCGGACGAACCTTAATGCAATATGATCTACGACCAGGTCCTATTTGGTCTCGACTAGTTCGTAACTCCTTACGACCAGGTTTCGACTAGCCTACGACCAGCTCATATTTGGTCTCGACCAGTTTGTAACTCCTTACGACTAGGTTTCGACCACTTAGTGATCATGTTCGACCAGCCTATGACCAGCTCATATCTCCATACGACTAGTCTGTATCTGATCGAACTGAACGACTGGCTCGTGTATTCTCCCTTTGCCTCACGATATCTGGTTGAACTCCAGGTGAGATATTATGTCATCCATGGATTGTTGAATACGTTCTCGATCGAGTGTCATATAACTTAGTGTTGTCAAACTCTTCGACCTCCAAGGGCATGGCCATGCACTTTATTTATCTGACCACATCGAGGGGCCTAGAGACATCTCTCTTGTTATGTTAGGAGGAGCAAATCACATATCCGACCAGTCACATTCATCTGCATGTTTCATAGCATACTCGAAAGCTACCTTTATGACTACCTAGTTACGGAGTAGCCTTTGACAACTCCAAAGTGTACTATTACACATGTAGGAAACCATGTTGATCTTAAGTCTAAGGATTATACATCATGATTGCTTGAGACCAACTGATGACACATGAAATCTTAACAATCTCAAGAGTGTCTCAAGGTGGATTAGGAGGAGAATTAGGTAAGAAAGAATTTATATGAAGAAGCTAAAGATAGATAGATGACCAAGATGAGGATAGAATAGTTTATTTTTCTTGTTATGTAAAATATGTTTTGAAGTTTTCAAACTAACGACCATTCTAACTAGGTCACGATCTACGCTTGATATGGCTCTAATACCATCTCTGTCGAACCCGGAGTAACACCCCAAATCCTCTGCTTATTTCAACTAGTCCCATGATCGTAGCTAATCCACACAAGAAACAAATATGGTAACATCCATAAACCGCGAAACTTTATTAATAAATATGAGAGTTTATTACAAAAGAGGATTACAAGTCAACAATAAAGAATATAGTGGAAGACGAAGAAGTAGTAGAGCCCAGCTAATCTGCCACAGGCAATCGATTGGGGCAGCGGCCTAGTCGTCGAGATCCACACTAGTAGCGAAGTCCTTCTCCTCTGAAATTTATTTGCATTAAGAAAGGGTGAGCTCAAATAACCGTGCTCCGCAAGTTACACCCAATAACAGATCAGTTATATCAAAGAAGGTTGATTGGTTGAATTTGCATAAAGCATTGTTTTCCTTAAATATTTGTACTAAGTTCCAAAGTAGTTATTCTATAACTAAAATTCATATTATAATGCATGCGAGGTACATGTTCTAGTGGCGACGGTGCTCTGATGGTCCTCCGGCGAAGAAGAACTGCACTTGAGGTAAAACACGACGTGGCGAAGCTCCTGGTGTAGATGACGACACCTGAGATCAACGGACGGCGGCGCAATCGGCGGTGCTGGGTTTGGCGGCGGCGGAGCTTCAGACTTCGATTCTAGAGGCTAGAGACGAGTAGAGTGGTTATGGTGGCTGGGAATGAAGTGACGGGATAAATGCAAAGGTTGTGCCCTCTTTTATAGGGCAAGGGCGTAACCGGAATGACGGTAACGTGCACGAGCATTTTTGGCCGATGCGGCTGCGAAGTAGAAGCGGTTGAGGATGGAGTTGATGGGGGCAAAAATAGGCGCCATGAGTGCGAGAGAGAACGTGGGTGATAATGCACACATTCACGACTAGAAACGGAAGAATTAACGTGCGCAAACAAACGGAAATGGCGGCGGCGTTGGTTCGAGTAAGAGGTAGACGAAGGCGAGGACGGGGATGATAGGTGGGGTCGGGGTGGGAGAGATAGAGAGAGGGAAGAGACTGACAGGGCAGGCCCGTGTGGATGTGAGAGGGAGGAAGGGAAGGTGAGGTGGGCTGGAAAAACGGACTGGGCTCGAAAGAATAGTGACGAGCCTAGGAAAATTAGGCCCGGAGACTATTTTCGGATTTTAAATGATTTAGCATTTTAAATAGTTCAGTTAATTCAAATTGGCTTTAGAAAATAGCAGATAAAGTCAAAAAAGGAACAAATTCATAGAAATTCCTTGTGTCATTTTGGACTTTAATAAAATATTTTCAACCCATAATTGGTAATTAATTTTTGCAAATAATTTATTTTGGCTTTAAAATAATTAGAGAAAACTTTTTAAAATTCCAAAAAATATTTAAATTTTCATTTGTAACTCTAAATCCAATAAAAACACAGAAAACTCAATAAATTTTATTTTTGACTTTTAAAAGCTTGGAAATTCAAAAAAAAATTAAAACTCTTTTAAATTTTAAAAAATCCAATAAGATAATAACTTTATTAGTTTTATTTTTTGTAACATAACCTTGGGATGTTACAGTCGACTTCACAAATAAACTCAACCTTGAAAAGCTTGTCAATCTCCGACTAGATTGCCTCCTTTCGATCTGGTGCGAAGCGTCTTAGATTCTGCTTGACCAGTTTCTTGTCAGGCAGGATAGCTAGCATGTGCTCGATAACATCCATGGGGACTCGGGCATGTCGATGCATGCTAGACTACGTAATGCGGGCCAAGACCTTCGTAATGGAAACCTTACGTACCGAACCCTATTGAGAAGGCACCGGAGGAGCCTAGGATGCACCTAACGGATAAAGAGAAGGCTTCTGCTGCCGAGACCGACGACCGTCATAGCTTCTCCCATCGCCTGGGAGCACTCCATATCGAAGAGGTGAGTTACGTACAATTTGCGTCCTAATTTTGTGTGTGACATTTTGTTCTTCTAATATTATGCAATCGTTCGGCCCATATCGCAAAACATATAGGATTTTGACAAACACAACCAACGTGGGTTGTCCTGAGACAAGAGGAAGGCTCTTATGGCTAAGACCGGCCACCGTCGTAGCATTTTTGATCGCCCTAGCGCACTCCATATCGAATACATGAGTTATGTACAATTTGCATCCTGGATACATTTATGTCTATACGGTCTACTTAGATCATAGAATTGCATGACATGAACGATTTCAACACTCGCCACCACCGCGGGCAGTCCCGAGACAAGGGGCAGGGGTTGTGGCTCCGCAAAGACTAGTTTGCATCCTTTTTTATCCTGATTGCAAGAAACACACGTGTGTATCATGTAATGCATGTAGCCGAACCGCGTGCGGCATGTAAATTGCAAATCATAATGTGCATTCCAAAATGCCATCAATTTATATATCAAAAGTTACATTGCACTCCATTTGAAATGTCGACACTCCTAGTTCTCTGTTTTCATGTGGATGTAGTGCAACAGTACACACATAACATATAAAATTTGCATACAAATATAGCACAACGAAATTGCATATCATCTGTGTAGTGCAATTATACACAGGATACAATATGACTCACTAAATCGAGGCACTCTCGCTCGCGTGTGTCAAGGCTATGCGTTCACGCCCCGATTTTGCGCCAAGCATGTCCCGTAGGATACATCAGCTAGTCCGGAGAGCGCGTAGCGGTTCGAAGGGGGTACGAATATCGTTGAGTGGGCGGAGGTGCACCATTAGCACTACATAGAGCCACTAAATTAATTATAATTGACTAACTACGATTAAATTAATTATGGTTACATTAGTACAACTAATTAACTACAAGCGATTAATTGCAACTAATTAATTATTACTAATTAACTAACTGACACTAATTATCTGTTAATATGATCGCTAATGATGGTTCTAAATAACAGTTGATCTACTGCGAAAAAGAAACTGAAACTACGAGAAAGCGTGAGAGAAAATGACTACGAGCGGAGGATGAGAGAGCGGGCCGTTGGAAGAGAATTGCGTGCGGGGACAATATTTGCATGAGAGGATTGATGGACAAGACAGAACGGGACGGAAAGGGCTTGCAGTGCGCTTAGGAGCTTGGTTTCAACGCGTCCAAATATGGGAGGGACAGAAAGGGGTCACCGGCTTGTCAAAGTAGGGATGGCATCGGCGGCGGCGGTACGGTAGTGCTCGCCCATACCCGTACCCGCGACCCCGAATTCCCCCCACGGGTATACCCGCGAAGGACGTCGGGTGAAAAACCTCGCCCATACCCGTCGCCCGCGGGTACCCGTCGCCCGCGGGCATACCCGTTTACCCGCGAATAATGCATCACCGCCCGTGGGTACCCATCGCCCGCGTACATGCTCATTACCCACGAGCAATGCATACATCAAGTTCATCATAATTCACACATCAATGGTGCATCACGCATTCAACAACTAATAAAGTTCATCACAATTCACATATCATGTTCGACAAGATAACTAATCAAGTTTAACAAATAAAATACAAATACAAATTGACATAGTTTCTTACACATGTGGGTAGATCACGGGTAATCGGGCGGAAGTGCAGGTGGAGCTTACCCATGCCCATACCCGCATCAGATGGGTAAGGAATTGTGTCCGTTTTCATACCCGTGGGTAAAGAAAGACACCCATACCCGCCTCCATTAGGGTATTCGCCCGCGGGCAGACGGGTAATCGGGCACAATTGCCATCCCTAGTCCGAAGAAGGGAGGGGCGGACGAGGTGGCGACGTGGCGGCTCCGTCCCAGGGAGGGACGAACGAGGTGGCGACGTCCGTGGGTGGTGCAAACAAGACCACGTGGTAGCATGGGAGCCGTCCTTGCCACCCAGGAACGGTGTCGACGACGAGAGCGTCGTTTGTGCTAATACCGCTCCAAACAGTACTATTTCAGCAAAAAAAAAATCGCACTAACTAGCTAGTACTACCACTCGTAAACAAGGAAGCAGTATGATCGATCGCTATGATGTCAGCTGTGCCACGCGATTCAGACCCCTTGCTGTACCGCATAGAATCATGGTTTGAACAGTGCTTTTGGTCTCCATGAACGGTATTCGACGTCAACAATGCAGTAAACACTATATAAGCAATTATTCAGGTACTATATCATTGAACTAGACCGTTCTTTTTTGATCGGATTGTAAAGAGAAATATATAATATATGTTACCGTGTTCCTCCGCATTCGACAATAATGCTGATACAGAGGATCTGCTTCGTATGCCACCGCTAGAACGCAGCAATTGGCGACACGTAATTCCGACTAGTTGAGGATCGAAAGTAGTACAAAGTCAAACTTGCTTTCGGGGATCCGCCGGCCGGACCACGTAGGTACGTACGCACACACGGGCTGGTCCCTCCCGGGCCCCGGTCGACAGTGACGACACCCTAGTCCAGACAGCCTGGTATATCTTACACGCGGCCCCATCTGATCCTTGTGAATTGGGGCATGTGACCAAATTGCACTTCCATCACCTGTTGGGTGGGGCCTTGGATGCACAACCCCACAACCCAAGTTGAGTCGATGCGATGGCGTAATATTATGCGGCGCACCTTGTAAATTGAAGAACCCCTCGACCTCTCGGGATACGAAGCCAAGTTCGGACTAAGAATACCCGAATGTCCGTACAATGTATTTCAGGTGGAATAGGCCCTGTAGAGGTTGATCTCCCCGTAAATCCATATTACACCCTTGAACTATCACAAGAGTCCCCAAAAAAAAAACATTAAAATCCAATACCACTTGGTTTGCATCCTCGAATTCTCAATACCAGATCACCCAAACCCCTCTCCATACCACTCGGTTTTTCTCCTCACGGCCAGATCTTGCCTCATTTGGTGCACGTAGCGTCGGCAATGTGGCATGCCGTTTGCGGGAGATGAGGCGGAGCTGGAGGTCGCCCGTCGTGGGGCGACATCGCCCACAGCAATAAGGCCATCACCGTCAGCCTCCGTGCCACCCTTGACCACCTCCTCATCCACGCCGCCCAGCTCCCGCCGATGGCTTGGTGACTCTGGCCCCACTTCCTCCCCCGCCATCAACCTCCACGCTACGCTCAACCACCTCCTCTTCCACGCCGCCTCGACGCCCGCCGAGGGCTTCGACGACTTTGATTCCTCTCCGCCGTTGGCCTCCACGCCACCCTCGACCACCTCCTCTTTCACGCCACCTCAGCGCCCGTCGAGGGCTTCAACAACTTTGACCCCACTTCCTCCCCCGTCGACAGCCTCCGCACCACCCTTGACAACCTCTTCCTCCATGCCGCCCACCGCTCGTCAAGGGCTTCAGCGACTCCAACCCTACTTCCTCCTTCGTCGATGACGCCTGTTCCTCTGCAATGCAGGTGCAAACGAAACTGTACTGGAGTTCAGAGGTTTTTTTTGGGACTCTTGCGATAGTTCACTGGTGTAATGTAGACTTATTCTTTTATTTATAAAACCCAATAAAACTATAATATTATACAAAAACAACATTTTTTGAGATAAATTTATATCTATAATTTTCACATACTCAATCTAAATATTTATAAAGATACACATCGACAGGTAAAGTTTCCGAAGTTTAAGTGTACGTATCCAAAACAATGGCTGAAGGGAGCAGTACGTTTGAAACGAGAGGGGATGATACTTCTTTTTTGGCTGGTTCACATAATTTTGAACCATATTTGACCTCCACGTTGACGGCGGTTGAGGCCCTATTTACAATTGTGCGTTTTCACTGCTTTTAGAATATGCACCGTACACGGCATGCCCCCTCTTGTATATATATATATATACACACACCGGCCGCGGCCCTTCGCTCTGACTGCTATTCGGTATTGACTCGTTTCTCCCCCCAACCACACCAACCCACCCATCCCAGCCAGAGAGAGAGATGACGCAGGACATGGAGATGGCGGCACGGCACGGCGGCGGCGGCGGGGCGTACCTCCCTCCTCCTCCGCGGCATGGCGGCGGCGGCGACGACGTCGACGACGACGGCAAGCCGAGGCGAACCGGTACGCAAAAAGAGGAAGCTCGTATATACTCACCGCCGTATCTTCTCTTTCCTTTTCTTTTTTTCCCCCTTTGTGCAAAAAGCATACATACGTAGACAGGCCTGCCATTTTCATGACATGAAAAACTCTCCGTCGATTCGCGGAGCAGCAGCACCAGAAGATAAAAGAAAACACCAGGAGCTAGCGCTGCTGCTGCTGCTGCTGCTTCTGCGCGCACATGTGCTGTGCCTGCGTTCTTGTTGGCACGAGCACGACGGAGTTTGGGTGCGGATTTGCCTCCCCTTCCGGGGGACGGCGAGGTCCACAGCACACGACGCGCTTGCTTTAATTCGCATAGCACCAAAGAAACAGATAGGGGGAGGCAAGTGGTAAATGCCGGCCTCGGCCGGCTCTGTTTCTCCCCCCAACCTCTTTCCTCGAAAATCGAGCGCCAGGCAGGCATACCATTTACAGCTTTGGGCTGCACAAAAGAACAGAGAGTGTATACGTCAGCTCGAAGGGGAATGTGAGTACTACTAGCAAGTGCATTTGTGGACTGTGTCCTGGGTAATGTGAATACGACTATGAAATCAGGCGCATGCACATCTCTGACTTGTGCGTTAGCCTAGTTACTAGGGGTGAAAACGGATCGGATACGGACGGATAATGGCTCTGTCATATTTGTTTTCATATTTTTTTCCGGATCCGGATATGAATACGGATACTCCGGATATGAATACGAATACGAATAATATCGAATACGAATACGGTGCGAATACGAATTGAAACGAATACGATCACGGATTATTTTCGGAACATGAAAACCCCTTAAATTGTATGTCAGAAATTAACGAAAACATATAACTAGTTCATTTGATGCAACACATTCATGAATTATTCATATTTCAGCAACCACGCATAACATTGGCACTAACAAGTTGCATTAACTAGTTCATCATAAACATAACACTTAGTTTACCATATTTAGCTTATAAGTCAGAACTCACAAAGTCACAAGTCATCACACATTCACACTTAGCTTATCACATACATAAAACTTAGTTCACACTAACATTGATGAGGCTATATAGTTAATCTATACGTAAATGACCTGTAACATCCCAAAGTATGTTACCAAAAATAAAATTAATAAAGTTATTAGTTTATTGATTTTTTGAGATTTAAAAGAGTTTTCTTGGTTAAAAGAAAAATAAATGAAATAAAGTCAATTATTTAATTTCCTAATTTTCAATGTCAAAAAAAATTATTGAGATTTCTGGGATTTTATTGCATTTAAAGTGAAAATGAAAAAATAATAATTAATTTCTTGAATTTTTTGGATTTTAAAAAGGTTGTTCATATTTTTCAGAAATTAAAAATAATTTATGTGCAAAAATAAAAACTAACTTTAACTTGGAATTAATTTTATTAAGTTCAAAATAATTTAAGGAATTTTTATGATTTTTTCTAGAATTTTTTAACTCTATTTGCTATTTTCTAAAAGGCTATTTGATTTGTTGCATTTTCTGAAATTCGAAAATCAATTAAAATCTCATTTTCCCTTTTGGGCTGAATCCTCTTCTATTGGGCCGAAATCCGGATATCCGAACTTGTCTTATCCGGATAATCCGTATCCGTATCCGTATCCGCCGAATAGTATGCCTACCGTATTCGTTTCCGTTTCCGACAAAAAAATCCGAATCCGTATCCGATCCGAAAATTATCCGAGAAAAATCCGATCCGAGACAATCCGAATCCGTTTTCGTCCGGATCGGTCGGAAACTATCCGATCCGTTTTCATCCCTACTAGTTACTTTGTAGATTCCTTCGTCTGCAAGCGTTGGGGGAAAATCGCCACGCTTTTTTTTACGCGAAATGCTTAGCGCTCCACTTTAAGCTAGCTATATCAGCATCGGTAGTCAGCCTGAATGAGGTCATGATAGTGCATTCCTACTGCCTGAGGCCCGCCGCTGGGGCTCACTTTTCAACAAATCATTCCGGCCTGAAAGCCCCTTCTTTGGATGGCCTTCCTGGTCGTTTCCTATGGAGCAAGAATCTATTAAGTTTCCTTGACACAACACAAAACCTCACCATCTATGTATCTCTACAAATAACCGGTGATATTCGAGGAACCTCGTTCGCTTCGGAGGTCTAGAAAATCTCAAAATAATCCTTAAATCAGGAAAAAAAATATCTAGCCGCACTGCTGTGCGAGAATTCTGCTAGTTTTATTGAATTGAGCTTAATTTCAAGTATACCGAACTGCATTTTCCTCTTTTTTTTCAAGTATACCGAGCTTAGTTTCAAGTATACCACCGCGCAGAGCGGCACAGGTCTATGACTTGTAGAACCTGTACTCTTGACTATGTATCCCCTCCCCTAGATTCTTTCAATGGAAGATACGGCCCGGCTGTGCAAGCAGAAGAAGAAAATGGGAAGAGTGGCCATGCTTTTTGACTTGAGATGGTCAGCGATGTTGACCGTCGGCATTTGGCTAGCTAGAGTGTTCGTCTGCGCGGGTGAGCTCACCGGGGCAAGAATAGATGCGCCGTAGGCCTGCTGATTCTGACATTTCGGCGCACACCTCCACGTAATGCAGCTCTGCCTACATAGGAGTAAGAGCAGTTTGGAGTAATATTTACGCGTGGCAATGGCATGGTTAGGTTAGGGCTCTACTTGCAGTGTACTTGGCCAGTAGGACTTAGGGGCAGTAGCATGATACTGATACACTACGTAGAGGTAGTGCGTAGGGGGTGGCCGGAGAAGTCAGTGATCGTAGCACACATGTATGCTACGTTTATGTTTGACTTGTGTTGTGATAGAGTGACATCTCCCATGGCTCAATGATTTATTGGGGCTTGTCCAACCTGTGGGCATGGGACATGGAAATAAATCCTATGAGGTGATTGATTTATTTTCTCATGTGTTGTGAGATTGAAAGGGTCTAATATGTGTCTAAAAGTGACGATGTCTCGTAGGATTTTCTTTCGTATGGAAATAAATCCTATAAGAAATGGGTCCTCTGCTTTGTCATCAAAGTGTGCATGTATATGTACATCCATTTTAGATTAAGGCACTGGGGCCATGCCTTACTCTGAAACTGAACTGTTTTCTTTGAAACTCTTGCAAAAATCCAAAATCCAACACTGATTGAGGACTACAGTTCATACACGTATCGGTGCAAAATCATTGGTAGATTTAGTTAGGTGCAAGATGTTATCAGAGCGTAGATTAGTTTTGCGGGAAAAAAACTGTAAATAAATTCCAAAAGGAGTTACAATGATGGGATAGTAATACTTTCAGGATGGTTTGCAAGAACTGACTGACATCTTGCGCAATCTCTTGAGCAGGAACGGTATGGACAGCCAGCGCGCACATCATCACGGCGGTCATCGGCTCCGGCGTGCTCTCCCTCGCCTGGTCGACGGCCCAGCTTGGCTGGGTCGTCGGGCCGGTCACCCTGCTGCTCTTCTCGGCCATCACCTACTACACCTCTAGCCTTCTCGCCGACTGCTACCGCACCGGCGATCCGGTCACCGGGAAGAGGAATTACACCTACATGGACGCCGTCGCATCCTACCTAGGTAAGTACTAAGTAGTACCTGTGCGGTTGGGCCTACATGAACTGAACCGAGGAGTTTCTTTGTGAATTCAGCCATGGCCGGAGATGCATAATATATTCTGCATCAATAACTCTCTTCGTGTGCTCATGTATGCAGGTGGCTGGCAAGTCTGGTCCTGTGGTGTTTTTCAGTATGTCAACTTGTTTGGAACGGCAATTGGGTACACAATTACAGCATCCATCAGCGCGGCGTAAGCTCTTGACAATCGATTCATCTGTCGACATTCACAAATTTTCAGTTAAATCTCATTGTTTGAGATTTTCTTCTTTTTGATTGGATGATCAACAGGGCTATACACAAGTCCAACTGCTTCCACAAGAACGGCCACGCTGCCGACTGCAGCGTCTACGTCAACACGTACATGATCGTCTTCGGGGTCGTCCAGATCTTCTTCTCCCAGCTCCAAAACTTCCAGGACCTGTCGTGGTTGTCTATCCTCGCCGCGGTCATGTCCTTCTCCTACTCGACGATCGCCGTCGGCCTTTCGCTGGCGCGAACTATATCAGGTGCGCTTTTTGTCGTCAAGAAGACAGTCTCACAGATGCATAATGTACAGGCTTTCTCATCATTCTCTGATACACTGTCGTGTGCTTTCGCAGGTCGTACTGGTAAGACTACTCTGACTGGCACTGAAGTTGGAGTAGATGTCACCTCAGCCCAGAAGATCTGGCTCGCATTCCAAGCGCTCGGCGACATCGCGTTCGCTTACTCATACTCCATGATTCTTATAGAAATCCAGGCAAGCACTACATACAAAAAGTTCAGAGCTTGACAATATATGAACACTAGTCACACATGTGTCTTCAGTTTACAAGATTCTTCAGTAACCGAGTATCTAACGCCAAAAACTGAAACTGAAACTGAAACTGAAACTGAAACTGCAGGACACCGTGAGGTCTCCACCGGCTGAGAACAAGACGATGAAGAAGGCGACCCTGCTCGGCGTGTCGACCACCACGGCTTTCTACATGCTCTGCGGCTGCCTCGGCTACGCGGCGTTTGGGAACGCCGCGCCGGGGAACATCCTGACTGGGTTCGGCTTCTACGAGCCCTACTGGCTCATCAACTTCGCCAACGCTTGCATCGTCGTGCACCTGATCGGCGCCTACCAGGTGTTCTGCCAGCCCATCTACGCCGCAGCCGAGACCTGGGCAGCCGCGCGCTGGCCCAACGCCGAGTTCATCACCCGAGAGCACCCGGTCGTCGCCGGGAAGCGGTGCAGGTTCCGCGTCAACCTCTTCAGGCTTACGTGGAGGACGGCGTTCGTGGTCGTGAGCACTGTCCTCGCCCTCGTCATGCCCTTCTTTAACGACATCCTCGGCTTCCTGGGCGCCATCGGGTTCTGGCCACTCACCGTGTACTACCCGGTGGAGATGTACATCCGGCAGCGGCAGATACAGAAGTACACGACGAGGTGGGTGGTGCTGCAGACGCTCAGCTTCGTCTGCTTCCTGGTGTCGCTCGCCGCTGCGGTCGCGTCCATTGAAGGGGTCACCGAATCGCTCAAGCACGTTGTCCCGTTCAAGACAAAGTCATGATGAGGGGTTTTTTGTGTAGCAAAAAGAAGGTGCAGTTAACAAGTATAGGACCATGCTATAGCTCGGCGGTTAACAATGCTTGTTATTATATTTTGCGAGAAGTCAGCACCGGTACTGTATTAACGGTTTTCCGGAGAGATTTATCTCTTATCTCCGGTCAGGTGGCTCAAAAGCATAACAGAGTTGCAGAGTGTGTGTCCTGCAAAATGGTGTCCATACATATGCTTGAGTTCATATAAGAATTAAAAAGTTAACAAGCCTTGTTCTAAAGTACTCTCTTGTTGCTAGTGTTTATAGTTGACCGTTTGACATCTGAATTCGACTTGATTTAGATTGATGAATCAGTGTGCATCCGGACTTTAGATTCAGACATGGATAACAGATTAAAACTACTTCCTGACTCCACCTGAGTCGAGCTGATTTTGGATAAGAGACTAACTAGTCTTCACTAGACTGTGCTCCACACCATTATCAAATCTAAACCAAATCTTATCTACACCTCTGTCTTTTACTATGTAGATTAGCTAGTCGGTCTTATCATGTAGACTGTATCTGGATGGTTCAAACTGACAAGAACAACGAAAAGGCAATGGCATCTTCCAAAAGACAAATTGAATCATTCTATTTTTCACTCAAGCTTTCCCACCTTCACTGATCATAATCTAGAATGCCAGACGGTACCGCCTAAGATCTACGCACTAGTGCTGGAGCTAGGATTTTACAGATGGGGCGAAAATAAAACGAAATTTCCCCATTGAAAATTTCAAATTATATTATAGTGAAATTGAAATAATTTAAATTACATGTTGTTTCTACCGCATGCTTGATCGCAAAATATTATATAAAAAATTTCGTTTCCCAGAGAGTCATGATGCTTTGGAAGCTACTTATGACACTTGCACGAAAAATCCTCGCTCTACGAATGTAACCAAGTAATCATTCAATGGATACCTTGATCGGCGGGTTACATTGGTTGGGCTTTTGTCAATTGAGTTGTGGGCCTCTTAGGGTTAAAAAAATTCCATATAGCAGCATAAGTATTACTTTTTCCGTTTCACTGTATTTGTCTACAGCCCATTACAAACTAAGAAAGTACTAAATCTAATAAATAATTAATAAGAAATGACCATACATGAGCCTATTAAATAATATACCATAACCATTTAACCTCTTCGAAAGCATTTAAGCAGAGACAGATAGAGGAAAAATTGTAATAAGTGGACAAATATATTGAAACATATACTTTCGATACTATGGATAAATATAGTGAAATACCATGGATAAATATAGTGAAACGGAGGGAGTATATCACATTGTCACTAGCACTAATACTTTATTTTCAAATATTTCTGCGGTTCAATTGAACTCCCATGCCCCCCACACCATGTCTTCTATTGCCAAAGTAATTCAGATTGAATTCATATTCAAAAGATGCGATAACGATAACTATTAGCATAATAGAGATTTGACGCTAAGAAAGTATAATTGTATAAGCCACATTTTTAAACCATTAGATCAGCATTATAATCAGTCACACACATCTCAGAGATAACCCAAAGACCACAAAAACCAACTTAAAGTTAACAAAAGATCAGACAACTTCGAAATATGAAACTCGTTCTTCAATTGCCCTCTTCAATATGTATACCTGTTAACTGCCATTTTGGTTACAATTTCCAAGCTCCTTCCCTAACACGGCAACATCCAGGCCAGCTTCAGTACAGGTGTTACGTTTTCTTATTTCCTTTCCTTTCTACAGTTCATTTTCCTTCTATATATAATCTATTCATTTTTTATGCTTCCGTTTTATTTCCATTTTGTAGTTAATTTTCCTTCGAGTATGTTCATATTTATCCTATATTTCCAAAACTAGGCCTATAAACACGAACATTGGTCAGTGTTGGAGATTCAATTTAGGATCTAAACACGAACATTGGTCAGTGTTGGAGATTCAATTTAGAATCAACACAATCAGCTGATTTTTTTTTGGGGTCATCTAGAAACTCTAGATTGGGTCATGCTTAGCGCAAGAGTGAGCTGCAAACTTTGCCACTCTACTAACAAAAACGAAAGGTCTAGTTTAGTCCTAGTTCTCTCTCTTTGATTTACGGGTGTAGTGACATCCGCTCTGTTGCCTTAAGGCCATGAGCGTGAAAAATCAGCAGGCTAATGATTGAAAAAAAGACAAAGTCCACCATTTGCTGAGCATTTCTTCTTACCCCTTTGTCCTTTTTGGACAATTGTTGTATTTGATTCAACAATTGGTACATATTTATTCTCCTCTTAACATAATATAACTTTTGTGCTTTGGTTTGAAGATCGACTCGTCTGGGATCATATTTACATGCTACGAACTTACCACCCTCTTCGAGTGGACCAAATGCTAATATTTTTTTTTTCTCTCCCTCAGCGTCAACTATATATTTCCCTCTCCCTTAGCGTATTTTATTACACATGTTTTTATATAATAATAAAAGACCCAAAAACCTCTCTTTTTGGAACCACAAAGGTGGAAAGCCCTGGCTCCATTTTCACTCAAAAAAAGGGGGGAATTAGTTCAGTAGCATCGTTTTCGTTTGATTTTTGAGAAACAACATCACTTTGCCAATGCAGTGCAAAATAGCACCCGAAGACTCTGAAACCTTGTTGGACCGAATAAGTGACTAAAGGGGTGAATATGGGCACCTATCTTTTTCATCACCAACTGTATTCGACTTCTTTATAATCCCGAGCTCAAAGACTCACGGTCGGTAAGACCGTCGTTGCCTAGCCGGTTTGATCGTCGGGTTCGGTCTCCAGTCTTACCACCAATTACAAGAGTTGTAGTCTGAAAGATCCACAAAAATGATCTAACTCTTGATTCCACGATCCAAATCATCTGTGATTTTTGACATACCTCATCATGAAGGTCCGAAACATATTTCAATCGACGAGTGAGACGATCGAAGCTAAGGTTCTATAAATTTCTTGATCGAGGTCAAGAAGGCACAAAAATCAGGAAAACCAAAACTTGATCCAAAAGCTTGCTCATGGGTGGAAGATGGTCAAGATGACCTTACATCAATTCCCACAAGTCCTAACAAACTAGATCACAGGAAAATACCCAATCAAAATATAACATCCCAATTTTCGAGCTTTCAAAAAACTTTTGTGTAGATTAGGTCCCGAAAATTTCCACCAATTTTCCTTGAATTAATAAAGTTTAATAGGGAATTTCTAAAATTCAAACACTTTAATATTATTAATGTAAACTTTAATTAAATCAAGGTATTTTCCTGGATTTTCTTGGATTGTTTTGAGTTCATTTGGTATTTATTTTGGCTCATTTGGATTTTAAGCCTTTTTCTTAAATTCGAAAATCAATTCTAATTCCCATTATCTATACATAACTTCTTGTTTCATTTCAAATATACACAGTAGGTGCCTTCCTTACTGTTTTCAGTCAAAACGAAATTCTAATTTCAATTATCTTTGTGGGCCAAATTGGCTTGGCCCGTCAATGCTCTCTCTCTCTCTCTCTAGTCACCACCCCGGTTTCACCCTAGCCCAGCCCCGCCACACTCTCTGTTCCCCCACCTCACCACAGGCCTACCTCGTTTCTTTCGTCGGCCCAACTACCCAAAACCTAGCGGGTTGACACCATCTCTAGCCCACGCCGCGCCACTATCCCTAGCCCACTGGGCAGTTGCCACTGCCGCCACTGATATGCGCGCGTGGGGCATGCACGATGCAGATTCCGCCATCGTCACCCTCAGTGCCCGGGTCGAGCACACCTCTTAAGGCTATAAAAGCCACGGGGATTCTCAAGTTGTGCGTCCCTCATCCCACCGCCTCTTTTCCCTAGCCGACGATGCCTGGGAAGCCGCCATTTGCCATCACCATGGTTTCTTCCTCGCATCTAGCTACGCTCTGCACCACCCGAAAGCTTTCCATCATGTTCCTTGTCGTGTCGATGAGTTCCTCGTGAATCCCCTCGCGTCACCACGTGTTCTACCTTATGATCTACCCATCCCATCTTTTGATTTCGTGTTTCTTTCACCGTGCACCGAGATCAACTCCTTCTACGGCAGCCAACCTTCACCGCCTCCATTTGTCTTCGTTGTTGAGTCTCTGCCGTCTTCGACCTTACCACCGAGATCGTTGTCTCGCGTTATATCATGTGCTCCCCTCCCCTTCACCGGAGTGTCGCCGCTGCAACTCGCTGCCGTGAACCGAGCTCACACCGCCGGCTGATTTCGATGACCGTTGGACCCTGTGCCCGCATCACCGTGATCGTGTTTCTTTTTATCCAATGGGTCCCACATGTCATCCTCTTGGCATTTTCCAAAATTCTCAAAATTGAAAGATTCTCGAATATTCTTTGGCCCCACTTGTCAATTACTCATATTATCTCTCCTCTGTTAATTTCTTGATTTTTCTTTCCTAACCAAACTTCCGAGAGCTTGTTCTTCATCATACGAACTACGATTTAACCCATTCAAGTTTCTAAATTCATCTAAAATCAAGTCCTACATTTAGTATCATTAAATTTCAATTTTGAGGTTATATGATTTGTATTTTTGAATTTCATTTGTATTTGCGCTTTTTGTCTCGTTAGACGTTGATGTTCCGAAATCGTCTGAAGGAGCTAAAGGTCCAGAAAGTCAAAGACTAAAGATTAAAGAACAACAACATTGCTATAGTAAGGAAAGTTGCGCTTTGATCATATTGCACCCAATTTTACAAAACTACTTTGATTCAAAGTATTGTATGCTATTTGAAGTATCAAATGCTTTACCTATTTTGGGATTAGTTATGCAACCTATTTGATTTATACACACCTTGTGAATTGTATTGAGGAGATCATTTGTCACCCTAGCTTGGTTAACTACTAGTTGGTAATTATTATAGCACTACCGTGGGTTGGTTAGACATGATTAGTATGCTTAGCCTTGCAATGGTCATTGATATCATTTTGAAATGTTAAACTTATACTTGACTAAGTGATTATGACACGCCTTTGTGATAACTATGTGTTGTATGTTGTCACCTATTGATGGTATGTGTTGCACTTAATCAACAGGGTGGGAAATGATTTAGACTGGGGCCAGCGGCATATGCTTTGTGAATTGGTGGAATATGTGAGGGTGTTGTGTGAATATTTGTGACTTAGTGTAGTATTGGTAGTTTTGCCCTAGTCAATTAAGGACTTAACTTTGTGTGTCATTGAACTGAGTCATATCGTACTACCACAAGACTAGTATGGGACAGGTCTAACTTAGTAAGTTATAGAGTCTTGACTTTGGCCACCTTAGGAGGTAGGTTATGCGCTTTGTCGTGGGTGGAGGTGTGCACTCTTTTGTAATGGGTTGCATCTATAGGCGGTTCGCTGTCTCAAGGTCCAATGGTGTGCATCGGGCTAACGAACTGAGTGAAGTTTGGTGTCGGCTGTATGCACATCGGGAGGGTCTATTGTTGAGATTAAGTTTTCAAAAGGTTTTGTTATGGTTTACTTTGATCAAGTGATCGTATTTTATGGGCAAAGTTGTACAACATCTACAGAGTTTTAACAAATTATTCGAATAGCCGTGTCCTCGGTCATGGACATGCTCGATGATTTACCTGAAGGCTAGTTTTTGTACAAACAATGTGGAAGGGCAATTGTGTAAAAGAATTTGTTTAGGTTGTTTGAACTTTGTGGAAACTCTTATTACTTATTATTACTTTTGTTTTAACTCACGTTTTCAATTCATATTTTGTATTCATTTGCAACTATTGCTTTTTGCAAAATAACCTTAGATGCCATATCCTTTGGAATAAGCCATCATCTGTACTTGCATTATGTGGTACAACTTGCTAGGTACTCCACATACTCACTCTTGCTTTAAACAATGTCGTTCATTTGATCAAGATTACATCAATTCATCGTTAGTCAAAAAGGACTACTTGAATAATCATAGAGAACTGGGTCACGCTACCCTAATTAATTGCCTACGAGCATATGAATGAGCTACACTAAAGTTATTATGTCTCCTGCTGCAGCTTATTTGAGATATTCGTCTTCTAAGGCATTAATTGTAAGCTTCGACTATAAGGTTGTTATTCTGATAATTATTGTTAAATTGCATATTTCTTAGTTATCTTTGCATATGGAATGGTATTTCATTGATGTTGTCATTGTGTATACTAGCATTATCCTGGACTAGTGTAGTATACACAGAGGGTCTGGATTTACATATTCAGGTCCCAACACAAAACCCTTGGAATACAAAAACCCAAAATCATTAAAAAGAGAACCAAAACAAGATAGAACTCATCTTTGGGGCAATTTTGATTGGATTGATTAGGGGGTTGTAGGTTTACAACCACTCCACCATGGAGGACAACTCACACTTGAGTACCTAATTTCTTAATCCATCTGTCTCAAACCATAGCCGCCTCTATTTTCTCCCCCCCCCTCTCTCTCTTAAAATCACAAATTAGGATTTCCAAGGCTTGGATGGATGGGATGTGCATATCCTGCACCCTCCCCTTTTATAGTGGAGGCTATGTCTAGACAAAAAACCCTAACAGACACCAGTTAAGCCCACACACAAATGGATTTACACACACACACGCTTCTCAAAGTGGATGACGAACTGGGTCTCCTGAATCCGTCCCTTCGTGATCTTCATCTTCTCTTGACATAAACCATCTTTCCTTATGCCATCCCGCGCCGCGGTTTCTCCAATGTCACCAACTCGGTATTTTGGCAAAGATACCAAAATACACTTTCTCGATTCTTCTCCAAAGGCGTAGTTCAATCAATATGAAGCAATCCCATGCTTCGCAATGCGTATGTTCATCAGTAACTCTCTTCATGTCGGCATGTCTCTCTCACCCGGCTCCTATCGGAACCACCATGACACTTGCGGTGACCCGCAAGCTACTTAATGCAACCCGTTGCACCAAACTTCCCATTCAGATGTTCTTCTCCATCTTGCGCCATGCTTGAGTCCAACCACTTCACCCGACAACCTCAATTGTTCTGGACATTGGCTTTCCTAGCCTACTCCTTATCATCTTTGTCGTTGACTGTAATTGACTCAAAACCACCTGTACAACAATAGACCAAAAAATCAAATCCGGACACATATCCCTCACAACTTGACCCATGTTAGCCAAAACATGCATCATGCAACACCTATAACTTTGAACAATTTCACAACATTGACAACCTTCCTGGTGCATGACCGCTCCTAGGCCGATCTGATCTCTAGCATGCCCAGTCTGACCGCCACCAGATTGGTCTGACCACCCACCGATCTGACAACCAACCTTTGGCCAGTCAGACCGCTCCCAAAATTTTTCCAAGTCTTGGAAAATACCCTCTTTGAACATTTCAAAAAAACTCTATCTAGTTTTGTCCCGAATCTCCATTTTCCATGAGACCTGGTACAAATACAGCTCCAAATACTCCCACATAAGTGTTTGATCACATTCTTCAAAATTCAATCTTTTATCCCTGGTCAGTCTGACCGCCACTTTTGGCCTGTCTGACCAAATGGCCCTCGGCTGGACTGACTACCACCCTGAGCCGGCCAAACCGCCTGAACCTGACAACAAATCTGATAATTTGCTAAACCGAGGTTTTACTCCCCAAACACCTTGACACCGAAGCCAATTGTTCAACACTAAGATTAGGATCATACACACGATCTCTATAAATTTTGAGAATGATAGTGTCAGCAATGCCCCTGTTCATGGCGACCCTGGCTTGCGTGATTTAGTCGAACACCTTGTGTGAGATGGTTGTCATCCACGACCTCAAAAGCGGGGTGAGGAGTGCGGTGCAAGTGTGGGCGTCGGGGGCGAGGCCACCGCGCGCATGTGGTCGAACACCCGAATGCCATTGTGGGGGCAGGAGGACTGCTAGAGGACAAGGGTAGCCATCTCAGGATGTGGGGGTCATCAAGGAGGGAGTGGAGGAAGAGCAGGGGGGAGAGGTGGTGGCGGAGGGAGAGGTCACGGAGGAGGGAGCGAGCGGCCGGGCAGTGACACGGGTGGAAGGCGAGGAGGCGGGGGGAGTGTGAGGGAGGTGTTGAGCGGGTGGGGCAGCAGCACAGAGATGAATAAGGCAAGTGCGGCGGAGGGGAGTGGGGAGAGGTGGTGGAGGATAGCGGCGAGGAGGTGGAGGTGGGGCTGGAAGGTGTTGATGATGCTGGAGCAGAGTGCGTGGGTGAGGTTGACGCCGGCAGGAGGTGGCGCCATCAGACAACTCTGGCGGGGCTAACAACCACAGGGTAGTAACTAGTACCGATCGATGCAACTAGTACTCTAGCGGGAGGGAATTTTTTTGCTCCAAGCGTCCTTATTCCTTACCTCTGCCGCTAGAACCAAAGTTTTTAGGAGGGCATATATGTCTTTTTACCCATCCTCCATCTCCTAACGGCTGTCGGAATGATGGTAGTGCCATTGTCAATATTTTAGAGTTCATGGGGCGCTATTTTGCACTTCGTCGCCAAAGCGATACCATTTCTCTAAAATCAAACTAATATGATGCTACTAAACTAATTTTTTAAGACTCTTAAAAAAACATTTTCCTCCCCCCTCTCTCCCTCCTGAACCGCGAAAGGCAGGGAGTAAAAATTAGCAGAGGGGTCAACTTGTCCTTCCACGCGCGAATTTACGTTTCCACTCGAGCCAACTAGCTGGCCCGCAACCACCACCCCCCTCCCTCTCCCTCCCTCTCCGGCCCTCTCTTCCTATATATATCGTCATTCATTGGCTTCTCCTATTCCCTCTCCCGACCACCACCGCGAGGCGAGTTGTCCTTCTACCGTTGGAGGAGCAACCTGCAAGGGAGAGGGAACCGATTAACACTACGTAGATAGACAGCTAGGTCAAAGATACAGGTGCATACTTAGAGAGAGAAAGTGTGTGAGAGAGAGAGAGATGAACGGAGCCGGGGCCATGGACGTCGACGGCGGCCGCCAGGTCTACCTTCCACGCAGCCACGGCGACGTCGACGACGACGGCAAGGAGAAGAGGACAGGTAAGGCATCGTCGTCATCTCTCCGTAGTTGCTTCTCTACATATAATCTTTCTTCTGATCTCTTTTGCATGTTACCTGATCGCCGGATTGTTGAAAAAGCTTTTCGATTCTTAATTTTCGGTGGATGTTGGTAAACAAACATAAAAATATTCCTAATTGAATGAAGGGTGGTAGTAGTTAATTACCCGATTTTGTTGGGACTGAAGCCGTCAGGCTTCGTGAACCGGAGTGTGCAGAACTGCAGATAGGTAAATGTACGGCATTAATAGCCGATGTGAATTCCCATGGAATTAAATCCTACGGGTTATTCAAGCTTGCAGATATACCCGCGTTGTTCCTTTTCAAAAGGAGAAGAAAAAAAAAGGTTAAACTCGCTGATCACATATTCACATGGATCAGAATGTCAGATCAATGCTACACCACCATGCATTCATCTGATCGATCTGTGTACTATGTATATAGGTCATGTTTGGGTTCTAGCTAGTAAAGTTTTGTGCATGCTGGGATGGTCAGATCGTAGAGTAGGGAGTCGGGCGTGCCGGCACACGGGCACCGCAAGCCGCGACGGCACCGCCGCATGGAAAGTTCATCGGGCCGTGACGGCCCGGACAGGGCCCGCTGGGCCGTGTCGGCACGGGCACGGTACACAGCGCTTGCAGCTCGCCTCGGCTTGACCGCTGTGGGGGATTGGCCGGGTCTCTTTTGCGCCGGGGCCGGCCCGAGTACGGCTCAATTGTCCGTGCCGTGCAGTACCGTGCGATGAACCGCATTCCCAGACCAAGCCAGGCCCGACCATTCACGCCGTGTCGGCCGGGCCTCGGCCCAGAATAGTGTGTTCCAAGTCCCAAGTCTAGTCAGATGTTATAGATTGGTTTCAAACTTGTAGCTTGAATATATGCATGTCTGCCGCAGAGAGGCGTGTGCGTATCCATCCACGATCAATTGGCTCTTGCAATCCGTAGTGAATAATAAATGTCTAATTTTGCCAAGATATTCATTAATCATCCAGCTGTTTTGGGTCATATATGCAGGTTCACTGCATTGAATTTACACTCGTTTATGGTACTATTTCAATCATTAGTTGAAAAAACAAGAAATAATTAATCTATGGGCGTCTCTTGCCTGTATGATCTGGTGCCCTGCATGTATGAATAAGCAGATTCACGAGTAGACGCTTGGATGTAGTAAGCGATATTACTCATTCACGCTGGCGCATGCAATTTGAGCCTACAAAAAACAGGAGTATGATTCTCGTTTCCTGCTGCATTTATTCCTGTATTTGTCTGGTAACAGCAGTTATACAGACAAAGATAAATGGTGGGGTAAAATTGGCACTAAACATGTCATAATTCATAATTCCCCTGCAGTTTAGAACACACAGGGGTCTTACAAGAAACAGTATAACTCGGTAGTTCCCACAGAGAAGCATTCCCCTGCTGCCTATGCTTTTGCATAGGGTCCAATTAATTGGGGTTTCCTCCATAAAACTGGCACGTCTTCCTAGAGTATCCTCATGGAGGCGTAGGTAAAAGGGACGAGAAAGACGAAAGGAACGGTCGCCATGGAAATGGAAGCAGAGGAGACCGATGCCGAGCGCCTTGAATGAATGTCGCCAAATCCAGCGGCGGCGCCAACACACGCTGGCTTTGTCCTGGCTACGCTATCCTCTGAGCTTTGTGATGATCTCTCGTAGCTTTCTCGTAGATGCGCGGCGCGCGCCTACGTCGACCTGCGTTGGTCCCTGCTAGCGAGTACGTGCTACGTGCCAACTCTGCTTTTTTTTTTTTTTTTGTTGCATGGCACACACCGAAAGAGATGGGATGAGAAGAGCCGGAGGCGTGGTCAACTTCAATCTTGATCACTGTCTTGCTTTTTTCTAGTATTGTCCTTTTGTGATGATTCTGTTGTGCAACAGTCTGGCGTCAACAGGAGCGACAGTTTTGTTTGCATCTAGTTGGGTGCCTAGGAGCGTTCAACAGCTTTTTCCACTATTTGGACCATATGGAACGATCAATTGCTCTTTTCACCACGGTACTAATAGAGTGTGCCTACTGAGCTGTTGGTCTAAAAAAACACCGAATAGTGAAAAAGCAGTCCTATGTACGCACAGACGAGAGAGGAATGGTGGGATTTGTTCCTTCTGGTCTAGGCATATGCCAAGGCCATTACTGCATCGACGGCTGAACAAGGAGGTGATGATGCCGAAGAAGAAGTTGGGGACTCCAGCGTGGCAAGAGGTCGGTGAGTTGCTGATGTTGACGATGAAAACCATGTGGAAGAAACTTCTTTGGTCAAGCAAGCTAATGGGATTCCTGACGAAGGCGAGGAGATCGAAGGCCTAGTTCAAAGGATGGATCTCGAAAACTATGACTACCAAGCATTGTCGGAAGATGAAGGATCCGACGAGGAGGATGCTGTGGATAGCAGACGGTTCTATCCGAGTGGACCAGTTCGACAACCTTATCGTTAATGAAGGCTCCCATGTACCGTGGGAATACAACCAGAACGAGGTCAGGCAAAGAGCCATGTACAAATGCAAGAAGATCGTGCAGGAGGTTGTCAAATTTTGGGCCGTGATGCTACGACGTGAAGTATGACATAGAGGGATGCCCTTGGCGAGTACACACATTCTAGCCTATGTGGGACATCTTTTGCAAATGCTCTATAATAGTCCTTCACACATGTGTCATCGCTGAATCAATGTAGTCCCACAAGAACCTGCTATTAGGCTTCATCGCAAACATCATGTACGGTGAGATCGTGAATAATCTAGATTTCGAGACACGATCCATCATTCGAGCAATAGAGACAAGGTTCCAATATACAATCAACTATGTTAAGGCGTAGAGGGCAAAATAAAATGAATTAGAATTAAGCTTCGATACGTTCGAGGACTCTTACCACAACCTGCCTCGCCATACAAGACAAAAACCCATCACTCATGTCGACATTCAAGATGGCACACATCCGCGGTGGGACGAGAAGAGGATATTGAAGCGAGTATTCTTCGCCTTTCGTCCATTCATGAATGCATTCTAGCATTGCCGTCCAATCTTGTACGTGGATGGCACGCTTCTGACTAGGAAGTACAAGGGGCAGATACTTACTACAATAGCAACAGACGGGAACAATCAGGTTCTTCTCGTTGTCTTCGCATTCGTTGAAAGAAAGAACACGAACAGTTGATTGTGATTTCTGAAGAACCTGAAGATTTATATTGTACAGTGCCGTCCTAACGTATGCATCATACATGGTCGATATGCGGGCCTGTTAGGTGCAATAACTTAGCTACAACAAGTGGAGAATGAGCCACTTTGGTGGGTGGATCTGTAGAGCAGGTGGTGTATGAGGCACTTTAGTGCAAATTTCTACAAACAGTTCTACAACAAGGACTTGATGAACCTGTTTAAACGGTTGTGCAACCAGAACCAGAAGAGAAAGTTTGATGCACTCTAAAAGATTTTGGATAAGCGGACCGGGGCGCAAAAGCACTGACCAGGACCCAAGGCATTGCCATAGTTACCGACAAGTGTTCCTGGTGTGACGATGAAGACAGGGGAGCAGGTGAAATGCTTCTCGGACTGGATTGAGCACGAGGATAAGGAGAAGTGATCGCTGCTACATGACAAGTATGGTGCTCAATATGGTGTCATGACAACCAATCTAGCCAAGGTGTACAATTAGATCATATATGATGCTAGATTCCTCCCTTTGGTTGCTATTGTGGAGGCAATTCTCCGCGGTACCGCAAAGTATTTTGTTGACCGAAGCAACAATGCGTCGTTCTCTATGGCAAATGTTAGAGTACTGTACTCCGCCTTGATCACCAAGTACATGGAGGATAAGAGCAAGAAGGGTGAGATGCACCAGACATTCAAGATGGTCACAAAGGGAGCTTTGCTTTGAGATACTGTGCAGGGTCCAATGATGCCGCGGGACGAACCATAAGAGGATCATTCACAAGTGCAAGCTACACCGCGCTAGTTGCATACGCACCTGCAACAAGCCTCTTCTTCTGCATAGGCCATACTCACATGTCATGGCCGTATGTTCGATAGTGCGCAGCATCCCAGTTAGTACCTTTCCAAAAATTTCACCAAGAAGAGGTGATGCAGATCTGGAATGTAGAGCTATATGGTTACGGCGTGGTTGACCATTTCACTAGCCATCCTACCTGGGAGCAACTGATCTGGGCTGTGGACATTGCTAGGTTGAAGGGAAAGGTTTGTCGGTGGCAGGTACGATGTATCAGGAACGACATGGATGAAGTAGAAGCCAGGTATCGTATGAAGAAGTGCTTAATTTGTAAGGAATCTGGGCACACATTCAAGAAAATATTCTACGAGAAATACACGGGATAAAGGAGAGGTTGACAGTCCGGACGATGCTGAGGGGACCCCATCCGACCGACACACTCAAGGCGAGCACAGTGGAGGTCGACATGGTAGACGTTGATGTAGCAGCCACTGGAATGGTTTGTCTTCTCGAAATATGTTGTGATGAATATTTTGTAATGTCGTTGTGATTTGTCAACAAACTATGTGATGATGTTGTTATGTAATATTTTGTAATATCATTATGATTTATCAAAAAACAATGTGATGACGTTGTACTGGAATATTTTATAATATCATTACGATTTATCGAAAAACTATATGATGACATTTTGCTAAAAAATATGTTGTGCTAATATTATTTATTATTACTGTCTGATTCTGTTTCTTATTATGTCGTGCCTCCAATTGTAATGTGTAACTTATTTTGTTTCTGAAGCCACCACTATTGTCTTCGCCACCGTCGCCGTTGGTGGTGGTAGTTTAGTTGGTTGATGTTGTGTGGCGGTTCGAACGCTGGAGTGGAGCGGTTGAAAAAAAGTACAAAAGTAAATAAAACAGTACTAAATTTTTAGGATGAATTATATACATATAAATAAAAACCAATAAATACGGTGCCCTGTCACCAGTTAGAATAGCGACATGGCCTTATCACCTGTTTTAATTGGCGAAATTGCCCTATCAGGGCTACTGTCGCTAATTAGAATGGCAACAGGACAATTTCTCTATATCAAATGGCAACAGTAGCCTAATTTTGCAAACAAAATCGAATATTTATTTTTGTAATTTTTGTAATTAAAATAATGTTGTTTTAATACAAAATTCGAAGCTAAAGCCCATTAGAGCTCGCTGATTCACACTTTACACATTGTTTTTCTTGTATGTATGTCTCTGCAGGAACGGTATGGACGGCAACGGCGCACATCATAACAGCAGTGATCGGGTCGGGCGTGCTGTCGCTAGCCTGGGCCATGGCGCAGCTAGGGTGGGTGGCTGGGCCGCTGACCCTGGTGCTCTTCGCGGTCATCACCTTCTACACCTGCGGCCTCCTTGCCGACTGCTACCGCGTCGGCGACCCCGTCACCGGCAAGCGCAATTACACCTACACCGATGCTGTCAAATCCTATCTAGGTACTCTCGTCGCCATGCAAATTGAAGTGATATACATACTCCCGGTAAAAAAAAGAGTGATATTTTTTACTTTTCAGAGTCAAACGAGTACTTTTTGATCACTAAATTCTTTTATCAAATATTCAAAAATAGTTTTGAAAGTGCAATATTATGAAACTATTTTTCATAAAAAATTCACTCATCAATTTCATATATCCAAACCAAATAGTTTAAATAACATCTTTACTCAAAATTTATATGATTTAACTACACATATTCTAGTATATATGCCATTATTTTGTGGCCAGAGGTAGAATGTGTTAGCACATAGAGTTTATCTAACTGTACCTGCAGAGACATGTACTGTTTATGACCATGGCATCGCAAGATCTGTGTAAACACGATCGACATGTATGTGCAGGCGGGTGGCAAGTCTGGTTCTGTGCCTTCTGCCAGTACGCCAACATGTTCGGCACCAGCATCGGGTACACCATCACAGCATCAATCAGTGCGGCGTAAGTCCCTAAACTTGTACTTGCTAACAGAATGCTGTTGGTGTTGCCCCTGCGTATTCTGAAAAAGAAAATATTACTGTTCTTTCGGTTTCGCTATATTTGTCTAGAGTTTGCTATGTGTACAGATCAAGTAAGCAATAAATTAAAGAAATGCTTAATAAAAATAATTATACATATCCTTATTAAATGATATATTACAATCACTTAACATCTTCCAAAATAAGTTAAGGAGGGGTAGATAGAAGAAAAGTTACAATAATTGCATTCTAGATTCCATCAATAGATAAATATATTGAAATTGATACTTTTGAGATCTTAGATAAATATATTGAAACGGAAGGAGTAGTACATAAGACTGTAACAAGTGCCATCGATTTTGTTGACAGTGCCATCAAGAAGTCCAACTGCTTCCACCGGCACGGGCACAATGCGGACTGCGACCAGGCCCTGAGCGTGTACATCATCGTGTTCGGGGTGGTGCAGGTCATCTTCTGCCAGCTCCCCAACTTCCACAAGCTCTGGTGGCTCTCCATCGTCGCCGCCGTCATGTCCTTCTCCTACGCCACCATCGCCGTCGGCCTCTCGCTCGCGCAGACCATCTCAGGTGCGTACTCTGTGATCTAGCTAGGAGTAATTAACATCCACGTACATACGTCGTCTCGATAAAATAATGGACCTATGTACTTGCACTGTGAAACGGAGGGGAAACTACTCAGTGAAAAATATATCTCTGAAATTTCGTTAGTAACCGTTGGTCACCGATATCAGTAGGGTTTAATAAATTTTTATACCGGGTAAAAAATTAGATTTATTTAATTTTCATTCAAATTAAAATGTTAATTCAAAACTTAGAAATTTCAATAATTCAAAAAATTCGTGCGAAATTTTTGGTAACCGATGAAAACCGGTTGTATGGCTACCTCCGTTAAAACTTTCTTACCGTAGCGTTTTCCCTGGTACTACTACGTATGACTCTGCCAGGTCCCACGGGGAAGACGACGTTGACCGGCACGCAGGTCGGGGTGGACGTCGACTCGGAGAAGAAGATATGGATGACGTTCCAGGCCCTCGGCAACGTCGCGTTTGCCTACTCCTACGCCATAATTCTCATCGAAATCCAGGTGAAAACTTGCCTAGAATCTACACTGCTCCGTCGAGATAATTGCTAGTGTTTTACTTGGTTATTGATCTGAGATGATGATGGACGGCGCGCGCATGCATGCATGCAGGACACGCTGCGGTCTCCTCCGGCGGAGAACAAGACGATGCGGCGGGCGACGATGATGGGTATCTCGACGACGACGGCCTTCTACATGCTGTGCGGCTGCCTCGGCTACTCGGCGTTCGGTAACGGCGCGCAGGGGAACATCCTCACCGGCTTCGGCTTCTACGAGCCCTACTGGCTCGTGGACTTCGCGAACGCCTGCATCGTCGTGCACCTCGTCGGCGGGTTCCAGGTGTTCTGCCAGCCGCTGTTCGCGGCGGTGGAGGGCGCCGTGGAACGGCGGTTCCAGGGCGCGACGTCGGCCCGGGGCGCCAGCGGCGGCGTGAACGTGTTCCGGCTGGTATGGCGGACGGCGTTCGTGGGCGTGATCACGCTGCTGGCCATCGTGATGCCCTTCTTCAACAGCATCCTGGGCATCCTCGGCAGCATCGCCTTCTGGCCGCTCACCGTCTTCTTCCCCGTGGAGATGTACATCCGGAAGCAGCAGATCCCGCGGTTCAGCACCAAGTGGGCGGCGCTGCAGAGCCTCAGCTTCGTCTGCTTCCTCGTCACCGTCGCCGCCTGCGTCTCCTCCTTCCAGGGCGTCCGCGACGCGCTCAAGACCTACGTGCCATTCAAGACCAAGATGTGAGAGGAGATCATCAACGCAGAGTTGTTTCTTTCTTGCGTTGCTGTTGTTCAGGATTGATGGGGAATAATCACCTAGCTACTCTTTTGGCCTCTGAATGCAACTTAATTGATCTCAGAACTATGCGATGGATTTGAATCAGTAGCACAGAGCGTTGAATAACATCTCTAGGTTAATTTCAGATGAAACCCATTACTGCAGAAGAGGCACGTACAACGGCACATCATCGTAGCCTGCACATACTGCGTGACCACATTGTCACACAACAGTTTCAGAACCAGGTGAGAATGGCGACGACGATGTTTGCCGCACAGTCAAACACAAACACAAAATCACTACGGGCTACAAAGAAACATAGCTCGCGAAAAGCACTCTTTCTACACACACACATATATATAAATACACACACACACACTAGATTGACAAGCGCGCTACGCTGCAACAGTTGTTGTATGGTGTGATTTATTAGAAATTTTGAATGAACTATCAAGAATATGGAGCAAATTAGGAAGCAAAGCAACGGTCAAAGTAGCTAAATTGATATAGGAAACATATTGTGTCCTATTTCAGAATTGTTCTAACTGTAGCCGAATATATTGAACATGTTAGTATATACGTTAATAGCATGTTCGAAACAAAAGGACGTAGGCATAAACCTAGGAGCACACATTAGGTCTATACAAACGAACAATAAAGAGATATGCAACTACATGTACATGTGTCAAAAGTATCATGCTGTTCATGCATTCTGATTCCTGAAGAAAGTTGTAACAAATTAATTCAAACAAATTAGCACCATGATTTTTGGATTTTCATCCACAAGCACTACCGGAGACGGCTTCTTTGCCGAGTGTCCCAGACTTTGCCGAGTTCTTTCTATCGGGCACTCGGCAAAGACACTCTATTTGCAATTATGGTTGTGGATGATGGAGCACTTGGATTACTTGTGAAGTTATTTATGATATATTATGAGACATGTGACGTTTGTGATATATATATATGTGGTGTTGGTGATATATATGTGCTGTTGATGATATATATGTGATGTTGATGATGTTTGTCATATATATATCTGTTTGTTTGGATGGGATGTAAAAACAACGAGACATGTGACGTTTGTGATATATATGTGGTGTTGGTGATATATATGTGCTGTTGATGATGTTTGTTATATATATATCTTCTGTTTGTTTGGATGGGATGTAAAAACAAATAAAAAAAGGCTGTTTACAGTCACTTTGCCAAGTGCAATGGCCATGACACTCGGCAAAGTGACCATTATTTGCCGAGTGCCACAGGCCAGGAACTCGGCAAATCATGGCCAGTTTGCCGAGTGTCATGCCCGTGGCACTCGGCAACGATGGCATATTTGCCGAGTGTCCCCGGGAGGACACTCGGCACAGACGCCACCTTTGCCGAGTGTCCTCCCGGTGGCACTCGGCAAAGATGGCGTGTTTGCCGAGTGTCCTCTGGGAGGACACTCGGCAAAGGTGGCGTCTTTGCCGAGTGCTTGACCTTGGCACTCGGCAAAGACGACGTCACGGATGCGCTCGCCGTCACGGCGACTTTTCTTTGCCGAGTGTTACAATAGCACTCGGCAAAGCCTTTGCCGAGTGCCCGATAAAGTGCACTCGGCAAAGAGGTTTTTGCCGATAAACTGTTTACCGAGCTCCCTTTGCCGAGTGTAGCACTCGGCAAATACTTTGCCGAGTGTATATCGTCCTTTGCCGAGTGCCTGAGGCACTCGGCAAAGAAGCTGTCTCCGGTTGTGAAGCATGTTCTCGGACCAGCTCCAAACACCAAGAAGCTATGTCCTTATATCTTTCTGTTCATAAGAATGAAACTCTTATAAGAATCTTCCAATAAAAGGATAATTTAGCTACACATAATTGCATGTTTATTTAGCAGAGAAGATGATCCAGCATATTTATTCAGTACAGAAGATGATCAAATTAGAAAAAAAAAAGTAGTTTGGTTAATTGTAAGTCCATTATGTCGGCATACTATAATTTGTAGGGACCTAATGAAATTAGAATTATTCAGTGTTACATTGAATCCTGAAAGATAAAAGGTCATTGAAATTGAGTTGACATAAATACATGTATCAATATCACGTCAACATTTACGATTGAAACCCTTTTGAAATGAAATAATTTTTTTTTGTTTCAGTAGTCCTACTTGTTAATCACTTTCAAGTAATAAAAAAATGAAACTTGGAATAAGCACATCAGTGTTACTTTTGGAAACCAAGAAACTATGGTGGCCATCCTTAATGATTCTTTCAAAGCTTATAAGTCTCAGTGTTGTTACTATTGCTGGTAACAAAAAAACACAGAATGGTCATGTATGATCAGACTAAAAAAATCTCCATCTTAAACTGGTGTAGTCATATCTTCTTCTAATCAGAGTGCATAAATGCTAAACTAAGAAGCAATATCACGTCATCCGAATTGACAGTGGAGAGACCTATTTATATGCAAACAAAATTGAAGCAAATCTGAACCTATATGTAGTTTATAGATTGGACAGTGAAAGAGCAATTAGATGAGGAATAGGGCGAATGGAGAAAAGCATGTGTGAAGACAGTAGCAACTACAGATCAGAAGTTTCTTAGCTACATGATCCTTCTCTGAATTTCCATCATTCCATGTGACCTACACCAAAGGGGAACTTGATTAATCACTATTCAACATGAATGTGCCAAGGTCAATATATATAGGAAGTTGAGGCCACAAAGATGTTAACATCATACCGTTTAAGTGACCGGTCAGACCCCGGGATTTTTGCAGATTCTAGTTTAACATCATCCAACTACCTGTCGAACCCGGATATCACAAATCTAAATCCTCTGTGAAAACACTGTGTTATTCCCTTGATCAGTAAATAACACTCACAGATATATCACTGAATCATTTCATACACGATGAAAACCATACCATTCATTATATTACAAAACAACAAAGTGACATAGACCGCATCGGGTCAAGTTTTACAATAGGGCCGAACATTCCAAAAGCTTGCATTATATAAAAGAGGAAGCGACTGCGGAAGCAAAAGGGGGTAGAGCACATCTCTCCACAGGCAAGCGACTGGGGAAACCCGTGTGCGTCCGATATTATCTAAAGGCTTGGATAATATTGGATGTACACAAACACCAACAGAGTCAGCCAGACTGAGGCGAGACCTAGTCTAAAAGAACTACACTACTCTTCATCATCTTTTGGGCCTCCAACTTCTAGATCCTTATAGTAGACATAATCTCCATGATTTCCTGCTTCTGAGGGTTTAGGGGAAAGAGCGAGAATAAACACAACTTCCGTGCTCGCGAGCCAACACACAGAATGCAGTAATAATACATGCAAAGCTTAACAAGGATGGCTCGGGTTCTTTTATTTGCTCAAAGCAACATTTTTAAGTACAATATTTAGAAATTCCTATGACTTAGTAGTTTGACCAAATCTCATTTTTAAAAGAGATATTGTGCAATATTTATAACGGCGAAGGCTACCTCCACCTATGCTTAAATTGTGAGCCACCTCCACATAATAACATCACTGGCTACGACGACCCAAGAAAAATCCAAAACATGGGCTAGGTGAGCCCGACACATTATTTATCCCACCACAAAGTTTTATAAATAGAACAAACTTTTGTAAGTTCTCATGCCTGCCCTTGACCGTGGGCACGACTGTTTGAACAGTTTATACTCTGCAGAAGTTGTACATCTTTATCCACAAGAGATAATCGTCTTTATATGTACACACGTTTTCATAGACATGTGAATCAAGGGGAGATTACCACAAAGCCTTTACAATGCTTCCCTAAGTATTTTTTACACCCGCTAAGGTTTCACCTGAGAAGGGTTACACTCTCACATCTGCGTCAACCCTTACCCAGACCCCCTCTTGCACCTATCTTAACGACTTTCACCGTGCGCCCCCGACCCTTCGCCGTGAAGGCTTCTAGTGTCACGAGCCATCTACCTGGTGCAACTCGTACTGACGGATACAAATTATTTAGCCAGGTCGACACCATTATAGACTTATGGTTGTACTGTTTTACATTGGAAGGTCATCACAGGATTAAGTCCTTAGGGTTATCTGGGCAGTTCATACCACATACCACATCTCACATACCAACATTCCTTGGGCTACATCAGTATCCACCATCATACCATCCACCATCATACCATTCACCATACCAGCCATCCAGAATGGGTAATAACAGTTATTGGGATTTTTGAGGAGCAACATACATTAACTTAACCATCTCAGTCATTTGCCCACAATGACTGCCCAAATCCAATTTTATGATTTTTAAGAGATGATGATTGGGGTGTTGAATGCCCCGGTACTTAAGCAAGACTAGCATGCCGTTTAAGTACAACCTATAACTAGTAATTATCACATAGTTACTAGGGTGGCATGGAATAATGGATTCAATTGCTAAAGAAAGGTATAATAATTAATTAATCATCAAATGAGTATTTAACTACCTTAGGGTTTAACATAAATTTGCTTAAAGAATTAAAACATGCAATTTTGGTAATTTAAAGGAACATAATTTGCGTAAAATATAGGCTCAAAATGATCAAAGTATTGACTCGCCTGAAGTGAAGGGGAGAGAGTCTTGAAAGTCTTGTGCTTGCACAAACTGGAGATCTCCCCACTACTACAAAAGAGGCTATAGCAGACGGCCCATCACAGACGGTTCCTTTGGAACCGTCTGTGTTGGGTCTGTCTGGGCTATGTTTTGGCGTGGCGGGTTTATCACTGCACGGTTCTATTTAACCGTCAGTGATAGTCATTATCACTGAGCGGTTACTCAAATAGAACCGCCTCGTGATTTCTGTGCTTCAGATAAATTGAGCCGAGACATCCTCACCAGATCGCTGCTGTGTCTACCACTTCCTTCCTCGCCTAGCTCCTCACGCGCTGTATACCGCTCCAGCGCCACTTCCCGCCCTAGCTCCTCCAACTCGCGCCACTTCCGCCCTAGCTCCTCACACAGGTTCACCGGCTCCAGCGCCACTTCCCGCCTCTAGCTCCTCCAACTGCGGCTCCTCCTCTAATATTGGTATGAGCACATGATCTTGCATCAATGTTGGAATAAATAATATTAGCCCCGCAAATCTTAGTTTTGAATAATGGTTTCCTTATAACTAATGAACTAAAATTTGACTTAGGAGTGGTAACTTAATAAAATTGAATTAGGTCTAATAATCACTAAAATTTGAGTTAGGATAATTAATTGGCTTAAAAAAATAAAATTTACACACCGGTTCACAGTACGGTGGGGTTTGGGTCAAGCAATATTGCATTTACGGTTCCGGTATTTTAGGTTAATAAGTGTTGTATGAGGTGATGCCTATATTTGGGTTGCATGATTGTTCAATTGAGATAGATATCGGTGTCGAGAGGTAGGGATCATGGTTGTGGCCGTAGGCATGGCTACGCTATGCCACCGCGTGTGGTACATAACTAGTGAAGAGTTTTCTTTCAATAACCTTAGATGCAAATGTTGGAGAATGAGTTTATATTGCACATTTTCGTTTGCTATAAATTAATCGCTAATCAATTTGACACTAATTTGTTACATGCGTAGTGTAGATGGATCGAAACTGGATGTACGGTGTGAACCGTGTGAGTCAAGATTACATTAATGGCGTGGTTGCTTTTAGAAGAGCCGCTGAGCAGGATATGTTGAAGAAGGGGATAAATTTTATGTACTGTCCGTGCATTGAGCATCCTAAATTGAAAATATTAGAGATGTAACTCCCAAATGTATTGTGTGAGCATGAAAATTGTGAGCCAAAGTTTAGATTTGGTTGATTTATGCTCATGGATTCTTGTTATACGTCAATTCACTGTAAAATAATAATTGAAACGTGTACATACATATCTACATGTGATTTTGGATGGTGCAAAATGTTGCTCAATTGTTTGAAACTTAGTACAACAAGTCGTTACAATTTGGCTAATCACAGTTTTTTTTCAGTGTTTGTGTTTGTGTTTGTGTTTGTGTTTGATTAATCACACTTTTCTTTTTGGTTGGATCCGAAATGTTACAATTTGTGTGTTGGTGTGTTACAAATCCGAAAAAAGAACATGAACATGATCTCAACATGAACTATTCTCCTCCTACTGCTGCATTGGTACCTGCAAGTCCTTCGTCCCACTCGGGATGGCTCCCGGCCGGACTAGGATCTAACAAAGGAGAATACTAACAAGGTTGAGTACAGAAGTACTCAGCAAGCATTAATAGCAAACAATGCACTGCATGAATGATCTCTGGTCTTTATCACAAATTCTAAAATCATCTCATTCTGAAAATAAACATTAAAACATTAAGTTGCAATTTTAATTCTGAAAATACTACTAGTCACTCGGAAAGAAGAAAGACCCCTAGCGGTTTCTGTAGACTCCAATCCACGAGACTGGCATGAATTCATGATTTGTATAGCACTGCGCAGGCTTGCGCCACTTTACCCATAGCTATTCTGAACTCTTTATGAGCTAGGTCCATCGCATTTCCTTTGATGCGACTTCAAGTCCAGAATACAGAACGTTTTCCAGGTTACATGATTAAGTCTCCACCCATTGTTTTCCGTCGGTGTCCTGAGCGCACCCAGTCCTCCACCGAGTTCCAACAATGTTGGTTGGGGCGGCTATCCTCCGAGCCCAACACTCCACCTTGGACCGGCTATCCTCCGTGTCCAACATTCCCGTTGTGGAGAACGTAATTACGTAAACAGGTAGCATTTTATGCCCGCCGAAACGGGGAAATGGTTGGCACTGATTTTACGGCATCTGACCGAGTAAGAGTTTTGTTAGTCCTTATATTATAGCTGTAGGTAAAGGGTCCCATCTCTTATCATCATCATCATCATCATCATCATCTCTTTTCTCTACTAATGCCCCCTTTACCCACATAGTAATTCTCAATCTCATTCTCATTCTCATCTTTCTTATCTTTCTCATCATCTCAATTCAATTTGATTTTGAGAAATAATTTTGATGCAGTACATATATGATAGAGCAATATACGGTTTACATTTAAAATAGCTATATTGATGTTCAAGAGGATCGCTTGCCTTTAGAGTTTTTGGAAAGGTCGACGATGACGAATCTCTTATCAGCTTCTCCTGCAAGACCGGTTCGCCCTCAGAGCAAAGCGGTATACGAATAATATATAAATAAATACTTAGTTAAGTTTTGGTGATAGTAGATGAATAAAATGCTAATACGACTCTACGTTAGCCAATTTTAATTTAACAAAACTTTTGAACTCCACCAGATTAGCACTCTTCCGCTACAAATCGTTCTAGGGTTAAGCTCGATCTATTGTCGACACCGCCGAACTCACGTTCTAGACTCAAAACCAAACAACTAATTCTAATCCTAATCTTTAATCACCTAATTACTAAACCCTAATCACTACAAAACCAACCGGCTAAACTAACTAGAACCGGTTAACCTACACCTAGTCTACCCTAACCCTAACTCACCCCTTCTCTCTCTCCCCCTCTCCCTCTTCTAACCCTCGGCGCCGACTCCCGTCACTTCCTCTCTCTCTCTCGGCCGACTCCTTCCACCGCCGCCTCTAACCCTCACCCTCTCGCGCCTCTCCCTCACACCGACGCCCTCCTCCTCTCTCGCTCCCGCTCTTCCTCGGGAATCTCCGCCGCCATCGCCACCGGCCTCTCGGTGCTGCTCCCTGCGCCTCCTCCGGACTGCGCCATCTTCCTCGGCTACGGCTCGGCTTCCTCCTTCGCCTTCGCAGTGGCCAAGGCCAGCGCCGTTGCTGCCTCACCGCTCGCCTGGTCGCTCCGGCCTCGGCCGGCTCGGCGTCGCCTCCCGCCTCCGACCTCACTCGGCTCACCCCTCTCTCTACCTCGCCTCCTCCATTGGTCGGCTCGGCGCCGCGGCGCCTGCTCGCCTTCTCTGGATTTGGCCTCGCCGGCTCGCTCGGCCTCCGGCCGCCATGGCCCCTGTGTAAGGCCCGCCCGGCTCATCGGAAACCCTAGGTAACACTATTCCCCTAACCCTACTCTACTCCTACCCTACTGCTCTGAGATGGAAAGGTTTGCAATCTATGTTGATGCTATTGAGGTTTGGTGATTTGAATGGATGATGATCAATGAACTGATTTGCGCTGGGGTTACCTTTTGATGGATCTAGGTTGGGGAGAAGGGATGGCAGTGCTGGCTTGGCTGGTGCTCTCCCTTCTCTACTCCCAGTTCTGGTTGCTGATTCTTGGCGTTGGGTTGAAATTTGGTTGTCGCCGCCGCTCGATGACTCCTCCGCCTCCCTGTCTTCTTCTTGCCGCCCTTCTGGTGAGGGGAGCAGAGCATGGAGGTAGTTCTTTGGTCGCTTGAGCCCCGATCTTACCTTGCTCTAGGCAGGGGTGGCTTCTGGCTCGAGGCTTTGCTTTGTTTTGTGAATCTGGAATGAGAATGGCTTCAGGGGAGGGGAATGTATGCAGGGGCTGGCTACTGGGGAGATGCACTTGTGCTGGTGGTGCTAACTGGGGGAGGTGAATGCAGGGGCTGGCTTTGCTGGGGGGAATGCACTTGCTGGCTGGGAGGGGATGCATTGCTGTTGGCTTCTGGAAGGGGGAATGTATTGCTGCTGGGAGGGGGAATGTATTTGCTGCGGCTGCTGGTGTTTTGCTGTGCTGCTGGTACTAGCTGTGCTACTGGGAGGGGATGTATTTGCTGGCTTTGCTGCTCTGTGTGGGGCTCGGCCAGAGGGGCTGCACTTCGATGCTGCTGGCCTCCTGTGCTTGATATTTTGAGGGCTGGCTGGCTTGAATGTTGGGCTGCTGGTTTTGCATGGGCTCGGCTAAGGGGGATGGATTGGCAATGCTGTGAATGGAAAGGTGCTACACTCGGTGATGCTTTGGCTGAGGGTGTGGTTACCGGGGGTATGCAATGAGAGTTTGCCTTTGTGGTTTTCGCAAATGCAAATAGTGGGTGTTTGGGTTTTAATAGTGCCGGATGATGAGGCCCACCGAAGTGACAGATGTCGAAGGATCTTGGGTGGTCTGGATATCTTGGCGATCAAGGGGCCGACTAACTCCGGTTGGTCTGGGAATCTTGATTGCCAAGGGACCGACTACTCAGGGTACTCCGGATACTCTACTGCACTTCGGGAAATCTGACGGCCACTTTCTACGCTTTAACTTTTATACACTACGGCTCACAAGAATACTCTCAATTATGATTACTAACTAATTGCTGGTTTTCTTGCGAGCGAGGAAAAATGGATTGCGAGGTGGCTCTACGGCAAAGCGCCAAAGAACCAAAGCACGAAGAAAGCGCTACTACTGCATTTACAAGAAGAGAAGACGGCTAGGGTTTTAATTATTTACTGCAAAAAATATTGTAAATGCTTGTAAAACAAATGTTGTAAAATCTTTTTGATGCGATGAACTGGAAATGTTTTATGTTAAGAAATATGCAAATGGTGCGGGTTGTCACATCGTCCCCCCCTTGGAAAAATTTCGTCCCCGAAATTGCAATCACTGCGGAGGGGGTTTTTGGGCTAGGCTCGTGTAGTGCTTCCTCCTTTTTCCATGAAACTTTGCTGACGGGGTGATCCTTCCACTGTATTCCTTTTGGTCAAAACTTCGGGTTCCTTAACTGACGGGTTTTTGTAGCAAGAGTCTTCACAGGGATCCTTTGAAAGTTGAACGTCTTGTAGAGAAGGGTCGAGATTTGTGTAGAAAGGTGAGGGTCACCTCAAATGGTTCCCTCTAGGTTCACATACTGAGGTATTAGGGTTGGGTCCTGACTGACTTTTTGGTGGAAGCTTGCTGGAATACGCCATCTATACTTATTTGGAGAGCAGATGACTATTCAAATCAGTGGGTTCACTCCTAGGGATTTTTCCAAAAATTCAGAATTTACAAAGCTCTACACTAGCAATACAGAAGATACAAAGGAGTGGGTTCTTCCAACGTTTTAAAGAGTAATACCCGGGGAGTGTGTAAGTAATAACGTACCCATTATTACACCTGATGCTTCTCCAACCGGTTTGGCGATCATGGGTGATAGGTGTGCCGGTTCTCCTTTTCCAGCTTCCTTCGTGACGAGTTGGTTGGCTTCAATCTGCTTCATGTAGGTGAGTTGTGGTGGTGCTGGAGCAGGTGGCTTTGGCCTAAATGCTAGTTGTGGTGGGGTTCCAAATGTCCTTCGGGGATTTGGACAATCAATTTTACGATGCCCAAGCTGTCCACAATTGAAGCATGCACCTGCATCCTTCAGACAATCTTTCGTCATGTGGTTTCCTCTACACTTCCCACATTTAATTGCTAGGGGTACTGGTTGCTGCTGGGTTACTGGGGACTGCAAAGGTGGGTTGAAGAGTCGCTGCTGAGGTGGTCCATATCTTGGTGGCGGTTGCTGAGACACGAAAGGATGACGTCTAGGAGCAGATGAAAAATGGTGATCGGTTTTGGCCTTCTTCCTTCGCTCTTCGGTGAGGTTGGAGTATTCATTTTCTAAAATTATGGCTCTGTTGACTAGATCTTGGAATTCAGTGAGTCTGTGGATGGATAGGAGCATTTTCAGATATGGATGCATTCCATCCAGGAATTTCTCTATTTTCTTCTCCTCGGTGTCGACATCAGCTGGAGCGTAGCGGGAAAGATCGTTGAACTGACTCAAATATTCCACCATCTTTTTCCCGCCTTGAGTTAGAGCTCTGAATTCCCGTTTCTTCAATTCCATTCGTCCAGTAGGCACATGTGTTTCGGTGAAGCGTATCTTGAATTCAGTCCAAGTGATGGGTTGCTCACTGACACGGTTGCGGTTATAGTTAAGCCACCAAGTAGCTGCTGGTCCGGTCAGCTGGTGTGATGCATACCGTACTTTCTCCACATCTGAGCATCCCATCAGATCCAACTTCTTCTCTATCTCCACCAACCAATCACTCGCGCCCGGTGGATCAAGAGCTTTAGCAAAAGTGGTAGGGTGAGTTTGGAGAAAATCACCTGCACTAACCCCACTGGGTGGTTGAGAGGTGGTAGGTGCTACTCGAGTTAATAGAGCTTCCATAAAACGGTTTTGGTTCTCCTGGGCTTCTTTTCTGGAGTTCTCTAGGAATATGAGCACATCAGCCATTATGCCTAGGGGATCTGTTGCTCTGGTGGGTGGCTGCTGGCTGGTTCCTGGGATGGTAGTAGATGGAGGTTGATCAGGTGCTGACTCACTGGGGTTTACTACTGGATTCTGTGTGGACTGTCCATGCGGTAGAAGTCCCAGTCTCAATTTCAATGCACGATCTTGACTTCCTTGGCCTTCCATCTTCCTTAACAGCTGTTGGGGTAGAAATGGAGGTAATACACTTATCTGGTAGAAGGTTAACCGCGGGTGAGTTGGATTATGACATGCACAGATAATCAAATAAAAATCAAGAAACAATGAGATGCAAAAAGATCCAAATCCTATACTAGCTGAGTCTTTCGTGCTCAGTCACGCTTGAGATCCTGCTTCAAGACCGCCCAAATCCATGTGTTTGGGATCGCCGAGCTTGCCTCGAGTGCGAACCTATGCTACCTCGATCCACGCGCCGTGCACGCCGAGATCTGGCTCGAGTCCACCCAAATCACATATTTGGGACTGCTCAGGGTTCATTCCTGAGTACGCCCAGGATTTCGCTCCTGGGTACGCCAGAGCTACACGCTCGGAGTGCCACGAACCACTCGTCCGGGAAATCTGATGTGCAGAAGTGAGACAAGACACCTTGATATAGAAGAAGAGGTAAAGAAGCTAAAGAGTATGGTCCAGACTTGTCCAAAATTTGGAAAAGCAGGTCCATACTAGAGTTCTACTCCATGCCTCTAGTCCAGGCACTAGGCTCTAAACCTTATGGTACTGCACCCACAGCCTATATTTTCTATCCTAGGTTGAGTTGGAATCTAACCATCTACTCACAAAAGACAACCACACCGATCCTATGACAACAACGCTGTTCAAGACTTTCTCGAAAGAAGAACTAACTTAAAGATGGTTCTACGTTAGCGGGAATGTCACTTTTAAGAAGAGGTAAGCTTTTCAACATAATATATATCTTTTTGAAAGAGGGCGGTTTGGAATCGAAATTGAAATGAAGGCAAGGATTAATAAAATATTTAGTGCAATATAGCAAGCAAGAAGGGCATACTTAAGGTATTGCTACAGTTTCTATTTTATTAGCGTGGCCCGATCTTATTGCTCGATACCACTGTGGACGCCCGTGTCATTACCCCTAGGTAATCACACTTAGGCATACGGATTACTATTAAATGCGCCTGGGTAGAACACCGCTCCGACAAATAGCAAGCCATTTTATCAGAGTTGCGCAGCAGAACAATAAAATAGAAATTGTACATCTTTATTACAGTAGTAGCCACATAAGACTAGGGTTCTTAATAAAGCTATTACACAGATACAAAAGGGAGCTCCGCCTCGAGTCCGCTCAACTACCGCCTCCTATTCGTCCCACGAGTCAAAGATGGCTTCCATCTCGCTTAAGTCCTCGCCTTGGTGCCTTCTCCTCCCGTCTTTGCATTGGTACTGCAAGTCCTTCGTCCCACTCGGGATGGCTCCTACGGACTAGGATCTAACAAAGGAGAATACTAACAAGGTTGAGTACTGTATACTCAAAGAAGCATTAATAGCAAACAATGCACTGCATGACTGATCTCTGGTCTTTATCACAAATTCTAAAATCATCTCATTCTGAAAATAAACATTAAAACATTAAGTTGCAATTTTAATTCTGAAAATACTACTAGTCACTCGGAAAGAAGAAAGACCCCTAGCGGTTCCCGTAGACTCCAATCCACGAGACTGGCATGAATTCATGATTTGTATAGCACTGCGCAGGCTTGCGCCACTTTACCCATAGCTATTCTGAACTCTTTATGAGCTAGGTCCATCGCATTTCCTTTGATGCGACTTCAAGTCCAGAATACAGAACGTTTTCCAGGTTACGTGATTAAGTCTCCACCCATTGTTTTCCGTTTGTCCCGAGCGCACCTGGTCCTCCACCGAAGTTCCAACAATGTTGGTTGGGGCGGCTATCCTCCGAGCCCAACACTCCACCTTGGACCGGCTATCCTCCGTGTCCAACATTCCCGTTGTGGAGAACGTAATTACGTAAACAGGTAGCATTTTCGCCTCACCAAACGGGAAATGGTTGGCACTGATTTTACGGCATCTGACCGAGTAAGAGTTTTGTTAGTCCTTATATTATAGCTGTAGGTAAAGGGTCCCATCTCTTATCATCATCATCATCATCATCATCATCTCTTTTCTCTACTAAGGCCCCCTTTACCCACATAGTAATTCTCAATCTCATTCTCATTCTCATCTTTCTTATCTTTCTCATCATCTCAATTCAATTTGATTTTGAGAAATAGTTTTGATGCAGTACATATATGATAGAGCAATATACGGTTTACATTTAAAATAGCTATATTGATGTTCAAGAGGATCTGTGGATATCGTGAGGATATGTGCACGATCTCAGGATGATGAGTCAATTGGCAATGGCATTGTTGGTTTGCAAAATCTCGCGTTTTCGGGGTTTGCTTCTTCTTTGTCGCACCACAGTGGTCCGACCGGTGGAGTGGGCGGTCGGACCGCCCGTGGACTGGCCGGACCGGCAATGGAGGCTGGTCGGACCGGCTTGACCTAACTTTGGATTTTGGAGCTAATCCAAAAATAGGTTGTGTAGGCAAGTGAGGGGAGTCTCCTGGATGTGGTTTCATCATTTTTGGAGCTCCCAGTCAAAAGTTCTATCGAGTTGAAAATTCCAGAAGGTTTCGGATTTTCAAGCCGAATTTTGGCTAAGTCCTTTGGACCGTCCGACCGCCGTTGTGGGAGCGGTCCGACCGGCTTGATATCGGTCGGACCGGCCCTGTGGGGCGGTCAGACCGGCTTTGACTTGGAGGTGAGCCAAGTTTGCATTGTTGTGGTTTCAATGTGGTTGATGTTTAGTTATCAATGCTTTATTGATGTATATTGCATTGCGGAACTAACGTGGGTCAAGTTGTGAAGAACTTGTTCCGGAAATGGTTTGTTTGTCTATTGTGCGGTGGCTTGCGTGTCAACGACGCCAACGGTGAGTGGATCGACTACGCTTGGAGAGCCGAGGTCCAGAACGATCAGGGATACCGGGTGAGGTCGTGTGACTCAAGCATGGTGCAGAATGGACAAGATGGATCGAACGGGTGGTTCATGCAACTGGTTGGATCAAAGTGCGGATATCGGTGCGAGTCTCTCAGGAGGTTCCGATGGGATTCGGACAAGAGAGGCTTGGCCGATGAGAACCGCCGATCAACCTACACGTGGTGAAGCGGCGATTGCTTCAACAGATTTGTATGGGTCCCATGTGTGAGTGGGCCCCAATTGTGCAACTCTAGTCCTCTCTAGTATAAATAGGAAGGGGAGAAGGAAAACCTTTGAGGCATTCATTTGGTTTCTTCCTTGCTTTTCTAGGGTTAGGGTTTGGAGAGGAAGAGAGGGAGAGATTGTATGCTCCTTGGGTGAGCTCTTGTCCTCCTTGTTTGGAGTGGCTTTGTAAGCATCTTGTGAGATCAATCAATCTTGTGATGCCTGCTTGAGAGATCATTTGTCTCCTCTTTGTGTTCTTCTCTCATTTGGATGAATTTGGTGCTTCCTTGATTCAAGTGTTTAAACTTGGTCTTTTGACCCTTTGTGTCTTGCTTTGATGTGTGGGAGTACTCCTAGGATCATCTAGACCATCAACCCCCACAAGCAAGTCTTGAATCAAAGTTTTTCATACTTCTAGGGTTTGTGCACTTCTTTGTTTAATCCTTGAGAGTTTGTTTCTGAAGTGGATCCAAGGATCGTCGCTAGAAATAGGTCTCCAATATCATTAGGGAGGTGTGCTCAAATTTGGTCAAGTTTCATTGGTTGAATCAAAAGTTGGATCAAATTTCGTTTTGGATTTGGGGTGGATTTTTCAAGATCGGATCGAACCGTCGACCGGTCTTGTAACGGCGTCCGACCGCTTCGTATATTCGATCATTTGATCGCTGGTCGAACTGTATCCCACGGTCCGACCGCCACCTAGTTGCCGGTCGGATCTGGGGTTGAACGTCGGTCGACCGCCCTTGGTAACCGGTCCGACCGCTGTGCCAGATCAACCCTTTGAGTTTAAGTCTCCACATTTGTGTCGTGTGGTTGTCGGGGTTATCGAATTCAAGACAAGGCTTCACATTGTGCTTGCTTCGATCTTCTTAGCTTTCATAGCTAAAGGAGTGAAGTTCGTGTTGAATTTGAGTTAGGCGAGAAAGTTTTGAAAGCGCCTATTCACCCCCCCCTTCAGTCGCCTTTCCGTTCCTACAGGATCGCTTGCCTTTAGAGTTTTTGGAAAGGTCGACGATGACGAATCTCTTATCGCCTTCTCCCGCCGACCGGTTCGCCCTCTGTAGCAAAGCGGTAGCACTAATAATATATAAATAAATACTTAGTTAAGTTTTGGTGATAGTAGATGAATAAAATGCTAATACGACTACTACGTTAGCCAATTTTAATTTAACAAAACTTTTGAACCGACCTGATTAGCACTCTTCCGCTACAAATCGCTCTAGGGTTAAGCTCGATCTATTGTCGATAACCGCCAGAACTCACGCTCTAGACTCAAAACCAAACAACTAATTCTAATCCTAATCTTTAATCACCTAATTACTAAACCCTAATCACTACAAAACCAACCGGCTAAACTAACTAGAACCGGTTAACCTACACCTAGTCTACCCTAACCCTAACTCACCCCTTCTCTCTCTCCCCCTCTCCTCTTCTAACCCCGGCGCCGACTCCGTCACTTCCTCTCTCTCTCGCCGACTCCTTCCACCGCCGCTCTAACCTCACCCTCGCGCCTCTCCCTCACACGACGCTCCCCTCTCCTCTCTCTCGTCTCCCCCGCTCTTCCTCGGGAATCTCCGCCGCCATCGCCACCGGCCTCTCGGCGCTGCTCCCTGCGCCTCCTCCGGACTGCGCCATCTTCCTCGGCTACGGCTCGGCTTCCTCCTTCGCCTGGGCTGGCCAAGGCAATAGCGCTGCTGCTGCTGCCTCCGCGCTCACCGGTCGCTCCGCTCTCGGCCCGGCTCGGCGCCGCCTCCCGCTCCGACCTCACTCGGCTCGGCCCGGCCCTCTCTCTCTACTCGCCTCCTCCATTGGTCGGCTCGGCGCGGCGCGCCGTCTCTCGCTTTCTGGATTTGGCCTCGCCCGCTCGGCTCGGCCTCCCGGCCGCCATGGCCCCTGTAAGGCCCGCCCGGTCTCATCGAAACCCTAGGTAACACTATTCCCTAACCCTACTCTACTCCTACCCTACCGCTCCGAGATGGAAAGGTTTGCAATCTATGTTGATGCTATTGAGGTTTGGTGATTTGAATGGATGGATGATCAATGAACCGATTTGTAATCGGGTTACCTTTTGATGGATCTAGGTTGGGGAGAAGGGATGGCGATCTTGGCTTGGTGGTGCTCTCCTTCTCTACCCCGGTTCCTGGTTGCACGTTCTTGATCTTTGGGTTGGGGTTTTCTTCTTCGCTCGATGACTCCTCCGCCTCCCGGTCTGCTGCTTCGCCGCGCCCTTCGGCTGAGGGAGCAGAGTGGAGGTAGTTCTTTGGTCGCTTGAGCTCCCGATCTTACCTTGCTCTAGGCAGGGTGGCTTCGGGTGGAGGCTTTGCTTTGTTTTGTGAATCTGGAATGAGAATGGCTTCAGGGGAGGGGAATGTATGCGGTGGGCAAGCATCGGGAGATGCACTTGTCTTTGGTGGTGCTAATCTGGGGAGGTGAATCAGGGTGGCTTTCTTTGGGGGAATGCACTTGTCGGGCCGGGAGGATGCATTGCTGTTGGCTTCTGGAAGGGGGAATGTATTGTCTTTGGGAGGGGAATGTATTTGTTGCTATTCTTTGGTGTTTTGTTTGTCTTCTTTGGTACTAGCTGTGCATCGAGGGGATGTATTTGCTGGCTTTGCTGCTCTGTGTGGGGCTCGGCCAGAGGGGCTGCACTTCGATGTGGCCTCCTGTGCTTGATATTTTGAGGGCTGGCTGGCTTGAATGTTGGGCTGCTGGTTTTGCATGGGCTCGGCTAAGGGGGATGGATTGGCAATGCTGTGAATGGAAAGGTGCTACACTCGGTGATGCTTTGGCTGAGGGTGTGGTTACCGGGGGTATGCAATGAGAGTTTGCCTTTGTGGTTTTCGCAAATGCAAATAGTGGGTGTTTGGGTTTTAATAGTGCCGGGATGATGAGGCCCACCAAAGTGACGGATGTCGAAGGATCTTGGGTGGTCTGGATATCTTGGCGATCAAGGGGCCGACTAACTCCGGTTGGTCTGGGAATCTTGATTGCCAAGGGACCGACTACTCAGGGTACTCCGGATACTCTACTGCACTTCGGGAAATCTGACGGCCACTTTCTACGCTTTAACTTTTATACACTACGGCTCACAAGAATACTCTCAATTACGATTACTAACTAATTGCTGGTTTTCTTGCGAGCGAGGAAAAATGGATTGCGAGGTGGCTCTACAGGCAAAGGCCAAAGAACCAAAGCGACGAAGAAACCGCTACTACTGCATTTACAAGAAGAGAAGACGGCTAGGGTTTTAATTATTTACTGCAAAAAATATTGTAAATGCTTGTAAAACAAATGTTGTAAAATCTTTTTGATGCGATGAACTGGAAATGTTTTATGTTAAGAAATATGCAAATGGTGCGGGTTGTCACATCAACAATGCAGTGTGGTCGGAGGGAGTTCGACAACGTAGTGTGGTCGGAGGGAGTTCGACAACGCAGTGTGGTCTGAAGGAGTTTTTGACAATGCGGCATGGTCGAAGGGTGTTCGACAATGCAGTGTGGTCTGAAGGAGGTTCGACAACGCGGTGTCGTCGGAGGGAGTTCGACAACGCTGTGTGGTCTGAAGGAGGTTCGACAACGCGGTGTGGTCGGAGGGAGTTCGACAACGTAGTGCGGTCTGAAGGAGTTTTCGACAACGCGGCGTGGTCTGAAGGAGTTTTCGACAACGCGGCGTGGTCAGAGGGAGTTCGACAACGCGGCGTGGTCTGAAGGAGGTTCGACAACACGGCGTGGTCGGAGGGAGTTCAACAACGTAGTGTGGTCAGAAGGAGGTTCGACAACACAGTGTGGTCAGAGCGAGTTCGACAACGCAGTGTGGTCTGAAGGAGTTTTCGACAACGCGCTTACCTGGCCGTGTTCGTAGCCATAGTCGTAGACATGGTTAAAAAGGAGTTTCAGCTGCTCGGTGACGTCGGAAAAGACAAGAGGGAGAACCGGGCATGGAGAAAGGGGGCTTACCAAGACCGAGAGGGAGGTCGGAGGAGGTCGAACGGCGATGGGGGAGCTAGCGGTCGGCGACGAAGGAGACAGCGGTGAAGTGGTCGGCCGGAACTGAAGGAGAAGAGGAGAGGCGGCGGTTCCTGTGTTACAAAACTGAAACCAGGTGAGGGGATCGCTCCAAGAAGCTCTGGGCACGAATCGACGCGGGTAGAAGAGGACTGCACTGGTGTTGCAAGAACCGGAAGGAGGCGTGGCGGCTGATTGAGCTCAGAACTCGGGGCTTCGGGCAACCACTGCAGCACGAGCACGAGTGGGGGAGCTCGGAGAAGACAGAGGATTGCTCGGGCTCTACACTGGGGGCACTTACCAGAAGCGAAGGGGAGACGAGGCGAGGAACAAGAGGGGCTGAGGGCTTCTTATAGCCGAAGGGGGGAGGCAGAGTCGTCGGCGACTTGGGAAGGCGCGGGTTCCCGAGGTGGTCATGGCATGGGTGCGCTGGTCGGAGAGAGGACGAGGCATGCGCTCCCAGTGGGGAAGCAACGGGAGCGACAACTTGGGCGGGCAACGCAGGTGGCGGGGCTGACACGAGTAGACGCTGGCGACAAGACAGGGCGCCAGAGTTAAGGGCAGGTGGAGGGGAGAAGGTGGTGGCAGAGGCCCAGAAGGTGCAGGTGCGCGGTCGTGGCGCTGAGGCGGCTGCGGGACACGCGACGGGACTGGTCGACAGAAGATCAGGGGAGGGTGCTGACTGGTCGCGGGTGATGGGAAGGGAGAGAAGAAGGGTAGGGGGAGGGAAGCTAGGCCAGCTGGGCGGAAGGGAAGGAGGAGGCTGGGCCGGGGGTAAAAGGCTAAGAGGAGGTTACGACCAGGGGGTAGAAACGGCTGGCCCAAGGGGAAGGAAAATAGGCTGGGCCCGAAAAGAGATGTTTTGAAATTCAGGTAGAAGCTACATATTTTGAAAATACAAATTAAGTTGAAATAAAAGTTTGAAACCAACTGACAAAAGTAAAAACTATTTACAATCCGAAAACTGACTGTTGCACTACCGAAGATTATTGAAGCATGAATTGGCACTCCTCAACAGGAAAATGTAAGGAGGGAACAACATAAAGTTGCCTCAGTAAATCTATCTGTCTGAAATTGCTTATGCCCAGAACATACACATTTTTTTTTAGTGAACATGATATTTCTGTGTTCTATTCGACTACTTTGCTTCTTTGCTACAATTGCAGCCAACATTGATATAATGCTGTCCAATGTTTTTGCTTAAGAGAAATATAAGGAAACATGATTCTTGGTTAAGTACTAAAATAACAAATATATAGCCATCTTGGTGCATAAGGCACTGAAAAATAAGAGAGCATAGAAACTTGACATTGCAATTACGATAACCTAAGAAAATATCTTGATTTAGTACTACCAGCACACCTAAAGTTCAAGGATGCCCAATTAGGAGCAGATTAGATAGATGTGTGTAATCTCACCTTATATTTAATCATTTTTTCATGGAGTCCTCCAAGTGAATAGATCCTTATTTCCTTCTAAGACGTGCACTACAAATCAAAGTCAGAAGAAAAGAGCGATGGATTGACAAAATTCTATGTGATTTGCAAATACATCTCACACTGAAAGGTGGTATACTCTGGTACATTCATGATATTGTAGACTTAAGATTCATGATATTGCAGACTGAAGAGGCCTCATGATGTAGCTAGGAGCAATCGCCTCCTTCCACCCATCCTCGTCTAATCCATAATAATAAAATATTAGCACCATTAACAAAAAAAAAATGTTAAGGTTTCGCTGTCAAAACACAAAAAGCACTCTTTTTGCCATACACAGTCAAAACACAAAAACAATTCACTAGAGTGTAGAGAAATATAGCTCGAGAAAAACACTCTTTCTACATATATATATACAGGTAAACAATCAGCTCTCAGAAATGAGGTCGTCAGGACTGTTGTGACAAAGACTTGTAATCCTGTATTTACAACCAGTCAACTAACATGGTCGTGTTTCAGGTTCATTTCTTCCATACAAAAAAAAAAAAACAATTCAGCCAAATCAAAACATTTAAGAGAAAAAATCATCTCTGTATCAATTTGAAATTATCTCCTATCTAAATGAATTTACGCAGGCAGCTACTCCAAATCAAAATTTTGCTCAATGGAACTACAGCTAAAATTACTCGTAATCAGGTTTCAGCACTCACATAGCACCGTTTGCAACTCTTTGCAACGTCGCTATTTCCTTCAGCAGATTCTTGAACAGCAGCATATCCTTGTACTGTTTACGGTTCTTGAAATGTTTTGTAATGCTCGCTGAGCTGGCGGAACCACCATTCTGTCTTGGTGCTTGTTTCTGATGGCTGCGAAGAGCTAACTAACTGACTACTGAGAGTTGACCCAAACTTCCTGTGAACAGAGGTGGGCGCCCCAGTAGCACCAGCTCTTCCGGTCCATGTCGGAACATCAAAACTGTCACGGCTGTTGGGGCTAAACAACGTAATTATAAAAAAAATTAGCACTTCTATTGATAGTGAACCAACGAGGATAGATTCAACCAACAAATAAGCAGCGGAATTAACAACAAGGACATGCACAAAGTAATACATCGATTTACGTGAAAAACCTCCTCTATATGAGGAGTAAAAACCACAGGGTTTGCACAACCCACTCTCAAATCTTCCACTATAATCAACAATAGGTACAAGGAGTCTTCTTTAGAGCATCTGGAAGTACATAATAGAAGCAATAACATCATCAAGATATAATCTTGATATCATCATCAACAACCATACACAATTAACAGGAGGTACACTAACAGCCAAGCAGTGAATACATAGTTTATGTCCCCTTCGGTTATCAGCTCATATCTCACAAATCACATATCCAAACCGTATAAATTTGGCAGGAATGTGGATCCCCGAGTACCTAACAGACTGTACAAATTTGAGCCAAATCTGATAAAATTTCACCACTAAAACAGAACTTCCACCAAATCTGCTGAGTACTAAATCTGCTGCTGCCCGAACTGATAAAACCCCTCTCAAATCAGGTTCTCCTCTTAACCAATCCTTAATCCAACCGTACAAATCAAATATCCACGAGTTAGGGACTCACAAATCAAATTGGACGCAGATCCGACCATGTTTACTACTCCGATCGGTGTCTTGATGAAGACTGCACTGGATCATCCGAGATGGAACAGAGCTCCTCTTCTTCTTTTCCCTCGTGTCTCTTGTTTTGTTGTGTGCATATGCTTCTCACATGCTGAGCCTCTCCTTTTAGCAGCAACTCAAGGAAGTGGCTAGGGTTTCTCTTCCCTTCACCAAGGAGGAGGCATCTCAACCGTTGGTCAATAGAGCAATTAACTGTTCACAAGCTTCCAAGTTTATGAGCTGATTTTTGGGCTTTTTCTCCATGTCGAGGGACTCCAGCCCAACAAACTCTCCGTCTCGACATCACGGACGGTCTTACCACCTTGCTTCAACCATGCCAGCAAACTGATGGCATGCCTTGAGCTTCTCCCTCGTCACTACCTTGGTCAACATATCAGCACCATTGTCGTCGGTGTGGACTTTATCAAGCTGCATTTGCTTAGAATTCAACACATCTAGGATCCAATGGTAACGAACATCAATATGCTTCGACCTTGAGTGGAAACTTGAATTCTTACTCAAGTGGATGGACCTTTGGTTATCACAAAATAATACATACTTATCTTGATCAAAACCAAGCCACCAACAAACTTTTTCAGCCATAATAGCTCCTTGCTCACCTTTGTCGCTGTAATGAATTCAGCTTCAGTTGTAGACAATGCCACACATTTTTGCAACTTGCTCTTCCATGACACAACTCCCCCTGAATATGTAATCAGGTACCCTGAAGTAGATTTTCTGCTGTCAACATCTCCGGCCATATTTGCATCCGTATATGCAACTAACACATGCTCTTTTTTTTTCCCAAAGCAAAGCTTCATCTTTGTGCTGCTCTGCTGACATCTCATGATCCACTTCATAGCTTTCCAATGCGGCTTTCCAGGATTTGATATAAATATGCTCACTGTACTAACTGCATGAGCAATGTTCGACCTTGTACACACCATAGCACACATTAAGCTTCCAACTGCCGAGGCATATGAAACATTCTGCATTTCCTTCATCTCATCAGTAGAAGGACATTGCTTGTTGCTCAACTTGAAATGAGCTGCAAGTGGACAACTCACTGCTTTTGCATTGTCCAACCAAAACATTTTAAGTACCTTCTCAATGTACTTCTCTCGTGACAGGAAATCTTGTTGGAGTTTCTACCCCTCTCAATTGTCATACCAAGAATTTACTTTGCTGGCCCCAAGTCCTTCATAGTAAAGAACTTGCTCAACTCTTTCTTCAGCTCTGCAATCCTAGAGACATTCTTGCCAACAATCAAGATATCATCAACATATAGCAACAAGATGATAAAATCATAACATGAGAATCTCTGAAAGACCGCACAATGGTTTGTGCTACACCTATTGTAGCCTTGCTCGCCCATAACAGATTCAAACTTTATGTACCATTGTCTTGGTGCTTGTTTTAGGCTATAAAGACTTTTCTTTAGCTCGAACACATAGTCCTCTTTGCCCTTCTTAACAGACCCTTCAGGCTGCTCCATGTATATATCTTCCTCCAAGTCTCTATGAAGAAAGGCTGTCTTCATATCCATTTTCCCAACCTCGAAGTCATGACTAGCTGCAATGCCAAGAACCACCCGAATGGATGTCATCTTCACCACCGGAGAGAAGATCTCATCAAAGTCAATTTCTTTACTCTGGCCAAATCCTTTCACAACTAGCCTCGCCTTGTATCTTGGATGTGACGTGTGCTCTTCTTGCTTGATTCTATAGACCCACTTGTTCTTCAATGCCTTCTTGCCCTTTGGCAACTTCACCAACTCATATGTATGATTCTTATGTAAGGAATCCATCTCCTATTGCATAGATTTCATCCACTCCTTGTGCTCATCTTCAATTGCTTCTACAAAGTACTCATGTTCTAAATCATCAGATAATAACATGACATAATCATCTGAGGAATACCTTCTAGAAGGTCTACAATCTCTGGTGGATCGTCTGAGTGAAACTTCTGGTATTGGTGGTTGTTGATCATGATCATCAAATTCAGCATCAAGCTCGTGTTGCTGGGGAGCATTCTCACCACCGTACCATGCACATAGTCTTGTGCATCATCTGCAACATCGCCTTCAGCTTGTTGTGGAGCTGGAGCTGCAGGAACTGGGTCTAAATCAACCATATCTTGCTGTTGAGGAACTTGCACATTTGCCTTCACAATATCCCCAATTGTCTGGTCTTCAACAAACACAATATCACAACTTCTGATAATTTTCTTTGCTATAGGATCAAACAGCTTGTATTCGAACTCATCCAAACCATAGCCAAGGAGTATGCACTGTCATGTTATCAAGTTTGGACCTTTCATCTTGAGGAATATGAACAACGCCTTGCACCCAAACACTTTTAGGTGATCATAGGAGATATCCTTGTTGTACCACACCGTGTTAGGAATATATCTCTACAAAGGATAACATGGTGAGATATTAACAAGATAAACTGAAGTCATCAAAGCCTCACCCCAATAATACTTTGGCAGCCTTGCACGTGACAACAAGCATCGAACTCTCTCCACCAATGTCATATTCATCCTTTCAGCAATGCCATTTAGTTGTGGTGTCTTAGGAGGAGTAAATTGATGCTTAATTCCTTGCTCCTTGCAATATGCATCAAATGGCCCAATGTATTCTCCTCCATTATCAGTACGAATGCACTTTATCTTCTTCTTAGTTTCTCTCTCAACCGAGGCTTGGAATTGCCTGAATGTACCCAGCACTTGATTTTTGGACTTCAAGAGATAAAGCCAAACTTTCCTGGAAGAATCATCAATGAAAGTGACAAAGTACTTAGCACCACCAATTGACATTACTGACATCTTACACACATCGGAATGCACCAAATCCAGCAACTCTGGCTTCTTGTGAGGAGGCTGACTTTTGAAAGCAACCCGGTGCTGCTTTCCCACTAGAAAATATGTACAACTCTTCAATTGCATACTTGAAATCCCTGACAGGAGATTCTTCTTTACTAGCACAGCCATGACCTTCTCACCCATGTGCTATAGAACACAAGGATCATCCTGTCCTAATGTATTGACATAAACACAAGAGAGTTTAGCACGAACATGATACAGGAGAGAAACCATTTTACCTCTTGCAAATACCATGCTTCTCTTGGTGAGCTTGTACTATCCATTTTGAAATCTGTTGGAATACTTCTCATTATCAAGCAATCCCACTGAAATTATGTTGAGCCACAATTCTTCAACATATGTCACAGACTTGAGAATTAGTAGTGTAACATTAGTTGTCTCCAAATGCACATCTCCCTTTCCAATGATTTGAACACAATTATTGTTTCTCATCTTCACAATGCCAAAATCACCAGCAATATAATTTGTGAAGAGCCTTCTATGAGATGTAGCATGTATGGTAGCACCACTATCAGGTATCCAAGTCATGCCATCATCACCCACATGATTGATGGTTGCATCATCAGAAACAACAGTGATCCTTTCTTCAACAGTGGAACCAATTTTGCCATCATCATTTTCAGCTATGACTACCATCATGTCCTCAACCGCTGAAGTAATGCGACCAACATCACTGTCACTGTCATTGTCTTGTTTCTTTGCCTTCTTCTTTTCCTTCTTGTTCTCATGCTTGAGCTTCTGACAGAACTTTCTAATATGTACCTTCTCATGGCAGTAATAGAACTCAACATCTGAAAATTTTCCTCTTGATTTTCTTCTACTTTCAACTGAATTCTTCAGACCTTGGCTCTTGCTTCTCGCCCGTGACTCGGTGAACAACACCTCGGGTTGTAAGGAGGAACTCTCCCTTTCAGCAAGTCTTCTTGACTTTTCATTTATCACTTTGATCTTCACAAGGTTCCAAGAGATAGTACCATTTGGAGCTGAATTGCACAAAGTGACTTTAAGAGTTTCCAAAGTATCCGGCAAAGAACTAAGTAGTAGTAAAGACTTGACCTCATCATCAGATGAGATGCCTATGGAAGATAGGTGATTTATAATGCCTTGAAATGCATTCACATGGTTTGTCACAGAAGTGTCATCTTGGTACCTCAAATGCATCAATTCCTTGATCAAGAACATCTTATTGGTGCCTTCCTTCCTGGCATACAATTCTTCTAATTTCTGCCATAAGGTGTGTGCATGTGTCTTATCACTGATATGGTTCAACACATTGCCATTAACCCGCTGTCGAATGAACCCACAAGTTTGACGGTGAAGTATCTTCCACTCATCATCAGTTTTGTCATCCGACTTCTCGGTGGCAAATACAGGCTTGTAGAACTCTTTCACATAGAGCAAATCCTCCATCTTAGCATTCCAAGCTTGGTAATTTGTATGATTAGTCACAACCTGAACCCTTAAGGTTAGTGAATTTTAAGGAGCTTCACAAATTGTCTGTCAAGGGAATTTTTAGGATATGTGATTGAGCTGTAAGCAATGAAGGAAATAGATGAATTCAGAAAGGTGAAGTGACAATACCAAACTTTGATTTAGTCTTATGAGGATGTTTTCAAGGAACCACAAGAACTACCCCCTAAAAGGAGTTGTGACCACACCATACTTGTGAAAGAAGGATCAAATCCACCTAATGTCAAACCATACAGGGTTCCTCATCATCAAAAGGAGGAGATGGAGAAACAGATACACAAGCTATTGGAATCCTCAATTATCAGGCATAGTGCTAGCCCATATGCCTCTCCTACAATCCTTGTCAAAAAAAAATTGCTCTTGGAGGCTCTATATTGACTATAGGAAATTGAATGCCCAAACTATAAAAATAAGTACCCTATACCAGTCATAGAGGATTTGCTTGATGAGTTGCATGGAGTTGTAGTTTTTAGCAAATTGGACCTGAGATCTGGCTATCACCAAATTAGGATGAGCATTGTGGATATAAGTAAAACTACATTCAGTACTTATCTAGAACATTATGAGTATCTTGTTATGCCCTTTGGCCTCACTAATGCCCCAGCTACTTTCTAGTCCTTAATGAACAACATCTTCTCCAAGTATCTAAGGAAGTTCATTCTTGTGTTTTTCAATGATATTCACATATACAGCAAGGGAGAAAGGGAGCATAAGGAACATCTTGTTATTGTCCTAGACTTCTCGAGGCAACATTAACTCTTTGCAAAATTGATGTGTGATTGCTACACCCCAAGGAGTAGCCACAGATCCTAGTAAAATTAGTGCCATCAATGATTGGCCTAGACCTCGAGGATGTGTCTCAATTGAGGAGCTTTTGAGGTATGATAGGCTATTATAGGAGGTTTGTCGGGAATTATGGGATTATCTGCAGACCACTTCATGGATATGTTGAAGAAAGGAGGGTTTGAATGGAAGGACCCTTAGGATGAAGCTTTTGAGAAGTTGAAATGCGTCTAACCATAGCTCCAGTGTTGGCATTGCGATTTTTCGAAGTCATTACCCTAGAAACTGATCCTAGTGGGACTGTAACTGGAGGAGTGTTAATGCAAAAAGGAAGGCTCATTGCAGATTTTAGCAAAACCTTGGGAGTTAGGTTAGCCTCTTTATCCACTTATGACAGGGAAGCAATGGCTATCATATAATCATTAAAAAGATAGAGGCACTATTTCTTGGGAACTCAATTAGTAATTGAAACAGACCAAAAAAGCTTGAAGTTCGTGACTGGACAAAAGGTTTCAGAAGGATTTCAAGGCAAATTGATGTTGAGGCTATTGGAATTCAATTATGTTATTGAGTATAAGAAGGGGAAAGAAAACAAGGTTGCTGACGCCTTATCAAGAAAAGGAGCAAAAACAATGGCCATCTCAATGGTAGTGCCTAGTTGGATGGAGACAGTAGTGAATAGCTATATCAATTATGCACATTGCAAGGAGCTAATGGAGCAGTTATCTCTAACCCCCAACCCTGAATCCCATTACACTTACCACTCAGGGGTCCTTAGATACAAGGGCAAGATTTATGTAGGCAATGACATTGAGTTGATGCATAATATCATAAGCTCACTCCACACTTCATCTATTGGAGGACATTCAGGAATGGTAGCAACATATCAGAGAGTGAAGAACCTATTCTACTAGGTTGGAATGAAGATGGACGTTCATACTTTTGTCAAGGAATGTGATGTCTGTCAGCGTTCAAAGGTTGAACATTGTCAGTATCCAGGGCTACTAGAACTATTACCAATTCCTAACATGGCATGGACCCATATCTCCATGGATTTCATTGATGGTATGCCTAATTCCAAAGGAAATGAGGTTATCTTTGTAGTAGTTGATAGATTCACAAAATATGCCCACTTTGTCCCATTATCTCACCCCTATTCAGTTCAGTCAGTCATTCAGGCCTTCATTGATAACATCTTCAAATTGCATGGGTTTCCGGTGGCCATTGTATCAGATAGAGACATGATATTCACTAGTAAACCTTGGCAAGAGTTATTCAAGTCCTTGAAGGTGCGGCTGAGGTTTAGTACGCCTTATCACCTACAATTAGATGGACAAACTGTGAGGGTTAATCAGTGTGTAGAATCTTATTTAAGATGCATGGCGATGCTTGAACCCAAGAAGTGGGTATCCTGGTTAACCCTTGTGGAGAGGTGGTACAATACCACCTTCCACATTGCTCTAAAATTATCTCCATTTGAGGCATTATATGGGTTTCCTCCCTCTCTAATCAATGAGATAGCTATGCCAAGACTTGAGGATAATGAAGCTAGAAATTTTCTGGAAGAAAAATAGATTATGTTGAATAGACTGAAGGACAACTTAGCACAAGCTCAATCGAGGATGAAGAAATATGTTGATTTGAATAGAAGTGAGAGACAATTGGCAGAAGGAGACATGGTTTATGTAAAAATGTAACCTTACAAAACAACTTCATTTGGTCTCAAACAGGCACTAAAGCTCACCAGCAAGTTTTATGGTCCTTTTGGAGTTCTGCAAAGAATTGGCAAAGTGGCTTATTGATAGCAACTACCGCAAGATGTAGGAATGCACACAGTTTTCCACATGACTTAGCTCAAGAAGCACTATGGTCCAAATGAAGTTCCTAGTCCTGATTTGCCACTGGTGGGAGAAGATGGGAAAATAAAAACTGAACCAATGTAAGTGATTGAAACCAGAGCCATGCCTAGAAACAATACCTTGGTGACGCAGTGAAGGATTGCGGGAAGGCTACGATAGCACAAAACAAAAAAATTTCCGTGCAACCAAGGAACCTCCGCTAGTAATAGATCACGAGATTACCACTAGACGCGTCGACTTGTAGCGGAAGTAAAGTTAATGTAGCGAGTTGATGCGGTCGTATTCGTACTCATCACGCGTCTTCTTCTCCGAGTAGTCGTCCTCGCGTATTCTCCTATGAGTAGTCGTACTTGCCGCGCGTTTGCTTCTCCGAGTAGTTGTACCGCGCGTTTGCTCCTCCGAGTGGTCGTACTGAGTTACGGATCGTCCTAGTGCTGATGCTTCGCAACAATACCTCCAAGGTATCCACACGTACAGGGCAAGGGCACCACGTGCTAGAGTGCTAGCACCGGCGGCGTGGTTGAGGAAGGCGTGGCTATTAGGGTTTCGAGAAGTTCTTCTCAAGATCATCACACCCCTTGCCACTGCCCCTCTATTTATAGGCATCCATAATGGGTCTCAAACTTGAGGCCCATTAGGAACTCGTAGCCTACAAGAATTTGGATCACTATCCAAATCAAATCCTAGCTCTTTAAGTGTGCGACCCTATAGGTTCTTGTGTAATCGGTTGTGACTCGGAAACTCTTTTCCGACCACTAGTCGTTAGCGGTACATAGCAGCACATAACGATTCCCAAACACACATAGAATATATCGGACGAACCTTAATGCAATATGATCTACGACCATGTCTATATCACTAATGACCAGCTCGTATCTCTATACGACCAGTTCATATCTGGACTCGACCAATTCGTAACTCCTTACGACCAGGTTTAGACCACTTAGTGACCATGTTCGACCAGCCTACGACCAGCTCGTATCTCCATACGACTAGTCTGTATCTGATCAAACTGAAAGACATTCTCGTGTATTCTCCCTTTGCCTCACGTTGTCCGGTTGAACTCCAGATGAGATGTTGTATCATCTATGGACTATTCAATACTTTCTCGATCAAGTGTCGAAAAACTTCATGTGGTCGACACTTCGACCACTAGTGGCATGGCCATGCACTTTCTTTATCCGATCACAACGAGGGGCCCAAAGACATCTCTCCTGTTATGTTAGGAGGGGCAAATCTCATATCCGACCAGTCACATCCCTCCGTATATTTTATAGCATACCCGAAAGCTACCTTTATAACTACCCAGTTACGAGTAGCGTTTGGCAATCCCTAATAGTGCTACTACACATGTAGGAAACCATGCTGATCTCAGGTCTAAGTATTATACATCATCATTGCTTGAGACCAACTAATGATACAAAGAATCATAACAATCTCAATAGTGTCTCAAGTTTGGTCTTTTCCAACACCATGTTCTCTAACATGTGTCCATATTATTGATTTGATATCTCCATATCTATGACTTGTGAAATATAGTCATCAACCAATACATATGCTAGTCTATTCATATGTGTTCTCATATGTTTTCGACCAGAGAACATTTAAGAATAATCATCACAGAAATATACAGTTTCACAATCAAGTCACATACTTGATAATAAATATTATTGATATTATTCTAGGAACAAGATAACATATTATCCAATGTTATGAACATAATGAAATATAATCATCCTTATGACTGCCTCTAGGGCATATTTCCAACACGCAGTGGCTTGTTCAATGGGTAAATCTACCACCCGAAAATGCATCATGGGAGGATGCTGATTTTATCAAGAGTATCTTCCCAGAATTCTATTCACGCACTATTCGGTCTTGGTTTCCAGATTCACACACTTGAGGGCAAGTGTTGATTTGAGGGGGGAGAAATGTTAGAATTCTAGTTCTAACTTCAAACCTTTGGAGAAGACAGGAGATTCAATGGGTGAAACGTTATGATGATTAGACAATTCAGATGGCTTGATACCCTTTCAAGTGAAGATCGACACACTGAGAGAGTTGGAGTATTAACTGTTTACGTTATTTTGGTGTTGATTATGAGGAACAGTAGTTAGTGTGGGTGAAAACCTGTTTAACTGAATGTAATTTCATTTTACTTCGTACAACTATGTACTATTCTATAAACCTGGAAAAATAGAATAGAAATGGCATAAAGGAATTATTCCATATCTCTAGGCTAGTTCTTAGTAGTAGAGTCTTCTGTTCTTCCACTCCCCTTTCGAGATCCATCTTTGAAGGATCTAACAGCTCAACCTCAATCTGGACCGTGATGGGTTCTGTATCTGGGCCGTATCACAATCCAGGGAGTCCAATTATGGCTCACTCAAATCAAACACAAACTAACACAAGTACTAGCTTCTAGAGTACGAGCAAAACCTAGCCGCCGATAGGAGCTTGGCCACCAACCTCCGCCGCCGGCCCTGTCTCCTCCTCTACGACATTATTGCCGGCGTTGAGTGGGCAGAAGATTTGTGGGTTTGAAGAAGTAATTTTATATTTCATTAGTCCTTTTGTATTTGTAGGACCGGAAAGACGACTAGGGGGTGAATAGGCGCTTTCACAACTTTCTCGTCTAAATCAAATTCAACACGAACTTTACTCCTTTAGCTATGAAAGCTAGGAAGATCAGTAAGTGCACAGTGGAAGCCTTGTGCTGAATTCGATAACCCCAATAACCACACGACACAAAAGTGGAGACTTAATCTCAAAGGGCGATCTGGCACAGCGGTCCGACCGCCACAGGCGATCGACCGACGGCTAACGAGCGATCGGACCGGCTACTAATCGGCGGTCGGACGGTCGGCAATGATTCGACCGCGATCAATGTCTGAAAACACGGCGGTCGGACCGCCGTTGTAACACCGGTCGACCGGTTGATCGAATCGAAAAATCAATCCCAAATCCAAAACGAAATTTGATCCAACTTTTGATTCAACCAATGAAACTTGACCAAATTTCGAGCACTCCTCCCTAATGATATTAGAGACCTATTTCTAGCGACGATCCTTCAGATCCACTTCGCAGAATCGATCTCTCAAGGATTAAACAAAGAAGTGCACAAACCCTAGAAATATGAAAATCTTTGATTCAAGACTTGCTTGTGGGGTTGATGGTCTAGATGATTCTAGGAGTACTCCCACACATCAAAGCAAGACAAAGTGGGTCAATAGACCAAGTTTAACCACTTGAATCAAGGAAGCACCAAATTCATCCAAAATAAGAGAAGAACACAACAAAGGAGACAAATGATCTCTCAAGCAAGCATCACAAGATTGATTGATCTCACAAGATGCTTACAAAGCCACTCCCTCAAGGAGGACAAGAGCTCACCAAGGAGCAACCACAATCTCTCCCTCTCTTCCTCTCCAAACCCTAACCCTAGAAAAAGGAAGGGGAAACCAAATGAATGCCTCAAGGGGTTTTCCATCTCCCCCTTTTCTATTTATACTAGAGGGCTAGGGTTTCACTTTTGGGACCACTTACACATGGGACCCACACACATAACTATTGAACCAATCGCCTGCTTCACCACGTGTAGGTTGATCAGCGGTTCTCATCACGTCGCCAAGCCTCTCTTGTCCGAATCCCATCGGAACCTTCCAGAGACTCGCACCGATATCCGCACCACCTGATCCAACCAGCTGTACCGAACCACCCGTTCGATCCATCTTGCCCATCCTGCACCATGCTTGAGTCACACGACCTCACCCGGTATCCATGATCGTTCTGGACCTCAGCTCTCCAAGCGTAGTCCCGTTCCACTCACCGTTGACGTCGTTGACCTGCAAGCCACCTGCATAGCAATAGACAAACAAACCGTTTCCGAGAACAAGTTCTTCACAACTTGACCCACGTTAGCTCCGCAATGCAATATACAACAATAAAGCATTGATAACCATACATAAAACACCATCAAAGCACATCAATGCAAACTTGGCTAACGTCCAAGTCAACTCCGGTCTGACCGCCCCACAAGGCCGGTCCGACCGATTTCAGGCCGGTCGGACCGCTCCCACAACGGCGGTCGGACCGGTCAAAAAGACTTAGCCAAAAATTCAGCCCGAAATTCCGAAACCTTCTGGAAATTTCAACTGAATAGAACTTTTGACTGGGAGCTCCAAAAATGATGGGACCACATCCAGGAGACTCCCCTCACTTGCCTACACAACCTATTTTTGGCTCAGCTCCAAAAACCAAATTTTAATATGGCGGTCGGACCGGCCACCATGGCCGGTCGGACTCCTCCACGGGCGGTCTGACCGCCCGACACAACCGGTCAGACCGCCTGTGGTCTGACAGCCTTGGAGCAAACCCGAAAACGCGAGATTTTGCAAACCAACAAAGCCATTGCCAATTGACTCATCATCCTGAGATCGTGCACATATCCCCACGATATCCACAATCTCCCCCTTGATGAACACATTGGCAATTCTCCAGAAAATGTGTTTTTTCAAATTGAAAAGTAAAACAAAACGTCGTTTTCGCATAAAGGCACAACTTGGTCCATAAGCAAGAAAAAAGCCTAGGAACCGACCAAGCTGGCTTCAGAATAGTATAGGCAAGTGAGATAAGGCAATGAAAGCACAAAAGGATTTAAATTCCAGAAAGTAGCCAAAAAACTCACTTAGGTCCATATGAAAGACAAAATATTCTATTTGACCTTTGATCATTGTGAGTCTTCTTCAATAGCAATTAAAGTCAGAAAAAGGCAATAAGACCCAGAGACTCAACTCACTATGATCACAAATTTTCAAAAGGCTCATATTTTTTGTTTGTGTGTTCTTTTATGTAAAACCAGTATTTTCTTCCATCCTTCTCCCCCTTTGACAATGAATTCATCAAGATGCAAGGGAAAAGAGAAAGAAGATGAAATGACTTTATTTGAAATTTAACAAAAGGAGCCATGACCATTATCGAAGTAGACAGTACAAGAATTATACCAAGCCATATAAGGTGAAGAAACTATATTCAATCATGGCAAAACATGTACTGCAAAGCTAAAACCAAGTTAGCAGAAATATGAGATTAAAAGAATGAATACCATGAAAAGTTGCTCAATATCATAGTTTCACTAAAAGCAACCAAGAATGAGTCAAGCCATGTCTATAAGGAAAAAGAGACTCAAAATAAGAACTGAGGTATTTTGAGCATTAAGAGTATTCTTTTGAAGCAAAACTCAAGCACTTAGCATTTTGAGCATTTTCTAAAAAGGATTTTTCCACTGTGCTAGATCTCAAGCCTTGCCGCGACCATCTCAAGCGATAAGCTTAAAAGAGTGGTCTAGGTCATCCAAAACTCCCCCTGAGTTCATGCCTAGTGCAATGGCAAGCCGTCTCATGAGAAAGGATTGGTGAGATCAGTTTATTCGCACAGAAAATCTCATTTTTCATTTGCTTGACTTAAGAAGATAAAAAGCTCGTTTTCATCTCAAAATAAGTTCAAGACTCAATTCAACCTATAAGACATGGCAGGAATCATAAGAGGATCACTAGAGCAAAACTAGTCACAAGATGCAACAAGACATGATTTGATTCTAATTGCTCACAGATATAAAGCTAGCAAGGCAAAAGCTGAGCTAAACAAGAAGAGCCATAAAAGAAGTCTAGCAGACTATCACTTGAAATGGCAAGGTATAGAGTATGAAATCAAGTCAAACGAGGATAATAATCAAAGCTCCACACGTTTTATTTTGCAATGCAAGACATTTGAAATAAAAATGCATTATGATACAATGAATGCAAAAAGAGCAAATTCCCTCAAAACATCCATGCCTCAGTACTGGGATTTGAGATAAAAGATCTAGGTGTCCAGTACTGAGATGGACGATGCCTGGGAATAGCAAAAGAAGCAGCAAAAAGATGATTAGGCACAAAATCATACGAATGCCCACGAGCACCACCTGGACCTCTCCAAAACGATCTACCAAAAGACCGATACTCCCCCTGTCTAGGTGCTACCCGAGGTCTATCCTCACGATATCCAAAGCCAAACTGCTGCCTGGACCCACCAGAAGAGTCAACAAGGTTCTCTACAAACCTAGGCCTATATGTGGTACGCTGAATAGGCTGCCTGGCTCTAGAGACTACAGCTGAAGAAGAGACTCCTCTAATGGATCTCAAAGTGCTCACTCTCTCTTTCCTCTCAATCTTTGCTCTCCGAAAGCAAAACTCAACAGTGTGGCCCTCTTTCTTGCAGAAGGTGCAATGATACTTGACCTTTTGAGGGTCCGTCAGTGAAATGAAGCACCTTTCTTGCTAGAAAGAGTTTGAGCAGAACCTACAGATTTAAAAGCAACCTTTGAAGTCTTAGAAGGTTCTTGCTCACACAAACCACTTTTCACAACTCTAGCAGTCTTTGGTGGGTGATTCTTGGAAAGCTCTAGGGACTTAAAACCTAGGCCACTGTTTGTCACACTCACCTTGGATTGATCTAGAATCAAGTTGAGTTTCTTTTTCCCACTAGAAAACTTCTCAAGAGTCATTTTGAGGTAATCGTTCTCTTTTGCCAAAACTCCACAATTGGAGCACTTTTTAGAATCGATTGCCTCAACATGTTTGCTCTTAAGAAGGTCCACTTCCACTTCCAGAGCCTTACAAGACACACAATAGGACTCCCCAATCCTATTTAACTGCTCCTTAAATTTGACTCTAAAAGCCTCTTGTATCTTACCAATAACAGATTCAACTTCAGCATGCAATATACAAGAGGAAGAATCAATGACTTTCTTGGAAGCAGTAAGAGACATAGATCTTTCAATTTTAGCTTTCTCTTCAAGAGTCTTGTTTAAAGCTTCAATCTCAATTGTAAGTTTAGGACAATTTTCACAAGATGCAGCTCTAGAGTAAACGACCATTTCGGTCAATTCTTGCATTTTAATCCTATTGTTCTTACAATGAGAGCAAGTGTGACTAGCATCAAATTTTTGCAATTCTTTTAAAGAGCTCTCCAGTTTTAATTCTAACAAAGCACAATTTAAGCAAGTTAACGGAATAGCATCTAAAGCAGTCACACCAAGCGGAATGGCATCCATGCAAACAGAACTAGACTTGAGAGATTTTAGTTCGACAAGAGCATTTTTCAATTGCTTTTCAACAGAGGAATGAGCATAATTTAAGCTTGACAATTCATTAAGCAAGCTAGAGCATGATTCACAGAAATCATCAGGATTAATGGATTTGAGCCTAACAACTTCTAGGTTCAAATTATCAATCATAGTATCCTGTTTCTTAATCAATTTAACTTGCTTATGCATTTTTTGTTCAGCAAGCACTAAAGCCCTTTTCATGTCGGGAAGTGAAGGGCATACCTCATCGGGATCACTAAAAGGATCCTCGCTGTTGGAGGAGTCGCTGTCGTGGCTGTTCTTAGCCATGAAGCACATGCCTGTGAAATCACGCGCCTTCTTCTTGCCACGGGAGTCACTCCTGTCGTCCTCCGCCTCTGAGTCCACATCATCCATGCTCACATCCTCTAGAGTTTCAAGGACTCGGCTGACAAACTTGCGATAGTTTGTCTTCTTGGACTTAGCATCCCTCGCTTGAGGATGCCTTTCTGACTCCTTCTCCTCCTTGCCCTTCAGCTTGGGGCATCTAGAGCGAATGTGGTTCGGCTCACCACATTCAAAGCATGTGATAGGTCCACCTCTCCTCCTACTCCTCACATTGTTGTAAGCTCTCGTGAATTTGGTGGATAGGAGGGCTAAATCATCTTCAGGTAGTCTCTCAAGTTGCTCATCGCTCAAAGAATGCAAAGCAGACAAAGAAAAGCCAGATGAGCTAACATCAAAAGAATCAGAATATCTACCCTTAGATTTGTCGACCACTAAAGCCATCGAATCTGTCATGGGGAGACGCGAGATAAAATCAATCTCATGCGTCTTCAACCTAGAGTAAAGCTTATCCATCGTAAGCTCACTCATGACAGTGTTGTCATTGATGGCAGTGATCTTCATCCCCCAGACCTTCACATCCAAAGCACCCAAAAGCTGGCGTGCATTTTCAGACTCAGAAAATACAAGATCAACAGCGCGGAGATCATGAAGAATTTTAGAAAATCTCCCCCACAGCTCATCTAAAGATTCACCAGGTCTTTGCTCGATCTTGGAGTATGCTTTCTTTAGCTGGTTCTGTCTCACTTCCTTGATCGCAGTGGACCCCTCGTGATAATCACAAAGAGTCCGCCAGATCTCATGAGCAGACAGCAAATGGGCGACACGCTCAAAACTCCGATCGACTAAGGCCTTGAATCAAAAAATTCCGAGCCCTGCTGTTGTTCTCCACATCTGGAGTGATCAAATTGTCATCTACCGCACGACATAAGGGTTTTTCACCTTAAGCCAAATTGCGTGCCCTTGAGCCTCGATGTAGGCTGCATTCGGCCTTCCAAAAGCAAAATCAACTCCATCAAAAACATGTGGCCTGATTGAATATCTGTTAGTCGCCATGGCTCCAAAGACCGGTTAAGATCTATGAGAAGAGCTAACCGGCTCTGATACCACTTGTAGGACCGGAAAGGCGACTAGGGGGGGTGAATAGGCGCTTTCACAACTTTCTCGTCTAAATCAAATTCAACACGAACTTTACTCCTTTAGCTATGAAAGCTAGGAAGATCAGTAAGTGCACAGTGGAAGCCTTGTGCTGAATTCGATAACCCCAATAACCACACGACACAAAAGTGGAGACTTAATCTCAAGGGCAGATCTGGGCACAGGCGGTCTGACCGGCCACCAGGGGCGGTCTGACCGACGGCTAACGAATGATCGGACCGGCTACTAATCGGCGGTCGGACGGTCGGACGCCGTTCGACCCGCAAGACAATGATCGAACACGGGTGGTCGGACCGCCGCTGTAACACCGATCGACCGGTTCGATCGAATCGAAAAATCAATCCCAAATCCAAAACGAAATTTGATCCAACTTTTGATTCAACCAATGAAACTTGACCAAATTTCGAGCACTCCTCCCTAATGATATTAGAGACCTATTTCTAGCGACGATCCTTCAGATCCACTTCGCAGAATCGATCTCTCAAGGATTAAACAAAGAAGTGCACAAACCCTAGAAATATGAAAATCTTTGATTCAAGACTTGCTTGTGGGGGTTGATGGTCTAGATGATTCTAGGAGTACTCCCACACATCAAAGCAAGACAAAGTGGGTCAATAGACCAAGTTTAACCACTTGAATCAAGGAAGCACCAAATTCATCCAAAATAAGAGAAGAACACAACAAAGGAGACAAATGATCTCTCAAGCAAGCATCACAAGATTGATTGATCTCACAAGATGCTTACAAAGCCACTCCCTCAAGGAGGACAAGAGCTCACCAAGGAGCAACCACAATCTCTCCCTCTCTTCCTCTCCAAACCCTAACCCTAGAAAAAGGAAGGGGAAACCAAATGAATGCCTCAAGGGGTTTTCCATCTCCCCCTTTTCTATTTATACTAGAGGGCTAGGGTTTCACTTTTGGGACCACTTACACATGGGACCCACACACATAACTATTGAACCAATCGCCTGCTTCACCACGTGTAGGTTGATCAGCGGTTCTCATCACGTCGCCAAGCCTCTCTTGTCCGAATCCCATCGGAACCTTCCAGAGACTCGCACCGATATCCGCACCACCTGATCCAACCAGCTGCACCGAACCACCCGTTCGATCCATCTTGCCCATCCTGCACCATGCTTGAGTCACACGACCTCACCCGGTATCCATGATCGTTCTGGACCTCAGCTCTCCAAGCGTAGTCCCGATCCACTCACCGTTGACGTCGTTGACCTGCAAGCCACCTGCACAGCAATAGACAAACAAACCGTTTCGAGAACAAGTTCTTCACAACTTGACCCACGTTAGCTCCGCAAAGCAATATACAACAATAAAGCATTGATAACCATACATAAAACACCATCAAAGCACATCAATGCAAACTTGGCTAACGTCCAAGTCAACTCCGGTCTGACCGCCCCACAAGGCCGGTCCGACCGATTTCAGGCCGGTCGGACCGCTCCCACAACGGCGGTCGGACCGGTCAAAAAGACTTAGCCAAAAATTCAGCCCGAAATTCCGAAACCTTCTGGAAATTTCAACTGAATAGAACTTTTGACTGGGAGCTCCAAAAATGATGGGACCACATCCAGGAGACTCCCCTCACTTGCCTACACAACCTATTTTTGGCTCAGCTCCAAAAACCAAATTTTAATATGGCGGTCGGACCGGCCACCATGGCCGGTCGGACTCCTCCACGGGCGGTCTGACCGCCCGACACAACCGATCGACCGTGTGTGGTCCGACGACCTTGAGCAAACAAACCAGCGAGATTTTGCAAACCAACAAAGCCATTGCCAATTGACTCATCATCCTGAGATCGTGCACATATCCTCACGATATCCACATTATTTTTTCTGGACCAAGTTATTCTAGTTTTTTTTACAGCTTATGTGCTGGATTTCTTTTACCCGTGATGAGTTTTGCTATATCAACTCACCTAGATGACGATGGTGGCGTTTACACCAAAAATTGACACCGGGTCAAGTTGGTTTTAAATAAATCATCTTTGATTTTTTTTTTCCGACGAACAATATCGCTACCGAGGCGTAGGTCCTACATGTCAATGGAGATCATCGACTTTCCACTTTGGTGTTTGTCGGTAATCAAGGCACCGTTGCAACATACAGAGCCGATGGTGAGGAAGATAAAGAAATCCAGAATGTTCATCGACCCAAGGATTATGTTGATATTTTGTCCGTCTACGGGCTTTAATGCAAAAGTTGAGTACTTACGTACTTTACTCATTGAGTTATTATTAATATAAATAAGAGGTTTTTTTCTTCTAAAAAACTAACTTCCAGAGTAAATCGGATTTCTACCGAAGGGGAGTGCTTACTGATACCAGATGCCCTATGTGTGGCCGATTGGATGAAGATGGAGGACTTCTATTTCTGAAATGTAAGAAAGCTCAGCTTTGCTGGAGATTAATGCAACTAGAAGATGTCGGACTGAAACCCGTCCAGTGCATCTCGGCCATTCATGTGTTGGATGAAATTTGGCTTCTCAAGGAAGAGGTAAGGCTTCAGGTACTTATCTTCCTGCGGTGTTGGTGGAAAGCACGAAATAAAATCAATTCAGGTGAAGGAACTTGTGAAGAGGTGATATATGTCTATTGCCATGTCAATGACTTCAATCAAGGCGCATCTACAACCAAACAAAAATGTGCTGAGATCAAGGCCTAGGAAGAATTGGTCTCCACCAAGTGGTTCTGGGTTCTTCGGTTGCTCATGTTTGGACTCAGGATTTTCCTGAGTTTATTGGTAGAATGGTGAGCAGCGATTTGGCTGCTTCATCTGAGTAATGAGAACTTGTTTCTGATTTTTTTTTTCTTTTTTTTATTTAAAAAAAAGCAAGTTAGGGTTCCTCGCCCACAAAAGAAATCAATCCAACTCTCGGATGGATCTCCACTCTATATGCCGGTCCAGTAGTGGGGAGGAGGGCGAGGACGACGAGTACGCTAGTTGCCACCTCCACATTGGATTTTTTTTTTTTACTGCTTGTGGTTTCTTCTGATACTGTATTGCTTAGGTGCTAATGATTAAGCAAAGCTAATCGTAAGTATTAGGGTAGTGGCTATTGTCACTGCTACCAAGCAAGTTGCTCCAACCGTCACGCGAGCATGTTAGAGTACAATACATATTTGGTAGGATAGAGTCCAATTGGGATTACAATCCCTTGTACCATCTTGCCCCCCAAGTCTTGTACCTCTATATATACCGCCCAAGAGGCTCAATGCAATACATCCAATTCCACCCAAATCCATCTTCCTTCATGGTATCAGAGCAGTTGCACGGTCGCACCATTGCCGTCACTATTGGCCCCCTCTTGGCGCCCTCTCAGTTTCCTCCTACGTGGTCGTGCAGATCCATGGCGCACCCCTACTACGTGTGGCACGGACCAATGGATTTACGGGGAGCGGGTCAATCCTTCCATCTGTTCAGAAATATACGATGTTGTAAAAGATATACAGTTAATTTTTTTTAACTTTGACCACTAATATATAATTTGTATTGATCATGGATGTGGTGTATGGGTGGATGTGAATACGGACGGACAATTGTGCACAATGGAAAGGATCCAAATATTTTTTTAGATGCTAGTACTATATATTTATCTCTCCAAGCATATTACTCAACTATGAAAATATGATTAGCAAACTGCACTTACAGTTTACTTAATCAGGCAGTGGTTTTTGACCAAACAACATGCCTTTAGGCACGTCGCACGCCAGTTGCCTGATTAGGTAAAAAAAAAAAAAAAAATCAAAACTGCATATTCCTTTACTTTTTATTACACACATTTGTCTCCTGGTGGGTGGACCTCGATGGACCGTTGTAACGTCTCAAAATTTAGCTTTTCAAAAATCTTTTGAGTAGTTTAGGTCACTAGAAAATTTCACCAATTTTATTTGAATTAATAAAGCTTAATTGGAATTTTTCTAAATTAAAAATATTTAATTTGACTAATATAAACATCAATTAAATAAAAATATATTTTATTTGACTTCCTTGTGTTCCCAAGAATTTTCTGGTATTTTTGAGGATTTTTCTGGATTTGTTTGCTATTTATTCTATCTTATTGATTTATTACCTTTTATTTAAATTCCGAATTTCTGTTTTTCTCTCTCCTGCCCACGTGTACAGTACCCGATCAGCACTGTTTGCATGCATGCTACAGTATCTCGGTACGGTTCACGTGATTTTCGCAACCGAGCCGAACTGCTAGCCGAACGAACTCGTACGCGATTCGTTTTCTGATTCAAACTTCAAATATCAATATCTTTTCGCTCGGTGCATATAAATGCGAACCGTCTGCGCTCACGCGTCCGTCTCGACATCCTCTTCTAATCCCCTGATTTGCTTTCCTCCGAATCGATCTGTATTCAACGCAGTTCGCGGAATACGGTGTTCGTCCAACCGGCCTTCTCCAGCGAGTTTCTCCTCCGTCCGACGTCCGCCGACCGAACCGTCTGTGGCGTTGGGTTCGCGTCGTCGTGCTCTACGTCATGGTACTAGCCCCTTCACCCGAAGTTCGCCGGAGTTCCGCCGTCCGTCGTATCCCAACCGTATTCTTCGCGTATTCTACTTCCTCGGTGAGTATTTCTCAAATCCGACCGCACCATTGCGTCCGGCTCGTCGTTTCCTTTCCGTTTTGACCCTTCGCCGCCGTCGCGCCACCACCGGCCGCCGGCCACCCTGTGCGCCACCGTTCCTGTGCACTGTAGCAAGTTCATCTACTGATTGTTTGTTGCCATGTTAGTTTTCCAGTAGATGGCTTCCAACGTTTTGCTCTCCAGTACGTGTATCTTGTTTGATCGACTCCTTTGTTACGTTGATTCGTTGCCCCTTCCTTCTTCTTTTCCATATAGGTATATGTATATACAGTACGTACGAGGTGCATGTCTCTCCTCTGTTGATCCTTCTCTGGTAATTATTTCTTTGTTTCTTGCTTGCCATCTCATGCTAAAACTATGTCATGCGAGGCCACCTGCTTGCACCATACTCCAACGTGTAGCGATATGTTGGTTCATCTGCTCTGTTGACATCTTTTTGTTCTTCTCTGGTGTGTGGGCCTACATGCTACATATCATCCAATCAGTATATATATCACGGATCAAACTCTTTCTTTTTATCAACTTAGCCCCACTTGTCATCCACAACACCCAAGCCCATATATATATATATATATATATATATATATGCACGTACAGATGCATGTATGCATGTAACATCCCAATTTTCAGAGCTTTCAAAATCCTTTGATTAGTTAGTAGGAAGAAAATTCACCATCTGGATTTATTTGAATTTAATTTAAAAGCTTAATATTGGACTTTGTGTAACAAACAATATAATATGAATATTTCCAACATGGACAATAGTCAAAACTATTTTATTTGGATTCTATGAGCTTGGTTGTATTTTCTAGAATTTTCTGGAATTTTTCCAAGTTTATTTGCTATTTTCCATTGCTTATTTGGATTTCTGGTATTTTATTAAAAAGAAAAGCTATTTTAAATCTCCAAATAGTAGTTGGGCGAATTCCTTCGCCGATCCTGTTCATCTCACCGATCCTTCGTGCCGTTCGATCGATTTGGACGCTTGGATCTCGCGCGCGTCTCTCTCCTCCACGCTCCGTTAAACCTCGGTAGTTGGATCGCGGCGGACGACCAGATCTCCGTCTCACGCGCGCCTCGCCTCATCCACGACGCGTGGGCCCGCCGAGGTCGTCTGCCCCGACCCGATCTTCTTCGTCTCAGCGTGAACGCGCGCGTCCCGCCATTTTCGCGTCGTCGAGCTCCGTCCGACAAATTTGCAAACGGCCCCGATTCTTCGCGCGGACGACGCCTTCCAGAAGCCCTCACCTCCCCGGACTCTTTCAAACATGTTTGAGTTCAAATCCGCCGCCTCTACCCCGTTTTCTTCGCGCGTTCGTTTCGGACTCCGTTGAACCCCGCCGCCATCTCGCCACCCCAGTCCACCCCAGGGCCTATAAATAGGTCCCAGGGATCGCCAGCACCTCCGTTTACCAGATCCGCCACCCACCTCACCCCAAGAGCCCTAGCGCCGCCGCGGTTTAAGAATTGGGTTTCGGTCACCGAAACCCTAAAACTTCGATTGCGCCGCCGCCGGTGACGCCCTGCCTCCGTGGAGCCCGTCGCCAAGTCCGCCGTCCCCAGACCTACCTCCAGCTACCACCCACGCCGCCTGGACCTCACCGGAGTAGCCACCCGACAAAACCCGAACGTCTCCGCCGCTTCGAGCTCGCCGCCGGCCACCTCCGTCGCCCACTTGTGCCTAGACCAGTACCATAAGATTCGCAACAGAGAGAGCTTCCCGGTGGTGCCATCCACTCGCCGGCGATCACCGCCATGGCCGTTGCGGTCGGTCAGAGCCGCCGCGGCGTTGTCGTCGTCCGACGTGGACGCCAGATCGACCCACCACCTCACTCTCTCGCAGCGTGTTAGCCGCGTGGGCGCCGCGTCAGCGCCACGCGCACGGGCGCGCCAGCTCAGCCCGACCAGATCCACAGAGGCTCGGTGGACCTGGTCCACCGTGGGCCGTGTCCCTGACGTGTGGGCCCCACACGTCAGGATTTCTTTTTATTTATCTTTTCCGGTTTTCCTAGGGCTGACGTCATGCTGATGTCATGCTTGCGCAATAATCCGATTTTTCTATTGAGAAATAATTCGGAATTCCAATAAATCCTATTTTTAGGGTTTTCTTTTGTTTCAAACTTTGAAACCTCATAACTTTTGCATCCTAACTCCAAATCCATCCATTCAAATTTCTAAATTTGTATAAAATCAAGATCTATCTATTGGAGATTTTTAATTATTTTATTGGAGTTAATTGCTTCTGTTATTTATTTATTCTTGTTGTTTGCTTCGTTACGAGTAGACTTCGACGATACTTCTGGAGGGTTTGAGGAAGAAGGAGCTTTCCAAGACCAAGACCAGCACCTGAACCTATTCCAAGGCAAGCTATACCCTTGACCATCTTGATTCCCAGTTTGCTAAAAGTATTTTAATTCAAATTATTGCATCTTAATTCAAGTATTTATTTAAATGTTTTGGGTGTAGTAGTTAATTCCATATTGTTATGCCTTCCTTGTATAATTGTTATGCCCTGATCCTTTGTCACCCTGGTTGATATTTAGTTGGTAAATATTGTAGCACCAACGTGGGTTGGTTAGTGCGATTAGATTGCTTAGCCATGCCACGAATCACCATGTCATGTGAGACTGCAGTTATTAAACCTGACTAAGTGAATATGCAATCGTGTGGTAAAATCTGTGTGTCTTGTGTCTTTGTTATGGCATGTGTTGCACTTAATCAATGGGTGGTAAAAGGATTTAGACCGAGGCATGTGGTGGATCTGTGTGAAATGGTGGATGTGTGGCTGTGTGCATGGGAGCTAATCTGTGTGGCATAGTTAGCAAATGGTAGTCTTGCCTTGGTAAATTAAGGACCTCACCATGTGTGCCATTGAACTGAGCCTATCTGTACAACCACATGTCTGTTTTGAGACGGGCCTAGCATAGTACGATGCGGATCCGAAATGCTTTGTTATGGTTAGTGCTAGCTACACTAATTATATCTTGTGGGTAAAGTGTACAACTCTGCAGAGTATAAAATGATCTATTCGAATAGCCGCGTCCGCGGTCATGGGCATGCTCGGGGAATTCACACTAGGGGTAGTTTTTCATAAAACTGTGTGGGGAGGGAGCTGTGTGATATAAATTACCTGGCTATGTGAATAATCGGTTAAGCTGTGTGCGTCTTTGTGAAATCAATTATCAAATTATTGTTATTTAATTGTTTTACTTGTTGTCAATGTATATTTATTATTCAATTGCAAACATTGCATTTATGCAAAAGAACCACCGAATGCCTTTCCCTTGTAAAAAGCCAGCATGTATATATATATTGCATCTCTGTGGTGTGGCTTGCGAGTACGGTGTGTACTCACGCTTGTTTTGACGAATCAAGCAGCAAAGGAGGAGTCTTCACCAGCTTTCGAGGAGGAGTTTATCGAAGGTGCCTAATCGCGAGGTCTTGACCCCAGTCGGTTGCCTGTGGTGAATCGATGGGATGCCGCTGCCGTTTATGTTTCCGCTGCTTTATTTCTCTGTTAGCCCTGCGTGGCTTAAATAAATGTAAACTCGACCGTAAGGTTAAACCATTATTTATTTATCGTTTATGCTATTATTCGCTTGTGTGGATCGATATCCACCTTTGTTAACACTGTGTGCACTAGCGTGATCCTGGACTAGTGCACGAAACACAGAGGATTTCGAATCGAAATTTTGGGATCCGACAATGCAGGTATGTATGTATGTATGTATACATAGATATATATCTCCTCTCACTTACTTGTTGACCCCACATGTCACCCACTCAATTAAAACCCTAATTGTTTATCTCTCTTACATGCGGCTCCCGCATGTCAGTCAACTTTGGTCAACCCTCCTCCACGAGCTTGGTCCGCCGTGGACTAGCGTATCTCCGTGGACCTGGTCCATAGACCAGTGGCCCACATGTCAACCCCTAATCCTATTTTTGAGAATTAATTTAATTCTTGAAAAATCCTTTATCTTATTGGTCCCACATGTCGTTCTCTCTACCTTATTTCTGGAATTATTTTTAATTCCAGAAATCCATAAATATCAGTCGGTCCCACATGTCATACACTCAATCATTCTCTAATATTTTCAGAATGGAATATTCTGATAATATTCCACTTGTCAGCTTGTCTCTCTTTTTATTTTCATCATTCCAAAAGCCATATCTTATTCATCCGAATTCCCCTTGAACCCATTCAAATTTCTACATTCATCTAAATTCAATATCTATCTTCCAGTACCATTCAATTTCAATTTGGAGTTTATTTGATTTGTCTTTTGAATTTAGTTTATTTTTGTGCTTTCTTTATCGTTAGACGTTGAAGTACCAGAATCGTCTGAAGGAGCTGAAGATCAAGGAAGTAGAAGATTGAAGATAAATAAAGACCATCATTGCTATAGCAAGGCAAGTTATACCTTTGATCATTTTGAACCCAGTTTTCAAATACTTTGTTTCAATGTATTGCATTCTATTTCAATTATTTATTTAAATGCTTTTGGGATAGATATTAATCCAATTTGTTATATCCACCTTGTCTATTATATGCCACGATCTTTTGTCACCCTAGGTTGGTTATTAGTTGGTATTATCGTAGCACCAACGTGGGTTGGTTAGATACGATTAGGCTGCTTAGCCATGCCACGAGTCATCATTTCATGTGAGAGTTGCAATTATAAACTTGACTAAGTGATTATGGAACTGTGTGATAAAACTGTGTGTGCTGTGTGTTATTACTCGTTGATGGCATGTGTTGCATTTAATCAACAGGGTGGGAAAAGATTTAGACTGAGGCAAGTGGTGGATTCTGTGTGAATGGTGGAGCTGTGTGCTTATTAAACTTTGTGATTTGGGTTAAAACTGGAAGTCTTGCCTTGGTTAATTAAGGACTTAACTGCGCGCCATTTGGCTGGGCCTTCTTGTACAACCACATGCCTAGTATGGGCTGGGCCTGACTTAGTAAGTTATGGAGTCTTGACATTGACAACTCAGGTTGTATTTAAGCTGTGTGATGGGCTGGAGGTGTGATATATCACATCACGGGACGGTTCGCTGCATCCCTGTCCAATGGTGTGTGTCGTTCCAAGGGCTGTGTGTACAAATTGGACGGCAGTAAAGCACACCAGGAGTGTCATTGTTTGAGATGAAGTTTACGAAAGGTTTTGTTATGGTCGATGATCGCTACACTGATTGTATCGTGTGGGTAAAGTGTACAGCCTCTGCAGAGTGTTTTAAATCAATATATTCGAATAGCCGCGTCCTCGGTTATGGACATGCTCGGGAATTTCACACGAGAGCTAGTTTTTCATAAAAACAATTGGGAAGGGTCAGCTGTGTGAGATAACTTGTTAAGCTGTGTGAAAGAACTTGATTTAGACTATGTGTACTTTGTGAAATCAATTGTTAACTTATTATTGTCTATTTGTTTTGAATTATGCTTTCAATCTATTATTTGTATTCAATTGCAAATGTTGCATTTCTGCAAAACAACCACAGAAGCCATTCCTTTGGAATAAGCCATCATCTATAAATTGCATTCTGTGGTATGACTTGCGAGTACGGTGTGTACTCATACTTGCTATAAACAATCAACAGAAGTGGAAGAATCATCAGTCAACAAGGTCTACCTCAAGGATCGTGGAGAACTAGGTCGCTACCCGATCGATTGCTGTGGGCATATGGATGGGCTTCACCGAGATTATTCCGTTACGTTCATTGCAGACTTTATCGAGCTATTTGTCTTCTGAGACATTAATTGTAAGCTTTGACCTTAAGGTCTTTACTCTGATAATTATTGTTATTTGTCTATTTATTAGTCATCTTTGTATATGGAATTGATATTTCATCGATATTGCCACTGTGTGCACTAGCGTGATCCTGGACTAGTGCAGTATACACAGAGGGTCCAGATTTGCATATTTGGGTCCCGACAACCGTGGTGTCCAAGAAGGCCAACTATGAATAGTTGGATGAGTTCCTTGGCTACTGTGCTATTGTCTAACCTAGACGTACTACTTGAGGTTTCCAATAGTTGGATGAGTTCCTTGGCTACTGCAAGCAAATGTAAACATTGTTTACAACAAATAGTTGTCTTACTAAACAGTTTGTGATTCATAAGCATAAGATAGATTGACATTTGCATGCTTCGAACTTATTTGCTGACATTTTTTAAAAATTATGTAGATAGAATATCCCTATATGTCACTCCCTATACATATAATAAACATCATATTGTTGATTTAATGAGGATTATTATTATGTTTTTAATCTTGTTTTACTTTTATGTTTAGAATCTAAAACATAAATTAAAGAAGAAACCTATAAACTCGTGTTTCGATATGACAAAATATAAACCATTGTATTACCGCATGAAGAGCTTGAGAAGAAACTACATGTCTTATCTTTTGTATGCCTTCTTTTCATATTTGCACATTTGCAGTCCTTAGGCACTGATTAAGATGAACAGTATTTATCAAATTGTTCTAAGCATGGTGTGGGTTAATTTCTCTTCTCACCTCTAGTTGTGTTTATTTAGCTTTAATACATCATTTCTTTTAAAAAGGTATTCTTATTATTTTATCAATTATTGCTTTGAGGTAAAAGATAACTTGTATCTTACCATAATAATAATATTCTTTGCAACACACATTGTAACATCCTAAACTTTGGTTTCTGTTTTAAATGTATAAAAGTTTGAGCTTTTCAAAAACTTTAGTTAAAACTCATAAGTTTGCCTTAAATTTCAAATTTTTGATTTGAAATCAAGTTTCTATTTGATTTTAGAAAAATGTTTATATAAAAATCTATGTAAATAATTTTTTAAAATACTAATTTAGTTATCATGGATTAATATATTTGTTTACAAATTTTTAGAAGTTCAAATGACCTCATAAAAATCCTAACCTAGTTTCTAAGGCTGATTGCAAAAATAATTTATTTCTGGCAAATAGAAGATGAACAGTAGCCAAAACAAATTTTCCTAAGTCCTAGTTGAGCTTGAGAACACCCACAAAATTTTTCATAATTTTATTTCTATTTCAAACAGCCTAGTCAAACTAGTTTGAATTCGGTCAAATCAAAATCCAAAACCCTAAACCGACCGAGCCCAAGCACTGTTCCTATCCGAACCGCTCCAATCCGACTTGGCTCGACCGCACCCCTTCGTGTCGCACCGCACTGGCATTGGGCTCAAGCCACTCGTCGCGCCGCTTCCCCGCAGTCGCTGACGAGCGGGGCCCACCTATCGGAGCCGTCGTCATCCTCGCGCCGTTGAAGCCCGCGACGCTGGCACTCGCGCATGCATCCCACGCAGTCCACCTGTGCCACTCTCGAAGGATCGCTCAGGATTTATGAACTTCATAAGCCGATCCAATCGTCTTCTCTCGTGTTCTCTCGCATGTTATCACGTCTTCTTTTCCGAGCGCGGTTCACCGCCGCCACTTCAATTCCAGCCACCTCTGACTTCCTCCATCGCAATTAACTTGGGTGCCTCGTTCCTGGAGCCAAGGCGGTCCCGAGGGGCACCTTCCCGAAGCTTCTCGACGCCTGTGGCGATCTCTCCATGTGAGCCGAACCTTCTTCTCCGCCTCCGGTCGTCGCCAGCTCGCCGCCGGCATCCTCGAAGATCCGCGTTGCTGTCACCAGCTTCGTGAGGTCCGTGCGCACCTAGAGGTACCACTCCCGAGCCTAGGGCGCCTCTGCTTCGCCAGATCCTTTGCACGGCCGAGCCGCCGCGTACGAGAGCTCCAGTGAGCCGCCGGCCGGTTAGGCGATTGCGTAAACCGAGAAGTGCGTTTTCTAGCTTAGGGAAGCGTATTTCTTTTAGGCTTGAATCAAAGTTATGTTTTGGTAAACCGAAGACGTCTTCCTAGAATACGCCTTCGACGTCACCTCAAGCGAAGCTGGGTCAAAGCTGACCCAGTCAACGTCTCACTGGGACCCACTGGTCAGTGACCGGTGACTAGCTGCGCGTCGGTAGAAAAAGTTCTAAACCCGTTTAGGATTTTCGAAATGAATAAAATTTGTATTGAAAATTTAAATAAATTTAGAAAATTCATAACTAATTCAATTTAGCTCCAAATTGTGTGAAACTAATTTTGTTAATTTTCATTTTTAGTGTAATTTTTAATGGAATAGGTTTCAAGTATGCTTTTGTTCCAGAAAAGTGTGGAATTAAGATGATATTTAAAAGGAATTGTTTTTACATTAGAAAATGTGTTAAACTTCAAACATTCATAAGTAATTCATCTTAACTCCAAATAAAGTGGAATTAATTTGGTTAATTCTCATTTTTCCTATACTTTATCTTAGAATAAGTTTGATTTATCTTGTTGTTTCAGAAAATGTTGGTGATTAATTTAGTTGTGCGGTTACGCCTTTAACTTGTTAAATTCTTAGAAAATCCAAATAAATTCATTTTGGACTAAAATTTTCACCTAAAATCCTTGTAAAATCTTACTCTACCTACTGTGTATGCATGATTGGATGAAGTTGATTTTTGATTATTTTGGTGTTATTCGTTCTTATTTGTTGTTTTGCTCGATCGATAGATTTCGACGATTCGGGTACTTACGAGAGTGATCCTTAACAGCAAGAACATTATCTACAGCAAGGCAAGCAGTCTTTATTTGATGAATGTTGATCCCAGTAATTGCGCATGTTAATATTTTAATTTCAACTATATGTATGCATGCTATGTTGTTAAGTTATTTCTCAGTTTGCGATAGTTACCTAAATAGTTACTTGAACTGTAGGTAAATATCCATCATTTACCACTGTGCCTCAGTTTATATCCGCTGTGATTTATAGCTCGCTGGACGGGCTCTAGTCACTTTATATTTAGTATACGAGTTTTTGTCGTTTAGCCATGCTTAGAACGGTAGTCTAGGGATCATCGCTTCGGCGATGGTCAAGTACATCATCACTTTAATTAAATTGAGTCAGGGTACTCAAGTATGTATCATAGTTGGAAAAACTAAAAATGCAAACAAAAAGGATTTAGATTTGGGCACATGGACGATGGTGTGATTTTCGGGTGTGTGATTGTGTGCTCAAATCAACAAGGACCGGACATCTTGTCCCACTGAACCAGGCATTCTCACGTGCAACCACATGAGAGGGATATGAGACCTCTCTTGACTTAGTACTTTGGCGTGTGCTAGCTCTGAGTCGCAGGAGGTTGTGTGTGTTGTGTGAAAAAGGAAATGATTTGTGTGTTGGGTGTGCGGGGGTGGAGTTCCGGGTAGCTCCTCCACACCGAGGGGCATTGTAGTTGTCCAAGGCTTTACCCCGAGGGGTAGTTGACTGAGGCTTTACAATAACTCTGACACAACATATGGGTTTCCATCCATACGGGCGACTCGTAGTTAATACACAATATCGAAAAACGTCTCGTAGGACTTAGCCTGGCCGGCGTACCTAAGGAAGTGTGCTCTATAGCTTGGTAAAAAGGCGGTCTGACATGTGGGTAAAGTTGTACACCCCTGCAGGTTTTTGAACTATTCGAATAGCCAAGTCCTTGGTTATGAACACGCTTGGGGAGGTCTTTCAAGAGTTAGACTATAACAGTTTGATAAAATTTGAGATTGGGTGGTACGAATGGGTAATTCGTGCTATCGATGTGGTGGCTGTGGGAGTCACCTCTAGGATGTTAATCATGCTTATAATTGTTGTTTCATTGATATTTGAATAATTAAAAACTGTTTTGACAAGTTGCTTTCAATCTATGACATTATTGCAAATTAAATACGACTTTACGCTGAAAGTAAACTATATGGCCATCTCTATTGAATTAAGCTTGGATGTAGTTATGTACAGGTTTGTTAATCGTAAGTCTTGCGAGTACATTTTTGTATTCAGCTGCATTGTCTATTTGCTGCAGAGGAGGTTGACCCCCAACGGGTTAACGAATGTGAGGCTGACTACATTCTCAACGACTAAGCTTGGATGTTTCCGGTTGGTTGCCTTGTGGGTAAGGGTGGCCGGTTGGCTTTTGTTTTCTGCCATCTTATGGCATGTGTTTTCCGCTGTAAACTCTACCTTTTGTACGAAATATTTGTATATGGGTTATGTTGTAAACTTATAAAGATCCGGTAATGTAATGACTTGTGTATAAAGTTGATGCTTATTTTTGTAAGGTGTATGTGTACAGCTGTTTTGGGAAGTACATATACACCGAGAGCGGGGAAATTTGATTTGTGATGTTAGGACCAATGAAAAGGTTAAGCATTACAAATTAAATCGCCCGGCTGCTCTCACACGCATGCACCCAACTAGTTTCTAAAAGTTTGAGATATATATTTTTCCCTAAGAAGGCTCTAGAGCATCCAATTAATTTTTTTTGTAAATATGTCTATAATCTTTATACTTTCCAAGAACTATCTAGATACTTTAATTTTGATATTTTCTTTGTAGGAATTTGGTGGTGCCAATTGTCATGAATCTAGCCATCATAAAAAATTTGTATACTACCTCAAATCCAAAATAAAAATGTTAGAGGCACACGCTAGGTAAAAATTCTAGAAATTTGTATGTTAATTGCAGCTTTACAAATTAGCCTAACCTTTACAAATCTGAAAAAGTTAATTGCAGCTTTCAAAAGCAGAATACCATATAGGAACATACCATAAGATCAATTACATGTACAAAATTTTGTATGTGTACAGACTGATGTTTTGCCCTATCCGAACCACATCTCATGAACCAATATCATACACAGAAAACCCATCCATACCATCCAATCATCACAGAATACCCACCTAGCCCACATCATTCATCACCCACATCACAGAGCAAGGGGAGGGAAAGAGATACAGAGTAAAGGGGAGTAGTTACCCCAGTGTAATTATAGCCAGCAAAGACTCCTTGAAAGGAAGTGTCGGTGTTTTAGAACCGATCTTACGTAAAGATTGTTTGATTTGGGGGGTCTCCTAGAGATGAAATCACGCAGAGCGATTGACACGGGACTTTTATACAGGTTCAGGCCTTCTCCGGGGAGAATAACAACCCTACTCCTGTGTGTGTGTGATATTGACTGTATTCTCCACAATCAAGCCAGAAACTAAGACTATTACAAAGAACAGTACTTGTCTTTCTCCTTGATTGTCCTTGATTGGCTCTTTTTTCCCCTCTGAAGAGGCGCCTAATCAAGCCAGTAATGGGCACATGATGGCAATAATTACCGGTGTAGTGGCTCCTTCACGTCGTTTGGCAGTTATCTTTTAGAGGTAATGGGGGTATTTAAGCACTATTACTACGCAGAATAATAGTGCATGTGGACCGTCTGGATTCCTTAATCAATTGGACCCACTCGCTTGTAGGTTTTATTGATTATAAGGTGGTCGTGGTTGACTTGGTCGTAGCGGGACTTACGATTGGGTACAAGTCGAGCGAACTTCTGATTGGATAATAGTCGTAGAAGGACTTACGACTAGAGTGCAGTCGTAGCGGAACTTCTGTTGGACAATAGTCGTAGAAGGACTTCTGTTGGGTAATGGTCGTAGAAGGACTTACGACCGGTGAGTGGTCGTAGAAGGACTTACGACCATGACATAGTCAGTAAGACTTACGAATATGGGGGTGATTGTAGGAGAACTTACAATCACTTGGTAGGCCTCTCCTTATAAATATAAGGGGTACTACAGGGACTACGTGACATCATATTTACCCATAATAAAATTATAGATAAAAGATAAAATGAGGATTATCGGATCCTCGTCATCTAGCCCCGACTTTAAGTGAAAGTAACTTACTTGGTGAAGGATTTGCAAATGGTCGAATACGACTATGAAAATATCGAGAATAATGGTGAAGGAAAAACTCTTCGACATTTGAGTGCTACTTTGACCGAGAATTTGCTTGGTCGGGAAGGTTGCTTACGATTATCAAATAGTCGTAAAAACCCTCATTTGTGAAGTGGTCGTAGTAGGGCGATCGGAGAAAAATCCTTTCGATTGATACTTCATTCGACCGAGAAAGACTTGGTCAAGAAAGTAATTTAAGCTTGGAGGTGACAAAACAAACCTAATTTTCTTGAGCAGACCATCTAGGAATTGCAACCGACTCCACTGCACCCGTCGATGAGGCGGTTCCAAGCGGTGGCAATCGTGCGGTTATAAAACTTACCGGAGTTAGACTTGGATTTTACCTTTTCCCCAAATCGCTCCCCTTTGTTCTTGAGCTTCGCCTTCTCGCGCAAACCCTAATCGTGTCTTCTCGGCAATCTTTTTCAATCCAAAACTTCTTGTTTCTGAGAGAAATGGCCAAGAAAGTTTCTGAGTGGGAAGAGTCGGAGATGGATGCGGCGAAGATTAAAGTCTTGGTCGACGCCGGGAAGATTCCAGAGAAGGCTCTGATGAAATGGCTTCCGGCTATCGGACAGCACTGGCCGTTTGGGGAAAATGGGCAAATCCCCGTTTTCCAAGCGTACTGTGAGTGCGGCCTTCGACTGCCTGCTCACCCCTTTCTTACGGTGGTACTCGAGCACTTTGGAGTGGAATTAGTGAATCTAGGTCCTAATTCCATTACTATGTTGAGTGTCTTCGTGTACCTTTGCGAGGCGTACCTGGGGATTCTGGCGGACCTCGAGCTTTTCCAATATTATTACGGGATGGCTCGACAAGCTGGAATTAGGAAGTTGCGGTTCAAGCTCCACGACTTGAAGTCGAGGAGTATGTTGAGTTTCACTCGGTCTTCATGGCGGGATGGAGGAAGAGGTGGTTTCTTGGAAAGTCACCTCGAAGACAACCTCTCTTTCGTGGGGAAGGCTGCCGAGAAGAAATCTTCATGGGACTCAACTCCTGAAGATATTAGTCGGATTGCCCCCTACATTCAAGCCATCAAGGACTTGGAGGAGGAGGGGTTGACCGGATGGCATGTGGTGACAGATTTCATCACCGCCGAATCGGTCCCTTGAAGAAGCGAGCATCTCCTATGTGGAGATATTCGGGAGAGGAGACCCGACCGGGGACTATGGCGAGGTAAGTGAACTTCCGACATAGCTCTTGGTTTGGTCTTTCTCAAAGTTATCTAACGTTCTTATCTGTTTACGGATCTTCCACAGTGGAGATTGGCGCTAGGGTCAAACTCATCGTGAGAAGTCTCCACCACCCGGCGGTGATTCCTCAAATCATTGCGGCTTTACCCTCAAATGAAAAGATAGGCGCCTAAAGGTAATCAAAAGTTGATTTTTTCTTTAGGACTTTATAGTCGAGAAGAACTTACGACTAGTGGTGATCGTAGAATATCTTATGATCAAGAAAATGTCGTAGAAAAACTTACGACTTGACCTTTGGTCGAGAAAACTTACGACCGGTTAGTAATTCTTCTTTTACGTTTTGCTTTACGAAAGTAGGCATGGAAAATCGTCCGGACGGCGAGGAAGTTGCGATAACCATTGGTGCGGCGTTGTCGAAAGACAAAGGCTCGGCTCCTCCGTCCAAGAGGCGTCGACTTGCGAGATCGACAAGGGAGGAGCAAGTTCGAGCTTTTGTTTTTCGACGGATCTTCTACAAAGCTGCGGCGAACATAGTGTAATTGAAGCCGAGGTGAAGCTATCGGCCGAGGAGGTTGAAGCGTTGAACCTCTTAAGCACAAACCCGCAGGCTAAGGTACCCTTCTACTATGACAAGAAATCTTTCGCGATTTACGCCACTCCTAGTTTTGTTAAGCAACTAGAAAAGGAAATGCGGAAAGATTTTATGTCTTTGTAAAGGACGATCTTGCTCAAAGACGACTGCGATTGAGGTAGTCTTGCTCTTGGAGTGGTCGAGGCGGTCTCGGCTATCCGAGAATCGAGAGACCATAGATGTGGTTCTGTTCAAATTCTACGACTGCACGTGGTCGTGGTGGGCCCATTATTGAACCTCGACTAGGCGTGGTCGAGAGAAGAAGAAGTCCTCCGTTGGGAGGATTGCTCCTAAGTTCTGGTCAAGACCGAGTGTGAGGTATGCGAAATGTACTAAAGTGTAAGAACAAAATTTACCTTTTTCCTTTTCACAACTTTGATTTGCTTTTCTTTATTTTAGTCAGACTCCTTGACCCGGGAATGCTTAGTTGAGAAGCCTATTGCCACTTCTTCAGTTGTTGGAGAGGTAACAACGGAGGTGGTCGAAGGATCATCCTTGGCCCAGGTGGCTGATGAAGTCGTGGCTCCCAGAGTGGTTCCTACAACCGCCGAGGTTGTAGCTACGATCGTTGAAGTAGTGGCTGCAACCGTTGAAGTGGCGACTCGACTCACCGAGGTCGTAGAGACAACGGGCATTTGAGAAACCTCGGTCAAAGCGGTGATGAGCACGTACACCGCTATTTGGGAAGGAAATCGTGGCGGCGTTCCTTCCAAGTATCAAAGAAAGCTGCACTCTGAGAATCGGAGGAAGAAGAATACAACTTCGTGTGACTTCTTTGGACTGCCGCCACCGTCGTAGGGTCTTCTGCTTTAAGATCTCGCGACCGAGTCCCCCATCCCAACGATATTCCCAATAGGGGAAACATCTTTGACAATGAGCGTCTCGAGAAGGTTTGGTGGGATCAAGTTGCGAGGGTAGACAAGCTGAAGACCCCGGAGCTGGTTTATTCGGCATTTGCTAGGTCGACCATGAATGTAAGTATTTTTAGGATACTTATATATGTGGCTTTCCTTTTTTCTCTTTGTCTTCCTTTGCGAAAGCTCTAGAGCAAATTGCCGTTGTTGGTGAGTATCATCGACAACTTCTAAACTCCGACAGAAAAAGAGGAACTCTGCATCAAAGGAGAGATGGTAAGTCACTGTTATTCATAGTCGTTTTCGACTTGACTACTTATATAGTGCTTACGAGATTTGTCATGGAAAAACTCATGACAAGGTATTGGTCGTAAAAAGCTTACGACCAGAGGCTTTGTCGTAGAAAGACTTACGACCAGGTCGATGGTTGTAGAAGAACTTACAACCGATTGACCGATATTCATATCCACTTTTATCCTTTGTAGGTTAAAAAGTGACACAAAGACCTTAGCTCACTCGCTCGATTATGAAAAAGAGGAGTCGAAAAAGCTGAGGGAGGAAATAGTAGACCTCTCGAAGAAACTTCGAGAAGCCATCTCTGCAACTAGAAGATTGCAGGAAAAAATAAGCGATAAGTCTTGAACTTAAGACTGCTTTTGACTTTGACCTTTACTCGACTCTCATTTCTTTTCCAGAAAAAGAAGATGAAATGAAGAAGTTCCGGACTGAAGTTGGAGAAATAGCTTTGGTCATTCAGGAGTTTTCTCGTATTTCCAATAATAAGGATCAGGAACTCGAGGGACTGAAAACTCGAGTAACAGGTAAGCAATTCTTTACCTGTCGTTCTTTTCGAGTATTTTCCCTTTTCTAATGCTAATTTTTTTTTCAGAAATTGCTGTTGAATTGAGAAGCCTCGAGGCTGAAATAAATGAAAAAAACTCTGATTTGTAACGAGTCCATCCGTATTGCTAAGAAGAATGCAGAGGACGTTAGAACATGGGAGAAAAAGCACGCTGAAACCACTACTTCCCATAAAGAAGAAATTAAGAAGTTGGATTCTCGACTAGTAGGTAAGAAATGCTTTACCTATAATTATATTTGTGTTCTCTTCCTCTAGAAGTTTATTTTTGTTTGACCGGTTTTATTCTTTTCAGAACAAGTGGTCGAAAACAAAAGACTTCGCGAGGCTTCGACTCGTTCCCAACAGGAGATGGAATCAATGAAGACTAATCTTCAAGGCAACATCACACTCCTGAACCATGTACATGGTGAGCTACATACTGAGGGAAAAACTCCTCGAGAAGATACGATAGCTGCTCACATAAGTACCATCGGGGAACAAGTCGGAACTTTGCAAGAAATGGTGACCACTCTGAAGGCCAACCAAACTGAATCCATAAGGGAGGCAGTCGAAGCTGCATTAAGTTTTGCTTTGGCGAAACTTAAAGCTCATGACCCCCGCCTTAATGTGCAACCAATCGAAGCCGACTTCGACTGCCCTGAATCAGAGGCGAGTCGTTTGATTGAAGAAATGCAATCAGTTGGCAAAAAGGTGGCGGAGGAAATGCAACTGGGCTCGCCCTCTTCAGAGTAATCTGTAACAACTTTGTAAGACAGACAAGTTTCTGTTGATGAAATATATGTGATCCATCTTGTTTCCTGCAAATCATCTTGTCGAGTAGTTAGCAACTCAAAAGATAATTAACGAATGAAAGACCAAGAACTGAAGTTAAATTGATAACTGTCGGTGTATTAGAACCGATCTTACGTAAAGATTATTTGATTCGGGGGGTCTCCTAGAGATAAGATCACGCAGAGTGGATTGACACGGGATGTTTAGACAGGTTCGGGCCTTCTCAGGAGAGAATAATAACCCTAATCTGTGTGTATGGTATTCTTGATGATCAAGTAAAGACTAAGACTATTACAGAGAATAGCACTTGTGTTCCTACTTGGTGGCTCTTGTTAGCTTCTCCCTATCTCTACGATCGATGCCCTTATATAGTCGTGAAGAAGTAGCCGCTTTGCCTGCGGAGATGCGCTGATTAATCTAGTGTGGCGCATCTTTGGCGAGAATCTTGGCGCCTCGGCTTCTTCACGCCGTCGGCAATTATCTTCGAGAGATAATGGGGTAATTACGCACCATTAATAAGCGGAATAATAGTGCGTGCGAGACCATTCGGATTCCTTAATCAATTGGACCCACTCGCTTTGTAGGTTTGATTATAAGGTGGTCGTAGTTTACACGGTGGTAGAAGAACTTACGACCGGTGTAGGAGTCGAGAAGGACTTACGACCGGTAGCGATCGTAGAAGGACTTACGACTATGTAGTGGTCGTAGAAGGACTTACGACCATGATATAGTCGTAGCAAGACTTACAACCACTTATTGGACTTCTCCCTTTTAGATAAGGGTACCTCTGGGGACTATGTGACATCATATTTACCCATAATAAGAATTATAGATAAAAGATAAAAATGAGGATTATTAGATCCTCGTCATCTAGCCTTGACTTCAAGTGAAAGTAACTTACTTGATAAAGGTTTAGTAAATGGACTTACGACCATGAGAATGTCGTAGAATGATAGTCGAAGGAAAAACTCTTCGACATTTGAGTGTTGCTTTGACCAGAATTTGCTTTATCGGGAAGGTTGCTTACGACTATCAAAAGTCATAAAAACCCTATGACCGTCGATGGTGCGTGGTAGGGAATCGGAGAAAAGCTCTTCCGATTGATACTTCCTTCGACTAGAAAGACTTGGTCAAGAATGTAATTTTGCTTGGAGGTGACAATACGTACCTACTTTTTCTCGAGCGGACCATGCGGAGAATTGCAACCGTCTCTCATAGACTTGTCAGATGAAGCGGTTCGGCGGTACAACGATCTATCATAGACCTATAGCCGGGACGGTTTAAAGGCGCGGAGATCGTCTTGGTTATAAAAACTTACCGGAGGTAGACTTGGATTTTACTTTTCCCCAAATCACTCATTGTTCTTGAGCTCTTGCTTTCTCCGTCTTCGACTAGGTTTCATCTTCTCGCCGCCAACCCAATCAAAAAAACTTCTTGCTACGAGCGAAATGGCGGAGAGTTTACGAATGGGAGGAATCGGAGATGGATGCGGCTAAGATCAAGATCTTGGTCGATCTTGGGAAGATCGAGAGAAGGCTCAACGGAGGTGGTGAAGCATCACCCTTGGCCCGGTGGCGATGAAGTCGAGACTCCCAGTGTCTCCCACATCTGCTGAAGTCGTAACTCGACTCTTGAGGTAGCGGTATTCTTGTTGAGGTGGCCGCTCGACTCATGAAGTCGTAGAAACAACGAGGCGGTGTGGAAGCCTCTGGTCAAGGTGGTGACCGACCTGCGCACCGCTCTGGGAAGGAAATCGTAGGAGGCGTTCCTTCCCTACCCAAGAGAAATCAGAACGGAAGGAGAAAATTTCAACCACGTGGTGACTTCTTTGGGCTGCCTCCGTCGTAGGGTCTTACCTTACAAATCTCGTGGCCGAGTCCCCATCCCAAAGATATTCCCAATACGGATAATACTTTTGACAAGCGCCTCGAGAAGGTGTGGTGGGACAAAGTCGCGAGGATAGATAAGCTGCTGACACCGGACCTTGTATATTCGATTTTTGCTAGAACGACTATGAATGTAAGTATCTTGAGAATACTTATATATGTGGCTTTCCTTCCCTTCTCTTTGTTTTCTTTTGCGTAAAGCTCGAGCAAATTCTTTGTTGTCGGTGAGTATCATCGACAACTTTTAAACTAAGACAAGAGAAGGAACTACTCTGAGCAGAGGCGAGAGGTGGTAAGTCAATTATCATTCATAGTTGTTTTGACTTAAATACTCGTAAAAGTTTCACGAGAATAGTCATGGAAGAAACTCATGATTAAGTATCGATCGAAAAGAACTTACGACTATTTACGACCGGTGGTGGTCATAGAAAGACTTACAACCATATCTTAGTCGCAGAAAAACTTACGACTAGGTCGGTGGTTGTAGAAGTACTCACAACCATTGGTGATGTTTATCTTCGTTCTCTTTTTTGTAGGTTAAGCGGTGATACGAAGACCTTAGCCGACTCACTCATTGTGAAAAGAGAGTCGAGAAGGCTAAGGAATGAAGTATTAGTTCTCTCGGATAGACTTGAGAGTCTCTGCATCTAAAAGATTGCGGGAAAAAATAAGCGATAAGTTCGAACTTAAGGCGCTTTTGATCTTTAACCTTTACTCGACCCTCCTTTCTTCTCGGATAAAGAAAAGAGATGCGAAGCTCGGACGAAGTTCAAGAAAAATCTTTGGTTATTCGAGAGTTTTCCGCATTACCGCTGAATAAGGATCAAGAACTCGAGGTTTTAGAACTCGATTAACGGTAAGTAAATCTTTACTGTTATTCTTTTTAGTATTTTCCTTTTCTAATGCCAATTTCTTGTTGAAATTGCTGCCCAATTGAGAAGCCTCGAGGTGAAATCCAAGCAAAGACCTTAATCGCAATGAGTCCGTCGCATTGCTAAGATGAATCTGAGAGGACATCGAGCATGGGAGCAAAAGCATCTTTGAAACTATTGCTTCCCATCGAGAAGAGGTCAAGAAATTGGATTCTCAATTAGTAGGTAAGAAAAGCTTTTACCTATAATTATCTTTGTGTTATCTTCCTCTAGAAGTATATCTTTGTTTGACCAGATATTATTCTTTTGAGAACAAGTGGTGAAAACAAGAAGCTTGCGAGGCTTCGACTTGTACCCAACGGAGATGGAGTCGATGAAGACTAGTCTTCAAGGCAACATCACTCTCTGAACAATGTGTAATGAGCTACATTACGAGGAAAAACTCCTCGAGAAGATACCATAGTTTGCTCACACAAGTACCATTGGGGAACAAGTCGGAAAATTGCAAGAAATGGTGACCACTCTGAAGACTAATCAAAAGTGAATCGATAAGGGAAGCGATCGAAGCTGCGATGAGATTACGCTTTGGCGAAACTTAAAGCTCAAGACCCGCCTTAATGTTAAACCAATTGAAGCCGACTTGATTATCTGAATCGAGGCAAGTCGTCGATTGAGAAATCGATCGATTGGTAAAAAGGTGGCGGAGGAAATGCACTAGGCTCTCCCCTTGAGTAATCTTGTAACTACCTTGTAAAGCGGACAATTTTTGTTAATGAGTAATATATGATCCGCTTCATTTCGAAAATCATCTTGTCGAGTAGTTAGTAACTCAAAAGATAATAAGCGAGCGAAAGACTAAGAATTGAAGTCAAATTAATAACTTTATCCTAGCCCCGACTATTTGCTTAGATTGTTTAGACAATCTAAATAAATAGTGTTTAAAACGGGGTTTCTGAAAACAAAGAGAGGTTTATTTAACTTATAGCTTTTGTTACGGTTGTCAAGTACTGGTCGAAAGAGTAGAAACGACTCGACACTAGGAAGTTCCTTCTAGTGGGCAGGACCACGTGCAGAGAGGAAAGGCTTCGACTAGGTGATGTTTTCATCTCCGACTAGTTTAATCGAACCAAAACGACAACTTGAGTTAAACAAGCGTCTTAGAGGACTTTAGTGATTCGTTCGTCTGTTTTGGTGGACTTGATAAGTCTTTTCGATAGCAAAAGTAGGAGGCGAGCGATACTAGGAAGTTTCCTTCTAGTGGGCAGGACCACATGCAGAGAGGAAAGACTTCGACTAGGTGTGTCTCTTCCTTCGACCAGTTAAAACAAATCGAGTACACCAAAGGTGGTCGAACAAATGTAAGAAAGTGCACTCTACTTAGAATATTTTTGAATTTCTTGGAAAAATAGACTAAGATTGAGAGAGTTGGCTTTGATAACATTACGACTAGATAAAACCCGAGCTCTTTGTATTGGCGAAAAAGTGAGTAGCAGTCGATGCTAGGAAATTCCTTCTAGTGGGCGTAACCACATGCGAGAGGAGAAGTTTCGACGGATGATGTTTCTCGCCGCCGGTGTAAAGAAAGCTGCGTGTTTTCATATCATAGTCGAAAGATTAAAAAGCACTACTCAAAAATTAAGGCAAAAAGAGGTAGAAAGAACACGGACTTTTATTGCACGAGCCGGTCACACATAGAATTTGCGTGGCGGTCGATGTTCCAAGAGTTTGAGAGAACTCGTCCATCTTCCATTGCTAGTCGTGCAGGCCACTCGGCGAGTTACTTCGACCACTGTGTAAGGACCTTCCCATTTAGGGGAAAGTTTATTCCGATTAGACTTGGATTGGCAGAGCCTCAATACCAAGTCACCTACAGCAAGGCTGCGAGGTTGGACCTTACGATTATAGTATCTGCGGGGCTTGTTGGTAGGCGCCGAGCGGATTAAGGCTAGGTTTCTCCTCTCTTGAGTAGGTTAATGTCATCTGCTCGAAGTTGTTCTGGTCCGAGTTGTTGAAGGTTTCAACTCGTGTCGACCGCAATTTTAGCTCGGAGGAAGCATGGCTTCGCTCCGAAAACTAGAAAAATGGTGTTTCTCCTGTTGCTCGACTGGTGGTCGTACGAACTGCCCATAATATGGAGGGTAATTCTTGTACCCAAGCCCCCGAGCGCTTAACAAGCTGGTCGAAGACTCGAGTTTTAATTCCTCGCATTATTTGGCGTTGCACGTTCGACCGCCCCATTGCTTTGGGGATGTGCAAGCGAAGCATAGCATAACTTGGTACCCAACTCGTCGCAAAATTCACGAAATTTTGCACTTGCGAAGTGTTTACCATTATGCGTAATTATCCGACTGGAACTCCAAATCGACTAATTCGCTTCTCATCATGAACCTTTTGTTGCTTAGTTGTTATCGATTCTGAGTTCGACTTGATCCATTTTGTGAGCGTGTCAATAGCCACAAAGGAATTGAAACCTCCTGGAGCTTTGGGAAAGCGGTCCTAGGATATCAAGCCCCAGTGCATAAAGGCCAAGAAAGAGGTATTGTTTGTAATGCTTGAGTGGTTGGTGTATCATCTACCATGGAATTGTACTGGACACACTTTTTAACCACCTCCATAGCATCGTGCTGTCAGTGGGCGGTAAAAACCTTGTCGAAAGGCTTTACCAACCAATGTTACAGTAGGAGGCATGCGTCCCACGGATGCCTTATGTATATCGTGAAGGAGTGTTATTCCTTCGTTTTGCGGAATGCATCGCATGAGTATCCCTTGGGTTCCTCGTTTATAGAGGACTCCTTCAACCAAAGTATACATTTTGGCTTTTGGGATAATCGATCGCCTCAAGATCATCTTGGTCTGGAACCCTTGCAAAGATACTCGTAGATGGGAGTCATCCGGTATCCTCGTAATCTAATGAGGCCATCTCAAGAGGAGGTGTCTCGGTTCTTCGACCGAGCGGTTTTGGAGTTGCTCCAAGAAAACTCCTTTTGGTATTATTGATCGGGAAGAAGCCATCCGAGCAAGTTGGTCTCATGAGGAAATTATCCTTCGAGGATAAATTGTACCTCGAAACCTAAAAATGTTTTTCTAGCTTACGTGCTACGATAAGTACCGAGCCATTGTTGAGTTAGAGCTTTGGTACTCTTTCCCAATTTGATTCACGACTAGTTGAGAGTCTCCTCTCACGAGTAGTCGACGAATCGAGAGCTTTCGCGGCTCGTATGCCGGCTAGCAAACCTTCGATACGCCACATTGTTAGTGGCACGAAAGTTTAATTGTATGGCATACTTTAAGGTTTCTCGGTAGGAGATACCAGGACCACCCGACCCAGAGCCACTTAAAGTAAGTGACCCGTCAAAGTACATCATCCATCGGTCGTGGGAATCGTCTTGGGGATCGAACGAGTTCGAGATTTGTCCATTCGCGACAAAGTGCGCCAAGATCTGGGATTTTATGGCCGTTCGGGACACGAAATGGAGGTCGAACTCCCAAGTTCGGTGACCATTTGCCATCGTCCATTGTTTCCTTATTATGGAGGATTGCTCCCAAAGGAAACTCGGGACGGCCTGACTATTTTGTGCGCTGAAAATAATGCATGATTTCCTCGAAGACATGAGGAGGGCATATAGAAGTTTTTGAACACGAGGGTGCGCTCCTTAGGCCGTGTAAAACCGGCGCGTAGTAAACCGGTCGTTATGCGTTTTCACGTTCTCGACCGATCTGCGCTTCTTTGCTGTGGCGTGGCGACTAGGTAAATTAAGAGCGTCTCTTACGGCTTTGGAGAAACGAGCAGGAGCACTCGAAGATACCTCTTGACATCCTCAAAGGCAATGTTTGCCTCGTTCGACCACTCAAAACCTTCATGTCTCACGAGAAGTTTAAAGAAAGGTAGTCCTTTTTCTCCTAGTCGTGCGATGAAGCGACTTAAAGCCGCCATGCACCCAGTGAGTTTACGGACTTCCTTTTTGTGTTTGGAGGTCGCATCCGGAGGATGGCCTTTATTTTTTCAGATTTGCTTGATTCCTCGTTCGGATACTAGGAATCCAAGCAATTTTCCTGAAGAAATTCCAAACACACACTTCTCTGGATTAAGTTTTAAATGGTGCTTTACGAGGTTGTCGAATGTTTCTTGTAGGTCGATGATATGATTAAGTCTCTTAATGCTTTTTACGACTAGGTCATCAACATAGGCTTCCAAATTCGGCCTAATTGAGATGAAAAAGTCGATTGCATTAAGCGTTGAAAAGAAGCACCGGCATTCTTTAGACCAAATAGCATTTTGACATAGCAAAAGGTACCAAATGGAGTAATGAATGCGGTCTTTTCTTCATCGTTTAAACACATATTGATCGGTGGTATCGAATATGCATCTAAAAACTTAATATCTCACAACTGCGCAGTTGAATCAACGGTGATCAATACGAGGTAAAGGAAATCATCTTTTGGACAAGCTTTATTAAGATCAATAAAGTCCACGCACATCGCCATTTGCCGTTTGACTTTTTGACCATTACAGGTTAGCCAACCACTGCTGGGTGGTTGACTTCTCTTATAAAGCACGCTTTAAGTAGCTTATCCAACTCGACTTAATAGCATCTCGTCGATCGAGGCAAATCTCCGTAATTTTTGTTTTACGGTACTTTATCGGTAGTAAAGCTAGCTTTGTGCTCGATTACCTCCACAGGGACTCGGGCATGTCGGATGCTTGCCCGCGAAGACATCTGCGTTAGCTCGGAGGAAGGTAATGAGGGCGTCTTCCTATTTGGGATCGGAAGTCTCCCAATGCGAGCAGTCTTGAGGGTTTTCTGCGTCGGAGGAACCTCTTTGACAATCGTTCGGCTTTGGTGCAGCTTTGAGGCCGACTTGCTAGTCGGTGACTTTCATCTCGAGTTGGTATTTGACCAACCATCTCGAGGATCGTGATCGTGACTATCGCCATCTTTTGTCACATTGAATTGTGATCACTCCTTTGGGACTGGCATCTTAAGACATTGATACCCATAATGAGTAGCCATTAAGAATTTTGCCAAAGTTGGTCGTCCGAGTATGGCGTTATATGCCGTGTCGAAATCGACCACATCAAAGGAGACTTTCTCGTCTGAAATTACTTGGTGAGCCAAATGTTAAAGGAAGAGAAACTTGGCCAATGGGTTTGGTGAAGACCCGATGCGATTCCATGAAAGGAATATCGTCATCGCCTTACCTTTGTCCCGGTACTTGCATCTCGTCCGGGGCTTTAGTAAATAATATGTTTAAGAACTACCACCATCAACTAACACTCGATTGACCGACGGTTGTTGATGGTGGGTTCACCACTGTCGAAATCGACTGATAGACTCATAGTGATCGGGCAATCGTCCTTCTCAAAAGAGATGGTAACTTGAGACCACTTGGTAATTTATTGACAAGAGGAGTATGTATGGAATTTACCTCTCGTCCGTGACTTTAAGTTGTCGTTTGGAGTCGTATCGATGATCCTCCATAGATATGCTCAACGGTATGGTGCGGATCTTGGAATGGCATCTCCTCATCATCGGCGACTTTTGACCACTCGTATGTCCTACCCGCCGAGAGTAGGGAGCGGTGCTTTCGTTGTAGTAATCCTCGAGCTTTCTTTGGAAAACTTCGGCGATTCTGGAGGTCATGTCCTTCCTTTTATGAAAAGGACACCACCTTGGTTTGTCGTTCCTACGATCAGGGCGCTTACCTTTGCCTTGATCAGGGTTCGACTTGGTGGTTTGGGGCTCTCTATCTTTCACGGCCAAGACCTCCTTGAAACCACTAGTTTGTGGTTTTGACTTTTATTTTCTTCTTGGACTTTTTGCTTTTTGTCCTTACCAACCTCACGGCTCTCTAAGGCGTGTGTTTCTCGATCAATAGTGTTATTCCACTCGGCGCCTCGAAGCGATTGCATATCGATCGACCATCTCAAAGAGCTCGGCAGCGGTGTTGGGAGGATTTAAAGCAATATCCTCTGTTATTCTTCTACTACGGACTCCTTGCTTAAAAGCCACGATCACGAGGAGTCGAAATTTCGGAATTGAGTTACTGAACGACTAAAGCGTTTGATGAATTAGCGCAAAGTCTCGTTGTTGTTCCATTTGATCGGTGCAAGTCGTCTTCCTTTCGAGGCGGTTGTATGTGCCTTGGAAATTTGCCTGTAGAAGATCACAGAGGTGTTGCCAAGAGTAGATCGACTCGAGTGGTTGGTTTAATAACCACGATCGAGCGGATCCTTCGAGCACAGTTGGAAGGTAATTCGCCATTACGTGCTCTCCTCCTCCCGCCGCTTTCGGACGGTGTTGTATAGATCTGAAGAAACTCGATGGGATTTTGAGATCCATCAAATTTCTCCATGTTCACCGTCGAAAATGAGGTGGCGTAAGCGCTTTCGAAGGTCGGCGAAAATGCGGCATCCGTAATTACTTCTTAGCGCCTTCTTTGTAGGAAAGAAGGGTTAATGTCGCGGTGATCGTATCGACGATACCCGCAACAGTGACTGATACATTGTAGGTCTCGATTCTTGAGGAATACTCCTCGTAATCCACCGTTGTGAATTTCTTTGCGGAGTAGTGATTGATCACCTCCTCGAGGGCTACTTGATCATCACCGATCGAAAAGTATTTCTCGAATAGGAGATCGATGTGACTTATGACCGTGTCGATTCCTACGAGAGAAATATTCGATTGATCAGTTTGAAGAAGTCGCATTGCTACGACTACGAATGTTGTTGACGAGGTACTTCGGTCTTGTCATCACGATTCGAAGCCTTTGCGCAATCTCCTCGACAAAGAGATCGTATCTCGCGTTCGAGCAAGCTCTTGATTGGGATTCTCAAGCAAGTCGTTGATGTCGGAGTTCTTGTACCTCCTGTGGATCGATATTGAATGCGCCCGAGCGAGTTCTTACAGGCTGCAATTTTCTTTCTTGGATGGCCTCAAAATCCTCCCGTCGGATCTTTGAGGCCTTCTCGATGGAGTGCGAGAATGTCGAGGATTTTCTCGCGTTCATCAGTGTTGGTTCTCTCTGTGCGCGGTGGTTCCTTGCCATTACTACGAGGAGGCGCGGTCGTGATCTTCGGGAGGTTCTCATTTCGACCTCCATGAGGTTGACTCGATTTGAGGAAGGGCGAAGACCTCCCGTTGATGATTCTCACTTGCGCTTGAGGCCTCCCGCTTGAGGAGTGCTCGAGAGACACCATCTGGCGACTTGGAGTAATCCCCTCGGTAGGGGAACTCAGGGTTATAATTATCTCCGTCGCAAATGAGATCTGCGGAGAGACGGTTGTATTTGTAGGAAAAGCATGCTTGATCCCACTATCTGGAGTTACCACGAGAGATAGGATCACAAGATCTTTGGTGGAGTCTGGAATGGTGGCTTCGGGACTTGTCTCACCAGTCGGACCGCCTTAAGGGAACTTGGACACTTAGAGGAAAAACTCTCATTGTGTCGTGAGTCCTCACAGGTGCGGTTACGGTCGGATTGACCCTTGTCCTTGGAGGAATTGGCTCCTCTGTTGGGCGTATCGTTGTGGGGATAAGGATCCCTCCTCAACTCCATTGATGGGATGGTTTCTGGAGAATAATCTCGGAGGAACATCACCATCGTGGATGCATCACTCGGCTCGTAGTCGGCGGCATCCATGTCGGCGTCTCACAGACCGCCAAGTCGAACCAGTTCTCCTCGTTCCATCCTCCCGCCATGATTGCATGAGATTGGAAAAGAGAGTATGTTGACAAGAGATTACGGAAGATCCCCACGGACGGCGCCAAGCGCCGGTGTATTAGAACCGATCTTACGTAAAGATTATTTGATTGGGGGTCTCCTAGAGATAAGATCACGCAGAGTGGATTGACACGGGATGTTTAGGCGAGTTCAGCCTTCTCAGGAGAGAATAATAACCCTAATCTGTGTGTATGGTATTCTTGATGATCAAGTAAAAGACTAAGACTATTACAGAGAATAGCACTTGTGTTCCTACTTGACTGGCTCTTGTTCGCTTCTCCCCTATCTCTCTGATCGATGCCCTTATATAGTCGTGAAGAAGTAGCCGTTTTGCCTGCGGAGATGCGCTGATTAATCTAATGTGAGCGCATCTTGGCGATAATCGGCGCCTCGGCTTCTTCACGCCGTCTGGCAATTATCTTCCAGAGATAATGGGGTAATTACGCACCATTAATAAGCGGAATAATAGTGCGTGCAGACCATTCGGATTCCTTAATCAATTGGACCCACTCGCCTGTAGGTTTGATTATAAGGTGGTCGTAGTTTACCTGGTCGTAGAAGAACTTACGACCAGGTAGGAGTCGTAGAAGGACTTACGACCAGGTAGCAGTCGTAGAAGGACTTACGACTATGTAGTGGTCGTAGAAGGACTTACGACCATGATATAGTCGTAGCAAGACTTACAACCACTTATTGGACTTCTCCCTTTTAGATAAGGGGTACCTCTGGGGACTATGTGACATCATATTTACCCATAATAAGAATTATAGATAAAAGATAAAAATGAGGATTATTAGATCCTCGTCAATAACTTTATCCTAGCCCCCGACTATTTGCTTATCTTGTTTAGACAATCCAAGTAAATAGTGTGTGAAATAGAAAGAGAGGTTTGTTTAAATTATAGTTTTTGTTATGGTTGTCAATCACTGGTGAAAGAGTAGAAACGACTCGACACTAGGAAGTTCCTTCTAGTGGGCAGGACCACGTGCAGAGAGGAAAGGCTTCGACTAGGTGATGTTACCATCTCCGACTAGTTTAATCAAACCAAGAACAGCAACTTGAGTTAAGCAAACGTCTAGAGGTCTTTAATAATTCATTCGCCCTTTTCTGATGGACTCGATAAGTCTTCTCTAGTAGCAAAAGTGGGAGACTGAGCAACGCTAGGAAGTTCCTTCTAGTGGGCAGGACCACGTGCAGAGAGGAAAGACTTCGACTAGGTGTGTCTCTTCCTTCGACCAGTTAAAACGAAACGAGTACACCAAAAGTGGTTGAATAAACATAAAAAGTGCACTCTACTTAGAATATTTTTCGAAATTACTAAAACTAAGATGGGAAGAGTTGGCTTTGAGAACATTTCGACTAGATAGAACCCGAGCTCTCTGTATTGGCAACAAAAGTGAGTAACGGATCGATGCTAGGAAGTTCCTTCTAGTGGGCAGGACCACGTGCGAGAGAGGAAAGACTTGACTAGATGATGTTACTTGCCTTTCGACCGGTGCAAAGAAAGCGGGTGTTTTCGGATCATAGTCGAAAGATTATAAAAGCACTACTCAAAAATAAGACAAAAGAGGTAGAAGGAACCTGGACCTTTATTGCCTGAGAGGTTGGTCACACATAAAATTTGCGTAACTGGTCGATGTTCCAAGAATTTGAGAGAACCTGTCCGTCTTCCATTGCTAGTCATACAGACCACGGCGGTGACCGACCATCGTGTAAGGACCTTCCCACTTGGGAGAAAGTTTATTCCGATTAGACTTGGATTGGCGAGCCTCAACACCAAGTCACCTCTGACAAAGAAGGTGCGAGGCGAACCTTACGATCGTAGTATCTGCGTAGGGCTTGTTGGTAGGCTAACTGAGCGGATTAAGACCATGTTTCTCCTTTCTTGAGTAGGTTAATATCATCTGCTCGAAGTTGTTCCTGGTCGGAGTTGTTGAAGGTTTTGTGGATATCGTGAGGATATGTGCACGATCTCAGGATGATGAGTCAATTGGCAATGGCATTGTTGGTTTGCAAAATCTCGCGTTTTGGGGTTTGCTTCTTCTTTGTCGGACCACGAGCGATCGGCCGGTGGAGTGGGGCGGTCGGACCGCCCGTGGGACTGATCGGGCCGGCAATGAAGGCGATCGGACGGCTTGACCTAACTTTGGATTTTGGAGCTAATCCAAAATAGGTTGTGTAAGCAAGTGAGGAGTCTCACGGATGTGGTTTCATCATTTTGGAGCTCCGGTCAAAAGTTCTATTGAGTTGAAAATTCGGAAGGTTTGGATTTTCAAAGTGGAATTTTGGCTAAGTCATTTGGACCGGTCCGACCGCCCGTTGTGGGAGCGGTCCGGCCGTATGAATCGGTCGGACCGCCCCACGTAAATGATCGGGCCGGCGATCACTGGAGGTGAGCCAAGTGTTGCATTGAGTTGTTACGAGTGTGTTATTCTATGAACTTCAATGCTTTATTGATGTATATCGCATTGCGGAAATGGCGTGGGTCAAGTTGTGAAGAACTTGTTCCGGAAGCGATTTGTTTGTCTATTCTTTGTGCGGTGGCTTGCGAGTCAGCGGCGTCAGCGGTGAGTGGATCGGGACTACGCTTGGAGAGCGAGGTCGAGCGATCGGGGATCTGGGTGAGGTCGTGTGACTCAAGCATGGTGCGAGAATGGACAAGATGGATCGAGCAGGTGGTTCGGTGCGGTGGTTGGATCGGCGGTGCGGATATCGGTGCGAGTCTGCGGGAGGTTCAGGGGATTCGGACAAGAGAGGCTTGGCGTCGATGAGAACCGTGATCAACCTACACGTGGTGAAGCGAGCGATTGCTTCAACAGATTAGTATGTGGGTCCCATGGGTGAGTGGGCCCCAATTGTGTAACTCTAGTCCTCTCTAGTATAAATAGGAAAGGGGAGAAGGAAAACCTTTGAGGCATTCATTTGGTTTCTTCCTTGCTTTTCTAGGGTTAGGGTTTGGAGAGAAAGAGAGGAGAGATTGTATGCTCCTTGGGTGAGCTCTTGTCCTCCTAGTTGGAGTGGCTTTGTAAGCATCTTGTGAGATCAATCAATCTTGTGATGCTTGCTTGAGAGATCATTTGTCTCCTCTTTGTGTTCTTCTCTCATTTGGATGAATTTGGTGCTTCCTTGATTCAAGGGTTTATGCTTGGTCTCTTGACCCATTTTGTCTTGCTTTGATGTGTGGGAATACTCCTAGAATCATCTAGACCATCAATCCTCACAAGCAAGTCTTGAATCAAAGTTTTCATATTTCTAGGGTTTGTGCACTTCTTGATTAAATCCTTGAGAGATCGACTACGTGAAGTGGATCGAAGGATCGTCGCTAGAAATAGGTCTCTAATATCACTAGGGAGGTGTGCTCGAAATTTGGTCAAGTTTCATTGGTTGAATCAAAAGTTGGATCAAATTTCGTTTTGGATTTGGGGTGGATTTTCGATCTTGGGTGAACCAAGTCGCCGGTCTTATAACAATGGTCCGACCGCCCGTATATTCGAACCATTTATCTTGCGGGTCGAACCGTCATCCCACCGGTCCGACCTTGATTAGTTCGGTCGGACCATTGGTTGAGCGTCGGTCAGGCCACTTTGTGGTAACCGATCGACCGCCGAGTGCCCGGATCAACCCTTTGAGTTTAAGTCTCCACATTTGTGTCGTGTGGTTGTCGGGGTTTGTCGAGTTCGAAGACAAGGCTTCATTTGTGTGTGCTTCTTGATCTTCTTAGCTCTCATAGCTAAAGGAGTAAAGTTAAGTGTTGAATTCGACTTAGGCGAGAAAGTTTTGAAAGCGCCTATTCACCCCTCGATCGCCTTTAGGTCCCTCTGAGTTTCAACTCGTGTCGACCGCAATTTTAGCTCTGGAGGAAGCATGGCCGGCTCGAACACTAGAAAAATGGTGTTTCTCCTGTCGCTCGACTAGTGGTCGTCTTTAACGCCCATATCTGGAAGGTAATTCTTGTACCCAAGCTCCGAGCGCTTAACGAGCTGGTCGAAGACTCGGGTTTTAATTCTCGCATTATTTGGCGTTTGCGTTCGACCGCCGTTGCTTTGGGGATGTGCAGCGAAGCATAACATAACTTGGTACCCAACTCGTCGTAAAATTCACGAAATTTTACACTTGCAAGTGTTTACCATTATGCGTAATTATCCGACTCGGAACTCCAAATCGGCTAATTCGCATCTCATCATGAACCTTTTCTTTGCTTAGTTGTTATCGATTCTGAGTTGGCTTCGATCCATTTTGTGAATGTGTCAATAGCCACAAAAAGGAATTGAAACCTCCGTAGCTTTGAGAAATGGTCCTAGGATATCGAGACCCAGTCGCAAAAGGCCAAGAAAGAGGTATTGTTTGTAATGCTTGAGCTGGTTGGTGTATCTGTTTACCATGGCGGCATTGGACACACTTTTAACCACCTCCTTAGCATCGTCATGCAATTTGTTGACAGTAGAAACCTTGTCGAAAGGCCTTCTGAGGCCGGCGTTACGTAGGAAGCATCGTCCCACAGATGCCCTTGTGTATATCATGAAGGAGTGTTATTCCTTCGTTTTGGGATGCATCGCATGAGTATCCCTTGGGTTCCTCGTTTGTAGAGGACTCCTTCGACCAAAGTATACATTTTGGCTTTTGGGATAAGCGATGCGCCTCAAGATCATCCTCGGGCACGGAACCCTTGTGAAGATACTCGTAGATGGGAGTCATCCGGTATCCTCGTAATCTAGTGAGGCCATCTCAATAGGAGGTGTCTACGGTTCTTCGACGAGAGGCGGCTTTGGAGTTGCTCAAGAAAACTCCTTTTGGTACTGCGGTCGGGAAGAAGCCATCCGAGCAAGGCGGCTGCGAGGAAATTATCCTTCGAGGATGAATTGTACCTCGAAACCTAAAAATGTTTTTCTAGGTTACGTGCTTGATAAGTACCAAGACATTGTCAAGTTAAAGCTTTGGTACTCTTTCCGAACTTGATTCACGACCAGTTGAGAGTCTCCTCTCACGAGTAGTCGATGAATAGAGAGTGCTTCGCGGCTCGTATGCGGCTAGCAAACCTTCGTACTACGCCACGTTGTTAGTGGCACGAAAGTTTAATTGTATGGTATACTTTAAGGTTTCTCGGTAGGAGATACGGAGACCACCTGACCCGAGCCACTTAAAGTAAGTGACCCATCAAAGTACATGTGGATTTCATGGGAATATGTTCCAGATCTTAGGATGATGTGATAATTGGCAATGTCATTTACGGTTTGTAGTTTCACGTGTTTTCAACAAAGCTACGAGTTTTACGGGCGAGGCGGTCCGGCCGGTCCTTACTGCGGTCCGGCCGGTCCTAAATCGGTCGGGCCGGCCATGTGGGCGATCGGACGGCGTGACCTAAAAGTGTTCAAAGCAGTGGGCCAAAAATAGGTGTTGTAGGCAAGTGAGGGATCCCAATGCACTTGGTCTCATAATTTTGGAGTCTCGATGAAAAGTTCTATTCGTTTTAATTTCGAAGGTTTGAATTTGGGAGTTTGAAATTGGCTAAGTCCTAAAGGCGGTCCGGCCGGCTCACGAGAGCGGTCCGGCCGCCAAGCGATCCGACCGCTCACTGGGCGGTCGGGCCGGTTTCTACTTGAGCGTCGGCCAACCGTGGCGATGTTGTTTTGTTAGGTCAAAGTCATTGGTATTGTGGCATATGATTTGCATGATGCATGTTTTGACTAACATGGGTCAAGTTGTGAAGAACTTGTTCCCGAATCGTGTTTTCTTATGCGTGGTTGTGCGGGTAGCTTGGTGGTCAGCGACGGTCAGCGGCGAGGAGAATCGGGACTAGACTTGAAGAGTTGAGGTCGAGCGATCGGCGATGCGGGTGAGTCAACGACTCAAGCGTGACACAAGATGGACAAAGTGACCTATTGGCAAATCCATGATGCATGGTGAAGCGGTTTAGGTCAAAAGGTTAAAGACGGCGCTTTGCGAAGCGTGCGTGTGTGACCCGTTTGATAGTGGGCCTTAACGGGAGCCCAATAGAGTCAAACCCTAGGAGTCTAGGCCTCCACTATAAATAGGAGGAGATGATGGTGCACTCTCTCTCTCTCCTTTTATGTTTCAAAACCTAATTGTCTTTAGGGAGTTGAGGTGGAGGCTAGGGCTTTTCATAGTTTGAGGAGAATTTCGTGATCTTTGATTGTCCACTGATCCATGATGGTGTGGATGTAATCCATCTTCAATCACGAAATCAATCTATGCAAGGTTTGCTTGAGATAAGTCTCTTTTCGTTCTTGCTTTCAATTTCGTGTTTTTAGGGCTTTCTTTGATCCGCGAGTTTGTGATTGATTCTTTCATGTGAATTAGCTTGCTGTGATATGTGTGAATCTATCTAGCATCATCTTGATCATCAATCACTCACGAACAAGCTTTAGGATCAAGTTTTCGTTCTTGCGGTTTTAGACCTTCGTTAATCAATTGGCAATTGCTCAAGATCGTTCAAGAATTATCATAATATTCGATTGGAATAGGTCCTCAATAGCATATAGAAGGTGTGTGCAAAGTTTCATAAAGATTGGAGTTGAGAATCAAAAGTTTCACCTAATTGCAACCGTCATCGGGTGATTTTCTCTGTTGCGGATCGGTTACAGAGTCGGCGGTCGGACCGCCCGTCATCACGGTCAGACCGATTTTGGGCGGTCCGACCGCCAAAGACTAACGCCGGTCGAACCGCGACAATCGGTCCGAGCCGGTTGGGTGTGAGTCGGACCGCCGTCTTTGTGAGTTTGCAATCTTAGTTGATTTTATTATTCGCTTAGGGGTTTAATTGGATTCAATACTAGTCTTCCATTTGTCTTGGTATATTGATCTTCATAGCTTTCTAATAGCTCTTGGAGTGAAATTGTATTGAGTTCATAATTTGTGAAAAAGTGGCGTGCTCCTATTCACCCCCTCTAGTCGCCTTTACGGTCCAACAAGTGGTATCGAGCCGGTTAGTTCAATCTTGATCTTAACGGTCCTTTGAACTTTGGCGATGGATAAGTTTTCTACTAAACCGCATATCTTGATGGGCACGACTATGCCTATTGGAAGAATCGTATGCGAGTCTTTCTTGAGAGCGAGGACAAGCTATTTGGGATGTTGTTAGAGCCATTGGTTATTCTGAAATTGCTACACACGCTACGCAATTCTTTTGGCTAACAACAATAAGGCTAAGAATCTTTTATATGGTGCACTTGGTAGACAAGAATATGATCGAATTTGTAATCTTTCAAGCTGCGCATGAAATTTGGAACACTCTCGAAACATATCATGAGGTTCGTCCCAAATCAAAAGGTCGTAAGCTGTTTACAAGCGTGAATACAATAAATTCGAGATCGTCTGAGAGAGCATCGATGACATTTTGATCGCTTTAATAAAGTAATTAATCAAATGAAAGTGTTGATATTGAATATTCTCAATCTGAAAATGCCACCCATCTCTTGGTGCAATCAACACCAAGGAGTGGGAGATGAAAGCTCTTGCTATAGAGGAAAATGTTGATCTTTCAAGTCTTACTTTAGAATTGCTTTATAGTAAACTCAAGACTCATGAAATTAAAAGAGTTGATCATCCCAAGAAAGATAATTTAGCTTTGATAGCAGATCCTCTCAAAAGGCTTTTGATGACTCTTTTGAATCTTCTTACGGATTTTCATTTGCTTGTTTATCTGCTATTCATGAAGAGGAGCTTGAAAGTATTCACGAAGCGAGTTAGCTCTTCTAGCTAAAAAATTCACAGGCCTACAATAATGTGAGAAACAAAAGAGAGGTGGTCGGTGACATGCTATGAATGTGGTGAGCTAAATCATATCAGGACAAATTGCCCCAAATTTGAAAGGTAAGAGCAATCATAAGGAAGGAAAGCCGACTTGGAAGAAGCCTCCTTTCAACAAATCAAGGTATGAGGCTAATAAGCTTGTGAAAGTGCTCACGGGTCCTTGCCGCTTTTGAGGATCAATCCTTGAGCGATGTGGATCTGGGAGTGAGGAGGACAAGGAGGAGGAGATCCTCAAGGCAAAAGAAAGGGAAGGCCAAAGACTTCAGCGGCATGTGCTTCATGGTGACAAGCGACATTGATGATGATGAGGTATCTTTTTCTTATGATGAGCTTTACGCTAAATATGATTCTATAGTTGAGCAATTGCTTAGTCAAGATGAAGCGCTAGAATTTGTTATGACAAAAATAAGAAATTAGAGTCAAAGATTAACAAAGCTGAAAGTAGAGCTTAAAATGCTAAGACTCTTGAACACGATGAATGTTTATCTTGTCATGCTATGCATTGAAATTACCAAGTTACAATCTGCTCATAACATTTACGTACAACAACTTGAGAATGCTAGATCTGAAATAAATGAAATTAAAAGTGCTCCTTGTGAAAAATGTTTAGAATCTAGTAAATTGATTGCTTTTGATGTATTTGATTCTAGCCCTTGCACTTCATGTTTAGAAAAGAGCGTGAAATCAAAGATATCTTAGAAATTTGCTAGAGTCAAATATGCTAAGCTTAAGGACAATATTGAAAATACTACTTGTGCTTCTTGTTCCACTCTTAAGCTTGAAATTGCTTTGTATAAGGAAAAATCTATGAATAAAACTTGTGATGCTTGTGTTAACTTGAGAAAAGAAAATGCTTACCTTCATGATACATTAGAAATTTTCTAAAGGTAAGAAACAATTAAACATGATTCTTGACAAGTCTAAAACTCCTTATAAGAAGCAAGGTTTAGGATTCAATTCTTTTCAAGACAATTCAAACCCAAAAGTCATTCAAGTCTTGGAAAAGGTTTAATTGAATTCAAAACCCAACTTTGCAAAAATATCTTTTAAATCTGCGAGGCTTTGCCCAACCTTGTATTAATTCAAATGGTGCTTCTTCTAGTGGTACCAAGTACCATTGCACTTATTACAAAAAAGGTGGACATTTGATTGAATTACATTGGCGTAGGTTGAAAAATGATAGAAAAATTTTGATAGAATTTCATTCATGCAACCTAGAGCTTCTATGAGACATGGTAACATTGAAAGAATAAACACGGATTATGATTTTCTCTCATGCAAATCATTATGTTTCTAAATATCCTAATTCTAATGTTTATCGATGGCGGTCGGCTGGTGGAGTCACCGGTCGACCGTTTTGGTCGCCGGTCGACCTTGACCAACGCCGGTCGAACCGCCCATGGACGATTCAAGTCTCATTTTAATTTAAACATTGCTCATAACCGAATGTTAGATGAAATCAAGGATAGTACTTACGGTTTGTATACTCCTTGCGGACATGTGTCTCGATCTTGGATTCCTAAATCATGTTTATCTAACTTGATATTGAGACACATCGTTCTTTTGTTCCTTGATTTTCGGGATTACGCGGAAAGGGAAGAACACGTGGTTCGTTGACTCGGATGTTCACGCCACATGGCCGGAAACTCAAAATGGTTCACCTCTTTCACTTGGCAACGGTGGTGACTTCATCACCTTTGGAGATGATACACAAGGGCGAATTGAAGGAGCAGGATCAATTAGGGTAAACAATAAATTCATTCTAAAGGATGTCGCTCTTGTGGACAAGCTTAGGTATAATCTCCTTTACATTTCTCGACTTCTTGATGATGGCTATGAGGCAGTTTTTAAGAAAAATGCTTGTCGTGTGCTTGATTCTCTTGGTGAGCTTGTGTTTGGAATCTCTAGAGTTGGTAGAATTTTTGGGTGACTTTTGAATCTCTTCTTTGGATCTCTTAAATGTTTGCTTACAACATCTTCGATTTACGGCTTTGGCATCGGCGTTTGGGGCACATTGGTTTTGATCATCGACACGAGTTAGCAACCTTGATCTCATGAGAGGTTTGCCTAAGCTCAAAGTCATCAAAGATCTTTGTATGTGCGCCTTGTAGGCATGGCAAACAAGTTGCCGCCTCACACCCATACTGTGACTATGGTTATGGTGACGGACGGGACGGTTGCTTCATATGGATCTTGTTGGTCTGCTAGAGTCCGATCGATCGGTGGAAAATGGTATATTCTTGTTATAGTTGATGATCTTTCTAGATATACTTGGGTGTTCTTTCTTACTTCAAAAGATGAAGCTTTTGGTTATTTTCATGATCTTGTTCTTCGTTTGGCTTCGAGCTTCACGGTGCTTTGAGAGCGATTCGCGATGATAATGCACGGAGTTCAAAAATGCTTCTTTGCTTCTTTTTGTCTTTGGCGTGGTGTTGAGCATCAGTTCTCCTCTCCACACGTTCCTCAACAAAATGGCGTGGTGGAAAGGAAGAATAGGACCTTAGTCGAAATGGCTAGGACGATGCTAGATGAGTATAACACAGGAGATTTTGGGCGAAGCTATTGCTCTTGCTTGCCATATTGCAAATCGTGTCTTTTGAGACCTTCTTTAGGCAAGACTCCTTATGAGCTTCGTTTTGGTAGAAAACCCTCTGTTTCGCATTTTGAGTTTTGGATCAAAATGTTTTATTCTTAAGACAGGCAATTTAGATAAATTTGAATCAAGAACTTTTGATGGGATATTTACAGGTTATCTGCTCATTCGAGGGTTTTGGGTTTTTATCTGAGACTAACATTATTGGGAGACTTGTAATGTCACTTTTGATGAGACTAGCCACAGGAGCTAGATCTATTACTCTGAGATGATTCTACGGTGTGAGAGCATTTTTGTGGAGGAAGATGAGGACGAAGCTAATATCATTCCTTCATCTGCTGCTCTTGGCGCCCATATTGATACAAGAACACCTCGTCTACTTCACCTTGATTGAGGCTCTGCTGCATCTTCATCATCGCAGATACTGCGGAGGTCGAAGAAAGCAGTATCTCACCCGGCGCTCCACCGCATTCAGAGGCGGCATCCTCGGAGCAGATAATTGGTAATCTACATGGCGAGTCACTCGCTCGGTATAATGATCCAAATCTCTACTCGTTCGGCTTTTGTTGCTTCTTTTGAACCCCGCGATATATCACATGCTTTATCGATTCTAGTGGGTAAATGCCATGCATGAGGAGTTAGAGAATTTTGAAAGAAACAAAGTTTGGAACCTAGTAGAACCTCCTAGTGGTCATAATGTTATAGGAACCCGTTGGGTGTTTAAGAATAAACAAGGTGAGGATGGTTACGTGGTTAGAAATAAAGCAGATTGGTAGCTCGGGGTTTGATCAAGTTGAGGGTTAGATTTTGATGAGACATTTGCTCTGTTGCTAGACTAGAAGCCATTAGCATTCTGCTTGCATTTCTTTGCATCAAAAGGTTTTAAATTATATCGGATGGATGTTAAAAGTGCCTTTTAAATGGTTTCATAGATGAGGAAGTGTATGTTAAGCAACCCCCGGTTTTGAGGATCCTAAATATCCAAATCGTGTTTTCAAGCTATCTAAAGCATTATATGGTCTTAAACAAGCCCCTAGAGCACAGTATGATAGACTTAAGACCTTCTTGCTTAAAAATAATTTTGAAATGGGTAAAGTGGATAAAACTCTATTCATTCTTAGGCGTGACAATGACTTCTGCTTGCTCAAATTTATGTGGATGATATTATCTTTGGTGGTTCCTCTAATGCTCTTGTTTCGACTTTTACGACACTATGTCCGGGAATTTGAGATGAGTATGATGGGAGAGCTTAATTACTTTTGGGACTTCAAATCAAGCAATGCAAGGAAGGAACTTTCATCCATCGAGACGAAGTACACTAAAGATCTACTCAAGCGCTTCAACATGGGTATTGCAAGCCAATTTCCACTCCCATGGCAACCCATTATTTTGGATCGGATGAGGAAGGAGAAGTCGTGGATCAGCGAGTCTGCATGACATGATCGGCTCCCTTCTATATTTGTGACCTCGAGACCGGACATTCACTTCACGGTATGCCTTTGTGCAAGATTTGAGCGTCTCGAGAACTTTCCATCGCCAAGCCGTTAAGCGCATATTCGGTATTTACACTCTACCCTCTTATATGGCATTTGGTATTCTGCTCTTGACTTTGTCCATTAGAGGTTTTGATTCGATTTTGCGGGTGTCGGTTAGATAGGAAGAGTACCTCAGGCACCTGTCACTTCCTAGGCACTTCTCTTGTATCTTGGTCTTCTAGGAAGCAGTCTTCTGTTGCACAATCCACCGCTGAAGCGGAGTATGTAGCTGCTGCTAGTTGCTGTAGCCAGATTTTGTGGATGACGTCCACTTTGAAAGATTATGGGTTAAACTTTGCTAGTGTTCCTCTTTTACGTGATAACATACGCTATTAATATTGCTAAAAACCCAGTGCAACATTCTAGGACTAAGCACATAGACATTCGCTTTCACTTCCTTAAAGATCATGTTGAAAAAGGTGATATTGTGATGCACTTCGTAGAGTCTGAAGCTCAATTGGCAGATATTCTTACCAAGCCTTTAGATCAAACCAGATTTTCCTCATTAAGAAGCGAGTTAGGCGTAATTTATCCTTATGGGTTGGTTTGAGGGGGAGTTTGATCTTTTTCTTATCTTTTCTTGTTCTTTTGATCTTTTATTGTTCTTTTACGAACTTAGTGATCTTTTGAACTTTTTAGGTTTTAGGCTTTTAATTGTATCTCATTGTGTCATATTGCATTCATATGAAAACTCCAACAAGTGGTACAACAAATGGTATGAAAAATCCAAAAGATGCATTGTAATATAAGATTTTACCTTATTTTTAAAATTGATGAAGCTTTGCCTATTACCCTTTGGAGCTGTTGTATTTCAATTCTTGCTCAATGTCATGTCTAGTTCTTTGACTTGCTAAAATTATCATGCTTTTACATGTGTAGCTAAGTCTTTGCTATATGAGCTAGAATCTTTTAAACAACTCAAACTAAGAAATTGCAATTTGTGGATGTTTTAGCAAGTTGCGCAATTAGTGCTCCTCTTGTGACATTGGCCTGTCGAATTGCTTTGTTAGCTCTTTGATCTAAAATTGACCATTACTTGAGCTTTTGTGTTCTTGAGATTCTAAAGCTGCTCATGTGAAAAATGAAAATCAAGATTGTCTTATGCTTAAATTGTGCCAAACTATTCTTACGAGGCGCTTGTCAAATGACATGAACTTGGAGATAGTTTGATGAACGAACGATCTCATGGGGATTGCTTGTCGAAATGACATGAACCTCAAGATTTGTCGCCGGTAGAAGCTTAGAAAGAGTTTGTGGATGGCTCCTAGTCCGGGATCTTCTTTACTAAGATATACCTTTAATCAACTTTTGGTGAAGCTTAGGATGAGTTTGTGGATGGCTCCTAGTCCAGGATCTTGTCACTAAGTTAGATCATTAGTCAACTTCAATATTCAATGCAAATAATAAAAATGTTGACAAATGGGCGTTTACAAAATATTGAGCAAAATGATTCAATACGGGACTTGATTGACTCTTAATGTGGTCTTTGTTAGATTTTTGATCTCACTTTGACATTTTGACATGGCCAATTTCACTTTAGGATCCTGTTGATGAACTTCTTTGAATTTGAGCGTTGCTTAAATTGATCAAATCTCTTGCTTTACTTTTGAGCCTTTGTGCTTAGCTTTGATATATATGTCTTACCATGATCTTGCTAGCTATTTGTCGGGCTTGATATCTTTGTTTGTGCAATATTAGAGATACTAGCTTGTTCTTTTGGGTAATCTCAAAGCTTCTTGTAATCAAAATTGAAAAATACAAAAAATGAAGCCACTCCATTGCACTTCATGCATACTCCTCTTTATGCTTCTGTTGTTTCTGCTTCTTCCTTTTTTCTATATTTATTATCTCTGGATGAGAGGAAGGCGTGATTCCTTGATGAATCCATTGTCAAAGGGGGAGAAGATGTGTTAAATGAGAAGAGAAGATGTGTTAATGAGAATATATTTCTTTCTTTGGGGAAAAGTTGTTGGGGAGAAGTTTGTACAAAGGGGAGCGAAAATTTGAAATTTGAGGATCATAGTGAGGGGGAGTTATTGAGTTGTATTCTTATTGTCTTATTAATATTCTGAACTTGAATTGCATTCTTTTATACTCACAATGATCATAGGTCAATTGAACAATTGTTCTTTCATATGGACCATATGTGAGGATTTTGACCCTTTTCTGGAAATCAAAGTTTTTATGCTTTCTTTTGCCTTGTCTCACATGCCTATACTATTCTGATGCCAGCTTGGTCATGTTCATTGCTTTTTCTTGCTTATGGACCAAGTTGTGCCTTTGTGCAAAAACTGCGAGTAAACTCGTTTTCAAACCTCTTACTTACATTTTCTGGATACTTGCCAATGTGTTCATCAAGGGGGAGATTGTGGATTTCATGGGAATATGTTCCAGATCTTAGGATGATGTGACAATTGGCAATGGCGTTTACGGTTTGTAGTTTCACGTGTTTTCAACAAAGCTCTGAGTTTTACGGGCGGCGGTCCGGCCGGTCCTTACTGTGATCCGACGGTCCCAAATCGGTCGGACAGGCCTTGTGTGGGCGATCGGACGGTGGTGACCTAAAGTGTTCAAAGCAGTGGGCCAAAAATAGGTGTTGTAGGCAAGTGAGGATCCCAATGCACTTGGTCTCATAATTTTGGAGTCTCGAAGAAGTTCTATTCGTTTTAATTTCGAAGGTTTGAATTTGGGAGTTTGAAATTGGCTAAGTCCTAAAGGCGGTCCGGCCGCTCACGAGGAAGCGGTCCGACCGGCCAAGAAGCGATCCGACCGCTCACTGGGCGGTCGGACCGGTTTCTATGAGCGTCGGCCAACCGTGGCGATGTTGTTTTGTTAGGTCAAAGTCATTGGTATTGTGGCATATGATTTGCATGATGCATGTTTTGACTAACATGGGTCAAGTTGTGAAGAACTTGTTCCCGAATCGTGTTTTCTTATGCGTGGTTGTGCGGGTAGCTTGGTGGTCAACGACGGTCAGCGGCGAGGAGAATCGGGACTAGACTTGAAGAGTTGAGGTCGAGCGATCGGCGATGCGGGTGAGTCAACGACTCAAGCGTGACGCAAGATGGACAAGAGTGACCTATTGGCAAATCCATGATGCATGGTGAAGCGGTTTAGGTCAAAAGGTTAAAGACGGCGCTTTGCGAAGCGTGCGTGTGTGACCCGTTTGTTAGTGGGCCTTAACGGGAGCCCAATAGAGTCAAACCCTAGGAGTCTAGGCCTCCACTATAAATAGGAGGAGATGGTGGCTGCACCTCTCTCTCTCTCCTTTTTATGTTTCAAAACCCTAATTGTCTTTAGGGGAGTTGAGGTGGAGGCTAGGGCTTTTCATGGTTTGAGGAGAATTTCGTGATCTTTGATTGTCCACTGATCCATGATGGTGTGGATGTAATCCAGCTTCAATCACGAAATCAATCTATGCAAGGTTTGCTTGAGATAAGTCTCTTTTCGTTCTTGCTTTCAATTTCGTGTTTTTAGGGCTTTCTTTGATCCGCGAGTTTGTGATTGATTCTTTCACGTGAATTAGCTTGCTGTGATATGTGTGAATCTATCTAGCATCATCTTGATCATCAATCACTCACGAACAAGCTTTAGGATCAAGTTTTCGTTCTTGCCCGGTTTTAGACCTTCTGTTAATCAATTGGCAATTGCTCAAGATCGTTCCAAGAATTATCATAATATTCGATTGGAATAGGTCCTCAATAGCATATAGAAGGTGTGTGCAAAGTTTCATAAAGATTGGAGTTGAGAATCAAAAGTTTCACCTAATTGCAACCGTCATCGGTGATTTTCTTGTTGCGGATCGGTTCGAGTCGGCGGTCGGACCGCCCGTCATCACCGGTCGGACCGATTTTGGGGCGGTCCGACCCTTGACTAGCGCCGGTCGGACCGCGACAATCGGTCCGACCGGTTGGGTACAATGATCGGACCGCGCGTCTTTGTGAGTTTGCAATCTTAGTTGATTTTATTATTACGCTTAGGGGTTTAATTGGATTCAATACTAGTCTTCCATTTGTCTTGGTATATTGATCTTCATAGCTTTCTAATAGCTCTTTGGAGTGAAATTGTATTGAGTTCATAATTTGTGAAAAAGTGGCGTGCTCCTATTCACCCCCTCTAGTCGCCTTTACGGTCCAACAAGTGGTATCAGAGCCCGGTTAGTTCAATCTTGATCTTAACCGGTCACTGAACTTTGGCGATGGATAAGTTTTGACATAGCAAAAGGTACCAATGGTGTAATGAATGCGGTCTTTTCTTCATCGTTTAGACACATATTGATCTGGTGGTATCCAGAATATGCATCTAAAAAACTTAATATTTCACAACCTGCAGTAGAATCAACCAACTGATCGATACGAGGTAAAGGAAAATCATCTTTTGGACAAGCTTTATTAAGATCAGTGAAGTCTACGCACATACGCCATTTACCGTTTGACTTCTTGACCATTACAGGGTTAACCAACCACTCTGGGTGGTTGACTTATCTTATAAAGCCTGCTTTAAGTAGCTTATCCAATTCTGATTTAATAGCATCTCATCGATTAGGGGCAAATCTCCGTAATTTTTGTTTTACGGGTACTTTATCAGGCCGTAAAGTTAGCCTGTGCTCGATCACCTCCCTGGGGACTCCGGGCATGTCGGATGCTTGCCACGCGAAGACATCTGCGTTAGCTCGGAGGAAGGTGATGAGGGTGTCTTCCTATTTGGGGTCGGAAGTCTTCCCGTCACGAGCAGTCTTGAGGGCTTCTCTGCGTCGGAGGAACCTCTTTGACTTGGTTGTTCGGCTTTGATCTGACTTTAGGCCGACTTGCTAGTCGAAGGTCGACTTTCTTCTCGAGTTGGTATTTGACCAACCATCTCGAGGATCGGCGATCATGATTATCGCCATCTTCTTGTCACAATGAATTGTGATCACTCCTTTGGGACTGGCATCTTAAGACATTGATACCCATAATGAGTAGCCATTAAGAATTTTGCCAAAGCTGGTCGTCCAGAGTATGGCGTTATATCTTTGTGTCGAAATCGACCACATCAAAGGAGATTTTCTACGTCTGAAATTACTTAGTGAACCAAATGTTAAAGGAAGAGAAACTTGGCCAATGGGTTTGGCAGAAGACCAGTACAATTCCATGAAAAGAATATCGTCACAGGTCTTACCTTTGTCTGAGTACTTGCATCTCGTCCGGGGCATTTGTAAGTGATATGTTCAAGGCAGCCACCATCAACCAAAACTCGATTGACGAGAGTTGTTGATGGTGGGTTCACCACAATCGGATATCGACTGATCGATTGAAGTGATCGGCGATCACCCTTCTCAAAAAAATGGTAACTTCCACCACTTTGGTAAATTATTAACAAGAGGAGCATCTATAGAGTTTACCTCTCGTCCGGCAGCTTTAAGTTGCCGTTTTGACTCGTATGTCGATGATCCTCCGTAGATGTGCTTAACGGTATGTTGCGGATCTTGGAACGACATCTCTTCATCATCTGACGACTTTTGGCCACTCGTATGCCCTACACCTTTCGAGAGTGGGAGTGGTTCTTTACGTTGTAGTAGTCCTCGAGCTTTATTTGGAAAACTTCGGCGATTCTTGGAGGTCGTGTCCTTCCTTTTTATGAAAAGGACACCACCTTGGTTTGTCGTTCTTTCGATCAGGGCGCTTACCTTTGCCTTGATCAGGATACGACTTGGTGGTTCATGGCTCTTTATCGTTCACAGCCAAGACCTCCTTGGAACCACTGGTTTGTGGTTTTTGACCCTTTATCTTATTCTTGGACTTCTTTGCTTTCTTGTCCTTTTTTCTACCAACTTCACCTGGCTCTCGAGGAGTATTTGTTTCTTGATCAATAGTGTTGTTCCACTCGACCGCCTCAGAAGCAGTCGCATATCGATCAGCCATTTCGAAGAGCTCGGCAACAGTGTTGGGAGGATTCAAAGCAATATCCTCTGTTATCCTTCTACTACGGACTCCTTGCTTAAAAGCCCTGATAACAGATGAGTCAGAAACTTCCGGAATTGAATTACGAACCTGACTAAAGCGTTTGATGAATTGGCGCAAAGTCTCATCGTTGTTCTGTCTTATCCGGTGCAAGTCGTCTTCCTTTCCAGGGTGGTTGTATGTGCCTTGGAAATTCGCCAGTAGAAGGTCGCAGAGATGTTGCCAAGAGTAGATCGACTCGAGTGGTTGGTTTAATAACCACGATTGGGCGGATCCTTCAAGCACAGTTGGAAGGTAATTTGCCATTACATGCTCTCCTCCTCCTGCTGCTCGGACAGCTGTTGTATAGATTTGAAGAAATTCGATGGGATTTTGAGATCCATCAAACTTCTCCATGTTTACTGGTCGAAAATGAGGTGGCCAGCGAACAGCTCGAAGGTCAGGCGAAAATGCCCGGCATCCGGTAATAACTTCTTGACGTCTTCTTTGCAGGAAAGAAGGGTTAATGTCACCAGGTGATCGTATACGACGATACCCGAGACTACATCTGTAGTAGGTCTCAATTCTACGAGGAATACTCCTCGTACTCCATCCGTTCTGGGTTTCCTTGTCGAAGTGGCGACGATCACCTCTCGAGGGCTTCTTGATCATCAGTCAATCGAAACATATTTCTCCGAGTAGGGGATCGATGCGACTTATGGCCGTGTCGATTTCTACGTGGTGAAATGTTTGATTGACTGGTAGCTGAGAAAGTCGCATTGCTACGACTACCTGAATGATGTCGACGAGGTGCTTCCAGTCTTGTCATCACGGTTCGAAGCCTTTGCGCAATTTCTTCAGCGAAGAGATCGTATCCTGGCGTTCGAGCAAGCTCTTGAGTGGGATTTTCGAGCAAGTCTTTGATGTCCTGGAGTTCTTGTACCTCCCTCGACTGATATTAGATGTGCCCAGGCAGGTTCTTCTGGGCTGCAATCTTCCTCCGTCGGATGGCCTCAAAATTCTCCTCATCAGATCCTTGAGGCCTTCTCAATGGAGTGTGAGAATGTCGAGGATTTCCCTCGCGCTCATCAGAGTATTGGTTCTGCTCGTCATCGGTGATTCTGAGAGACCATGTGAGAGGTCCTCCACTCTGAGTGATGAGTATTTGACAAGTGTGTTGATTAGATTGAGAGTTGAGTTTTTCGGTTTGGACTGTTTCTGGGCTGAGTCAGAGAAATCGGAACTACCGCTGTGTATAGAGCGGAAGTTCCGATAAATCGGAACTACCGGTGTTGGAAATAGGAACTTCCGTTTTATCTGGGTTTTGGTCTCGGCTGAAGGAAATCGGAACTTCCGGACAAGGGGTAGCGGAGTGTCCGATAATACTGACATTGAGTGTTCTGTGAGATACCAAATCGGAATTAAATATCTGGAAAGTCGGTTGTTCGGATATCGGAAGTACCGCTTGATGTTGAGTAGCGGAACTTCCGATAATCTGGCAATGCGGATGTTCGAAATCGGAACTTCATTTGTGGTAAAATGCGGAACTTCGATTGTGTCGAAGCGTGCGAGAGAAGATTAATTTGTGATTTTGATTTTGTATGAGTTTGAGTCTTATACAATTATTGATGCTATGATATTGTGCAATGCTATGTGATGTGTTTTTATGCGTGTTGTTGCGGGGCATCAAGATGGAGTCGTGGCGAGACACGTGGACCGGACTAAGCGCAGGAGGCGTTGAGGTCGAACGGTCGGGATGTGTCGAAGACGGCGTGAATCTTGAAGCGATTGCGAGTCGTGCAAAACAAGGTGTACGGAGGCTTCGGAAGGTGCGCAAGGCGAAAGGGTCTTTTCATAAGCGGCAAAAGTGGAGGCGGTTCCGTTCGGGTGTAGCGGGCTTAATGGGTTGGAGGCCCATTAGCAAAGGCTATAAATAGGGGAGAACCCTGGAGTTAGGGTTAGACTTTTGGAGAGAAAATTAGGGTTAGCTCTAGAAAAGGATTTGTTTTGCTTTTGAGAGCTTGTTGAGAGGAGAGTATGAGCTGAAACCTATTGTAATCATTCCTCTTTGAGTTACCTCTGTAATCCATGTTTCAATCCAATGAAATCTGAGGTTTCGATTATTTGATTTTGCAACTCTCTCTCTCTCTGTTCATGTTGAATATCTAGGGTTTTGGCATATCTTTTGATTCGTTTTATGAGATAGCATGAAACTTCATATCTAGAATCGTTTGGTATTGCTATTACTTCCTCAAAGTTTCATGCTCTAAGAATCGAGAATCTAGCTTATCATTGGTTTTGGTCTTTCTTGCCCTTCTTCAAGAAATCCGTTTTGGTTCGATTATTGAATCTTTGGTTGCGATTCTTCTCCATAAGGTCAAGATGGTGTTTAGGATGATGTCTGTAAAACTTGACACGAGAAGAGCATTCAAGATTAAGTAGTTTGGATTTTTGGGCAAAAACCGAGCGTTACATTCTTGATCGAGTAATCAGACTTAGATTTTATGCGTGAAATACATAGCGGAACTTCGCGATATACATCTGGAACTACATAGCGGAACTTCCGCAATCTGCCGGAACTTCCGATTTCGGAAAAACGACTGAAACTTGTTTTTGTTATTTGATCTTGTTTCATTTACTTTCTTTAGATCTTCAGAGATCCTTGTAGGCTGGTTTTAAATACAGTGAAGGGGAGTATTAATTTTTAGGCACCATTCACCCCCCCTCTGTTGCCATTTCGGTCCTTCAATTGGTATCAGAGCCGGTTAGCTCTTCTTGATAGATCTTAACCGGTCGGTTGAGCCATGGCAACGGACAAGTATTCCACCAAGCCTCCGATTTTTGATGGTGCGGATTACCCTTACGGAAGAGCGAATGGAAACTTACATACGGGCTCGGGGTATGCCATCTGGAGAAAGGTGAAGGTTAGATTTCTTTGTTCTGCCGATGAGAACATCAATGCTGGAAACATGGCCGATGTTGAGGCAAATGCTAAGGCAAGGAACATAATCATTCAGGGTTTAAGCAGAAGTGAGTTTGATCGTATTTCTCATTTGATTTCTGCTTACGACATCTGGGTGACCCTCGATGCATACCATGAGGCACCACTCAGATTAAGATGGTTAGACAAGACCGGTTCAAGCGTGAATCTGATGAAATTTGATATGCTTCTTGGCGAATCTCTTGGCGAGTGCTTTTGGCGTTTTCACAAGATTTTGAGCAACCTCCGGCGGTCGGTCTTACATACCCCGACTCGGATAACGCTCGACAGATGCTTTCTGCACTTGATCTTCGTGTTTGGGAGATGAAAGTGACTACCATCAAAGATAGCACGGACCTCTCGACCCTGACTCTTGATGCGCTTTACTCGCGTCTCAAGACTCACGAGATTGACATTGTCTCTCGAAGGTTGAAGTCACGATCGATGGCTTTAGTCACCGATCCCAGCACGGATCTTCTTACGAGTCGATCGTGGGTTCTCCTAGTTGCTCTGTGACATAGCGATGATCAGTTAGAGCGACTTGAGGATGAGCAGCTAGCCCTCCTAGCTCGGAAGTTTTCCCATGCTTACAAGAGGAGGAGGGATGGTAAAAGAGGAGGTCTGTGATTTGTTTGAGTGTGGTGGCCCCAACCACATCCGAGCAAGCTGTCCCAAGCTTGGGAAGGGCAAAGGTGACTATGGCGGTCCAAGCAAGAACGACTACATCGACAAGAACGCAACACGAAGCCCTCGGACTGATCAAGGCAAGAAGAAGTTCGCAACTTTGGGAAGGCAAAGAAGGCATTCCATCGCGTCCTCACCGCCCTCGATTTAACCGGACACCGGCGAGGTGGAGGGTGGAGTGGCGATGATGGGAAGGGCGATCATGATCCCAAGGCGGCGGCAACTTCTCGGCATGTGCTTCATGGCCCTCGGGGCGGCGAGCGACAATGAGTGTACTCCGACTCCGATGAGGTTAGTCCCACTTATGACCAGCTTAATGATGCTTTTCTTAAGCTAGGTAGATTCCATGCTAAGTCTAGGGCTAAGTGTGCTGGGTTGGAGAAGGAAGTAGCTAGACTATCACGGGAGCTTACTTTACTTACATCTGCTCCCTCCCGTGATGAATGTGACACATGCTGTGCTTTGATTGATGATATGGATAAACTAAGGACCTTACATGATAGTGTGTCCTCTGAACTTGACATGATTAAGGTAGAGAACATTAGCCTTCTTGCTGAATTAGAGATGAGTAGGGTAGCACCTCCTTCATCCACTACTATTGATGCTACTGCTTGCACCTCATGTGAGGTTAAGGACAATTCGTTTAGAGGTCTTTATACCATGTTGCTTGATCTGCCTGAAGCTTGTGAAAATTGTAATAATCTCAAGATGAACCTAAAGCAGGCGGATCACAAAATTCTGAATTTCAAGGCTGCGCTACTAGAGCCTATTGTTTCTTGTTTAAAGCTGTCCTAAGTTAGCTATTTGAACTAGAATCTGTATCTAAGCAGTTTCAAGAAATGATTGATCACAGTAACAAATTGGCTCAGTATGCTTCTAAGGACCTTGTTAGCTCACCATGCAATCATTGTTATAAACTAAAATGTGATTTGGTTGCCTTGGATGAAAAATGTGTGAAGCTAACTAAGGACCTTCTAGAGACACAATCATCTGCTTGTATTGTGTGTGCTGGGAAGAAGTCTAAGGGTTTGGTAGAGGCGCCTAGCAACGTGAACCAATCGCTAGCGATGGAATTTGTCCCCCAAAGTCGGCTGTGCGTGCACAAGCCAATCTTTCCTCTGCTGTTGGTTCTTCTTCTGCTCCCTTACCTTCTGCTGTCCCTTCTTCCCCCTGCTCTTCTTGCACCTCTCTCTTTCGGGAGTGTCAGTATCTTATGAACACTCTCGAGAGGTTTGTAGGAGGCAAGAAGAAGCTCAATCTCATTCTAGACAAATCTAAAATTTGCAGATTTAATCAGGGTCTAGGATATGATATCCAGGAGGATATGAGGAAGCATCCACCTGTCGTGCTCAAAACCATAGCACGGTGTGATCAAAACTAAGCCAGGCGAGAAAGTCAATTTTAAGTCAGTGGGTTTTGTTCAAAGGATTTCTGACAGCAAGGTGATTCCACCTGCAGCTTCGGCCCCTCAGAAGGCGAAGTATCATTGCACCTTCTGTCAGAAAGATGGACATTTAGTTGATCATTGCTTCAGGCGCGCCAAGATCGCGCGTAGAGACCGTGTTGAGTCTCTTAGGCACATTCAGGGTCAGCCCCAGATCTTGAGTGCACCTAAGACCAACATGAGGTCTAGGTTTGTTCCATCTGATGATTTTGGGCAGCATCGAGGACTTGGTTTTTCTGAGTTTTCTGATTTTCGTCCTCATGCTCCCGTTGGTCGTAACCGCCGTCACGAGGGTAGATCTCGTTTTCCTTTCGAGATAGCTACCCGGCGAGATCGACATATTTATGGCACTTCGACTCGCTCTCCCATAGCGGTTGGATCCGACAGCGGTGAGATCTTTGACTTGTTGAGTGACAGAGCGTAGGGTAGATAGAGGTCGGTCTTGCTTGACTACTTCATCATTCGCCGTGTTACTCGGTATTGGGTGCCAAAATCCTTTGTTGATTCACCCGATCTTGAGACTTTACTCTGTTTGACTCGTGGTCGCTTTGGTGGGAAGGAAAGGTGCGGATTGTAGACTCGGTTGTTCACGTCATATATTTGGTGAGTCCGTTGGTTTTCTTCCTAGCCCGCGCTCGGTGATGAGGCGATCACCTTTGGAGATGCTTCATTTGGCGCGTCATCGCTAAAGGTAAAGTGAGCATTAATAATTCCTTTATTTTGAAAGATGTTGCCTTAGTAAGTAAGCTGCAGTATAATCTGCTTTCAGTCTCTCAGCTTACCGATGACGGTTACGAGGTGAGCTTTAAGAAAAACAATTGCAAAATTCTTGATTCTTCGGGTAGTCTAGTTTGCGGGATTTCTCGATATGGGAGGATCTTTCGTGCTGATTTTTCTGAGTCTTCTGGTGATCCTCTCAGGTGTTTAGTAGCTTCTGAATCCCGTGATTTGACTTTCTGGCATAGGAGACTTGGTCATATAGGATTTGATCATCTGACCCGAGTTAGCGGCCACGATCTCATTCGTGGTTTGCCGAAACTCAAAATAGTCAAGGATCTTGTTTGTGCTCCTTGCCGCGCGGCAAAATGGTTCTTCTTCACATCCTCGATTCTGATGACTATAGACGCACTGAGGTCAAGCGCTCCATATGGACACGATAGGACCGGCTAGAGTGCGATCGATGGGAGGAAGTGGTGCGTGCTTGTCGTGGTCGATGACTTCTCGAGGTATTCTTGGGTATTTTCTTAGCCTCGAAGGATGAGGCGTTTACTCTTTTCGTGGTCTTTTTAGTAGGCTTTGTTGAGCTCCCGGTGCATTACGAGCAATTCGCGCGATAATGGCACCGAGTTCAAGAATTCCTACTTTGAGAGTTTTGTGGTGAGGCAGTGTAGAGCACCGGTTCTCGTCTCCATCGTCCCCCAACAAAATGGCGTTGTGGAGAGGAAGAAGCGTACCTTAGTCGAGATGGCGGGGCGATGCTTGATGAGTACTCTACACCTAGGAAGTTTTGAGGTGAGGCAATTGCTCTTGCTTGTCATGTTTCTATGAGTTTTTCTTGGGCACTCTTGCATCGCACTTCTTATGAGTTGAGATATGGCGAAAACCGGCGTCTCGCATTTTCGTGTGTTTGGTTGCAAGTGTTTTATTCTCAAGTGCAGGAACCTAGATAAGTTTAGTCACGATCTTGTGATGGGATCTTTACGGGTTACTCGACTTCTTCTCGTGCCTATAAGTGCAGGCTGCGAGTCTAGTAAATTGTTAGAATCTGTGAGGTGACCTTGATGAGGCGATCCGAGGACTAGGTGCGATATTTGAGTTCCTTAGAAGCGATGCGAGTCCATCTTTGTGGGCGATGAGGAGGATGGAGATGAGGGTTGCTTACCCGATCCGGTTCTTCCTCCTCCTCTTGAGGTGCCTTCTTCCACCGCACCTCGAGGAGATCAGCCCTTACCTTACGCTTCTTACGAAGCTAATGGCTCTGTTCCTATCTCATCGATCATGAGGTAGAGGCCACTTCTTCATCTCACCTGGACCTCCAAGACACATTCAAAGGACCATCCTTGAGAGCGGATAATGGGAGATCTCTTTGAGCGAGTCACTCGTTCAAAAGCGGCATGTCTCTATTCTCTCCATTACGCCTTTGTTGCCTCGTTTGAGCCCAAAGGCGTTTGTCATGCTCTTTCGATGAGTCATGGACTAACGCCATGCACAAGGAATTGGAAAACTTTGAAAGGAACAAGGTGCGGTCCCTTGTTGAGCCCCTCAAGGTCACAATATCATTGGGACCAAATGGGTGTTCAAGAACAAGCAAAGTGAAGATGGGTTAGTCATTGAAACAAGGCTAATTTGGTAGCTCGGGGTACTCTCAAGTTGAGGTCTAGATTTGAAGAGACTTTTGCCCTGTAGCTAGACTTGAAGCCATTAGAATCTGCTTGCCTTTGCGGCTTCTAAGGGTTTCAAGCTTTACAGATGGATGTCAAGAGTGCCTTCCTCAATGGCCTTATTGAGGAAGAAGTCTATGTGAGACTGACCTCTGGTTTCGAGAACCCCAAATACCCTAACCATGTCTGAGCTTTCCAAAGCTTTGTATGGACTCAAGCGAGCTCCCGAGCTTGGTATGAAAGGCTTAAGTCCTATCTGTTTGAGCCATGGTTTTGAGATGGGTAAAATTGACAAAACCTTGTTCATCGCCGTCTTGGCACCGATCTTACGCTCGTCGGATCTCGTGGATGACATTATCTTTGGCGGCTCCTCGCATGCTCTCGTTTCCCAGTTTTCCGATGTCATGAGCTCGGAGTTTGAAATGAGCATGATGGGCGAGTTGAGCTTCTTCCTTGGCTTCCAAATCAAACAGTCTCGGGAGGGTACCTTTCTTCATCAAGGCAAATACACTCGAGACCTCCTGAAGCGTTTCGACATGAATGATGGTGTGAGGACCCCTGGGTTATTTCCGTAAGACCGAGGTTTACCTGGTCTTAAGGAAATAACTCTGGGCCTCAAGTAAATGAATTCCACCTTAACTCCATCCAAGTGAGGAGCCCGACCGAAACTAGAGCCCCGGTGATCATGCGCGCTGCTCCTCTGCAAGCACTACATGATTATCGGTTCTCCAAACGATCGAAGCCAACACTTAGACAAGTTAAGGTGGGATCCATCACAGCGAGTATGAGGCCGTGTTGGCTCCCAGGATCAGCGACCAACACGCTCATACTCTCATTCAACGTTGATCACATCCATACAACAACGTACATTAATAATCCAAAAGACATACAACATAATAGTTAAGTCTACACTATTACATAACGGCCGACCGGCCAAATTCAAATAAGAGTGATAAATAACAGCGGAAGCAAAATAAATAAACCAAAAGTCCAGCAAGGTATGCCCATAACCCAAGGCAACCGACTGGGGTTAAAAGATAGCACTACTCGTCAGTGTCGCCTAAATCGGCACTGCCGAGCTCATCGGGCTCAAAATCGTCTTCACCTGAAAAGAAAAACAAAAGGCCACCAACATCCGGTGAGTACAAGTGCACTCGCAAGACTTACAGAAAGAAAAGTAGTTATGCATATTGGGCAATCAAGGGATAGCATTAGTGGTTCTAGTTTTGCATAAAACACAACATCTTACATTCCTAGACCATCTAGTTTTCAAAAGCCAAGTTATAAATCATTTATTCAAGAGAGGGTTTCACAAGACATATGTAATAATATGGATCAATCAATATCAAGGTGGCTGTCCACTTTGATAAACTAAAGTACATGAACATCCCATTCATGCCGAAACCAATTGTAACCATGTCAACTTTTAATTTCCAAGTATAACGATGAAGCATACTTAAACCAAGTGTTGTCCATAACCGTGGACACGGCTATTCGAATAGATTATCTCTGCAGAGGTGTACTACTTTACCCACATGACCCGACTAGCAGTAAGCCTCCGGATGCCTCAGGAAAAAGCACACTTCCTTAGGTATGCCGGCCGGGAGAATCGAGATCTGATCATTTTAGCAAGAAAATCTTATTGGGATGTACCACCCATATGTGGGAATCCCAACTTATACATAAGCATATAGCAAATGCTAAGCGGGCACACATGTTGTACTGGAGTGGCCAGTGTGAGGTAGTTAGTATGTTGCATCCCACAACATAGGTAATCGTGCTCATTAAGCACAGTATATATCACACTGGGGTTCCAAAGGAACATAGGATTTCACGGTCTCTATGTCCCCACACGCTGCGATCTTACCCAATAAAACATTCCCTTACTTAACCGCACGGTACCCATATCCCGCATGTGATAGTACGCTCAGTACTTGGAGTGTAACGTCCATGGCTCGGTCCTTAATGGTCCAGACAAGACAACCACAAACCCGAATCTCGTGCATAACAGCACCCACACTAACAACCACTTGTCCGGACCCAAAACCATTTAACAACAACAAGTTTTGAACCAAAATAACCAGATATAACAATCTGGACAAAAATTAATAACAGAATAAGAGTTGTTATGTGTCTCCCACAATTGTGAGCTAGTCCCGCCAATTGATCTCTGCGTTATCTAGACCATAATGGCTAAGCAATAGACACACAACAATCATATCATCACAAACCTATCTTAAGCATATGTGTATGTGAAATATCAGGGATAACCATCAAGCATAGGATATAACTAATCTACTCAAACATAAAGGTATACCGAAAATAGCATGCAGGCAATATCATTGCATTTCAAATACTAATGTAAGAAAACTGGGATCAATATGATGCAAAAGAAATTTCAAAGGATGCTTGCCTTGCTGGGAGTTCACTTGCTCACTCTCGGTTACGTAGTTGTTCATTTGCGACAACTCGGATTCTATAGAAATAGCGACATCGAATGAACACCGAGAAAACTCAAAAATTAAAATTTCTCAAAATGAATGAAATTTTTACAGTAGCTAGATAATGATTTTATATGAATTTAGGTGAAAGAATTATTTCATTTGGATTTTTCATGTGAAAGTTATGGCAGTTTGAAAATCAGTTTTTAGAAAAATGCTGAAAATAGGCTTCGGTTACTATTCATCCGAAATCCAATTTTTAGCGCAAATTTGTAGAACAGTGGCGAATAAAATGATTACAAATATAAATATATGTTAAAATTATATGACCAAAATAAATTGGTTCAACTCATTTAGAGTTCAAATGAATTAGTTATGAATTTTCAAAGTTAAAAGCACTTTGTAGTGTAAAAGTAATTCTTTTTCTGAAATTTCTACAACATAAAAATACTTTTTAACTCAATCTAACCTAGCCTCTGTCATAATCAAAGTAGGCCATCCAACCACACAATGCCCTGATTAATGCTCTCCCAACCATACAACATATTCGATAATTGTACAAAATCCACCGACTTATGGGCATAAGACCATGCCTAAATCCATCAATCATTCTCTGATATATTATTTACGCTAATACTAACTATCTAGCTCTACTAGTATCGCATCGGTAATTCATATTTGCATCCATCCAAAATTTCCACCGACCGATGTTTAATTGACTAACCGGCACCTAATGAGCTTTATAATTTAAATGCACATCCAATACTTAATAGCTCACAAATCGATCAACTCATATTCATACCACGAACTTATTCTTGAGCGACCACTACCAATCCAATCATATATGTGCCACTACGATAAACTAATAATCCTTTATCTACTAATCCAATTGAGAGTACAAATCTACCAACTCGGCACATAGGACTTAACTATTACATACACGGCAATCCAATTATTTATCCCCAATCAAATAATCCAATCCTACCTTCTCCCAAATTCTAGCATACATGTCTCATGTAGCTACTACTTCGGACATCCGATCAATTTGCTAATGCTTAATTAAATCATCCGATTCAACTAATCCAACAAGGTACATAATCCGACATCCAACGAGCAACAATACACATATATAAAAGGTATATCATTAATCATCAACACATACTCCATCCACCAAGTAATAGATTATAAAAATCTTTATACATCCTATCCTAAAAATAACCAATCCAGTGTGACATGAAACCTCCAATTAATGTCTCATCCAAAGATCACCACTAACTTCCATGCGACTTCATATTAATACCGTCCGATCAATTAATCGACTCATATATTTTATCTAGCATCCACCGATCAAAGATACATATTCGCTCGACGATAAAATTATTTGTATCTACCGATATACATCACATGAACACGCCTACACACAAATAAAACCTAACGGATAATTATACGGTCATAAGTTATCAAATCATTTTATAAATATATATGTAAAAATAGATGCAATGCTCATGACTAATATGCAACATACTGCGAATATTGTAAACACGATTAGACACTAAAGATTTTTACCACGGCACTATGCGTGCGAAAGATCGCCGAACGTCTTCTCGGCTACGCGTCCATGTCCACCGTAGTCGTCGCCGTCCCCGCGTCCGTTTGGCCTCTTGTCCGCGTTCACGTCCGGCTCATTGTCCATGTCAGTCGTCCTAGTGCCGCCGCATGCGCCACGCTGTCGCGTTGACACCGTTGAGGCCGGCCGCATGCAAGCGCTGTGCTCTCGGCCGGCTCCTCCACGCCGCCGTCAAGTCGATGCCGCCGAGCTCGGCCGCATGCACCGCCATCGCATGCATGGCTCCGCATCGGCCTTGACGTCGCGCCTTGCCGCTGGCCTTCAAGCGCCATGGTCGGCGCTCGGGCTCACCTCGCCGAGCTGCCGCTACTGGCCGGCACCTCGCCTCGGCCACGTCCTCGACTAGACACCGCGCCGGCCGCCGAGCCGCTTTGACGCCGGGCCGCGTCACCGTCACAGCCTCGCCTGGGCTGCTGGCGCTCTGGTCGCCGCTGCTCGGCCTCGCCTAGATACCATGCTGCCCGCCGAGCCGCCTTGACGCCGGAGCTCGGCCGGCTCCCCATTGCAGCGCCTTCGTCGTCGCGCCGCTGTCCCGCCGATCTTGCCTCCTCGCCTCGGCCATGCTGCTGCTCGTGCCGCCACCCGCCCTGGGCCGTTGCAGCTCCCCCGGCCGCTCGCCTGGCCGCAGCTACTGGTTCCAGTGCTGCCGCTGCTAGCTAGCGTCAAGCCGAGCCAACTGCAGCTGCTAGGAGCTGCCGCTGGTGCACTCTGGACTGCTGCTGCCGAGCTGCTTTCGCACTGCCGAACTGCACCAGAGCATTGCCCCACTGCCGCCGGCCCTTGCTGCTGCCGAACTGCTACTTGCTGCACTGCCTAGCTCCTCCATTGCTACAGTGCATTCCTCCCTTCCCCCTTCTCTAGAATGCACAAATGACCATGCATGTAAAATCTAATTGGATGAATGGAATCCCTAGATGATGAGGATCACCCAGATATAACATGCATTGAAAGATTTTCGGTTTTTGATTGGGTTTGGAAGGAGAGAAGTGATGAACTGGTTTTGTGGTTCTGGTATGGACTAGTTGTCCTGTTGGAGGAAATAAGCAGTGGGTGGCAGTGGGAAATGACGCTTTCGGCTGGGAACAGAAGGGGTGTTCGGCTGTGTGCTTTGGTCATTGGGAATAAAGAAATGGGGATGGCAAGAGGCGGCAGTGGGAGATAAACAAAGATGGCAGTGGGTGTTAGGAGGTCGCAGTGGGAGATAAACAAAGATGGCAGTGGGTGTTGGGAGCACATGATGGAGTGCCTGCAAGTGGTCTGCTCGGCTGGGAAGAATGGCAGTGGACCGAGTGGTGGTGGTGTGTTGTTTGGCTGTACAAAATTTGAATGAACTCTGATTCTAGAATTTGCAAAAAAAATGGCTGGGTGTGTGCGGTAATTTTTAGACATAGTTGCTTAGCTCTAAAAATCACGAAATTTTTAGGAGAGGTTCCTGACCTAATGTAGATGCTTAGGTAAAAATTTCAGAAATTTATCCATAGTGTGCTGCTCTCTAAAAATCTTTAAATTTACTGTTTAGTGGAAAATGATTAGCAGTATAGTTTTTCATCTCTTTTTCTTTTACGTCGCCCAAACGACCTTGCATGTGTAAACCGATTATAGAAACGGAATGTTCTCGAGACAACGATCACGATGACATAACATGCGTTGCATGATTTTTAGTTTTTGGTTGTGATTGCGAGGAGAGAAGTTGGAAAAATAAAGAATGGATACGCAGGTATTTCATCTGCTAATTCTATTCTCCATTTTGCGAAATCACTCAAACTGCTATGCATGCGAAAACAAATTATAGAAACGGTTTGCTCGTGCGATGACGATCGCGGTGGTATGACATGCATAGCTTGGTTTTGAAATTTGGTGATATTTGAAGGGAGAAAGCGCGGGGAGTTAGCGGTCGAAATTGGAAGAGATGACCAGAAGAAGGGACAGGCGGTCGTTTCGCCCGTGGTCGATCGAATAGGAAAATAAGAACGGTGATACTAATGTATGCATCATGATTTTTGAAATGCATGCGGAAACGAGAAACAAAATATTTAATTTAATTTCAGTCGCTCAAACAATTTGATTAAATATTGGTTATGATTATTATTGTTTTTTTTTAATGCATCTTTTAAACAAATGTGATTTGACTTGGAAATACAACTTTTTAATTATCTCAATTTGATTTTACAAGCAATCTTTTTACTTAAACACGGGAAAATTTTAAAACACTACCAAATAATTATTAGATCGCCTAGTTAAATATTAACATCCCGATTTTGAAAATCAGGATGTTACAGATGGAAAGCCAGTATCAACTCCAATGGCATCTACAGGATGTATTGTTGTGGGGGACAATGATCCCTCCCCAACTCCATCGATGGGATGGTTTCCTGGAGAATGATTTCCGGAGGCAACATCACCATCAGAGGATGCATCGTTCGGCTCGTAGTTGAAACCGGCTGAGGTCAGTGGAGAGGTAGTCGGCTGGGTCACGCACGCCGGGGGGAGGACGAAGAGGGGAAGGCAGCTCTTATGGCGGGGAGGTGTATTTGGCGAGGGGAAGGTCAATTGGACCAGCGGCAACGGCACCGTAGTTGTGTCACGATGGTGACACTGCACAAGACACTCTTATCGTAAGAGTGTCTTGTGCAGTGAACCTTGGTGTCACAACTGGCGGCGACAGGAAGAAGTGTGGCGTCGGCGACGGGGTCAGAGAGAAGGCGCGACTTGGGGGCGGCCGTCGGGGAGGAGGTGTAATATCCCAATTAAACAATAGTGAAAGCAATAAAGTTTAGGGAAGGAGTTAAAGGAAATTCAGGAATTTTTTTGTAGAGGTTTGGACCGTGGGCTTGCAGCCGAGGCAACCCAGCCCTTTGGGTCGGCCCATTAGTGGGCCAAAAGGGGGGGCACTCCCCTAACCCTAGCCACCCCTCTCCTCAACCCCTTGGCCACCACCTCCTCTCCCACTCTCCCATGCTCCTCCATCTCTCTCTCCCAGATCTGAATCCATGCAGCATCACCTCCCCATTGCTGTCCCCTGGAGCCACCAACCTCTAGTTGATGTGGCCGGCCATTGGGAAGAAGGAAGAAAGGGAGAAGAAGAGGGGAGGAGCGCCTCGCAGGAAATTCGGTGGACTCGCGCATCTTCAAGGGTAACGATCGTCTCCCCGCTGTTTGGATCTAGTTGGATCCTTAATTGTCATCGTTTAGAGAATCGTTGAACTGCTGCGATTAGAATTAGTAATTTTTCCCTATTGTACGACAGATTTCATGTAGTTAAAGTCAGAATTTGAGGTTAGGCTCTCCTAGAGAGTTCTGGGGATTGTCATCAGGTTTCTATAGGCACTGAGATCACCTAATTTTGATTTGTAGTTTGGGAGATATGTTAGTTTCTTTTCTGTTGTCTAGAAATCCTGACGAGATTACAACAATCGTCTTGTTTAAGAATAAAGGTTCTGTAAATGGCTGATTCAGGGAGGTCTCCCAGCACAACTTTCGTAAAAAATTCCTAAGCTTTCCAGATTGACAAAGATCATGAATTGTGATTCAGCCATTCGAAAGATATGAATTTTTGAGTTTAATGTCGTAGTCTGTCCTTCTGTTGTGGACATTAGATAAAGACTTGACTGTTGCAACCTTTGTTGCATAGTATAGATAATTGTGATAATTTTTTTTAAGGAATATAGTTTCCTGTAGTTTACAGAATATCTTAGAACATTGAATTTGCATGTATCAAATTAAAGTTACGAAATTCCCACGTCAGTAGTACCGAAGATGATAGAACGGTCTTTAGGATTAAAAACAATGTCTTAGATAATTTGATCTTTTGGTCACCTCAGAAGTTGTAGCTATGCTTGTGTAGATTTTAGGAAAGTTGGATTCATGACTTTTGAAGTTTTGATTCAAAAGTTATGTATTTTCCTTTGATAGCTATCTGTTTGGGAAGATTGGGATTTGTGAGTGTATCGGTTAAGTTTTGGGTTGTGATTAAGAGTGATTGATTTTATTTTGTTCCATTTCTATGTGTGCACTTTTGAATGGTATATTTATTATACTTTACGGTTGTTAGGTGGTGGTGAACACCGGGGTTAAAGCCTTCCCGCTGTCATCATTCCTCTCGCGGTTGAGGCAAGTGCAAATAATATAGAATGAATTGGGATGCAGTATTCATGATAAATGCCATGGTTTACTTATGAGTTTATTTCTATGCTATTGTCGTGGAATGCTATTTCTCTCACGTTGGAATGAGATTATGAAATTCATTTGCATCATAGCATTCATTTATGATTCTTGGACTACTTGATAACCAAGCCTTGTTTCTTTTGAGATCCCCGTTATACATTGGATGGGCATGAGATCCCTGTCATGTATTGGACAGGCATGGGTCCCCACACTCGTGGAGTGTGGGCTTGAGATCCCTGTGCCTGCGGGCACAGGCTTGAGTATGCATCGACGGATGCACTACTCGGCATTACCGGTAATTGCAAAGAAGGAAGAAAGAGCATTCTTGTAATATCCCAAAAATAGATTTGTGTTTCAAGTGTAAGAAAATCAGGAGGAATCAAAATTTTTCTTGCATCTTGAAGCCATTGATCATTTCTGTAATTCTTGATTTAAGGAATTATGGAAATCACCATCAGAATCCTCAATTGACTACAATCAAAAACCTCCTTGTCATAGATCTTGTGCCAAACCCTTGGAGATATTTCTCCTGAGTTCTAGGGAGGCTTGGCAACACCCCTGAATTATCTCATGATTTTTAGAAATTATTTGATAGTTGTTGGAGGCGGGTCAAAGCTGGGTCAAACCATAGCTTTCACCTTCTGGAATTTCTGGAGAGAAATTCAGTACATTAAAATCTCTGGAAATTTTATGAGAGGTTCCTCCTGCGGTCAGCAAGCTCCAGTTAAAATTTCCTAAATTTTGGAGTTTGCTTGCTACCTCAAATAGTTCCTCGAAAATTAGATGTTAGGATTCAAACCCTAACTGGTTTGCACTGTTCCGTAGGTTCGAATCAGGCTCGGGCTCGAGCCACTCGACTCAGTCCAGTCCACTAACTGTACCAACTCGGTCGTTCGGGCGCTAGGGTCGTGGCCGTTGGATCGGCATCGAGCGGTCTTCGACCGGTAGACGGGGTGTCGTTGTAAACCACCCGATCTAACTCAGCCGTTGGATCAGCATCGAACGGTCTTCGACCAGTCGAACGATGGGATCATTTCAATCCGCTCGATCTAGCCCAGCCGTTCGATTTCAATCCGACGACCAACGAGTCGTCTCCTTCCTCTGTCCGCGTGAGCGTGAGCCCTGCCATGGCGTGCGCAGAGGAGGAAAGCAGCAGCGTGCAGTCACCTCCGTGGTCGCCTTTAAACGGCTATCTCTGCGCGCATTAAATGCCTATCGCGCTCATCCCTCAGAAGGCCATGATTCAACTGCTCCCATCGCTCTCAAGTGCTCTCATGGCAGTGTTGACCCGACTGCGAAAACCCGGCCGTTGCTCTCTGCCATTGCTCTATTTAAACGCCATTGTTTCACCCTTAGCTGCCTTTAGCACTTCCGCAACTCCAGCTAGCACTCACCAGCTTGCTTGAGCTGCAGTTCCTCGCCATCCACCTCGACCGCCATTGTTGAGTTGGGAGTTTCGGTGGAGGCGGTGCAGCAGGGGTTTTCTTCTTCAAGTCTTTGCCCCCGCTGCTCCCCCTTTACTCTCTAGAGCTTAACCCTCGCTCGGTTTTGTTCTCTCTTTGCTCAGGTCGCTGTGGCCTAGTGAGGAGCGTACCGCCGCCGTTTGGTTACTCGTCGCTGGAGCCACTCCGTGGATCTCTGGTCGTTCTCTAACGCAGGTAAGTTCGCATTGCCCTGTAGGAGCTTAGGTTTGTTTTCATTGTTCTTTTGGGTATCGTCCGTTCGGGAGTTCTCCCGAGCCGTACCTACTCGGCCGCACTCCGTGGTCGTACCGCCGTCGCAGCCATACTCCAACTAGGACTGGCCGCCGGTAGGACCATTGAACTTTTAGGCCCTCATCCCTGCCTTTGGCGGGCGCCGCTGTGGTCGGAGACACCGCCGAGCCACTGGCAAAGCGTGCGGGAGGCGCTGCCTCGTGGTCGGAATTCGACCGATCCGCGTAGCAGTCGTTTCGACCGGATGCGATACGATGGGTAAATAGGACGTCTCGTAGTCCCCAGAAGCACCCCTTATATTTATAAGGGGAAGGCCAACCAAGCAATTGTAGGTTCTCCTACAACCACCCCATAGCCGTAAGTTCTACTACGACTATGGCGTGGTCGCAAGGCTTTCTGCGACCATTACCCAGTCGTAAGTTCTGTCGCGGCTTGTACCTAGTCGTAAGTCTTACTACGACTATGTCAGGGTCATAAGTTCTCCCACGACTTGGATCTAGTCGTAGGTCCGTCTACGACTGGAACCCAGTCGTAAGTTCTTCTACGACCACTACCTGGTCGTACATCCTTCTACGACTTTTGTGCAGTCGTAGGTTCCGCTACGACCGGTATCTGGTCGTAAGATTTTCTTTTGGTCGTATTTTTGGCATTAAGAATCCAAATCAATTGGTTCTTTTTGCTAAATTCTTTATAAATCATGCTCTTGCTACTGTGCAATTTTCAGAGTTTTTAGAGAAAGTTTGATGTTGTTTTCTTCCTTCTTATTGACTCTTTTTCGCTTTCTCGTTAGGATCCGAAGAGCACATTGACAACCTAATTGATCCTCCGCAACATCTTGACCCGCAGCAAACAGGCAAGCAGTTTGATCATGTTAATCCCATTACTTTCAAGTCTAATATCTTGTTTACAACTCATATGTATGCATGCTTTTGTGTCAAACTAATTTTCCCGATTAGAGGTAGTTATTCCTATTGCATTGTTGCCCTCAAATTGTTATCCCCTGCCACAACCTTAAGTTATTAATATCATTTGGTGGATTAGAGCCGGTGATTTAGTTATGCTCTTTTATTGTCTTTTCGATGTCATGCTTAGAAATGCTTAGATGTCGATAGTATTAGGCGTCGTCGACTTAGTCGACGACCTTGATCACACAAATCTTATTACTACTCCATTATGTCCGGCAAGACTGTGCTTTGTTACTTTGTAAAGTCAAAAGCGAAAATAAAGCTGTTTTCGACTTGGGCACAATGGTATGTTGGTGTGATCTGTTGGTGTGAATGGAATGGTGCCTAGGTCATCAAGGACCGAGTTACTTGTGTCACTAAGCCAAGCGCTTATGCGTGCTAACCACGCGAGAGGGATATAGGACCTCTCTTGACTTAGTACTTTGGCGTGGGTTATCTCCGAGTCGCAGGAGGGGGTTGTGTGTGTTGTGTGAAACATGATATGTGTTCTCGTGTTCTTGTGTTGGGTGTGTGGTGATGGAGATTCCGGGTAGGCTCTCCACCTCGAGGAGCGTCGTAGTTGTCCAAGGCTTTACCTGGGAAGGGTAGTTGACCGAGGCTTTACGGCGACTCCGACATAACGTATGGGTTTCTATCCATACGGGCGGCTCGTGAATGATTCACAATATTGGAAACGTCTCGTAGGACTTAGCCGTGCCGGCATACCTAAGGAAGTGTGCTTAATAGCTTGGCAAAAAGGCGGTCTGGCGTGTGGGTACAGTGGTACACCCCTGCAGGGATAAAACTATTCGAATAGCCTCGTCCTAGGTTATGGACATGCTTGGTAAGGTCGTGCAAGAACTAGACTACAACCTTTTAAATTAAAATTTGACATGGGTGGTATGAATGGGTAATTCATGCTATTGTCGTGGTGACTTAAGGGCTAGTCACTTCCAGGACTATTGTTGTCATCTATCTACTGTTATATTGTTATCATTTACGATTATTTGAACATTAAAAACTGATTTGTTAACTTGCTTTTTAAATGTACTATCTTATTGCAAATAAAATTTGCTTTATGCTAAAAACGAAACCTAAAACCTCCTCTTGAAAAGCTTGCATATAATTATGTACAGGTCTGTTACTCTACACGTAAGTCTTGCGAGTACATTCAAAGTACTCACCGGCTTTCTTTGGGCTCTTTATTCTGAGGGAGGAAGGTGAGCCCCAAGGGCCTCACTTTTGTGAAATGTGCTGTGGATTCGACGACTAGCTTGGCGGTCCGGTCGGTTGCCTTGTGGGTTAAAGGCACACTGGTCGGCTCTTTTGTTTGTGGCCATCTTATGGCACTTTTGCTTCCGCTGTTTATTTCTTTTGTCTATATATATGTATTTGGCCGGTCGGCCTCTCTTTTGTAATATCTATCTTTTATTTATGTTACCTTCTGGTTGTTGCTTTGCTTCGGTTCTATGTGAATGGATGGAATTGATGCATGAACTTTGTAAAGAGGTGTGTATCTTGCATTTAGGAAGTATACATGTCTCGAGTCTCGGATTATCTGATTTGTGATGCTAGGACCGAATGGATGGTTAAGCATTACAAGCCCGATAAACCGGGGTCTCACAAGGTTTGGTATCAGAGCCATACTGACCGTAGTAACCCAAGTTTGGTCGTCTTTTTAGGATATTTTGGAAAATATTATTTTCAAAGTATCAAATGATTTATGAAAGCTTAAGGAATTCTCAGATTTTATTCCTTACCTATCTTAGCTTTCTCTTCTCATCTTACTCTAAATTGAGTTTTGAAAATGGTTTACCTCTCCTTCCTTCAAAGATAGTTGTTATCATTTGAATTGGGTTTTGGGAACTAATGAGCTTGGCAAATTAAAGTGGTGGTTGCCCTCTACAAGGTTTTGAAGTTTCTGGAATGGATGAATTGCGACTAGAAGCTTGGATGCAAAACCTGGACAGCGATCTTTCAATTTCCGGACAGCAGGCTCAAAGGTTCCAAATGGGGTAGAGAGTGAGGGGTTAATCAACTAAAACTTGTGGGAATAGGAGGGTAAGATGTGATACTAGTTAGCTATGTATCTAACACTAATTTCTTTGGTTGAACCTTGCTCTTTAATGGTCATAGCCCTTACCTGCTATTCTGATTTTTATCTTCTCAATCAATTACTCGTTCATTCGATACGGGTTAGTTGCATTGGGAAGTTGAGCTTTGGTTTTATGATTCCTTGCTGTTTTTGGAGTCTTTTTATAAGGATGTTTTAAGTTTATGCACTTGTTGTTTTCGGCTTTCGATTAGGGGGTATTCCATTCCCCTAGTCGCTAGCGTTTCGCTTTCTTCGGCTTTGTTTTTGAGCCTAGTTTTAACCAGAGTTCTTTTAGGGATGGCGGACGCTTTCGCGTGGCCAAGGCCATCGGTGGTCGGACGAGGATCTTCCTCCTCCTCCGACCATGGCCGAGGTCCTTCGGAGATCGAGCGCAACCGTGCAGAGGACAGGAGGGTTCTTCTGGACATTATCGCGCGCAACACTTCCGCCCTTACCGGTGCTTCAGGATCCGGGCAAGGGAGTGGACACCAGCCGCGTGGGGGACTCGCGGAGTTTCTTCGCACTCAGCCCCCCATGTTCTCCAGTCGAGGACCCGCTGACGCAGAGCGATTGGCTCCGTCTCGTTGGCGAAAGCCGCGATAGCGATGCGGGAGCACGAGAAGGCGTTGTTCGCATCGCACCAGCTGGAGGGTGCAGCTTTGTCTTGGTGGGAGAGCTTTCTCGCCATGCAGCCTGGCGGTCACACCGTCACCTGGGAGGAGTTTCGCACTGCCTTCCGTCGGAGTCACATTCCTTCCAGCCTGATGAGGCTGAAGAAGAAGGAGTTCTTGTCGCTCAGACAAGGACGTTCCTCAGTCACGGAGTATCTTTACGAGTTCAACCATTTGGCTCGTTATGCTCCGGAGGAGGTGGCCACCGATGAGGCCAAGCAAGAGAAGTTCAAGGATGGTTTGTCTGAGGAGCTGCAGGACAAGCTATCTATCGTTGACTTCCCGGATTTCCAGGCCTTGGTGGACAAGGCTATCGTAGCTGAGCACGCAGGGAGAGCGCTTGTGGATTCCCGCAAGCGTAAGTGGGAGGCCCACAAGTCGTCTAGGGCCAGCTATCCCCGCTTGATCGGCCTCGGGGTCACGTCGTCGAGCAAAGACACCCGAGGCCGTCGGCACCGCTTTTCATCCTTCGCGGGCGTGCCCCAATCACGTGCACCTGCGAGTCGGCAGGTGGTCCCGCAACCCATTGCAGGAGTCACTTGCCGCCGCAACGGAAGGGGCATTATGCGAACCAATACCCTAAAAAGACAGGAGCAGCCCCTCGTCCTAACGGAGGACGCGGGCCAGGAGGTGGTTCTTCTCAGGACCTGAAGATTGTCCCTGCTGCCCAAGGCATGGGTAGTGGTCGCGTCAACCTCATCTCAGCAGAGGAGGCACAGGAGGCACCCGACGTTGTGCTGGGTACACTTTCTGTTAACTCTCATTCTGCTACTATTTTGTTTGATTCAGGAGCATCTCATTCTTTTATTTCTGAGTCTTTTGCTGCTATTAGTGAGCTCCTCTTTACTCCATTGTTGGTCCCGTTGCTCATTCGCTCTCCGGGTTTGGAGTTGAGAGCTGAATCTGAGTGTAGGGATGTTCCAATTGAGATCGAAGGAGTGAGATTCTTCGCGAGTCTTATCCTTCTCCATTCAGCAAGTCTAGATGTAATTCTGGGAATGGATTGGTTGTCTCAGCATAGGGGACAAATCGATTGTGCCAAGAAGTGTGTCTCTCTATCTAGTCCTTCGGGCGAGCAGGTTCGCTTCTCGCCGAAGCTGCTAGATCCGCATCTCTTCGCGCTTGAAGCGAAGCCCGCTCTAGATATTAGTGAAGTCCCAACCGTTTGTGACTTCAGGGATGTCTTTCCGGAAGCTCTTCCAGGGATGCCACCAGTTCGAGACCTCGAGTTTGTCGTTGAGTTGGTTCCCGGTACTGCCCCGATTTCAAAGAGGCATTATCGGATGCCACCAAATGAGTTGGTGGAGTTGAAAAAGCAACTTAATGAGCTGCAAGAAAAAGGTTTCATCCGCCCTAGCTCATCTCCATGGGGTTGTCCTGCAATCTTTGTAAAGAAGAAGGACAATACTTTGCGCATGTGCGTGGATTACCGTCCGCTTAATGAGGTAACGGTAAAGAACAAGTATCCATTGCCCCGCATTGATGATCTCTTTGATCAATTAAGCGGAGCTCGAGTATTCTCCAAGATTGATTTGAGAATGGGATATCATCAAGTTCGGATCGACCCGAGGATATTCAAAGGCGGCTTTCTACTCGCTACGGCTTGTATGAGTACACCGTCATGTCATTTGGCTTAACCAATGCTCCGCCTTGTTCATGAACCTCATGAATTCGGTATTCATGGAGTATTTGGATAAGTTTGTCGTGGTCTTCATCGACGATATTCTTATCTATTCCAAGGATGATGAGGAACATGATGAGCATCCGAGGCTTGTGTTAGGCAAGCCGTGAGCACCAATTGTATGCGAAGTTCAACAAGTCGCGATTCAGTTGAAGGAGGTGGCCTTCTTGGGTCATGTTCTTTCGGCGGAGGCGAGCCGTTGATCCTAGCAAGGTCGCGATGTTCTCTCATGGGTTGACCTACTTGATGCAAGAAGCGCGGAGTTTTCTTGGTTTAGCGGGATATTATCGCCGCTTTATCGAGAACTTCTCCAAGATCATGGCCGATGACGGAGTTGCTCAAGAAGGACAAGAAGTTCTTGTGGTCCGATGCTTGTGAGGAAAGCTGTAGGACCGGAAAGGCGACTAAAGGGGGGGTGAATAGGCGCTTTCAAAACTTTTCGCCTAAATCAAAAACCAACACGAACTTTACTCCTTTAGCTATGAAAGCTAAGAAGATCGAGTAAGCACACAACGGAAGCCTTGTGTTGGATTTGATAAACCCCTCAATCACACGACACAACGGAGAAAAGAACTCACTGTTCCTTCTTGAGGAATCTGGCGGTCGGCCGGCTACCACGGGCGGTCGGACCGACGGTCAACCAATGATCCGACCGCAACTAACTAGCGGTCGGACGGTGGGCGGCGGTTCGACCCGGCAAGCCGTGATGCGAATACGGGCGGTCGGACCGCCGTTGAAAGTCCGGTCGGACGGTAGAGTCGAGGCGAAAAACTCCACCCAAAACCAAAACGAAATTTGATCCAACTTTTGTTTCAACCAATAGAACTTGACCAAATTTGAGCACACCTCCCTAATGATATTAGAGACCTATTTCTAGCGACGATCCGTCGATCCACTTCAGAATCGATCTCTCGAGATTTTACCAAAGAAGTGCTCAAACCCTAGAAATATGAAAATCTTGATTCAAGACTTGCTTGTTGGGGGTTGAAGATCTAGATGACTCTAGGAGTAATCCCACACATCAAAGCAAGATAAAGTAGGTCAAGAGACCAAGTATGAACCTTTGAATCAAGGAAGCACCAAAATCATCCAAAAGGGAGAAGAACACAAAGGAGCAAGCGATCTTTCAATTGAGCATCACAAGATTGTTCGATTACACAAGATGCTTACAAAGCCTCTCCAACAAGGAGGGCAAGAGCTCAACAAGGAGCACACTCCAAACCCTAGTTCTCCTCTCCTCTCCTCCAAACCCTAGAAAAGGAAGAAGGGGCTAAAATGAATGCTTGGCTTAGTTTTCCATCTCCCCTCTTCCTATTTATACTAGAGAGCTAGGGTTTCCTTTTTGGGGTCACTTACACATGGGACCCACACACAAATAACTCTTGAAGCAATCGCCTGCTTCACCACGTGTAGGTTGATCAGCGGTTCTCATCGCGTCGCCAAGCCTCTCTTGTCCGAATCCCATCGAACCTCCCGAGACTCGCATCGATATCGCACCGCTGATCCAACCAGCTGTATCGAACCACCCGTTCGATCCATCTTGTCCATCCTGCACCATGCTTGTGTCACACGACCTCACCCGGTATCCCTGATCGTTCTGGACCTCAGCTCTCCAAGCGTAGTCCCGATCCACTCACCGTTGACATCGTTGACCTGCAAGCCACCTGCACAGCAATAGACAAACAAACCGTTTCCGGGAACAAGTTCTTCACAACTTGACCCACGTTAGTTCCGCAATGCAATATACAACAATAAAACATTGAAGTTCATATGATAACACAATCAAAACCAACTCAATGCAACACTTGGCTAACCTTCAAGCCATTGCGGTCGACATGACCCCTCGGGGCGGTCCGACCGATTTCATCTTGGTCGAACCGCTCCCACAACGGCGGTCGGACGGTCCAAAGGACATAGCCAAATTTTCAACTCAAAATTCAAACCTTCGGAATTTTCAAGCGAATAGAACTTTTGACTGGAGCTCCAAAATTATGGGACCACATCCAGAGACTCCCTAAGTTGCCTACACAACCTATTTTGGCTCGGCTCAAAAACCCATTTTCATTTTGGCGGTCGGACCGGCCACCATGGCCGGTCGGATCGCTCCACTGGCGATCGACCGCCGACACCACCGTCGAGACCGCTGTGGTCCGACCTTGGAGCAAACCCGAAAACGCGAGATTTTGCAAACCAACAATGCCATTGCCAATTGACTCATCATCCTGAGATCGTGCACATATCCCCACGATATCCACAATCTCCCCCTTGATGAACACATTGGCAATTTTCAAGAAAATGTGGTTTTTTGAAATGAACAGTAAAAATTCGCCGTTTTCGCATAAAGGCACAACTTGGTCCAAAAGCAAGAAAAAGCTTAAGAACCGACCAAGCTGGCTTCAGAATAGTATATGCAAGTGAGATAAGGCAATGAAAGCACCAAATGATCCAATTTCCAGAAAGTAGCCAAAAATCTCACTTAGGTCCAAATGAAGGGAAATTTTTCTATTTGACCTTTGATCATTGTGAGTATTCTTCAATTGCAAATGAAATCAGGAAAAGGCAATAAAACCACAAGACTTAACTCACTATGATCACAAATTTTCAAAAGGTTCAAATTTTTTATTTTATTAAGTTCTTTTATAATAAACCTTAAGTATGAAACCAAAAGCTCCAACATCATTTTCTTCACAATCTTTCTCCCCCTTTGACAATGAATTCATCAAGATACATGAAAAAGAAAGAGCATGAAGGAATGACTTTATTTTTGAACTTTAGTAAAAAAGGAGCCATGACCATTATACATGGAGACAGTACAAGTATTATACCAAGCCATACAAAGAGTAGACGCTATAGTCAATCATGGCAAAACATGTACTGCAAAGCTAAAACCAAGATAGCAGCCATCTGAGATTAACAGAATTAAAATCATGAAAGGTTGCTCAATATCATAGATTCACTCCAAGCAGCCAAAAATGAGTCAAGCCATGTCTATAAGTAAAAGAGACTCAAAACAAGAATTGAGGCATTTTGAGCAATAAGAGAATTCTTTTAAAGCAAAGCTCAGGCACTTAGCCCTTTTTGGGCAATTTGTTTTTTTTGCTGTGCTAGATCTCAAGCCTTGCCGCGACCATCTCAAGCGATAAGCTTAAAAGAATGATCTAGGTCATCCAAAACTCCCCCTGAGTTCATGCCTAGTGCAATGGCAAGCCGTCTCATGAGAAAGGATTGGTGAGATCAGTTTTTTCGCACAGAAAATCTCATTTTTCATTTGCTTGACTTAATAAGATAAAAAGCTCATTTTTCAACTCAGAATAAGTTCAAGACTCAATTCAACCTGTAAGACATGGCGAGAATCATAAGAGGATCACTAGAGCAAAACTAGTCACAAGATCCAACAAGACATGATTTGATTCAAATCTCTCACAGATACAAAGCTAGCAAGGCAAAGGCTAAGCCAAACACGAAGAGCCATAAAAGAAGTCTAGCAGACTATCACTTGATATGACAAGGTATAGAAGATGAAATTAAGTCATACAAGGATAATAATCAAAGCTCCACTAATTTTATTAAACAATGCAAGACAAATGAATTGAAACATGCATTATGATACAATGAGTGCAAAAAAAGCAACTTCCCCCTCAAAACAGCCCAATAGGACTAATAACCCTAACTCTCCCATAAGCGACAAAGCGCGAAGAGTCAAGAGCCTTAGTGAAAATATCGCAAGCCGTTGCTCCGACTCTACAAAGTGAAGCACAACCTCACCTTTCTCAACATGGGTCTCTCAGAAAATGAAATCGAATGTCAATGTTTTTAGTCCCGAATGTTGCTTTGGGTTTTTGGCAATATTAATTGCGAAGTGTTGTCACGTAAAAGAGGAACACTTCCCAAAGATAACCCATAGTCTCGCGGTGGACAAAATCCAGAGAACACGAGAGCAAGCCACCAGCGGCAGGCTACATACTCCTCACCAGATCAGGCAATGTAAGACTGCATTTTCTAGAAGACCAAGAAACAAGAGATGTGCCCAAGAAATGACAAGTGCCGTAAGTACTCTTCCTATCAACTCTACACCCGGCGAAATCAGCATCAGAAAATGCTCGAATTGAAAGAGCCGAAGAAGAAGAATACCAGAGTCCAAAGTCAAGCGTATCTTGAAGATACCTGAAGATGTGGCGTACTGCTTGACGATGAGAGGCACGAGGGGAAGCCTGAAATCGAGCGCACAGACATACGGCGAATTGTATGTCGGCCTCGACGTTGTAAGATAGAGGAGGGAGCCAATCATCTGCGGTACTCCTTCGGTCCACGGACTCTCCATCCTCATCGTGGTCCAAAGACGGTGGTTGTAGCAATGGGAGTAGACATTGGCCTACTGCTTCCCATATTGAAGCGCCGAAGAAGGTCCTTTGTATACTTACTCTGGTGAACGAAAGTGACTTCTTTCAGTTGCTTGATTTGAAGACCAAGGAAGAATGTCAGCTCTCCCATCATGCTCATCTCGAATTCACTGCTCATAGAATCTGAAAATCTAGACACCAAAGCATGAGAGGAACCACCGAATATAATATCATCCACATAAATCTGAACCAACAAGAAATCATCGCCATGCTCGAGAGTGAACAAGGTTTTATCAACCATTCCCATTTTGAAATCATTTTCAAGCAAGAAACTCTTAAGCTGTCATACCAAGCTCTAGGAGCTTGTTTCAATCCATCAGGCTTTAGAGAGTTTAAAAACGTGATTTGGGAATTTTGATTTTCAAAACCAGAGGTTGCTTGACAAAGACCTCTTCTTCTATGAAGCCATTCAAGAAAGCACTTTTAACATCCATTTGAAAAAGCTTGAAACCTTTGGATGTTGCAAATGCTAAAAGAATGCGAATGGCCTCCAATCTAACTCTTTGGAGCAAAGGTCTCCTCAAAGTCTAAGCCCTCTACACAGGAATAACCTTGAGCTACAAGTCTAGCCTTATTGCGAACAACCAATCCATCCTCACTTTGCTTATTTTAAAAACCCATTTTGTTCCAATAACATGAGAATCGAAGGTCGCTCAACTAAAAACCGGACTTTGTTTCTTTCGAAATTTTCAAGCTCTTCATGCATAGCATTGACCCAAGAGGCATCGGATAAAGCATGGGTGATATCTCGGGGTTCAAAGACGCGACAAAAGCGAGAATGTGCATGAGAATCGGGAGAAATAAACACGAGCGAGTGACTCGCTCTTGAAGATCCCCAATCATCCGCTTTCGGTGGATGTTGTCATTTGTATCTGAAGTGGTGCTCTGGTGCGACGTGGCCTCTACCTCATGAGTTGTGGAGATAGGAACAGAGCCACTCGGATCGTCGGTGGGGATAGGAGGAGGTCGCTCGGTGGCCCGACGTAGTAGTAGCGAGCTCTCCACCCTCTCGTAAGCGGTGGAGGATGATTTGGTTCTTCATCCTCGTAATCATCATCGACGAAAATGCTTCCTTGAATTTCGGGAACTCGTGGTACCAAGCATCGGGTCTAGTACTGGGACTAGCCTCATCAAAAGTGACTTCAAGTCTCAACAATTTTATTAGTGTCAACATTAAAAACACGATAGCCACGAGAATGAGCGGGATAACCAAGAAATATGCCATCAAAGCATCTAGACTCAAATTTATCAAGATTGCCATGTTTAAGAATGAAGCACTTGCAACCAAAAATCTTGAAATGAGAGACTTTGGGAGAATGACCAAATCTAAGCTCATAAGAAGTCTTTCCAACCACAGATCTCAAGAAAACCCATTGGAAATATAACAAGCGAGAGAGATCGCCTCATTAAAATCTCCTAGGAGTAGAATGCTCATCTAGCATGGTTCGAGCCATCTCTACAAGGGTTCTGTTCTTCCTTTCTACAACACCATTCTGTGAGGCACTCTAGGAGAAGAAAGCGATGCTCAATTCCCTATCGGTCTGAAGGTAGAAAAGAAGAATTCTTGAACTCTGTCCCATTGTCACTCCTAATGGCTCTCAAAGCTCCAGGTATATCAACAGCAATTCTAAGGACCAAATCTCTAAAGAATCCAAATGCTTCGTCCTTAGAAGCAAGAAAATAAACCCATGAATACCTGGAGTAATCATCCACAACCACCAAAGACATACCATTTCCCACCGGTGATGAACTCTAGAAGGACCAACTGTATCTAAGTGAAGAAGCTGTCCAGGTCCATCAGTCATTACCAAAGTAAGAGGTGGGTGGGAAGCAGACACCATCTTACCATGTCTACAGGGTGAGCACACAAGATCTCTATGACAGCCTTCAGCCTAGGCAAACCTCTAATCAAGTCCTTGCAACTGACTCTAGACAAATGATCAAAACCTATATGCCCAAGTCTACGATGCCACAAAACAAGGTCATGAGAATCAGAGGCTACAAGACACCTAGGACTGGAAACAGAAGAAATACTGAAATTTGCACAGAAGATCTTCTCAAATCTGGAGATCTCAAAAACAAGCTCACCTGAGGAATCTAGAACTCTGCACTCACCTCTCTTAAACCTCACTTCTAGACCCTCATCAAGCAGCTGAGAAACAGATAGAAGATTATACCTCACCACTTACCAAAGCGGCGTCTTTTAGCATGAACTTGTCGTTGACGCACAAAGTGCCCTTTGCGATCCACGGTCCAGAGAAGCATCCCCAAATGTAATCAATTCATTGCGGATGCACGTGTGAGGAGGAGAACCATCTAGAATCTCCGGTCATATGTCGAGAACACCGAGTCAACAAGCCATATGTCCTCCTTCCTCGCACGACGGACCTAAAAGCACAATCGAAAACATCCGTGCCTCGAAGATGGGGTTAGTGATAAATGATCGAGGATCCGATCTTGAAGCACGATGTCTAGGAGCAGCGAGAGAAGTAGCAGAAACATGATCAGGAATAAAATCACAAGAATGCACATGAGAACCACCTAGACCTCTCCGAAACGATCTACCAAAAGATCGATACTCCCCCTGTCTAGGTGCTACCCGTGGTCTCTCCTCACGATGTCCTAATCCAACATCTTTGCCTAGACCCACCAAAAGAGTCTACAAAGTTCTCTACAAATCTAGGCCTATGTGTGGTGCGATAAACAGGCTGCCTAGCTCTAGAGACTTCAGCTGGAGAAGGGACTCCTCTAATGGATCTTAGGACGCTCATCCTCTCTTTTCTCTCAAGCTTTGCTCTCCGGAAGCAGAACTCAACAGTGTGGCCTTCTTTCTTGCAGAAGGTGCAATGGTACTGGACCTTTTGAGAGGTCTGTACAGAATGAGTGAGAGCACCTTTCTTGCCAGAAAGAGTTTGAGCAAAACCCGTGGATTTGAAAACAACCCCGGATGGCTTAGGAGGTTCTAGCTCAAACAAACCATTCTTCACAACTCTAGCAATCCTAGGTGGGTTTTTCTTGGAATGCTCTAGGGGATTGAAACCTAGACCACTATTTTTCACGCTCACTTTGGATTGATCAAGAATAATGTTGAGTTTCTTTTTCCCACTTGAAAACTTCTCAAGAGTCACCTTGAGGTAATCATTCTCTTTCATTAATCTCTCACATCTAGTGCACTTGCTAGACTTGATTACCTCATTGCTCTTACTCTTAAGAAGGGCCACTTCCACCTTGAAGGCCTCACAAGACACACAATAGGATTCTCTAATCCTATTCAACTGCTCCTTAAATTTGACTCTAAATGCCTCTGAATCTGATTAATCATGGTCTCAACTTCAAAGATTTAAAGCACAAGAGTTAGAATCAATAACTTTCTTAGAAGCAGTAAAAGACATGGATCTTTCAATTTTAGCCTTTTCTTCAAGGGTCTTGTTTAAGGCTTCAATCTCAATTGTAAGCTTGGGACAATTTTCACAAGATGCAACTCTAGAGTAAACTAGCATTTCTTTCATCTCTTGCATCTTAATTTTATTATTCTTACAATGAGAGCATGTATGACTAGCATCAAATTTTTGCAATTCTTTTAAGGAGCTATCCAGTTTTAATTCAAGCAAAGCACAATTTGAGCAAGTTAAGGGGATAGCTTCCATGGCAGTCACATCAAGTGAAATGGCATCTAAGCAAGCAGAACTAGACTTGAGAGATTCTAGTTCATCGAGAGCATCTTTAAGTTGATTGGTGATAGAGGAATGAGCAGATTTCAAGCTTGTCAAGTCATTAAGCAAGCTAGTGCAGGATTCACAAAAATCATCAGGATTAATAGATTTTAGCCTAACCACTTCTAGGTTCAAATTGTCAATCATAATGTCACCTTCTTAATCATTTTTACTTGCTTATGCAATTTCATTCAAAGAAGCACCAACGCCCTTTTCATGTCAACAATAGAAGGGCATACCTCATCGAGGATCACTAAAAGGATCCTCATTGTTGGAGGAGTCGTCGTGGTCGTTCTTGGCCATGAAACACATGCCGGTGAAGTCATGCGCCTTCTTCTTGCCACGAGAGTCACTCTCGTCGTCCTCCGTTTCCGAGTCCACATCGCTCATATTTACATTCTCAAGAGCGGCAAGGACCCAGCTGACAAACTTTCGATAGTTTGTCTTCTTGGGTTTAGCATCCTCTCCGGGATGTCTTCGTGTCTCCTTCTCCTCCTTGCCTTTAGCTTGGGGCACTGGAGCGAATGTGGTTTGGCTCACCACATTCGAAGCATGTGATAGGTCCACTTCTCCTCCTATTCCTCACCTTGTTATACGCTCTTGTGAATTTGGTGGAAAGGAGGGCTAAGTCATCCTCGGGCAGTTTCTCTAGTTGCTCATCACTTAAAGAATGTAAAGCGATAATGAAAAACCGGATGAGCTACAATCAAGAGACTCGAAGAACAACCCTTGGATTTGTCGACCACTAATGCCATCGACTCTGTCTTGGGAGACGCGAGATAAAGTCAATCTCATGCGTCTTCAACCTCGAGTAAAGCTTATCCATGGTAAGCTCACTCATGTGATGTTGTCATTGATGGAAGTGATCTTCATTCCCTGGACCTTCACATCAAGAGCACCCGAAGTGGCGTGCATTCTCGACTCAGAAATACCAGTCAACAAATAGCGGAGATCATGAAGAATCTTAGAGAATCTTCCCACACTCATCCAAAGACTCTCCGGGCCTTTGTTCGATCTTTGAGTATACTTTCTTGAGTGGTTCTGTCTCACTTCCTTGATCTCGATGGACCCTTCATGATAGTCACAAAGAGTCCGCAGATCTCGTGAAGCGGACCGCAAGTGAGCAACACGCTCAAACTCGGATCGACTAAGGCCTTGGATCAAATAATTCGAGCCTTCTTTGTTGGCCTCCACATCCGGAGTGATCGTATCGTCATCTACCGGCACGACATAAGGATTTTTCACCTTTAGCCAAATAGCGTGCCCTTGAGCCTCGATATATGCTTGCATACGAGCCTTCCAAAGATGCAAAGTCAACTCCTTCAAAAATGTGTGGCTTGGTTGAGTACTTGTCAGTCGCCATGGCTCCAAAGACCGGTTAAGATCTATGAGAAGAGCTAACTGGCTCTGATACCACTTGTAGGACCGGAAAGGCGACTAAAGGGGGGGTGAATAGGCGCTTTCAAAACTTTCTCGCCTAAATCAAAAACTAACACGAACTTTACTCCTTTAGCTATGAAAGCTAAGAAGATCAGTAAGCACACAACGGAAGCCTTGTGTTGGATTTGATAAACCCCTCAACCACACGACACAACCGGAGAAAAGAACTCATTGTTCCTTACTGGGAACTGGCGGTCTGACCGGCTACCACGGGCGGTCGGACCGACGGTCAACCAGCAGTCTGACCGGCAACTAACTAGCGTTCGGACCGGTGGACGGCGGTTTGGACCCGGCAAGCCAGCGGTCTGAATACACGGGCGGGCAGACCGCCGTTGAAAGTCCGGTCGGACCGGTAGAGTCCAGAACTGAAAAACTCCACCCAAAACCAAAACGAAATTTGATCCAACTTTTGTTTCAACCAATAAAACTTGACCAAATTTCGAGCACACCTCCCTAATGATATTAGAGACCTATTTCTAGCGACGATCCGTCAGATCCACTTCGCAGAATCGATCTCTCGAGATTTTACCAAAGAAGTGCTCAAACCCTAGAAATATGAAAATCTTGATTCAAGACTTGCTTGTGGGGGGTTGAAGATCTAGATGACTCTAGGAGTAATCCCACACATCAAAGCAAGATAAAGTAGGTCAAGAGACCAAGTATGAACCTTTGAATCAAGGAAGCACCAAAATCATCCAAAAGGGAGAAGAACACAAAAGGGAGCAAACGATCTTTCAATTGAGCATCACAAGATTGTTCGATTACACAAGATGCTTACAAAGCCTCTCCAACAAGGAGGGCAAGAGCTCAACAAGGAGCACACTCCAAACCCTAGTTCTCCTCTCCTCTCCTCCAAACCCTAGAAAAGGAAGAAGGGGCTAAAATGAATGCTTGGCTTAGTTTTCCATCTCCCCTCTTCCTATTTATACTAGAGAGCTAGGGTTTCCTTTTTGGGGTCACTTACACATGGGACCCACACACAAATAACTCTTGAAGCAATCGCCTGCTCCCCACGTGTAGGTTGATCAGCGGTTCTCATCGCGTCGCCAAGCCTCTCTTGTCCGAATCCCATCGGAACCTCCCAGAGACTCGCATCGATATCTGCACCGCCTGATCCAACCAGCTGTACCGAACCACCCGTTCGATCCATCTTGTCCATCCTGCACCATGCTTGTGTCACATGACCTCACCCGGTATCCCTGATCGTTCTGGACCTCAGCTCTCCAAGCGTAGTCCCGATCCACTCACCGTTGACATCGTTGACCTGCAAGCCACCTGCACAGCAATAGACAAACAAACCGTTTCCGGGAACAAGTTCTTCACAACTTGACCCACGTTAGTTCCGCAATGCAATATACAACAATAAAACATTGAAGTTCATATGATAACACAATCAAAACCAACTCAATGCAACACTTGGCTAACCTTCAAGCCATTGCCGGTCCGATCATTCGGGGCGGTCGGCCGCCTGGCGGTCCGACCGATTTCATGCCGGTCGGACCGCTCCCACAACGGCGGTCGGACCGGTCCAAAGGACTTAGCCAAATTTTCAACTCAAAATTCCGAAACCTTCTGGAATTTTCAAACGAATAGAACTTTTGACTTGGAGCTCCAAAAATTATGGGACCACATCCAGGAGACTCCCCTAACTTGCCTACACAACCTATTTTTGGCTCAGCTCCAAAAACCCATTTTCATTTTGGCGGTCGGACCGGCCACCATGGCCGGTCGGACTGCTCCACGGGCGGTCTGACCGCCCGACACCACCGGTCAGACCGCCTGTGGTTTGACAGCCTTGGAGCAAACCCGAAAACGCGAGATTTTGCAAACCAACAACGCCATTGCCAATTGACTCATCATCCTGAGATCATGCACATATCCCCACGATATCCACAAAAGCTTCCAAGTACTCAAGAAGCGTTTGACCACCGCTCCCGTCCTCGTTCTTCCCGATACCCATCGAGGCTTCGATATCTTTTGCGATGCTTCTCATCGAGGACTCGGTTGTGTCCTTATGCAAGAAGGCAAGGTAGTGGCCTATGCATCAAGGCAATTGAGGCCTCATGAACACAACTATCCTACCCATGACTTGGAATTGGCTGGTGTGATTCATGCACTTAAGATTTGGCGACATTACCTAATCGGTAATCGTTGCGAAGTGTATTCGGATCACAAAAGCTTAAAGTATTTGTTCACCCAACCCAATCTGAACCTCAGGCAAAAGAGATGGTTGGAGTTGATCAAGGACTATCACATGGGTATTCACTATCATCCGGGCAAGGCTAATATCGTGGCCGATGCGCTCAGTCGCAAAGCACATTGCAATGCCTTATTGCTCCAGGAGCGTCAACCCACCCTTCTGGAGGAATTTCAGCGTCTCAACTTGGGGTTGGTCGAGCACGGTTCCCTCGCTGCCTTGGTTGTGCAACCAACCTTGGTGGATCGGATTAAAGTCACTCAGCAATCGGAGGCTGGAGTGAGCCGCATCAAGGAAAATGTCAAGAACGGAACAGCCAAGTGCTTCTCTGAGGATGAGCATGGTGTTGTAAGGTTCGGGCAACGCCTTGTGGTTCCAAAGGACATGGAATTGCGGGATTTGATTCTCCGCGATGCCCATGATTCGCCTTTGTCTATTCATCCCGGCCACAAAGATGTATCAAGATCTCCGCTGGGATTTTGGTGGACCGAATGAAGAGGGAAATTGCGGTTCGTTGTCGAAAAGTCGCGACGATGTCGTCGTGTCAAGGCCGAGCATCGCCCAGCGAGATCGCTTGACCTTTGCCTATTCCTGAATGGAAGTGGGATTCAATCGGGATGGATTTTATCACCGGTCTGCCTCGTACTTCCAAGGGCAATGATGCCATCTGGGTTGTCATTGATCGGCTAACTAAGGTGGCTCACTTCCTTCCAGTCAAGACGGATCTTCGGGTAGGTCTTTTGGCGGATCTCTACATTGCCCGCATCGTGAGCTTACATGGGGTACCCAAGACAATTGTCTCGGACCGTGGTTCTCTTTTCACCTCTCGCTTTTGGCAAAGTTTGCAAGAGGCTATGGGAACCCGTCTTACCTTTAGCACAGCATATCACCCCCAAACTGATGGTCAGACCGAGAGGGTCAACCAAGTGCTAGAAGACATGCTGCGTGCTTGTGTCCTCTCCTATGGAAAGAATTGGGAGAAATGCTTGCCATTTGCCGAGTTTTCCTACAACAATAGTTTTCAGGCCAGTCTCGGCATGTCACCTTTCGAGGCCTTATACGGGAGAAAGTGCAGAGCCCCGTTGAATTGGTCTGAGACTGGCGAAAGTCCTTTCTTTGGTCCGAACTTGATCAATGAGGCCGAGAGTCAAGTCCAGCTTATCCGTGATCGTTTACGCACAGCTCAATCCAGGCAAAAGAGCTATGCTAATCGCCGTCGTCGTGAATTGAGCTTTGAGCCTAATGACTTTGTTTATCTCAAAGTCTCTCCTTTGAAGGGCCATCAGCGTTTCGGCGTCAAGGGCAAGTTAGCTCCTCGATATGTCGGTCCTTACCGTGTTATCGAGAAGAAAGGAGCGGATGCCTATAAGTTGGAATTGCCAGCTGCACTCGAGGGGGTACATGATGTTTTCCATGTGTCCCAACTAAAGAAGTGCCTCCGTGTTCCAACTAAGGAAGCTCCGTTGCAAACTCTCGATGTCCAAGAAGATTTGACCTATCGCGAGCACCCTGTTCGCATACTCGGTGAGGCTGAACGAAGAACAAGGAATAAATCTATCAGGTTTCTTAAAGTTCAGTGGTCGAACCATTCTGAGGATGAGGCTACTTGGGAAAGAGAAGATCGTCTCCGTGCAGACTATCCATCTTTCTTTACCGAGTGAGCCAAATCTCGGGACAAGATTTTTGTAAGGGGGGAGGTTTTGTAATATCCCAAAAATGGATTTGTGTTTCAAGTGTAAGAAAATCAGGAGGAATTAAAAATTTTCTTGCATCTTGAAGCCATTGATCATTTCTGTAATTCTTGATTTAAGGAATTATGGAAATCACCATCAGAATCCTCAATTGACTACAATCAAAAACCTCCTTGTCATAGATCTTGTGCCAAACCCTTGGAGATATTTCTCCTGAGTTCTAGGGAGGCTTGGCAACACCCCTGAATTATCTCATGATTTTTAGAAATTATTTGATAGTTGTTGGAGGCGGGTCAAAGCTGGGTCAAACCATAGCTTTCACCTTCTAGAATTTCTGGAGAGAAATTCAGTACATTAAAATCTCTGGAAATTTTATGAGAGGTTCCTCCTGCGGTCAGCAAGCTCCAATTAAAATTTCCTAAATTTTGGAGTTTGCTTGCTACCTCAAATAGTTCCTCGAAAATCAGATGTTAGGATTCAAACCCTAACTGGTTTGCACTGTTCCGTAGGTTCGAATCAGGCTCGGGCTCGAGCCACTCGACTCGGTCCAGTCCACTAACTATACCAACTCGGTCGTTCGGGCGCTAGGGTCGTGAGCCGTTGGATCGGCATCGAACGGTCTTCGACCAGCCGAACGCTGGAGTCGTTGTAAACCACCCGATCTAACTCAGCCGTTGGATCGGCATCGAACGGTCTTCGACCAGTCGAACGATGGGATCATTTCAATCCGCTCGATCTAGCCCAGCCGTTCGATTTCAATCCGACGACCAACGAGTCGTCTCCTTCCTCTGTCCGCGTGAGCGTGAGCCCTGCCATGGCGTGCACAGAGGAGGAAAGCAGCAGCGTGCAGTCACCTCCGTGGTCGCCTTTAAACGGCTATCTCTGCGCGCATTAAATGCCTGTCGCGCTCATCCCTCAGAAGGCCGTGATTCAACTGCTCCCATCGCTCTCAAGTGCTCTCATGGCAGTGTTGACCCGACTGGGAAAACCATTTGTTGCTCTCTGCCATTGCTCTATTTAAACGCCATTGTTTCACCCTTAGCTGCCTTTAGCACTTCCGCAACTCCAGCTAGCACTCACCAGCTTGCTTGAGCTGTAGTTCCTCGCCATCCCCCTCGACCGCCATTGTTGAGTTGGGAGTTTCGGTGGAGGCGGTGCAGCAGGGGTTTTCTTCTTCAAGTCTTTGCCCCCGCTGCTCCCCCTTTACTCTCTAGAGCTTAACCCTCGCTCGGTTTGGTTCTCTCTTTGCTCAGGTCGCTGTGGCCTAGTGAGGACCTTACCGCCGCCGTTTGGTTACTCGTCGTTGGAGCCACTCCGTGGGTCTCTGGTCGTTCTCTAACGCAGGTAAGTTCGCATTGCGCTGTAGGAGCTTAGGTGTGTTTTCATTGTTCTTTTGGGTATCGTCCGTTCGGGAGTTCTCCCGAGCCGTACGTACTTGGCCGCACTCCGTGGTCGTACCGCCGTCGCAGCCATACTCCGACTAGTACTGGCTGCCGGTAGGACCATTGAACTTTTAGGCCCTCATCCCTGCCTTTGGCAGGCGCCGCTGTGGTCGGAGACACCGCCGAGCCACTGGCAAAGCGTGCGGGAGGCGCTGCCTCGTGGTCGGAATTCGACCGACATCGTAAGCTTGGTTTCGACGGATGCGATACGATGGGTAAATAGGACGTCTCATAGTCCCCAGAAGCACCCCTTATATTTATAAGGGGAAGGCCTACCAAGCAATTGTAGGTTCTCCTACAATCACCCCATAGCCGTAAGTTCTACTACGACTATGGCGTGGTCGCAAGGTGTAACAGCCCAAAATTTCAAGTTTGGTTAAAGTTTAAAATTTATTTGGAATTGTGAAATTTCTGAAATTTTCCTTAAACCGTTTTAAGTTAAAATAAATTTATTATCAAATTATATTAACAACTTTAAGTTGGAACTATTTTATTTAAATCCAGAATAATTCTAGGGACTTCTGTCAATTTTTCTAGAATTTTTGGGATTTATTTGCTATTTTCTAAGCCCTTTTTGAATTAACCGGATTAAATAAATTAAGAAATCAATTTAAAATCCGAAAATAGTGTCGGGCGAATCCACCACACTGTGCGGCCCAAAACTATTTGTTTTCCAGCCCATTTGGCCCGCCCCCGCACAGTCCATCTATTCCGACCGTCGGATTAAAATCCGACGGCCAAGAATGCCGCGCTCTCTCCTCGCTCTCTTTGCGCGACCCCCTGCCGATCCCTGCTCTCGCTTCCACGTGGGCTCGCTGCGTCTTCCCGCCGCCTTCGCTCTCGCTGGCCGCCGCCACGACCGCCATTAGCGCTGGGCCGAGCTCGCCAACCGCCGCCTCCAACCGCCTCCGCTCCTCCCGTCCTCGCAAGACGATCCGCGCCCACCTCCGCACGACCCCACCTCTTGCCCCTTCTCCGCGTGCTTGCGCCACGATCCGCAACCGCCGCCGCCACGACCTCCACGTCGCTCGCCACCTCGGACCCCTCGGCCCCTATAAAAGCAAGCCCGGGCGCCCCTTCACTCATTCCGCCGCCACCACTCTCTCCCTCTCTCGTTGTGTGCTCACCGGATTTGAAGCTTCTTCGCCGACCACCGGTTTGAGTTCCATTTGCGCCGCCGCCATAGACGCCGCGCCACCGCCGCCACCAACCGCATCGCGTGACACCGCTGGCTGGCGCACTCGCCGCCGGAGGACCCTCGAGCGCGCGTCTCGTCGTCACCCGGCTCGCCGCTTATCTCTCACCACGGCCGCCTCAGTCCTCGTCTCGTCGAGTGGGTGAGAGCCTCGAGTCCGCCGACTTCCCCTCCTCTTTTGCACACTGCGGCACCCGCCGCCGCCAGTGCCGGCGACCTTGATCCCTCGCCACGGCTGGCTGGCTCGCCACCGTGGCCTGGCCACGCGCGCACCTCGTGGGCGCCACCTCAGCGTCGGGTCCGACGTGGATCCGACGCGGCGCCCAAGTCAGCGCCACCTCCCCTCAGCCGAAGCACGTGAACTGGGTCCATGTAAACCGAGCCTATGACACGTGGGGCCCACCGGTCGGAATTATTTTTAATTTCGGAAAATCGGAAGGCTGACGTCGGTATTGCGCAATAAATGATTTTCTTTAGAAATTTAAATCGAAAATTTGTAATTAGGATTAAATTTGTAAAATTCATATCTTTTGCATCTTAACTCCAAATTGAGTGATTCAAATTGCTAAAATTCTAGAAAATTATTATCTAGCTAAATAAAATAAAATAATTTCATTTTGATTTGGTTTTATTTATCTTTTTGAATATAGTTGAATTTCTTTTGATTTGTTGTATTTTCACGTTTAGACTTCGACGATTCCGGGGATTTGGACCCTACTGAAGATTTAGAATTTCAAGACTTCAACGAAGGCAAGTTACACTTTGACCATGTTGACCCTAATATTTTAAAGTTATTTATTTCAGTTTCTAAATAATTATTGCATGCATAGTTTTAATCAATTATTTTGCTTCCCGTTTTAAATGCTTAGTTATACCAATTCTTTTGTATGGCCAATGTGAATGTTGGAAGTCATTCCCTTGTCACCCTTAGATAAAATTTATACAAAGTATATATGCTTAGCAAATGCTTAGGTCATGATTTGAGTTTTTGGGGAATTTAGCCAAATCAATTCAATTTGATTTAAAAAGTTTAATCCATGGTATTATCTTACCATGGAGGTGCGAGAAAGATGGTTTTAATCAAAATGAAAATGATTTGGACTTGGTAAACGGAGGAATGGTGGGTGCAAGTTTATGCAGGTTTAATCTGTTAGGATTAAAGCCCATGGTTTGAATTGAAAGTCGCCCAAGTCAATTGAGGACCGGCCTTTGAGCGCATTTTGCTACGCCTATTCGTACTACCACTTGGTCTGTGTGGGCAGAACCTGGCTTAATAATTTGGGATATTCCATAGATATTCGTGCCATGTGTATGAGTGGGTGTCGATTAGACAACAGTCCCACCTGGCGCAAGAGGGGGCTCCCGGAGGATGGTTAGTCCAAAGGAGGCGAAACCTTAGCGGGCATGAGTACTTTGGGGTAGAACATTGTAACAGCCTTGTGATAGTTGCTTAGTCGCACGCCTTCGGAAGCGTGTAATGGCCGACATGTTAAGCAAACTGTCTCTGGTGGGTAAAGTTGTACCAACTCTGCAGAGTAAAAATCTATTCGAATAGCCGCGTCCGCGGTTATGGACATGCTAGCAAAGCCACTCCGAGTTAGACTTATTTTTGGTTTTAAAAATGTTTTAAACAGTTGTTTCAGGAAAATTTATCCTTGTGGAAAAATTGGGCGGTTAGCCATAAGAGGGTATCCTTCACCAGTCAAATATGGAGGTTATCCACATTGAAACTTTGTCATTTCTAAATTTGATTTTAGGTAAGATATAAAAATGGCCTTGGAAATTAATATTATTTAAAATCAAAATGCCATTTTATGCAAATAACCCTGCCATTATCCCTTGACTACTTTATGCATGCATTACCATTCAATATTGGGTGTGACTTGCGAGCGCTGTTGTAGTGCTCATTCTTGCTGAATATCTTTGTGAGACCCTCAATTATTGAAATGTGCCTTATTAAAATTATACTGGTAGCATAATTCTTATTTAAGGAACAGTGCAAATCCTTTATTAAGAATCATACTAAAAGCATAATGATAACAAGTAACAATTTCAACATTCAGGTTCTCAGATATATGTTATGCAATATTTCCCAGGATCAGTGAATATTGCACATATATCCTTAAACAACATTGCATCATTCACATACAAGTCATACATTCACATAATTATACATCAATAATTACATCTCCAATTTGGTTGCTCTGATGCAGTTGCTATAGTACAGAAATAAGAGCGAATGACCTTGGGTCATTAACAAAAAGAGCAACAATGAAACAAAAACATAAAAGCAAAACCACCAATGGCCCCATCATCCCGCAGGCTATTGCGTGGAGGCTAGAACTAGCATTACTCGTTAGCGTCACCCAGATCGGCGCTAACGGGCATCTCATAAAGATATCCATCCTCACCGCAACAAGAGGTCATAAAACCACGAGTACGAAAGGTACTCAAAGAAGTCTTACACAAACTAATAAAAGAAAGTGTTTGATAGAACCTATACAAAGGAATAGAATTTTATATGCATAAGGTTATCAATGAAGGCTTAATTGGTTCAATTTGCATAAAGCGATACATATTAACCTACAATTGCTAAATTTTGACAAAGCGGTTTAATAATTCAATTTGGACTAAAAGCAAGTAAGTAATTGAACATAAGCAAAAACGAAGATCAATAATGGTCACTGATCATTACCAAACCGAGCATGACACTCCTCATGCCGAAATTAATAATTCCCAAAACCCAAATTAGAGCAAATTCTATACAGGTGACATCAATCCAAGCGTTGTCCGTAACCGTGGACACGGCTATTCGAATAGTTTTAATCCCTGCAGGGGTGTACATCTTTACCCACACGACTTAGTTAGCCCGTAGCCCCTAGGATAATAGCACACTGCCTTTGGTATGCCGGCCGGGTAAACTAAGATTCGGTATTTTTCAACAAGTTAACACTATTGAGTTGGATGACCCATGTGAAACTGATCCCGCTTAAACAACGACTGATAGCATATATTCAACCGAGGTTCACATGTTGTACAGGAATGCCGACCTAGTCAATTAAATGCAAACTCGTGTTAGCCACACATATTACACATGATCGGGCCTCAAGGTGCGTACATGCGATGTAACACATCTACGCCTTACCCTTCTAAGAACATCCGATATCGATATAAGCTCCACATGGCATACGACACGCCCAAGACTTAAGCATCTATGCCATATGAAATCAATACACATGTCCTTACTCTCTGTATCCAACTCAATAATATTAACCCTTTACTTAACCAAGCAGCGCCCATACCACTGCGTGTGGAAGTACGTTGGGCTTGAATTGGGCGTCGAGTTCGGTCCTTAATCAACCTGCACAAGACATCCACGGTTCCCATTCTCGCACTAGGCACCATCACTAGCATCCACTTGTCCAGATTTGAATTAAGTTTAACAACAAGATTTAGATTCATTTCAGATTTAAATAAACTGAACAAAGAATCAACAAAAATAACAAAATGTATTTGTTGTTTCCCAGGTTTGACAAGATAAGCCTGCCAAACACTACCGTTCTATGGACTGCATGGCTAAGCAAAATTGAAATTAAGTATTATATCACCACAAACTACCTTAGGTTGAGTGTATGATCAATTCAAGGTAAGCCATAAGTTACGGTCATAGCTAACTAGGAACGAGCATAAATAGTTTTAGAAAATTGCATGCAACAAAGATCACCGTATTTTATAAATCTACAGTTCAAAAGATTAGGATCAACATGGTGCAAAGAGGAAGCTTGCCTTGGTAATAATAGATAACCTCTTGTTCAGGTTCTGGTGGCTCAACAAAAGACTCAACAATCTCAGAAGAACCAGTATCTAGAACACAAAAATCCAATAAATAGCAAGAAAATGGCAAGGAACAATGCATAAAAGAGTTCATGATCAATAGCTCAATGCATAATTAACAATATGCTTAAGTTATACCTTACTCAATGACAATACCCCATATATAATAGCTGCTACCACATGCTATCAGAATTTAGTGGTTTAGAAAAGCATTACTGGTTCAGACTTGATTAGTGTAGACTAGAGTTTCAAATTTCTAAAACTGAAATTTAACTTAACACTTGTACTCTTTGCTAGAAGGAATAGAAGCCAACAATAGGTTGCATGTGGTCGGCATGACCACCAGTAGTAGCAAAACTGAAATGGGAAATCAGGAAAGCTACAGTTTCAGGTTTTAGCAAAACCAGAACTTTGACAGATTGCAGTGAAATAATTTGGTGCTTCATTAGACTAAGAGAGAATGATGTTTTGATTAAGCTACAGCTAAATGAGCAATATTTAAAACCTATCTCATCACATAGCATCAGCTAATACTCACTAGCAGTATGATCAAAATCTGGATTACAGTTTCAGGTTTCTAACAAAACCGAAATCTGGGCAGAAAGCCAAGAATCAGATTGATGAACTAGGACATTAGAAGAAAATGATATTCTGGATTAATTCTCAACTAATTGAGAAATATACAAAGTCTAGTTCATCACTTACTATCAGCTAGCAACCATCATCCAATTTGGCTAAAACTGTGCTACAGTATCAGGTTTGGCAAACTGAATTTGGACAGGTTGCAAAATGATAGCTTGCTGATTTTTGCTTTGAACCAAGTAATGATTTTACTTAGATTACTTGTTAATGAGTAAAACTTAAAGCCTAGCATACTATTTAGCATCAGTTACTAGTAGTCATCAAAATTTGAGGCTAACAAGGAATAGCAAATGTCAGATTTTGAAATCTGAAAATCTGGACAGATTTAAGGATGAAAACTTGATGCTCCATTAGACTATAACAAATTGACATACATGATGGATCTACAGCTAGATAAGTACACTACCAGATTAACTTATCACTTAACATCTATTACACTAATTAGCAATTTCCAGATCAAACCAAAGTTGCAGTTTTCAGTTTTGCAAAACCGAAAACAGTGCAGTTTCACAAAAGTAAGTTATCTGATGTATTAAACTATGAGAAATTGGTATTCTTGGATTAAATTACAGTTAAATGAGTATACTTAAAAGTCTAACTCCTCACCAAACATTAGTTAGCACTAACTACCAAAATTCGGTTCAAACAGAAATGCAGTTTTTAGAATTCTGAAAACTGAAAACTGGAAAGATGGCAATTGACAGATGCTGAGTTTAACACCCACAGCAAAGTGCTATACCTTAGCTTAGAGTATTCCTAACAAGGTTAGCAAGATAACTCATCTACTACTAGCACCAAGTGATAAGAATTAATGAAATTGCTGCACACACTGCTAGCAACCGAAAATGGACAAGGAGCGATCAATGAAAAATGTATCTGACGTAATTCAAAGTTTGTCAGATATCTTTGCTAGTCCAACCGAAAATGAAACAGGGTTCACTCGGCTGATCTGGCAGGTTGCAGAAATTAGAAGTTTTATGTTTAAGTTGTAGTAACACAATTAAAACCATAGGTTTACACTCCTTTAATCTTTAGCTAACACTAATTATCAAAAGTGGTTTCAATCTGAACTGCAGTTTTTCAGATTTAGAACTGAGCTCAGGACAGATGTATAAAAGAATTCTTACTTGTTTCGGCTAGAGTAGAAGAAAATAGAATTAAGGGTTTGGCCACAACAGGAAAACTCCCAAGCCCTCTTCTCAGCTTCACCAAAACAGAAAATCCCCCTTGATGCTCTACTGGCTCGGTTCAACTGAGAGCTACTCCATTTTCCACTGAGAGGAAAGAAAAGCCTGGAAAGCTTTTTCGGTCAAGAAATGGCAGGGAGCTCAAAGATTAATGCTTAGGAAGGCTAAACCTCCAGGACAAATGGAGAGGGTTCTAGAAAAGGGATGCGTGGCAGCTAGAGGCTAAATGGCACTGGTTATTCACCAGCTCACAGTGCACATCCTTGCTCCAGTCATCTGCCGACAACACTGCTCTGACCGGCAGTGAGACTCTCGGCCAGCTAAGGAAGAGAAAAGGAGAGCTTTGTCGATCGGTGGCTTTCTTGCCTCGCTACTGGCCTCGATGCATCGCTCCCAGTAGAAAGGAAGGAAGGGAAACAGAGCTGCTGCTCTGAGTTGCCTTTGCCAACAGCAGCACTATCCCACGGCACAGATCACAGCAGCAAGCAGTCGGTACTCATAAGGAAAATAGACTGTCCAGAGAGGAAGGGTTGTGATAAGATGTTGACTAGAAAATGGAGATTTTTGATTGTAACAACATAGCTAAGTTTCCAAATAAACAGTGATGTTATGTTTTAACATCTTGTTACTGTTTATTAAAACTGGGCTGTTACAAACCTACCCCCCTTAAGAGAATCTCGTCCCGAGATTCCGGACAGTTCAAAAGTTGAAAAAGGATGAAGCTGAAATGATTTTTCTCCAAGGATAGAAAAGAGATTCTAATAACAACATAGTGTCGCTATTACATTTCTTTTTACATTGCTTTGTTTAACCTTGCCTTTCTTGATTCAAAGGCAATTTTTAAACAGCAAAAAGATGGGGGTGTTCAATCCTCATCAGATCTTCACGCTCCTGTAACATCCCAAAAATTTGGTCTGTTTTAAAGTTTTAAAAGAAAAATAACCATTTGAATTTTTCTACTAAAGTTAAAGCTTAATTAGAAATTTCAGAGATCAAAACAATTTAACATGATTAATTCCAACATCAACTACTATCGAAATTATTTTATTTGGATTTTGTAGGCTTAGATATATTTTCTAGAATTTTCTAGAATTTTTCTGAGTTCATTTGCTATTTTCTAATTGCCATTTGGATTTTTAAGTATTTTATAAAAAGAAAAACATATTCTTTTTCCCGGAAAGAATAGTCAAGCCCATCATCGCTCCAGACCACCCGCCCCGTCGGCCCGCTTCCTCCTGCACTGCATCCGCGCTCGCCCTTCCCTCTCTGCCCGGTGGACCCCGCCATCGCCACGTCACCGTCGTCTTCAGGGAGAACTCCCGAGTCCGAGCTGCTCCCGACTCGAGCGCCGCCGCCCGTATCTCCCGCGGACTCCTCCTCCCTCCGCTATAAAAACCCCCCGAGACCCTCCGGTTTTCCTCGCCCTCCTCCTCTCCAGACCCCAGTAGCGCGCTCCTTCGCCCTCCAGTAGCGGCATTGTCGGAAGATTTGCCGACGGTCGCCGCTTCCTTCACCGCCGTAATCCACCGCCTCCAGTCGCTCCTCGGCTGCGCCACCGACGCCATCAAGTGCGCAATAGCCGAAACTTCACCCCGCCGCCCTCGCCGCCGGTGGTGCTCCCTCCGCCGTTGCCGCCTCGTCCGACAACGACCTCTCGACACCGCCGCCGCCATTGTCACCGCCACCGGTGAGCCGTCGCCACCCGACCTCCACTGCCACCTCCAGCAGCTCCGCTATCTCCCTAGGATCCCTTTTTCGCGCTGTGTCGCCTTCGCCGCCGCCGTGGATTCGCCGTCGCGCCACGGCGAAGCCTTCGGCCGAAGCTCCCCTCTGTTCTGCCCTTGCCAGCTTGGCGTCTGCGTGGAAGCCAGCCAAGCTGCCACCTCCTCTGATCTGCTGGCGCGGCAGCCCCGTCAACGCCCGCGTATCGCCATGTGGCAGGCCGCTGCTCCCTCCCAAGCTTTCCCTTCGGTGGACTTGGTCCACGGTGAACCAGTACCAGGTCATGCCGAGTCAGCCGCCACCTCAGCCTTTTTGCCTCGCTGTCAGCCATGTGGCAGTACAGTCAGCGCTTACGCATTAATTCCCTTTTTCCTTTGAAAAATAAATCAGAAATTAAATTAAAATCCAAATTAGGGTTTTGATTTATTTTCAATCTTTGAAAGCCCATATCTTTTGCATCCGAACTCCGATTGAGCCCATTCAAATTTGTAAATTCATCTAAATTCGAACTCTATTTATTTATGATTTTTATTTAATTTTTGGAGTTGATTTTATCTCTGTTTTATATTTATTTGTTCTATTTGCTTATTTTGCGAGTAGACGTTGCTACTTCGGGAAGTTTTGAACAAGGAGAAGCACACCAAGATCAAGATCAAGATCAATCCTAGGATTTATTCCAAGGCAAGCCGTAGTCCTTTGATCATATTGATCCTATGATTTCAAAAGTATATTGTTTTATACAACTGCATGCTATCTTTATATGAATTGTTTTGGGTTTAGTTATTACCTGTTGTCATTATACCTCCATTGAACATTTGAATGCCATGAATCCTTGGTCACCCTAGCTTGGATAATTTTAGTTGGACATATTTGTATCACCAACATGGGTATCGTATTAGTGCTTAGTCAAGCTTAGTCTCGATGGGTTCATCATCACATGTGTCATAATGATAAATCTTGATTTAATGATATATGGAATTGTGGTGGTTAGCCACTTTGTAAAATTTGTGTTCCATGACGGGGATGTCATTGGTTTCTTTTGAACAAAATGGTTTTCACTCGGGCGAATGGATGGTGGATTGAGGTGTGGATTTAACACGTTGTGGGTTTGTGGAAAGATCGCTTTGAGTAACTTGTCAAGGACTTAATCTTGTGCGCCATTGAACTGAGCCTTAACTGCATACAACCACATGTCCTGTATGGGCGGGACTGCCGATTAATTTGCAATGTCTTAATTTTGGTTCTGTCTTGGAAGAGTGAGTTACGGGCACGTGCTCACTACGGCGCAAGAGGGGGCCCTGTCTAGTCGGATGGAGACATTGGTGTTGAAACCTTAGCGCGAATCGGGTTAAGAAGGAGCTTTGTAAAGGCTTTGTCACGCACTCTAGCACGCTTACCCAAGGTAGTGAGCAAGTGGTATCGACGGATGCCAAACCAACTAGAGAAGTCGTGTCTTGTGGGTCAAGCCGCACAACCTCTCGCGAGTGTGTAAAACTATTCGAATAGCCGTGTCATGGTTATGGACGTGCTCGGAATTTCACACGGAGATAGAGTTTCTTCCAAAATGAGTCGGAGTGTGAATGGGAAGTTCACTTGATGAATAAAATGTTTGTTCGGTGAATGGGTAATTCACTTGGTGGTTTGTTGATTGGTGAACGGGAGTTCTTTGGTCATTTGTTGGTTGGTCGGTGAATGGTTAGTTCTTTGGTTGTTTCAAAGAACTTGTTTACTTATTTAGTATTCTTTTCAAGTCTCGCATTTCAATCTATTTACGATGATTTGTTAAATGTTTTTTCGCAAAAGAACCATACTGACTAACCTTTGGTAAGCCTTGCATGAATACTATTTGCATACATTTCCCTACGACTCTTGAGTGCTTTATGTACTCACGGCTCATGCCTTTGTTGATCGGTTGGAGAATATCAAGTCGCATGTGAGTTCTTCCGTAATCAAGACGTTGAAGGTTTTGCGGATTAGGATCGTTCTCCACTCGATTGCATGTGGGCATGTTGATTGGCCTTTCCAAGTTTCTCGTTCACGCAAGAGTTTATTTGTTTCTTTAGCCTGCGTGGCAAGTTAAGTAAACATTGACCATAAGGTCCGATTATTATTATTTGTTATTTTGAGATCTTTCTAGTTAAATCAAATAAATGGATGGTATTTCATCATTGTTTCTGTGTGAGCTAGCTCTTGATCCGGGACTAGTTCGAGAATACACGAGGGTTCTGAGATGTATTTTGGGTCCCGACAGAGGTGGTATCGAGCCATATCGACCGTAGAACGCAACCTTAGTTAGCATGGTCGTTTTAGTCAAAGTTTCAAAACTTATTTTCTAAATCAAATCAAATGAATCGACTTAAGTTGTTCCTTTCGATCTATTCTATTTCGATCTCATCTCAATCTATTCTATTCTTACCACCTTCTATTTCTCCTCATCTTGTGCTAGAGATCTTGTCTCTTGTCTTATCGTAATTGTATTTGGTGATCTTAATTTGTGATCTTATCCTGTTAATTTCTCTAGATGGTGCAAGTGTATCGCGATCAAAGAGGCGATTGGCCCGAGTTCTTCATTGCTTGTTACAAAGTTTGGGAACAACTAGAGGTGCAACTTACTTCACCAAGGAAAGGAAAGTGAAGGGACACATAAGCTGGATATGAGACAAGAGTGTACTTCATTGTGAGGATTGGAAGCCACCTCCGCCATCACAAAGATGAAGTGCTACGACAAGCTTGAGGACATGTCGGCGATCATAGTTGCCCACAAAGCCGTTCAAGGATTTGCAGTTGCATCGGATCGCTTTGTCCAAATTGGTTCGAAAGTATGTGAGGCAAATAGCGTCAGTACGAGCCGTTCCTAAACCAGAAGAAGAATTGGAAGAAGTCGCTGCTCCACCACTAGCTTCACTGCCGTCACCTACTCTACCGATCTGAAGAAAGGCGTCGAATCACCGCAATCGTCGGAGTATCTCCACCACTTCGTGCGCTTGTTCGTCGAGTCTCCTCCACTGCTCGCAACTCGTGGTTGTTCTCAATGATTCGTAACTGAAGTTGAAGAGTCTTCGCTCTCTAGTCCAGTGGGAGCCGTCCTATTAGTGTCTTAGTAGCGTTTAGATCGTTGTTGCAATAGGTCTTTATTTTGGTCGTGTGCAAGTGAGAGCTGCAGCTTTCTTTGTCAAGCATTATGTTGCAATCGCACTAAGCTTTTGATTTGAAAAGTTTATTTGTTCTTTCATAGCCCTTGACTATGCTTTCTTGTCTCTTGTCTTGGGTTTAACTTGTTTCCCCTACTTAAGTCGTTCCATCTACCCTATCTCGTCTATCTCATCTATCGTGCTATTCCTCTCGCCTACATTGCTTTTCTATCTTATCTAACAAACTGTGGAGAGGCATCGCAGATGGTTGACACTGCAACACATCGAGCCGACTCGGTCGGATGGTGCCCATGCCAACGCCAACACTAGTGGCGACCACCACCCTTGGAACTCTGAGAACCCAAAGATGGCACAACTACTAGCGGCTCGGACTCAATTCATGAGCGCAATGATGCAAAACATGAACAATATGATGACTCAAAGAAAGTCGACGGCCGCTGCAATAGTCACTTGTTGAATCGAATAATCGAACAATCAAGCGACCTCTGCTCCACCGTCGACTCATCATCATTCCAAGTTAGCGTAATTTATGAGGACTCGTCCGCCTACATTTTCTCATTCGCCGAACCTTTGGGACGCTTGAAGATTGGCTTCGCTCCGCTGAGAAAAAGCTCGCCATTGCCCAATGCAATAATCATGAGAAAGTTCTTTATGCCTCACATCGCTTGGAAGGTACACCAGAATGGTGGGAAAACTACACCATGACTCATGAGAATTCGCAAGCCATTACTTGGGAGAATTTTCAATGGCGTTTCGTCAGCGCATGTTCCGGATGGTATAGTGGAAATGAAGAAGAATGAATTTCGAACTACAAAGAAGGAAATATGTCTTTGGGTGAATATCTCAACAAGTTCACTCAACTTTCTCGCTATGCTCCAGAAGATGTTGCGACAGATAATGCACGTCAGAAGCGATTCAAGCGTGGACTCAACCCCAGTTTGAAGGTACAAGTTATCGGGAATGACTACGTTGATTTTCAACACATGGTGGATAAAACCGTACTTATAGAAGATTCTCGTCGTGAGTTGGACGAATCTCGCAAAAGAAAAATGATACAACATGGAGTTCAGCAGAGTCAGCTACAAAGAGTTAGGACCAATACCCATCAGCCTTTCCGTGCTAGCAATTCATCTGCCGGATTCAGAACCCCCCTTGAAGATCGCATGCAGAAACTCAGAATTTCCAATTTCAATAAAGAATAATCATCACCTCGAGGACCACCAATCCTGCAATGAGTTATTTGTTTCCATTGCCATGAGACAGTCATTATGCCAACAAATGTCCGCAGAAGCAAGGGCCAACACCAATTCCTTTCAATTTGGGACCTACCCCAGCCAGGACCTCTATGCCAGGAGCAGGGAGAGGAATGCCTCAAACTCCGAACCAACCTTCCGGGACCCCATCCACTGCAGCAAGAGGAAGATTGAATCACGTCACTGCAGAAGAAGCTCAACAAGTTGTAACGCTGCTTGTGGTAAGTTAAACCCCGAGTCGAACCTATTCTTTAGTCAGCCCGAATCTCGGGACGAGATTCCTTTAAGGGGGGGAGGTTTGTAACATCCCAAAAATTTGGTCTGTTTTAAAGTTTTAAAAGAAAAATAACCATTTGAATTTTTCTACTAAAGTTAAAGCTTAATTAGAAATTTCAGAGATCAAAACAATTTAACATGATTAATTCCAACATCAACTACTATCGAAATTATTTTATTTGGATTACAGAGGCTTAGATATATTTTCTAGAATTTTCTAGAATTTTTCTGAGTTCATTTGCTATTTTCTAATTGCCATTTGGATTTTTAAGTATTTTATAAAAAGAAAAACATATTCTTTTTCCCGGAAGCGAACAGGCGAAGCCCATCATCGCTCCAGACCACCGCTTCGCGTCGGCCCGCTTCCTCCTGCACTGCATCCGCGCTCGCCCTTCCCTCTCTGCCCGGTGGACCCCGCCATCGCCACGTCACCGCTGCCTTGAGGAGAACTCCCGAGTCCGAAGCCGCTCCCGACTCGAGCGCCGCCCGTATCTCCGCGGACTCCTCCTCCTCCGCTATAAAAACCCCCCGAGACCCTCCGGTTTTCCTCGCCCCTCCTCCCTCTCCAGGACCCCCCAGGTAGCGCCGCTCCTTCGCCCTCCCAGCGCCGGCATTGTCGGAAGATTTGCCGACGGTCGCCGCTTCCTTCACCGCCGTAATCCACCGCCTCCAGTCGCTCCTCGGCTGCGCCACCGACGCCATCAAGTGCGCAATAGCCGAAACTTCACCCCCGCTCGCTTTCGCCGCGGTGCTCCTCCGCCGTTGCCGCCTCGTCCGACAACGACCTCTCGACACCGCCGCCGCCATTGTCACCGCCACCGGTGAGCCGTCGCCACCCGACCTCCACTGCCACCTCCAGCAGCTCCGCTATCTCCCTAGGATCCCTTTTTGCTGCTTTGTCGGCACTGCCTCGCCGCCGTTCGCCGTCGCCGCCGCCGGCGAAGCCTTCGGCCGAAGCTCCCCTCTGTTCTGCCCTTGCCAGCTTGGCGTCTGCGTGGAAGCCAGCCAAGCTGCCACCTCCTCGATCTGCGCGCGCGGCGGCCGTTAACGCCGCAGATCGCCATGTGGCAGCCGCTCCTCCCAAGCTTTCCTTCGGTGGACTTGGTCCACGGTGAACGATGCCTGTGTCATGCCGAGTCACCGCCACCTCACCTTTTTTGCCTCATTGTCGACCATGTGGCAAGATCTGATCAATACACGCATTAATTCCCTTTTTCCTTTGAAAAATAAATCAGAAATTAAATTAAAATCCAAATTAGGGTTTTGATTTATTTTCAATCTTTGAAAGCCCATATCTTTTGCATCCGAACTCCGATTGAGCCCATTCAAATTTGTAAATTCATCTAAATTCGAACTCTATTTATTTATGATTTTTATTTAATTTTTGGAGTTGATTTTATCTCTGTTTTATATTTATTTGTTCTATTTGCTTATTTTAAGTAGTAGACGTTGCTACTTCGGGAAGTTTTGAACAAGGAGAAGCACACCAAGATCAAGATCAAGATCAATCCTAGGATTTATTCCAAGGCAAGCCGTAGTCCTTTGATCATATTGATCCTATGATTTCAAAAGTATATTGTTTTATACAACTGCATGCTATCTTTATATGAATTGTTTTGGGTTTAGTTATTACCTGTTGTCATTATACCTCCATTGAACATTTGAATGCCATGAATCCTTGGTCACCCTAGCTTGGATAATTTTAGTTGGACATATTTGTATCACCAACATGGGTATCGTATTAGTGCTTAGTCAAGCTTAGTCTCGATGGGTTCATCATCACATGTGTCATAATGATAAATCTTGATTTAATGATATATGGAATTGTGGTGGTTAGCCACTTTGTAAAATTTGTGTTCCATGACAGGGGATGTCATTGGTTTCTTTTGAACAAAATGGTTTTCACTCGGGCGAATGGATGGTGGATTGAGGGTGTGGATTTAACACGTTGTGGGTTTGTGGAAAGATCGCCTGAGTAACTTGTCAAGGACTTAATCTTGTGCGCCATTGAACTGAGCCTTAACCGTACAACCACATGTCCTGTATGGGCGGGACCTGGCTGATTAATTTGCAATGTCTTAATTTTGGTTCTGTCTTGGAAGAGTGAGTTACGGGGTACGTGCTCACTACGGCGCAAGAGGGGGGCCCTGTCTAGTCGGATGGAGACATTCAGTGTTGAAACCTTAGCGGGAGAACAGGTTAAGAAGGAGCTTTGTAAAGGCTTTGTCACGTACTCTAGCCTGCTTACCCAAGGTAGTGAGCAGTGGTATCGACGGATGCCAAACCAACTAGAGAAGTCGTGTCTTGTGGGTCAAGTGCACAACCTCTGCGAGTGTGTAAAACTATTCGAATAGCCGTGTCCGGTTATGGGACGTGCTCGGAATTTCACACGGAGATAGAGTTTCTTCCAAAAATGAGTCGGAGTGTGAATGGGAAGTTCACTTGATGAATAAAATGTTTGTTCGGTGAATGGGTAATTCACTTGGTGGTTTGTTGATTGGTGAACGGGGAGTTCACTGGTCATTTGTTGGTTGGTCAGTGAATGGTTAGTTCACTGGTTGTTTCAAAGAACTTGTTTACTTATTTAGTATTCTTTTCAAGTCTCGCATTTCAATCTATTTACGATGATTTGTTAAATGTTGTTTTTCGCAAAAGAACCATCTGACTAACCTTTGGTAAGCCTTGCATGAATACTATTTGCATACATTTCCCTACGACTCTTGAGTGCTTTATGTACTCACGGCTCATGCCTTTGTTGATCAGTTGGAGAATATCAAGCTGCACAGGAGTTCTTCCAGAATCAAGACGTTGAAGGTTTTGCGGATTAGGATGCGTTCTCCACTCGATTGCATGTGGGCATGTTGATTGGCCTTTCCAAGTTTCTCGTTCCGCTGCAAGAGTTTATTTGTTTCTTTAGCCCTGCGTGGCAAGTTAAGTAAACATTGACCATAAGGTCCAGTTATTATTATTTGTTATTTTGAGATCTTTCTAGTTAAATCAAATAAATGAATGGTATTTCATCACTGTTTCCTGTGTGAGCTAGCTACTGATCTGGGACTAGTTCAGAATACACAGAGGGTTCCTGAGATGTATTTTCGGGTCCCGACAGCTCCCACGTGGCTTCATCTTCTGAATGATTAGCCCACTGAACTTTTAAGAACTTGACGGTGCGGTTTCTTGTCCTACGTTCCATTTCATCAAGGATACGCACCGGTTGCTCTTGATAGGAAAGATCTGGTTGGAGATCAAGATGCTCATAAGTAGTGGCTTCGGTAGGAACACGAAGGCACTTCTTCAGCTGAGAAACATGAAAAGTATCATGCACTGCTGAGAGAGACTCAGGTAGCTCTAATTGATAAGCTACAGCTCCTCGTTTTGCAATGATTCGGAAGGGTCCGATATAACGAGGTGCTAGCTTTCCTTTCACCTGAAAACGATGAGTGCCCTTCATCGGTGATACTTTGAGGTAGACATAATCATCTACTTCAAAACTTAACTCACGTCGACGATGGTCAGCATAGCTCTTCTGACGAGACTGAGCAGTTTTCAGACGGTCTCGAATAAGATGAACTTGCTCCTCGGCTTCTATTACTAAGTCTGGACCATAAAATGGCCTTTCACCAGACTCGAACCAATTCAATGGAGTCCTACAAGCTCTTCCATACAAGGCTTCAAAAGGAGACATTTGAATACTTGCTTGATAGCTATTATTGTAGGAAAACTCCACATACGGCAAAGATTTTTCCCAGTTCTTGCCATATGATAGCACACAGGCTCTAAGAAGATCTTCCATCACTTGATTTACCCTTTCAGTTTGACCACTGGTTTGAGGATGATAAGCTGTACTGAAAGAGAGTTCTGTCCCCATGGCTTGATGGAGACAATTCCAGAAATGAGATGTGAACTGAGGTCCACGATCTGAGACAATGACTTTTGGAGCACCGTGGAGACAAACAATCTTAGCAATATAGAGCTCTGCTAACTGCTTGCCATTGAAGGTGGTTTTGACCGGAATAAAATGAGCCACTTTCGTTAGACGATCAATGATCACCCAAATGGCATCAAACCCATTCTGAGTTTTCGGAAGTCCGCTAACAAAATCCATACCGACTTCCTCCCATTTCCATTGTGGAATAGGCAAGGGATGAAGGGTACCAGCAGGTTTTAAGTGCTCGGCTTTAACCCTTTGGCAAATATCGCACTCAGCAACATACTGAGCAATTTGCCTTTTCATCCGCTCCACCAAAATGTCTTCTTCAAGTCTGGTACATCTTAGTACTTCCAGGATGTATAGAAAACTTGGAATTATGAGCTTCTTTGAGAATTAGCTCTCTCAACTGAGAATTTGAAGGTACCACCAAACGATTGCGATACCGAAGGATACCACTGGCATCTTCAGAGAATTCGATGGCTTTACCTGCCTTCAAATTTTCCTTGATTTCCGCCACCTCGGCATCAGTTTTCTGAGCTTTCAGAATCTGATCTTCGAGGTTGACTTCACTTCAAAGCGACAAGAAATCCATCGCTACCATTTCAAGACTTGCTACGAAAATCAGCACATAAGCTCTTAGCCAGGAAATTGTTGATAAGCAATTGCAATGTGACTTTTCGCTTAGGGCATCACCACAACATTGGCTTTGCGGGATGGTAGTGAATACCCATATCGTAGTCCTTGATTAATTCAAGCCATCTTCTTTGCCTCATATTCAGTCCACTTGGGTGAATATATATTTGTGCTTTTATGATCGGTATATATTTATAACGATTACGAGAAGGTAATGTCGCCAAATCTTTAATGCATGGACTACTGACGCCAATTCCAAATCATGAGTAGGATAATTCACCTCATGAGGTCGCAATCGCTGGATGCATATGCCACAACTCGGCCTTCTTGCATAAGTACACGGCCAAGTCCATGGTGAGACGCATCACAATAGATATCAAAAGTCTTATGGATATCGGAAGAGTGAGAGCAGGAGCTTGGTCAGAGCTTTCAGAGTCAAAACTGTTTACACTCCATCGACCAAAAGAATTTGTTCTCCTTCTTTAGAAGTCGGGTCGAGGCCTAGAAATTTTAGAGAAGTTTTCAATGAACCGACGGTAATAACCCGCAAGTCCAAGAAAACTCGAACTTCATGAACATTACGAGGTCGCTTCATCCAAGACATCTTGTATCTTGTGGGATCAACCGTAATACCTCCTTGGATAATACATGTCCCAAGAATGCAACTTGTTTGAGCAGAAAGCACACTTGCTAAATTTAGCATACTGGTGATGCTTTGAAGTGTATCCAAAGACAAGTCTCAAATCTCGATCATGCTCTTGGCAGACTTGAATAGATAAGAATGTCGTCAATAAACACAACAACAAACTTATCCAAGAATTCCATGAAGACTGAATTCATAAGATTCATAAAATAAGCTGGAGCATTGGTTAGGCCAAAGGACATGACAGTATATTCATATAACCCATAGCGAGTAGAGAATGCTGTCTTTGGAATGTCCTCAGCTCTAACCTTGATCTGATGATAGCCCGATCGCAAATCAATCTTAGAAAAGACACGGGCTCCAGTCAACTGGTCAAACAGATCATCGATTCGAGGCAAAGGATATTTGTTTTTGATAGTGACTTCATTTAACGGACGGTAATCCACACACATCCGTAAAGTCTTGTCTTTCTTTTGGACAAAGATGGCCGGGCATCCCCATGGTGAGGAACTCGGTCGAATGAATCCTTTGTCAAGCAATTCTCCCAGTTGTTTCTTCAATTCAAACAACTCATTAGAAGGCATGTTTCTCCTACTACTACTGCTTTACTTCCGCTGTGCTATTTACTTAATTATTATTTGGCCATTGGGCCCGTTTGTATCCAACTTTGAATTATTCTATTAATGAAATGCGTGATATGTTTGTGATACCATTTTGTAACTGTGTACGCTAGAAATCCTGGACTAGTGTATGAACACAGAGGATTCGGGATCCTTCGTTCCCGGGTCCGACACAAGGCTTTCTGCGACCATTACCCAGTCGTAAGTTCTGTCGCGGCCTGTACCTAGTCGTAAGTCTTACTACGACTATGTTAGGGTCATAAGTTCTCCCACGACTTGGATCTAGTCGTAGGTCCGTCTACGACTGGAACCCAGTCGTAAGTTCTTCTACGACCACTACCTGGTCGTAAATCCTTCTACGACTTTTGTGCAGTCGTAGGTTCCGCTACGACCGGTACCTGGTCGTAAGATTTTCTTTTGGTCGTATTTTTGGCATTAAGAATCCAAATCCATTGGTTCTTGTTGCTAAATTCTTTATAAATCATGCTCTTGCTACTGTGCAATTTTCAGAGTTTTTGGAGAAAGTTTGATGTTGTTTTCTTCGTTCTTATTGGCTCTTTTTCGCTTTCTCGTTAGGATCCGAAGAGCACATTGACAACCTAATTGATCCTCCGCAACATCTTGACCCACAGCAAGCAGGCAAGCAGTTTGATCATGTTAATCCCATTACTTTCAAGTCTAATATCTTGTTTACAACTCATATGTATGCATGCTTTTGTGTCAAACTAATTTTCCCGATTAGAGGTAGTTATTCCTATTGCATTGTTGCCCTCAAATTGTTATCCCCTGCCACAACCTTAAGTTATTAATATCGCTGGTGGATTAGAGCCCGGTGATTTAGTTATGCTCTTTTATTGTCTTTTCGATGTCATGCTTAGAAATGCTTAGATGTCGGTAGTATTGGGCAGTCGTCGACTTAGTCGATGACCTTGATCACACAAATCTTATTACTACTCCATTATGTCCAGCACCCTGTGCTTTGTTACTTTGTAAAGTCAAAAACTGAAAATAAAACTGTTTTCGACTTGGGCACAATGGTATGTTGGTGTGATCTGTTGGTGTGAATGGAATGGTGCCTAGGTCATCAAGGACCGAGTTACTTGTGTCACTAAGCCAAGCGCTTATGCGTGCTAACCACGCGAGAGGGATATGGGACCTCTCTTGACTTAGTACTTTGGCGTGGGTTATCTCCGAGTCGCAGGAGGGGGTTGTGTGTGTTGTGTGAAACATGATATGTGTTCTCGTGTTCTTGTGTTGGGTGTGCGGTGGTGGAGATTCCGGGTAGGCTCTCCACCTCGAGGAGCGTCGTAGTTGTCCAAGGCTTTACCCGGGAAGGGTAGTTGACCGAGGCTTTACGGTGACTCCGACACAACGTATGGGTTTCTATCCATACGGGCGGCTCGTGAATGATTCACAATATTGGAAACGTCTCGTAGGACTTAGCCGTGCCGGCATACCTAAGGAAGTGTGCTTAATAGCTTGGCAAAAAGGCTGTCTGGCGTGTGGGTACAGTGGTACACCCCTGCAGGGATAAAACTATTCGAATTTCCTCATCCTAGGTTATGGACATGCTTGGTAAGGTCGTGCAAGAACTAGACTACAACCTTTTAAATTAAAATTTGACATGGGTGGTATGAATGGGTAATTCATGCTATTGTCGTGGTGACTTAAGGGCTAGTCACTTCCAGGACTGTTGTTGTCATCTATCTACTGTTATATTGTTATCATTTACGATTATTTGAACATTAAAAACTGATTTGTTAACTTGCTTTTTAAATGTACTATCTTATTGCAAATAAAATTTGCTTTATGCTAAAAACGAAACCTACAACCTCCTCTTGAAAAGCTTGCATATAGTTATGTACAGGTCTGTTACTCTACACGTAAGTCTTGCGAGTACATATTCAAAGTACTCACCCGGCTTTCTTTGGGCTCTTTTTCTTGAGGGAGGAAGGTGAGCCCCAAGGGCCTCACTTTTGTGAAATGTGCTGTGTTTTCGACGACTAGCTTGGCGGTCCGGTCGGTTGCCTTGTGGGTTAAAGGCACACTGGTCGGCTCTTGTTTTTATAGCCATCTTATGGCACTTTTGCTTCCGCTGTTTATTTCTTTTGTCTATGTATATGTATTTGGCCGGTCGGCCTCTCTTTTGTAATATCTATCTTTTATTTATGTTACCTTCTGGTTGTTGCTTTGCTTCGGTTCTATGTGAATGGATGGAATTGATGCATGAACTTTGTAAAGAGGTGTGTATACTGCATTTCTGGGATGTATACATGTCTCGAGTCTCGGATTATCTGATTTGTGATGCTAGGACCGAATGGATGGTTAAGCATTACAAGCCCGATAAACCGGGGTCTCACAATTCTTGATATATGCACTGCATGCATGTATAAGAGTTTTATTTATGGGATTCTTGCTGATGTTCTTATGAGGATTGGTTAACCTCATTTGCTGGTCGTGATTATTTGTTTATTATCACTGTTGTACTTTGCTAAACCGTGTACTCACGCTTGTTGCTGTTGTTCTCTTTAGGTACCACCCGAGGCAGCGACATGCATGTGAAGGGGTAGTTTTGATGCACTTCACACATAACCACCCACGGCAAAAAAAATCAGCTTATTTATCTAAAACTTCAATTTCATGCTATTTCCTTTAGTTTTAGACTATGTCCATCCTTCGTGGTGGTTGATTTACTTATAATCATGGTAGCCAAGTTTTATCGTGGATGGTTCTATTTATGCTTTTAAATCTCAGATATTGATTCATTTAATTCTATTTGATAGATTAAATTGAGTAATTTGTTTAGACGTATGTCCTTGTGGTTCTGATGAGACTTGATGATTTAGATTTAATTGTTAAAGATCTGCTCTCATTGTGTACCATTAACTGTTTGGTTCGGTTATTGGTTGAGTAAGAGCAATATCTATGCCAGTTCATAATTAGTTGACTGGTGCTATTCTTTAACTTGTATATTTGTAGACATTGCTAGTTCTTGTTGATTAGAACTATTTCGTTATTATTGAATGTGCTGCTGAAATTGTGTTAGTAAATTGATTATGTAAGGTGGTTTAGTAACATCCAAGGCTCTATGTTGGACTAGGGTGTTACAGGAGGCTTCAGGAGGCGGCGTCGAGGTCGGGGGCTCTCGGGTGGGGGTGGGGAACCGGCGAGAGTTAGGGTACTGGAGAGTGATGCGTTAGGGCTCAAACCCTAGTGGGCTCCTACTAATAAAGGGATATCATAGACGGTTATATTAACCTTCAATGATACTTATCACAGATGGTTTTTAATATAAACCATCTGTGATGAGGACAAGAAGTCATAGACGGTTCATGCATGTTGAAAACCGTCTGTGAAGTATTACAGACAGTTCTGATAAAGAACCGTTATTTATCACAGATGGTCTGTGATACTTCACAAACGGTTTTCAATATGAACCATCTATGATATTACATCTTCACATATGGTTTTTAGCGCAGCCAGTAACATAGACGATCTCTAAACCAAAACCATCTGTGATTGCATATAATACATACAGTTTTGGTCAACCGTCTATAATGAGGTGTCCAATATTAACCTTTTTGTTGTAGTAAATAGTGTAAGAGAGATAGATAAATAATAAATATAGACTACATTTGTAAAAAAAAATTGCATTCCTTCGTTGTCCATGTGTAAGAAACTAAAACAAAATCAAATTTAGACAAGGAGTATATATGCACCATTACTCATTACCCATATGTAATGTACAGAATAATAATATAGAAGAGTATTAAAGTTCAGAAAAAGCAAAATTGTCAGGGTGCACATCATTGATTGTGATTTGAGGTCTGAGCTAGTAATCGTATACCTAGGTATATGAGATTTGGTTCATTATTTATTGTTGTATGTGACAATGTGGTTAGGCATGAGTTTACAATACTACAGAAAAGTTTTTCACAGACGGTTCAAAAATGTCACCACAGACGGTTTCGTGAGCCGTCTGAGTTTATAGGTCAGTAATGACATGAGGTCACCACAAACGGTTTTTTAACCATCTATGATGTAGACTATCACAAACGGTTATTAACTGTAATACCCCGGAAACGGATCGGTAATTAGAGATTCAGTCGGAGGAGAAAAATGCAAAGAAAGGAATAGAAATTCTGAGAAAAATAGGGGGTTTTTCACTTTTATTCGACAACCTAGGCCGCGGCTTTGACAACCTGGGCCGCGGGCCACGGCCCAGGGGGAAGCCCATGTGTGGCCGGCCATAAGGCGGGAACCCCACCCCCCAAAACCCTAGCCCCACTCCTCTTTTCCCGTTTCCCCCACTTGGAGCCGCCACTTCCACCCTCCCCCTGCGCCAGCGCTGTTGCTCGTCAGATTTGGGTAAGTTGTGTACATTTTTTGATCATTCCGCCTCTTAGAAAGTTGTAGCCCTCAGTCTTAGATTTCTTTGGGCACCGAGATCACTAGATTTGGACTTACGGTTTAAGAGTTATGGTAGTTTTACCACGACTGTCCAGTAGATCTGACGAGAGTTGGCAGTAGTCTTGTCCGGCCTTATTGAATTCTTTAGAGGCCGAATCCCGGGTCGACGTCTCCTAGAGTTATGTTCCTGGTTTCGTTAGCTTTCGTTTGGCATGGATATCATGAGATTCCACCCTGTGGTTTAGGAGCTCTGAATTTTTAACTGCACACTACTCTGTCTGTCAGAGATTTTAGAGACTGTCGGTTGCTCCTTAGTTTTGTTCTAGTTAGAGCCAGATCCATGGCGACCACCCAAATAGGTTTTTGAATATAATTTCGCCATTATTCCAGATTTATAAAGATCATCTCCATAGGATCAACATACTGAAAGTTACAGGCTTTTCTTTACGACTGTTCTGAAATCTGTGCAGATATCTATTAGTGTTTTCAACTGTTGTTTAGGCCACTATTTTGGCCGAATCAAAGGATCCTACCAACTAGAGTTTTGTAGCCTGGTGCGTTAAGATTATTTGAGCACTGGTTTCAATTCATTATGAGTTACGGATATTTAATTACGATTTTTCTCGTACCGCTGATCAGAAGGGCTGAAATCGGGCTGAATGTTAGATATTTAATTTGATGATTTCACTATCTGCTATAAGAAAAAAAAATTGTAGAGGTTTTGGAAGTTAGGTCTGGACTTTGCATTCTTATGCTAGACCTTTGGTCACACAATGATTGTGTGTAGAGAAAGTGAAATAATGGAGTTTCCTGAATAGTAGAATGATAATTGATAGAACCCTTCTGATGTAGTACATGATTGTGCGGGTTAAGGATTCTGAGTTGTTGTTCTTGGAAATTGGAGGTAATGTGATGGTGTGGAACCTATTCTGTGGTGCCTTGAACGCCTTCTAATAAATCGATTTTGGTTAGTAGAATGAATTATCTAGAGTATTCGGTGGATTCAATATAGTCTCTCCATAATTGTGTGGATGATGTCCTTCGGTTTGATCATAATTTGAGGATGTTTAACTAAGATGTTTAAACGCAGGTGGTATGCGATGAATTCGAATTTCAAGGTTCGAGAGAAATTTTATTCCTAGAAGAGAGAAATTGAGGAAAATGATGTTTCATCGGATAATGAGGCATTTTCTAGATTCTCGTTTGAGTTTTGTGTTGTTGACTGGTGTTTTCTGCAATTTGAGTCGGCGTTGTGTGGGCATGTTTGATTCCTTCCAATTCTGATAAACCACGAGAAGTATTTGGTTTTGGCATTCGAGTGATTTCTCCTTTGGTTGTCGTGGTGTTCATTTGTAAACTGCCTACTTAAAAAAACCAAAGATTTGTTTCCGAGATGAATTGTCAAATTTGGGATTTAATCTTTTAGCGGAGAGTTAGCATTACGTGGTTGCGATGAGGACTCTCTATTTCCAATTGGATTCTCTTCGTTCCCGAAACTTGCAGAAATTGGGAAGTTAGCATATCGTTTTGTCCGCCTCGGGTTTATTCGCGAAGTACACAACGTCTGTTGTGCTCTGGGCTGAGTGAGCAGCTGAGCCATTCAAAGTTTGAGATTTAGTAAAAGACGTTGACCGTCAAGTAAGGTCTTACCTTCGATCCTCTTCTAATGAGTGAACCTAGAAAGTTCAGGTTGAGCGTTAGGTCAGTCATCGTTTTACGTTTTTGTGTTGTGGTTTCTCTAGTCCGAGAGAGAGGCCACTTCAGGTCTAGAGTCTCGCATGTGCGAGTAGTATTTAGACCTGTTCGTTTATGATATGTGCTAATTCGTTGATTGCAATTCCGTAATTTTTTTAATCGTGTATTCGTTTCGTTGGTAGAATTCGGGGTCGAATTCTGTTAAGGGGGTAGAATGTAATACCCCGGAAACGGATCGGTAATTAGAGATTCAGTCGGAGGAGAAAAATGCAAAGAAGCCCATGTGTGGCCGGCCATAAGGGGGGAACCCCACCCCCCAAAACCCTAGCCCCACTCCTCTTTTCCCCTTTCCCCCACTTGGAGCCGCCACTTCCACCCTCCCCTGCGCTAGCGCTGTTACTTGTCAGATTTGGGTAAGTTGTGTACATTTTTTTGATCTTTCCGCCTCTTATAAAGTTGTAGCCCTCAGTCTTAGCTTTCTTTGGGCACCGAGATCACTAGATTTGGACTTACGGTTTAGGAGTTATGGTAGTTTTACCACGACTGTCTAGTAGATCTGACGAGAGTTGGCAGTTGTCTTGTCTAGCCATATTGAATTCTTTAGAGGCCGAATCTCGGGTCGACATCTCCTAGAGTTATGTTCCTGGTTTCGTTAGATTTCTTTTGGCACCGAGATCACGAGATTCCACCCTGTGGTTTAGGATTTATGAATTTTTAACTGCACACTACTCTGTTTGTCAGAGATTTTGGAGACTGTCGGTTGCTCCTCAGTTTTGTTCTAGTTAGAGCCAGATCCAGGGCGGCCATCCAAATAGGTTTTTGAATATAATTTTTCCATTATTCCATATTAATAAAGATCATATCCATAGGATCAGTATACTGAAAGTTACAGGCTTTTCTTTACGACTGTTCTGAAATCTGGGCAGATATCTGTTAGTGTTTTCAACTGTTGTTTAGGCCACTGTTTTGGCCGAATCAAAGGATCCTACCAACTAGAGTTTTGTAGCCTGGTGCATTAAGATTATTTGAGCACTGGTTTCAATTCATTATGAGTTGCGGATATTTAATTACGATTTTGTTCGTACCGCTGATCAGAAGGGCTGAAATCGGGCTGAATAGTTTGTTTTCAAGTCGGGTCTGTGCGGTATATTGGGTAGTCAGGAGATATTGTAGAACACCGGTAGCAATGTAATATCGTTGTTCTTATTTCAGGAACATACTTGTGTAGGCGGCGAAGCATCGCGTGTGGGAACACCTTCGTTGCTTACTAACGCGTCGCAACACGAAAGGCAAGTACATTGCAATCCTTCATCTTGATGAATGATTTGTGGTTGTGTTCTTTCTAATGTTTCCAAGATCCATGTTTTCAATCAAAAGTGTTAAGAAACATCCATATTCCCTTACCTGCAAGTACCTTATCTTATCATAGTGAAGGTTGATGAAAATGTGTGGATGAGTTGCTAGATTGGTTATTCACGTTCGTATGCTTGTATTATTCTTCATTATGATGTGATAAGATTTCGTTGCATGACTTTCATTTTGTCCATGCATTTGATTCCTGCCGTCCACGGGAGTGGAAACTTAAAAGTCCCATCAGTTCCAATATGGGCATATGAGACCCGCCATTCCAATGTGGGCAACGTTGACCACCATTCCAATGTGGCAACTTCGGACACCTGTATGAAACGTTCTTCATACGGTGATTGGGTCCCCGTACTTTGTTAAGTACGGGCTTAAGTGAACACCGACGGGTGTATCACTCGTTATACCGGTATAAGTTGTGAGCAGTCCATTTCTTCATTGCATTATTCCATTCCATGTATTTCCATAAATGTTCAGAGAAGTGTTTACAAGTGGATTGTGATTACCTTGTTCTCTTGATGTTTCGGTTATTCGTTAAATGTACTTGCTGAGTCTTTGGCTCATCCTTGCTTTGTATGTTTTATTTAGGTAAATGAGGAAGAAGGTAAGACCTTTTGTGGGGTAGTCCAGCACGCTGCACATCACCTTTATCAAATCATAATAACTAATGTTATCTTTCAGTCATGTCAACTATTTGATCAATTTCCAGATTGTAATAATCAAATTTTGGTAATGCTTTTTGTGCGTCGTTTTATGATTATTTTGCATTCCTTCCCATGAATCTGTTAATCGTTTATCATCGTTCCTTACGGGATATTGATGATTGAGCCTGATTAACCTAGTAATGTTGTGTACTATTAGTATCTTTGTTAGATTTGTGTGACATCTTGACTTCCGAATAGCCAGGGTGTTACATTAACTCAGAACCGTCTGTGATAGTTGTCTATCATAGACGGGTTGTAGCTAAAACCGTCCGTGATGGCTGATGCATCACAGCCGGTTTGTAGATGAAACCGTATGTGATGACTCTTCTCTATAAAGTCTCCAAGCAGTGACTGCATGTGCCTTTAAAACCGGCTTTATATATATATATATATATATATCGTAGTCCCCTAGCCACTTTTTGGGGTCGTCCACGCAGCATGAGAAGGATGAGACAGCAGCCACATGCAACTTCATCGAGCCTGCAAGTTCAAGAAGCATGGCTGTCAGGAGAGCGCATGGACATCCAATTTCCTGGATGTCGTCGATAGGTAATTGGAATAAGGGCGGCGTCGGCGATGGAGTCGGGGAGAAGGAGCGACTTGGGGGTGGCCGTCGGGGAGGAGGCTTCGGGCGGCGGCGTCGAGGTCGGGGGCACTTGGGTGGGGAGGGGAACAGCCGAGAGTAAGGGTGCTAGGGAGTGATGAGTTAGGATGCAAACCCTAGCGGGTTCCTATTAATAAAGGGATATCACCGATAGTTCTATTATGGAACCGTTAGTGATACTTATCACAAACGGTTCCATAATAGAACCGTCTGTGATATGGTCTCACATCACAGACGGTTCCAAAATAGAACCATCTGTGATAATATTCATACATAAATGCAAATTCAGAAATACAGATAACACATTCACATATTAGTAAAGAATTGTATATGCATATTTGCAAAAACTATGCTAAAACCGAGAATTTTACGGCAAATAGTTCAACACCTCTGCAAAGAACTTGGCATACTCATGCATAATCCTGCAGTTGTTGTTGCAGAAGACGACATAGTCATCCGACCCTTCCATCACACCGCAGCTGGTGCTCGTGCACGGGTAGTGGCCATCCTCCAACAGCGCCCACACCCAACCCATCGGCCCGACCATCTTCTCCACGTCGCCTCCTGGACCATGTTCATAGGGAGCCTCCGGCACCATCTCACACCCGCAGCCGGCTGGCTCGCCCTCGACCTGGCTAATGGAGTGCTTCCCAACATCGCGCGTCTTGCCGACCATGTAAAGGAGGACGCTGAGCACGTAGGCCGCAGCCTTTTGGACGACGACAGCCGCCCGTTCAAAGAACACGAGGCCACGCTGCATGTCTTGAGGCGTAAAGACAAGCACGAGGCCGACGATGAAGCAGGCCTCTGGGTTGCCGACGTCGGCCATGTGGTTGACGACGGCGAGGTAGCGCTCGTTGTCCTGCCACTACATCTTCTACTCCGGATCCAGCGCCACGCGCGTCCCCACGGCGCTCTCCTTGGACGCCTTGTACATGGCCTTGCAACTAAAATTCAATACGATAGAATCTTAATACAAGAATTACTCCATAAGAGAAAATTAAAAGGCCAAATTAAAGTCGTTGTTGCTAGTCAAATTCAGTTTAAAACTGGATATTGGACACAAAAAGGAATCAACACGAGATTATTTTGCGCCGTATCAACTGATACGACGTTTCGGTTTTTCTCCTTTTTACAGATTTTCAGAGGAATTACAATCAAGTTCTCTTTCAAAACCTAAAACCGAAACGAACACCTAAAGCTTTCCAACAATTAACTAGGATATGATAGACTATAGTCATCTTCAAAAACTAACTCTAAATAAAACCGAATAGAATGCTGACTCCTTCAGACCTAACAAAAACAAAAAGAACAGAATACGTACGTGGTGAAGGGATACAGGTAGGCTACAATAGCTGACAATTCAAAAAATCTACCACATAAACCAGGATGCTATGCAAGCAAGAGATCATAGATCGTTACCACAAGACGCGTAGTGCAGCGAAAAAAGAGTTGGAGCACCCTGGTCCAACGAAGAGCGCGTTGATGTAGTGGTTGTAGTCGATCATTTACCGCAGTCGATCGCCCAACGTAGTCGATAGGCTTCGCCAGTAACCAATCGAGTTCCTCACCAAGGTCGCGGATTGTCCTCAAGTGCAACAGCAATCATAGTAGCGCCTCCACGGAATCCACATGTTTGGTAAAGGAACATTGTACGCCGGTGTGCTAGCACCAAGTCGCACAGAAAGGCTCTCTCAAGAAGATGGAGGCTAGGGTTTAGAGCAACTCACGTCAACTCTCGTCGTGGTCTCTTCTATCCCCCTCAAGCATCTCCTTATATAGTGCACGTGACGGATCCTATCCAAACACATTTTACGAATCGTATTCGTACTAGTTTATTCCAACATGTTAAGTGTATGACCCTGTAGGTTCATCCATAGTTCGACTGTGACTCGGAAACCTTTTCCTACCACGAGTCATTAGTGGTACCTAGCAGGACATAACGATTCCCGAATACACACAAATTATATCAGACGAACCTTAATGCAATATGATCTACGACCAGGTCCTTACCACTAACGACTAGCTCGTATCTCTATATGACCAACCCGTATCTCTATATGACCAGCTCATATTTGGTCTCGACCAGTTCGTAACTCCTTACGACCAGGTTTTGACCACTTAGTGATCATGTTCGACCAGCTTAGGACCAGCTCGTATCTCTGTACAACTAGTCTGTATCTATTCGAACTAAAAGACCTACTCATATATTCTCTATTTGCCTCACAATATCTGGTTGAACTCCAGGTGAAATGTTATGTCATCCATGGACTATTCAATACTTTCTCGATCAAGTGTCAGATAACTTCATGTGGTCGAACTCTTCGACCACTAGTGGCATGGTCATACACTTTCTTTATCCGACCACATCAAGGGGCCCGAAGATATCTCTCATGTTATGTCACATTCCTCCGTATGTTTCATAACATACCTGAAAGCTACCTTTATAACTATCCAGTTACGGAGTAGCGTTTGGCAACCCCAAAGTGTACTCTTACATCTGTAGAAAATTATGTTGATATCAGGTCTAAGAATTATACATCATCATTGCTTGAGACCAACTGATGACACATGAAATCATAACAATCTCAGCAGCGTCTCAAGGTGTGTCAATCTAACACTATGTTCTGTAACATGTGTTCACATTGTTGATTCGATATCCCTATATCCATGACCGGTGCAACATGGTCATCAATCAATACATGTGTTGGTCGATAGGATCACTGGTGTTCCGACCAGTGATATACGACCAGAGATAGATTTAGAATGACATCATCATGAGTTAAAAGATCTTCACGAACAAGTCACATACTTGTTAATGTTTATAACTGATGATTCATTCAAGGAACATAATAATATGTATTCAATACCACATATACATAGACGTGGTATAATCATCTCTATGATTGCCTCTAGGGCATATCACCAACAGTATCTCACTTGCACTAGAGTCAATTATATAAGTATCTTATACCCATTTCTCTTGTGTGCACCTCATGCTTATGTTACGGGAGAGGCTTTGTCAATAGATCAAATCTGCGTGCACTTTGCATATCTTATACAAACCCTGGTGTAAGACTTCGACCACACTGGTCTAAGACTTCTGGTCTAAGATTTTGACCACCCTAGTCTAAGACTTCGACCACCCTGGTCTAAGATTTTGACCACCCTGATTGCAATCTAAAATCATCCTTGTTGGTTTGGAAGCCAGCATCGATGTAACCATTTACGACCAGTTCTTCCTAACCACTATGCGACTAGTCTGGATCTGGTTGTATCACTATACAACTAGTCTGGATCTGGTCGTATCCCAAGGAATGCATCGTTAGTCCTTCTCAAGTACTTAAAGATATTCCTGACTTCTATCCAGTGAACTTCACCTGGATACGATTGATATCTACTCGTAACACTTAGAGCATACGACACATCTGGTCATATACATAGCATATCACATATGATAGATCTAATAGCTGAAGCATATGGAATTCTACTCATTTTGTCTCGCTCATCAGTGGTCATAGGACACTGACTCTTGCTAAGATTAATACCATGCTCTATGGGCACCAATCTACAACCAACTCGCATCTCCACACGACTAGTCTGGACTCGGCCGTATCACCCTACGAGCCATAGGCACCAGTCTGGATTTGGTCATATCACTATACGACTATGTACATATCCTGGCTTAATCTAATTAGCCTTTTAGATCTATCTCTATAGATCCTTATACCAAGAGTATATGCCGCATCTCGTAAATCTTTTATTTAGAAACTATTTCTTAATGAAGTTTTAATAAATTCAAGCATTGGAATATCATTTCTGACCAGCAGTATATCATCCACATACAAGATCAAAAACACAAGCTTGCACCCACTAACCTTCTTGTAAACATAAGGTACTCCTTCGTTCTTGATGAAGTAAAACCCTTTGACCACTTTATTAAAACAAATGTTCCAACTCTGAGATCTCAGAGTCTGTGTCTACCGTCGCTTCCGCATAAGTTTTATTGCCATCATTATTCAATAATAAAATATCATGCCCATTGCCTTATAGGCAATCGACATGGCCTTTTTTTAATCTATGTGGGGCTAATACCTCATCTACAAGTTCAATAACACTTTGTTCATCCTGTGGAGGTTTAGTAGGAGTTGAAATATTTTTAGATGGTTCCTAGATTTCTTCGAGTTGCACCTTGCTCCCATTGACTCCTTTGGAAATAAACTCTTTCTCCGAGAAGACACCATTACGAGAAACAAATACTTTGTTATCAACCCGATAATAAAATAATATCCTTTAGTTTCCTTATGATACCCCACAAAGAACATTTATTAAATTTGGGTGTGAGTTTATCAAATATCAAACGTTTAACATATACCTCATAACCCCATACCCTGAGGAAAGATAACCCAGGACTCTTCCCGGTCTATATCTCATATGGTGTCTTCTCTACAGTTTTTGATGGAACCCTATTTATAATGAAAGCAGTTGTTTCTAGAGCGTATCCCCAGAATTATAATAGAAGATCATATTGGCTCATCATTTATTGAACCATGTCCAACAATGTTCGGTTTCGTCATTCAGACACCCTATTCCATTGAGGCGTGCCCGGCGGAGTAAGTTGTGGAACAATTCCACACTTCTTTAGATGATCACCAAACTCATGGCTCAAATATTCACCTCCATGATCAGATCGTAGATATTTGATTGTCTTGTTAAGTTGATTCTGCACTTCATTCTGAAATTCTTTAAACTTTTCAAATGATTCCGACTTATACCTCATCAAATAAGCGTAGCCATATCTATTAAAATCATCAGTAAATGTTATGAAGTTTTGAAAACCACCTCTGGTCAGAGTGCTCATTGGTCGACATACTATGTTCGACTAGTCTACGACCAGCTCGTATCTCCATATGACTAGTCTGAACCTGGTCAAATCATCATACGACTAGTCCAGATCTGATCGTATCACTATACGACTAGTATGGACCTGGTGGTATCACCGTACGACTAGTCTGGATCTGGTAGTATCACTATATGACTAGTCTAGACCTGGTCGTATCACTATACAACTAGTCTGTATGTACAAGGGCCAATAAGTCGCTTGCCCTCTCACCTCTAATCGTGAAAGGTGACTTTGTCATCTTGCAAAGTAAACAAGATTCACATATTTCTAATGATTCAAAATCAAATGAGTTTAGAAAACCATCTTTGTGGAGCTTCATCATACGCTTCTCATTTATATGACCTAGTTGACAATGCCAAATAAAAGTGAGATTCAATTCATTAGGTCGAAGTCTCTTAGCAGATAGGCATATCCTCAATATTCAAAACATACAATCCATTCACCAATGGAGCATGGCCATAAAGTGTATCTTCAGAATAAATTGAACAACAATTGTTGTTTATTTTGAACTCATAACCTTCTGCTCCTAAACATGAAGCATAAATAATTATTTAGTTCCATAACTAATCCTGAGGGTAAAGCTAATAGTAAAGAGCCAATAGCTAATGTAACAACTCTTACTCCATTGCCCACACGAAGATCAACATCTCCTCTTGTCAAGCTTCTACTCCTTATCAATTCCTGCATCGAATTGCAAATATGAGCAGCCGATCCGGTATCAAATACAATAGAACTGGTCGGAGAAGTGGCAAGACTAACCTGAACTAGAAGTCTTAGTTCCCTTGTTCTTTTTCATCTCTGTTAAGTACTTCTTGTAGTTTCTCTTGCAATGCCTAGTCTCATGATAATGGTAACATTCTAATTCAGACTTAGGACCCTGCTTGAGCTTCTTAAGCTTTGCTTTGAGACTCTTGTTCTCATCTTGAGTCTTTCCTTTGCCCTTTCCCTTTCCTGACTTACAGTTCTTCTTGAAGTTAGTAGTCTTTTGAACCATCATCACATGATTGGAACTTTTCTTGAAGCTCTCCTTAGCACCTTTTAGCATGCCATGCAACTCGGTCATTGACTTTTCTGTGCTATTCATATGAAAATTCAATATGACAGGCTCAAAACTCACAGGGAGCGATTGGAGAATCACATCAGTAGCCAACTCTTGGCTAAAGGGAAAACTAAGTTTTTTCAAGCTCTCAATGTGACCAATCATCTTAATCACATGAGGACTGACCGGGTTTCCCTCTGACAGCCTACAAGAAAACAATGCCTTGGAGGTATTAAACCTCTCTGCCCTTGCTTGATCATAAAACATACCCTTCAGACTCACAATCATATTGTAAGCGTATGTAGTCTCATATTGCTTCTGAAGCTCAGAGTTCATGGTCGCAAGCATCAGGCAGTGCACATCGACTACGTCATTGCAATGATTCTCATAAGCATTCTTTTTAGTTCAAGTAGCATCAACATTCGGTTCCTCGGGATAGGGACCCTCTAGAATATATTTCTTTTTCTATTGTTTGAGAACAATTCTCAAATTACAAAACTAGTCAATAAAGTTGTTCCATTCAGCTTTTCTTTCTCAAGAACAGATCACAAATTAAAGGTAGGTGCAGAAAAAGTAGTAGGTGCCATGATCTACAACAGAAATATATGTAAAGATTCAGCACTATGTTTATGTAAGATCTTCTATTAGACACTCATATTGGTGGTCATGTTCGACTAGTCTACGACCAGCTCGTATCTCCATATGCTTAGTCTGGATCCAGTCGTATCACCATACGACTAGTCAAGATCTGATCGTATCACTATACGACTAGTTTGGATCTGGTTGTATCACTATACGACCAGTTCATACCTGGTCGAACTTAATCATCAACAGTCAATAAAAGATACTCCTACTATATATTCTAAACCATGTTTTCCTCAAACATCATATAGTGAGTTCAAGATCCAAAAATCATTAAGTCATAGTGAGCTTTGGAATCACTACTAGAAACCTAGTGATTTTAGGTAGGCAACCCCTTGCCAATCATATCACACATGACTCTTGTCTGTTGGGCGGCATCTCTATACCCCGGCGACCAACAGTACTATGCCCCAAGGCCCAAAACCCTTTTGATAGCCTTATCAAGTTAAACCAATACTATACGTATGGGTGTCCGACACCCACCCTATCTTATTAAGATAGTTAATGGCACCCTACTTTGGTAGACGTACCAATTAACGATCAAAATCTTGACGGGCGCAACAATTGGAAAGGCATCAAATTAACTTAATTTTTCTCGAGTGATACTATTCTACCATGTTAAAACATCTAATGCTAAAACATGATTAAATAGCATGATAGGAATCAACATTCACAGATAATCATATTAAACTGTGAAATAGTATGACCCTTAACATGACGATCACCATCACCAAGTTTCTTGTCCTCCGACCATCATACTTAAAGTCTTTGACCGCATTCATCTACTAAGCAATTACCCCTAAGAGCTAGTAATGAATTACATACGATAATATCAAGCATCACATGTCGGTACACAGACTGTTATACAATAATATGTACCTCGATGGCTATCTCACAACATGACACACACGGTATGAGAAATCCATACATATATCACATACACAATGGGCCATACTATTCACATCAATCCCTCCAAAAATGAGTTATGCATAGAATCCAATTCTATCGGGTGACATGAACGCATAATATCATATAACGTGGCTACGACCATGGCGATCCTACTAGCCAGTTAGCGGGCTGGGTTTGAAGAGGCAACGCCCCTCGCTGGCCAAGGGTAGCGCTCTCGAAAACTTTTTATGGGACGTGAATCTTATTAATGTAACCAAGCATCGGAAATCATGAAATTAATCATATTAACCATATTCCAAACTAATCTTATCACTGCCTTGATACGACCACGCACTGCAGTATACTCCAATGGCGGAATTCCGACTCGTAGGAGCATCATGCAAGGTAGTTGTAAACAAGTTGAGTAAATAATTTGGTGCTCTCAAATTGTACGTCTTCGCAAACCCATCTACTACCACCGAAAATCGATCGATCTTATCGACCAGTTCCTAGATCGTTCCATCCATATGAACCGATCTAGGTTATCAAACCTGACCAGTAATAGATCCAATCTACTACTGCCACATATCAAGTATATGCAACCGATCTAGATCAAAAACTATGTAGGATGACTCTGGTACCACTGAAGGGATACGGGTAGGCCACACTAGCTGGTAATTCAAAAATTCTATCATGTAAACCAGGACGCCATGCAAGTAATAGATCATAGATCGTTACCACCAGACATGCAGTGCAGTGGAAAAAGAGTTGGAGCAGCCTAATCCAACGAAGAGCACGTCGATGTAGTGGTCGTAATTGATCATTCACCGTAGTCAATCGCCCAACGTAGTCGATCGTCCTCGTAGTCGATCGTCCTCGCCAGCAACCAATTGAGTTCCTCGCCAAGGTCGCGGATCGTCCCAAAGAGCAAAAGCAATCGCAATAGCACCTCCACGGTATCCACACGTCCAGGGAAGGAACACCGTACACCGGTGTGCTCGCATCAAGTCACACGGGAAGGCTCTCTCAAGAAGATGGCAGTTAGGGTTTGGAGCAACTCACGTCGACGCTTGCCGTGGTCTCTTCTATCCCCCTCAAGCATCTCCTTATATAGTGCCCATGACAGATCCTATCCGAACACATTTGACGAATCGTATCTGTACTGGTTTGTTCCAACCCGTTAAGTGTGTGACCCTGTAGGTTCATGCGTAGTTCGGTTGTGACTAAAAAATTGTTTCTGACCACAAGTCGTTAGTGGTAACCTAGCTGGACATAACGATTTCCAAATATACACAAATTATATCGGACAAACCTTAATGTAATATGATCTACGACCAAGTCCTTATCACTAACGACTAGCTCGTATCTCTATATGACAAGCTCGTATTTAGTCTCGACCAGTTTGTAACTCCTTAAAAACAGGTTTTGATCACTTAGTGATCATGTTCGACCAGCTCGTGTCTTTATACGACTAGTCTGTATCTGTTCGAACTAAAAGACCTACTCATGTATTCTCCCTTTGCCTCACGATATCTAGTTGAACTCCAGGTGAGATGTTATGTCATTCATGGACTATTCAATACTTTCTCGATTATGTGTCGGATAACTTCATGTAGTCGAACTCTTCGACTACTAGTGGTATGGCCAGGCACTTTCTTTATCCGACCAAATCACCACCATACCATCCGCTCCGATAGCACCCACCACCATACCATCCGCCCAGATGTGGTAATAGCAATTTAATAGGATTTTTGGGGAGCAAAATACATTATTTCAACATTCCAGTTATTTACCCACAATGATAGCCCAAACCCACTTTCATGATTAAAAGAAGATAATTAGGGCATTTAATACCCTGATACTTAATCAAAACCAGCATATCGCTTAAGTACAACCTAAAACTAATATAGTTACCATATAGTTACTACGGTAACAAAGATTAAGGGATTCAATTGTTAAAGGATGACATATTAATATTTAATTACCAAGTTGGTACTTAACTATATTAGGATTTAACATACATTTGCATAAAGAATTAAAGCATGAAATTTGGTATTTTAAAGGAACATAATTTGCATAAAATATAGGTTCAATATGATAAAGTATTGACTCGCATGGGTCAATTTATCGCGGCCTTGATCTTACTTAAAGCATTCTCAGTTAGTGGTCTTGAATTCTTGGTCCTCGTCTTTATCCGAATCTTGATCCCGCTCAAGTCGTTGTTTCTTCGGGACTCCAGCTTCTAATCACACGAATATTGATAGAAAAACCAAATAAATCCAAAGAATTAAAAAGTCCAAATAAATTCAATTAAGCTTATTTAAGGTTTGATATGATTGAGAAGGTGACAGAAGATTTAGCAAATGTGAGACGTTTGACAAAGTCAACAATATTTGAGCGAAAGGGGAAGCGGCAGAGAAACTCTACCGGGAAGGAAAACATGGAAGGATCAAAGTTGAAGAAACATTTACAGGAACAATCCACTTCGAATTTGAAAGATGGCAAGATATTGCTGATCGGGGAATGTCATGGCTCGATCTTGGATTCAAAAAAAGCTTCTTTTAATTGTTGGATATTTAATAAGGAAGTTGCAAGAGTTGGGTTAGACTTTTGATAGATAGGAATCTAAAAAGGAGAACTGGGCATTATTTGATGAGCGTTAACATTAGAGATTAGGGTGTGAGTTCAACATGTGAAGAGTATGATTTTACTTCATCGATTTAATCTTGGAGTCCATATTTTACCAGAGTTCTTCCTTAAGGTTGCGCCTCAAATTGCTGATACATTAATTATTCTTAATTACCACTGATGATTTAAATCCAGAGATAAAGCTGGGATAACTGATATTTGGGCAAGATTATATTTTTAGCCAGACTTCAAATTTAAATTGTATTTTAAATTAGATGGCAAAGGTGGATTGGTTAATTACTTCATCTTTAACTTATTTGCCCTTCCACAAAGCTGAGCATATAACCATACATATGTTATGGTTGAGATAAATATTAAGGACTTAAGATTTAAATGATTTATTTTTCCTTAATTACTAAATCACTATTTTAAAGGTCTTCATGATTTTTCGGGGTATGGAGATGTTAATGGGTATCTTTGCCAGGCTTATTTTTACACCATTTATTTTTAATTAACATTGATAACTTTAGATCAAAAGATAAAGATGCAATGATTATTATTTGGACCATAGAATATTTGATAGGATTTGTAATTAAAATTCAAGTTTCTAGAGCAAGATATTGAGATCATCATAAATATCCTTGAATAATTTCAAATTCTATTTCCCATAACTTTGTAATTTAAGTTCTTGCATCTCATTGCTTTAAACATTAGTGGAAGATTATTTAAATTATTTGATCAATTAAACAATCATTATTTATGAAGGGTTCTCATGATATTTGAAGGTTATCAAATAATTTAGCATGATCTTGCGATAGCAAGATGAAGTAATTAAGCTGGATGCCTCCACTTAACTTCTAAGAGGGAGGCCACATGTCATGAGAGAAAGAGAGATAGAGAGCTCATCATAGGGGAAAAGAACAGGGGAGCCAGGGGGCAGCATGGCGGCGGGCTGGCCGGTGGTGAGCGGAGGTTGGAAAGGCGGTGGGTACCAGTGAAATGGGGCGCCGGGGAGAGGAGGAGGCCAAGGGAGGCAGCGTTGGGGCCTAGGCGGCACCGAGGAGGGGCTGGCAGCGGTGGGAGCGACCAAGCATGGGGGCCGAACGGAGGCAACGGTGGCCAGAGGGAGGGGAGATGAAAAGGAGATGAGCATGGGCACAAGGGTGATACACGGAGGCTTACCGTGCAGTCTGTGGGGGCAGAGGAGCTCCAGAACAGGCCAGAGACTAGCGGTTGGGGCGACGCTGGGAGGCTCGTGGTGGTGGTGCCCTAGGGAGGCAGGGAGCCCTAGCTGGCAGTGGAGGGAGGTCGAGGACGTCGAGGTGGTGCTCCAGGTAGGAGGAATTAATCCGAGGGGCGTCGAGGAGGAGATGGTGGCGACAGAGCTCAATTCGGCCCGCAATGAGGGAGAAGAGAGCTGTGTCGAAATCTGCAGCAAAGAACAGCAGTTGTGGCGTGTAGGACCGTAAAGGCGACAAGAGGAGGGTGAATAGACGCATTCTCGATTTTTCGTCTTAATCAAATTCAACACGTACTTTTCTCCTTTATCTATGAAAGCTAAGAAGATCAGTAAATGCACAGAGGAAGCCTTGTACTGAATTCGATTACCCCCTTAACCACAAGACACAATAATTGATAATTGATCTCACTGGACCGGTCGGACCAGTGTAGTGCTGGCGGTCGGACCGACGCTCAATTGGCGGTCTGATTGTCAGGCGGTCGGACCGGCGCTGAGAAATCGGTCAGACCGATTTAGTCCAGAGGCAGCGCACAAAGCCAAATCCAAAACGAAAATTGGTCCAACTTTTGATTCAACCAATGAAACTTGATCAAAATTGGAGCACACCTCCCTAAGGATATCTGAGACCTATTTCTAGCGACGATCGTCCAGATCCGCTTCAAATAATCTTTCTCTTTAGGTTTTACCAACGAAGTGTTCAAAACCTAAAATTATGAAAATCTTGATCCAAAACTTGCTTGTGGAGGGTTGATGATCTAGATTATTCTAGGGGGATTCCCACACATCATAGCAAGGTAAAAAAGGTCAAGAGACCAAGCATAAACACCCGGATCAAGGAAGCACGAAAATCATCAAAACAGAGAAGAAAGCAAATGAGACTTCACCCTTGAGCAAACATCCATAGATTGATTGATTCAAAATGTTGCTTGCAAAGCCACTCCCTCAAGGAGGACAAGAGCTCAATCCAAGAGCACACACACAAATTTCAATCCTCTCCTCTCCTCTCCTCTCCAAACCCTAACCCTAACTAGGGTTTTTGCAAATGAGTGCTTAAGTGCTTGGGGTTTTTTTTCCATCTCCCCCCTTCTATTTATAGGAGAGGCTAGGGTTTCTCTCATGGGCTCCCATTAAGGTCCAACACAAATGGGACCCACACACACAAATCTGTTGAAGCAATCGCCTGCTTCACCACGTGTAGGTTGATCAGCGGCTCTCATCATGTCGGCAAGTCTCTCCCGTCCAAATCCCATCGGAACCTCCAAGGCACTTGCACCGACCCCCACGCCGCTTGATCAAACCAGCTGCAACAAACTGCCTGCTCGATCCATCTTGTCCATTATGTACTATGCTTGAGTCACACGACCTCACCCGGCATCCATGATTGTTCTGAACCTCAGCTCTCCAAGCGTAGTCCCGATCCACCTCACCGTTGACTTCGTTGACCTGCAAGCCACCTGCACAGCAATAGACAAAGAAATCATCTCCGGGAACAAGTTCTTCACAACATGACCCACATTAGCTCAACAATGCAATATGCAACAATAAAGCATTGAAACTCATGCATTAAACACAACGAAAACACAACAATGCCAAAATGGCCGAAGTCCAAGTGGAAGCTGGTCTGACCGCCCTACCAAGCCGGTCGGACCGATTTCCCAGCGGTCGGACCGATTCCATAACAGCGGTCGGACTGCCCCAAAAGACTTAGCCAAATTTCAACTTGAAAAACCGCAACCTCTCTGGAATTTTCAACTAGATAGAACTTTTGACTGGGACCTCCAAAAATTATGTGACCACATCCAAGAGACTCCCCTCTCATGCCTACACAACCTATTTTTGGCCTAGCCCCAAACTCCATCATAAACTGTGGCCGGTTGGACCAGCAAGCATTACCGATCGGACTGCCACACGGCCGGTCTGACCGGCGGCTCCGCCGGTCAGCCAATGACCTGACAGTACTGAAGTTTTCCGAAAACGCGAGCTTCGTCAAACCAACAACGCCATTGCCAATTGACTCATCACTCTAAGATCATGCACATATCCCCACGATATCCATAATCTCCCCCTTGATGAACACATTGGCAATTTCTCAGAAAATATAGTTAAGTGGTTTGAAAAGTAAAAACTCGCTGTTTTCGCGCAAAGGCACAACTTGGTCCATAAACAAAAGAAAGCTTAGGAAACGACCAAGCTGGCTTCAGAATAGCATAGGCAAGCGAGATAAGGCAAAGAAAGCACAAAAAGCTTCAATTTTCAGAAAGTAGCCAAAAATCTCACTTCGGTCCATATGAAAGAACAAATATTCTATTTGACCTTTGATCATTGTGAGCCTTCTAGATTTGTAAATATAATCAGAAAAGGTAATAAAACCAAGAGAATCCACTCACAATGATAACCAATTTCCAGAAAATTCATTTTCCCTTTATGACTCCAAAAGCTCTAAAAACCACATTTTCTCTAATCTTTCTCCCCCATTGACAATGAATTCATCAAGATGCAAGGAAAAAGTTAGAGCATGAAGGAATGGCTAATTTTTTTTTATTTTTAAACTTTAGCAAAAGGAGTCATGAAAATTATCCATGAAGACAGTACAAGTATTACACCAAGCCACATTAAGTGGAGAAGCTATGTTCAATTATGGGAAATCATGTACTGCAAAGCTAAGACCAAAATAGCAATAATCTGAGATTAAATGAATTGATATCATGATAAGTTGCTCAATATCATAGTTTCACCAAGGTATCCAAAAATGAGTCAAGCCATGTCTATGAGTAAAATGGAGACCAGAAACCAGAAACTGAGGCATTTTGAGCATTAGGAGTTCAAATATGAAGCAATTTCATCAAGCACTTAGCATTTTGAGTATTTTGCTGAAAATTATATATATATATATATATAGCAATGTGCTAGATCTCAAGCCTTGCCGCGACCATCTCAAGCATGAAGCTTAAAAGAATGGTCCAAGTCATCCAAAACTCCCCCTGAGTTCATGCCTAGTGCAATGGCAAGCAGTCTCATGAGAAAGAATTGGTGAGATCAGTTTTTTCGCACATAAAAACTCATTCTTCATTTGCTTGACTTAAAAATTAACAAAGCTCATTTTACAGCTCAAACTCCGTTCAAAACTCAATTTAACCTATATGACATGGCATGAATCATGAGAGGATCACTAAAGCAAAACTAGTCACAAGATCCAACAAAACATGATTTGATTCAATTTTGCTCACAGATATAAAGCTAGCAAAGCAAAAACTAAGCTAACCAAGAAGAGCCATAAAAGAAGTCTAGCAGACTATCACAGGACATGGCAAGGTATAAAGTATGAAAACATGTCATACAAGGATAATAATCAAACCTCCACAAGTTTATAATACAATGTAAGAAATTTAAATTTTAAAATGCATTATGATACAATGAATGCAAAAAGAGCAAACTCCCTCTCAAAACAGCCCAAGAGGACTAATAACCCCTAATTCTCCCCGCAAAGTAGCAAAACGAGAAGAATCAAGCGCTTTAGTGAAAATATCTGCAAGCTGCTGCTCAGACTCTACAAAGTGAAGCACAACATCACACTTCTCAACATGGTCTCTCATAAAATGGTATCGAATATCAATGTGCTTAGTCCTAGAATGTTGCACTGGGTTTTTGGCAATGTTTTTGGCAGAACTGTTGTCACAGAAAAGAGGAACACTCCCCAAAAATAACCCATAGTCCCGCAGCGTTGACAAGATCCAGAGAACCTGAGAGCAACCACTGGCTGCAACTACAAACTCGGCCTCGGCTGTGGACTGTGCAACAGAAGACTGTTTTCTAGAAGACCAAGAGATAAGGGATGTGCCTAAGAAATGACACGTGCCAGAAGTACTCTTCCTATCCACTCTACACCTCGCAAAATCAGCATCAGAAAATGCTCGAATAGAAAGAGTAGAAGAAGAAGAATACCAGAGTCCAAAGTCAAGAGTATCTTGAATATACCTGAAGATGCGACTTACTGCTTGACGACGAGAAGCACGAGGGGAAGCCTGAAAGCGAGCACACAGACATACAACAAATTGTATGTCTGGCCTCGACGCTGTGAGGTAGAGGAGGGAGCCAATCATGTTGCAGTACTCCTTCTGGTCCACGGGCTCTCCATCCTCATCAGGGTCCAGCACGGTGGTTGTGGCAATGGGAGTAGACATTGGCCTACTGCTTCCCATATTGAAGCGCCGAAGAAGGTCCTTTGTATACTTACTCTGGTGAATGAAGATGTCTTCTTTCAGTTGTTTGACTTGAAGACCAAGTAAGAATGTCAACTCTCCCATCATGCTCATCTCGAACTCACTACTCATAGAATCTGAAAATCTGGACACCAAAGCATGAGAAGAACCACCGAATATGATATCATCCACATAAATCTGAACCAATAAGAAATCACTGCCATGCCTGAGAGTGAACAAGGTTTTATCAACCATTCCCATTTTGAAATCATTTTCAAGCAAGAAACTCTTAAGCCTATCATACCAAGCTCGAGGAGCTTGCTTCAACCCATACAAAGCTTTGGAGAGTTTAAAAACATGGTTTGGGAACTTATGATTTTCAAAACCAGGTGGTTGCTTGACAAAGACCTCTTCTTCTATGAAACCATTTAAGAAAGCACTTTTAACATCCATTTGAAAAAAACTTGAAACCCTTGGATGTTGCAAATGCTAGTAAACTGTGAATGGCTTCTAATCTAGCTACAGGAGCAAAGGCCTCTTCAAAGCCTAAGCCTTCTACCTGAGAATAACCTTGAGCAACAAGTCTAGCCTTATTCCGAACAACCAATCCATCGTCACTTTGCTTATTTTTAAAAATCCATTTTGTTCCAATAACATGAGAATCAGAAGGAGGCTCAACTAAGGTCCAGACTTTGTTTTTTTCAAAATTTTCAAGCTCTTCATGCATGGCATTGACCCAAGAGGCATCAGATAAAGCATGGGTGATATCTCGGGGTTCAAAAGAAGCGACAAAAGTAGAATGAGCATGAGAATCAGGAGAAATAAACCTGGAGCGAGTGACTCGCTCTTGATGATCCCCAATCATCTGCTCAGGTGGATGCAGTCGCTGAATATGAAGAGGAGCTCCTGGTGCAGAAGTGGCCTCTACCTCACGAGCTGTGGAGGTAGGAACAGAACCACTAAAGTCGTCGGTGAAGATAGGAGGAGGCTGCTCAGCTGAAACTGGAGTAGTAGTAGCAGGCTCTCCAACCCTCTCAGAAATGACTAGAGGATGTATCGGGTCCTCATCCTCATAGTCATCATCGACGAAGATGCTTTCTTGAATTTCAGGAACCTGTGTACCTGTAGCATCGGGTCTAGTACCAGGACTAGCCTCATCAAAAGTGACTTCGCAAGTCTCAATAATTTTGTTAGTGTCAACATTAAATACACGATAGCCACGAGAATGAGCAGGATAACCAAGAAATATGCCATCATAACATCTAGACTCAAATTTATCAAGGTTGCCATGTTTAATAATGAAGCACTTGCAACCAAAAATCTTGAAATGAGAGACTTTGGGTGAATGACCAAATCTAAGCTCAAAAGAGGTCTTCCCAATCACAAATCTCAAGAAAACCCTATTAGAGATATAACAAGCAATAGAGACCGCCTCAGCCAAAAATCTCCTAGGAGTAGAATACTCATCTAACATAGTCTGAGCCATCTCTACAAGGGTCTTGTTCTTCCTCTCTACAACACCATTCTGCTGGGGAACTCTAGGAGAAGAAAACTATTGCTCAATTCCCCTATCAGTGCAGAAGGTAGAAAAGGAAGAATTCTTGAATTATGTCCCATTGTCACTCCTAATATCTCTCAAAGCTCCAGTAATATCAACAGCAAGTCTAAGGACCAATTCTCTAAAGAAGCCAAAAGCCTCGTCCTTAGAAGCCAGAAAATAAACCCATGAATACCTGGAGAAATCATCCACAACCACAAGCACATACCATTTCCCACCAGCTGACTGAACTCTAGAAGGACCAACAGTGTCTAAGTGCGAAGTCATCCAGTCCATCGGTCATCACCAAGGTAAGAGGTGGATGGAAAGCGGACACCATCTTACCATGTCTCTGTATGAGCACACAAGATCTCTAATGACCTTGACCTAGGCAAACCTCTAATCAAGTCCTTGCAACTGACTCTAGACATATGATCAAAGCCTATATGCCCAAGTCTACGATGCCACAAAACAGGATCATGAGAATCAGAGGCTACAAGACATCTAGGACTGGAAGCTGAAGAAATACTGAAATTTACACAAAATATCTTCTCAAATCTGGAGATCTCAAAGACAAGCTCACCCGAAGAATCTAGAACTCTACACTCACCACTTTTAAACCTCACTTCTAGACCCTTATCAAGCAGTTGAGAAACAGATAGAAGATTATACCTCAGCTTACTTACCAAAGCGACGTCTTTAAGCATGAACTTGTTGTTGACGCGCACAGTGCCCTTGGTAGTCACGGTCCCGGTAGAAGCATCCCCAAATGTAATCAATTCATTGCCGGATGCACGTGTGAGGGAGGAGAACCATCTAGAATCTCCGGTCATATGTCGAGAACACCCGGAGTCAACAAGCCATATGTCCTCCTTCCTCGCACGATGGACCTAAAAAGCACAAGAAGAAAGCATCTGTGCCTCAGTACTGGGGTTAGTGATAAAAGATCTAGGAATCCAGTACTGAGATGCACAATGCCTGGGAATAATAGTAGAAGCAGCAGAAAAATGATCATAAATAAAATTATAAGAATGCACACGAGAACCACCTAGACCTCTCCGAAATGATCTACCAAAAGATCGATACTCCCCCTGTCTAGATGCTACCCGTGGTCTCTCCTCACGATATGCTAAACCAGAATGCTACCTAGACCCACTAAAAGAGTCAATAAAGTTCTCTACAAACCTAGGTCTATATGTAGTACGATAAATAGGCTGCCTGGCTCTAGAGACTACAACAGGTGAAGGGACTCCTCTAATGGTTCTCAAAGCGCTCATCCTCTCTTTTCTCTCAACCTTTGCTCTTCGGAAGCAGAACTCAACAGTGTGGCCATCTTTCTTGCAGAAGGTGCAATGGTACTTGACCTTTGAGGGTCTCATCTTGGTGAAATGTAGCACCTTTCTTGCCAGAAAGAGTTTGAGCAAAACCTGTAGATTTGAAAACAACCTTGGATGGCTTAGGAGATTCTACCTCAAACAGACCATTTTCACAACTCTTGCAATCTTAGGTGGGTGATTCTTGGAATGCTCTAGGGGGTTAAAACCTAGGCCACTATTTTTCACACTCACTTTGGATTGGTCAAGAATCATGTTGAGTTTCTTTTTCCCACTAGAAAACCTCTCAAGAGTCACTTTGAGGTTATCATTCTCTTTGGCTAAATCCTCACATCTAGTGCACTTTCTAGAGTTGATTACCTCATCATGCTTACTCTTAAGAAGAGCCACTTCCACTTTTAAAACCTCACAAGACACACAATAGGAATACTTAATCCTATTCAACTGCTCCTTAAATTTAACTCTAAAAGCCTCTTGTATCTTACTCACAATAGTTTCAACTTCAGCATTTAAAACACAAGAGGTAGAGTCAATAACTTTCTTAGAAACAGTAAAAGACATGAATTTTTCAATTTTAGTTTTTTCTTCTAAAGTCTTGTTTAGAGCTTCAATCTCAATAGTGAGCTTAGGACAATTTTCACATGAAGCAGATCTAGAGTACACAACCATTTCTGCCATCTCTTGCATTTTAATCCTATTATTCTTACAATGAGAGCAAGTGTGACTAGCATCAAATTTTTGCAATTCCTTCAAGGCGCTATCCAATTTTAATTCAAGCAAAGCACAGTTTGAGAAAGTTAAAGGGATAGCATCCAATGCAGTCACATCAAGAGAAATGGTATCTATACAAACAGAACTAGACTTGAGAGATTCTAGTTCATCAAGAGCATCTTTTAATTGATTCACTACAGAGGAATGAGTAGATTTTAAGCTTGTCAATTCTTTAAACAAGCTAGAGCAGGAATCACAAATATCATCAGGATTAATGGATTTGAGTCTAACAACTTCTAGGTTCAAATTATCAATCATAGTGTCCTGTTTCTTAATTATTTTAGCTTGCTTATGCAATTTTTGTTCAACAAGCACTAAAGCCCTTTTCATATCAGCAAGCGAAGGGCATACCTCATCGGGATCGCTGAAAATATCCTCGTCATTAGAGGAGTCAGTGTCGTGGCTGTTCTTGGCCATGAAACACATGCCTGTGAAGTCATGGGCCTTCTTCTTGCCACGGGAGTCACTCTCGTCGTCCTCCGTTTCCGAGTCCACATCGCTCATGTTCACATTCTCAAGAGCAGCAAGGACCCGGCTGACAAACTTGCGATAGTTTATCTTCTTGGGTTTTGCATCCCTCGCTTGAGGATGCCTTCGTGACTCCTTCTCCTCCTTGCCCTTCAGCTTGGGGCACCTGGAGCAGATGTGGTTTGCCTCACCACATTCAAAGCATGTGATAGGTCCACCTATCCTCCTGTTCCTCACCTTGTTGTAAGCTCTCGTGAATTTGGTCGATAGGAGGGCTAAATCATCTTCAGTTAGTTTCTCAAGTTGCTCATCGCTCAACGAATGCAAAGCTGATAAAAAAAACCCGATGAGCTAATATCCAAAGAATCAGAAGAACTAACCTTATATTGGTCGACCACTAAAGCCATCGACTTGTCTTGGGGAGACGTGAGATAAAATCAATCTCATGCGTCTTCAACCTTGAGTATAGCTTATCCATGGTAAACTTACTCATGACAGTGTTTGTCGGGATCCAAATATGCAAATCTGGACCCTCTGTGTATTCTGCACTAGTCCAGGATCACGCTAGTGCACACAGTGTCAACATTGATGAAATATCACATCCATACAACGAATATAAGAATAAACGAGTACATTTAAGTAACAAATAATTGTTGGGACCTTACGGTCGAGTTTTACATTTATTAAGCCATGCAAGGTCGATAATAAAGAAATAAGCTGCAATGAAACGAAATAAACTCGGTGGCTCCCATCAATTTACCACAGCAACCGATCGATCAAGACCCTAACGCTCAACCTTCAGAGAACTCTTCTTCAAAAGCGGCGACTCCTCCACTTCATTGATTTGTTTAGCAAGAGTGAGTACACACCGTACTCGCAAGTCATACCACGTAATGCATTTATACATGATGGCTTATTCCAAAGGAATGGCTTCGTGGTTATTTTGCGTAAATGCAAAATTTGCAATTGAATACAAATAATAGATTGAAAGCGTAATTCAAAACAAATAGACAATAATAAGTTAACAATTGATTTCACAAAGGACACACAGTCTAATCAAGTTCTTTCACACAATTTGAACAAGTTATCTCACACGGTGACCCTTCCCAATTGTTTTATGAAAACTACCCTCGTGTGAAATTCCGAGCATGTCCATAACCGAGGACGGCTATTCGAATAGATTGGTTTAAACACTCTGCAGAGGTTGTACACTTTACCCACACGATGAAATCAACCGGATCGAGTTGATCACAACAAAACCTTTCGTGAGACTTCATCTCAAACAATGACACTCTGGTGTGCTTTATTGCCGCCCAATTTGTACACACACCCTTGGAACGACACACACCATTGGGCGGGGATGCAATGAATCCGTCCGCGATGTGACATATCACACCTCCACCCATCACATGCCTTAAATACAACCCGAGTTGTCAATGTCAAGACTCCATAACTTACTAAGTCAGGCCCACCCATACTAGGCATGTGGTCGCATGCAAGAAGGCCCAGTTCAATGGCGCACAAAGTTAAGTCCTTAATTGACCAAGGCAAGACTTCCAGCTTTAACCCAAATCACAAAGTTTATATCACAGATCCACAATTCACAGAATCCACCACTTGCCTCGGCCTAAATCTTTTCCCACCTCGTTGATTAAGTGCAACACATGCCATCAACGAGTAATAGCACACAAAGACACACAGATTCATCACACGTTCCATAATCACTTAGTCAAGTTTATAATTGCAACTCTCACATGAAATGATGACTCGTGGCATGGCTAAGCGCCTAATCGTATCTAACCAACCCACGTTGGTGCTACAATAATACCAACTAATAATTAATCAACCTAGGGTGACAAGAGATCATGGCATACAATAGACAAGGTGGCATATAACAATTTGGATTATTATCTATCCCAAAAGCATTTAAATAAATACTTGAAATAGAATGCAATACATTGAAACAAAGTATTTTGAAAACTGGGTTCAAAATGATCAAAGGTATAACTTGCCTTGAATAGATCTAGATATTGGTCTTGGTCTTGAGGTGCTCCTTCTTACGCAAAATTCCCAAGTATCGACGCCTACTCGCAAACGAGACAAAAGAAACAAAACAAATAAATAACAGAGGAAAAAACTCCAAAATTAAATAAAATTCATAAATAAATAGATCTGAATTTTATATGAATTTACAAATTTGAATGGGCTCAATCGGAGTTCGGATGCAAAAGATATGGGCTTTGGAAGATTGGAAAAATCAATTAAACCCTAAATTGGATTTTCTCGAATTTCCCGAATTAATTTTATAAAGGAAAATCGAATTATTGCGCAATGCTTGCGTCAGCCGAGAATTTCCGGAAAAGAAATATATTAAAATACCGCATCGACAGTGGGACCCATCGTCACCTTCTCGCCGGTGGGTCGGGTCCTCCGAGCCGAGGAAGAGCTGGCGCGGTGAACCGGGAGGCGTGGCGCTGATGCGGCAGCCACGTAGGCGACACGCCAGCACAGAGGGGGATGTGGCTGCACACGTGGGCAGCCACGGAGGCAAAACGCCGGCGACACTCCGGCGACCATGGATACAGCGGATGACGGCGGCTCGGCGGTGGCGGAGGTGCGCACTGGAATCAGCGCAACCTGGCGAAACTGGTGACGCGGTCGCTACTCGCCGGAGATGACCAGAACGGCGGCGACGACAAGAAGAGCGGCGGAGCGGTGCGGCTGATGGCGGCGACGACGAGCGACGGCTTCCCGAGGGCAACGAGCGGCGACGGTAGCCCTTGACGCGGCGAACACGGGGGTGGGTGTGGCGACGGCCGGTGCTCACCGACGGCGACGCAATCGGGCGAAGAAGCTCACGGCGGCGCGGAGGTTGGAGCTCTGATTCCGGTGAAACGGCGGCTCGCTAGGGCTGGAGACTTTGGGGAAAAGGCGGTGCCGAGGGGCGATCTCGTGACACGGGCGCGGCTTTAAATAGGGCCAGGAACCCTAGAGTCCGTGTCGAGGACGGCGGTGGCGCGCGGAAGAATCGGAGTCGGGCGCGAGGAAATCGGAACGGAGACGAAGACGACGGCGGTCCCACCTGGCAGCGAAAGAAGAAGGGCGCGCGAGGCGAACGGCAACCGATCGACGGGATCCAAGGGCTGGAGCGAGCGAGGGCGAGATGCAGCCATGAAGCGCGGCGATCGCCAAGGGGACACGCGCGGTGATCCAAGGGCTCAAGGCGGGAATGGGCTGCGGAGTTGGGCGGATTGAAGAGTGTTGGGCTTCGTCCAAAGATCGTTCAAGGATTTTCATATGATTTTTCTTTAAATAAATCCAGAAAATGCAAATAGCAATTAGAAAATAGCAAATGACTTTGGAAAAATTCCAGAAAATTCTGTAAAATATATCCAAGCATATAGAATCTAAATAAAATAGTTTTGACAATTGTTGATGTTGGGATTAAGCACATTAAATCAATTTGTTCTAAAAGTCCATATTAAGCTTTTTAATTTAATATTCAAATAAATCCAAATGATGAATTTTCCTGCTACCAATGTTTAAAAGATTTTTAAAGCTCTGAAAATTGGGATGTTACAGTGTTGTCATTGATGGAAGTGATCTTCATTCCCCAGACTTTCACATCAAGAGGACCCAAAAGTCATGGCGGCATTTTTCGACTCAAGAAAAACAAGGTCAACATTTGAGATCATGAAGAATCTTAGAAAATCTTCCCCACGACTCATCTAAAGACTCACCAGGTCTTTGCTCGATCTTGGAGTATATTTTCTTGAGCTGGTTCTGTCTCACTTCCTTGATCGCAGTGGAGCCCTCGTGATAATCACAGAGAGTCCGCCAGATCTCATGAGCATAACGCAAATGAGCGACACGCTCAAACTCTGATCGACTAAGACCTTGAATCAAAAAATTCTGAGCCTTGCTGTTGGCCTCCACATCTGGAGTGATCACATCGTCATCGGCTGGCACGATATAAAGATTTTTTACCTTAAGCCAGATTGCGTGCCCTTGAGCCTCGATGTAGGCCTGCATTCGAGCCTTCCAATAAGCAAAATCAACTCCATCAAAAATATGTGGTTCAGTTGAATACTTGTCAGTCGTCATGGCTCCAAAGACCGGTTAAGATCTATGAGAAGAGCTAACCGGGCTCTGATATGTAACATCCCAAATTGGGTTTATGTTTCAAATGTAATAAAAATGAGGATAAATTAAAACTTTTGCTGCCTCATGTATTGTTACAGTGTTTGAAACCTCTTTCCTTTAATTGGTGGAAATTAAAACTCAAAATTTCCCCAATTAAATTCAAGTCATAAATCTCCTCAATGGAAACCGTGCCCAACCCTCAAAATAATTTTCATTGACCTAGGAGAGATGTTTAACACCTCGTAATTATTTCATAATTTTCAGAAATTATTTGATAATTTTTGAGGCAAGTCAAACATTAGTCAAACTCCTAAAATAGCCTTCTGGAATTTTTAGAGAAAATGCAGTGCATAAAAGTCTCTGAAAATTTTATATAAGGTTCTTCCCATGTTAGCAATCTCGATTAAAATTTCATAAATTTTGGAGTTTGTTTGCTACCCCAAATAATTCCTCCAAAGATCGCTTATTCAATTTCAAACCCTAACCGGTTTTCACTGCTCCTGTTCGGATCGGACTCGGGCTCGAGCCACTTGATTTGGTTCACCAACTAAACGCATCGGCTCGATCGCTTGGGCGCGAGCGCAGCGCCGTTGATCGGCATCGAACGGCTCACGATCGCGTGAACGCTCGGACCGTCCGAACGCCTCGCGCAACGCGTGAACCGTGAGGATCCAAATCAACGGCCGCGATGGAAGGGGATGTTCGACCATCCGAAAGGTGCGGCCGATCACCAACGCCGGATCTTGATCGAGCGGTCGACAGCGATGGAACGCTCGGGCCCCGAACTGAATAGCCGAAGCGTTTGAGCGCGGTAGCCGCACGATTGGAATCCTATGGGATCGAACGGCCGTCCTCTTTTCGCCTTCCTCTCGCCACGTCGTCGGCCAAGTCAATGTAAACGTGCAAGACAAAGCAACCACAAGGCATTGTCACCTCCATCGCTCGCCAACGCCTTTGAGCATTAAATGCTAGTCTTTGCCGACTGCTGAGTCGCCTTCACCTCTGCACTGCCCCATCCTTCGCCCGCCAATGACAAGCTTTTGACCGAAAGTTGCATTGCTTCCTCCTTTGTTCTCTCGGCCTATATAAGCTTCTTCATTGCTTCCTTAGCCTCCTTTGAGCACCATCGAGCTTTAGCATCTGCATCGAGGCCCATTTGAGCTTTATCGCCTCGCTTCTTTGTCTGTCGCCATTGCCGCCATTGCCGAAGTTTCAAGCTTTTGGTGAAGGCGGTACCATTGGGCTTCATCCTTTCATTCTTGCTCCTCTCGATTCCTCTCACCTCGGTGATCAAGAACCCTTAATCAATTTGGGTTTCTCCCGCAGAATCTTATCAATTTGGTTTTTCCTCTTTCGCCAAAAATTGGTTATTGTCTTCTCCACTCGTAAGTCCATCTCGCCCAATTCCTTGCTTGATGGGTACTCCATGCTATTGCGATCATCGTAGTAGTTTTAGATTTCGCTATTTTTGCTTGAGTCACCGGCGATCGTCGGGCTTTGCCTCTGTTCTTTGTCGATCTTCGTTGTCGGACGAAAAAGCAGAGCTTTGATTATCGCTGAGTTTGAGCCGAGGATTTTAGATCAATCGCCGATTCTTGTGGCGTGATCGGACGCGCGCGCTAGGTCATCGCGTGGCCGTCCGATTTTCGATCAACGATCCAGATCCGAGGAACGCTCGACCGTCCGAACGGTTCAATCCGCGTGGACCGCTGGATCCAAGATCGACGGTTCATGTTCGTGTGAACGTTCGACCGCGAACATCCTTGGTATCCGTGCGCTCATCTTTCATCCAACGGCCGATGCTTAGGGTTGGCGCGTTTCGCTCTGTTGTCGCTGCGTGTGGGCTGTTGGATCAATGATCTTCGCCCATGTTCTTCCACGCCGCTTATCCGAGTTATATTTCTGTAGAGTTATTTATCAACCAAAAATAGTTTTATCTTCCAAAATTCATAAGTAATTTTCAGAACTTCAAAAATGATAAAACCAAGTGCCATTATTTTTCATTCTTAGTAAACTTATTTCCAGATAGGTTGCTCATTTGTCGCATGAGCGTAAAAGACTTATTTTAAAAGTAAGCTTTAAACCGATTATCTTTACAATGTAAAAATAGTGGATCTTAGAAAACTCATAACTAATTATTGCAAGCTCCAAATGAGATGAATCCAGTGGGGCTGTTCATCTTATGAGGTGCTTGATTTATCATAAAAATTTCAGTAGCCGTGTCATTCTAGAAAATTTCGCTAAAATCATTGCTTAGGTGAATAGTGATGTTTTTCCTTTTCTGGCCGACTGAAATTGTTTTGGCCATAACTTTTGCATTGAGAATCCAAATCAATTGGTTCTTGTTGCTTTAGTTCATAAAAATTATGTTCTTTCTACTGTAAAAATTTGAGAACTTTTTGCTGAGTTTTGCTGTTGCATCTTTTGATATTTCTCGCCTTTTTGGTTCTTGTTGGTTCTTTCGATAGGTTGCGACAATATTGATCATATCGAGAGTGATCCTCTGCAGCAAAACAAATGAAGCTTCAAAGAAGGCAAGATATTTGACCATAAATGTCCCATTACTTTCAAAGTCTAATATCTTGTTTACAAACTATATGTATGCATTGCTTTTGTGTCCAATTATTTTTGCCTGCTTAGAGGTAGCTATTCCTAATGCATTGTTGCCATTAAAATGTTATCCCCTGCCACAACCATAAGTTATTATCATCTCTGGTGAATTAGAGCCCGGTGATTTAATTATGCTCTTTTACTGTCTTTTGCGATGTCATGCTTAGAAATGCTTAGCTACCGGTAGAATTGGGCGGTTATCGACCTAGTCGATGACCTTGATCACACAAATCATTTTGTTTATTTTTGGTTCAGCACCTTATGCTTTTGTTTTGTAAAAACCGAAAATGAAACAAAATGGTTTGACTTGGGCACAATGGCATGTTGGTGTGATTGTTGGGTGTGACAAGGAAGGTGCCTGTGTCCCTAAGGACCGAAAGTTACTTGTGTCACTAAGCCAAGCGCTTTTGCGTACTAACCACATGAGGGTTATATGGGACCCCTCTTGACCTAGTACTTTGGAGTGTGTTATCTCCGAGTCGCAGGAGGAGCGTTGTGTGCGTTGTGTGAAAAAGGAATTGTGTTCTTGTGTTTGGGTGTGCGGTGGTGGAGTTTCCGGATGGACTCTCCACCTCGAGGGCGCCGCAGCTTGTCCGAGGCTTTACCCGTGAGGGGTAGTTGTCCGAGGTGGGCCACGACCCGACACAACGTATGGGTTTCTATCCATACAGGCGACTGGTTAACACATAATATTGGAAAAGTCTCGAGGACTTAGCCGTGCTTAGCATACCTAAGGAAGTGTGCTTAATCATGTGGCAAAAGGCGGTCCGCATGTGGGTAAGTTGGTACACCCCGCAGGATAAAACTATTCGAATAGCCTCGCCCTAGGTTATGGACATGCTTGGTAAGGTCGCAAGAACTAGACTACAACCTTTTAAATTAAAATTTGATATGGTTGGCATGAATGGGTAATTCATGCTATTGTTGTGGTGACTAATGGTTTAGTCACTACTAGACTTTTTATCTTGTTGTTGATACTTGTTTACTCTGCTTTTGTCAAATAAAATCAGATTGCAAAATTGCCTTCAATCTATTACATTATTGCAAATAAAACTTGCTTTATGCTTGCAAACTTGATCCTAGCTCGCTCCACTTAAATACGCTTGCATATTGTTATCGTATAGATCTGTTATCATTCTTATATATCTTGTAGTACATTCAAAGTACTCACCCACCTTTTGTCGGGTCGCTTTTGTTTGCAGAGGAAGAAGGTGAGCCCCAAGGGCTTCACTCGTGAGATGTCTTTGGGTTCGACGGCTAGCTGCGGCCTGGTCTGTTGCCTTGTGGGTAAAAGGCACACCGTTGGGCTCTTTTGTTTATCGCCATCTTATGGCACTTTTGCTTCACTGCTCGTAATTTTTATCATTGGCGGTTGGCCTCTTTATTGTAATTACTCTTGAATATTATTATGTATGTCTTTATTTTGTTCTCAGGCTTTCGGTTCTATGTGATTGAGTGGAATTGATGCATGAGCTTTTGTGAGAGGGGTGTATATCGCACTGGGAAGTATACATTCCTCGGCACACGAGTTATTATGCTTATGATGATAGGGTCAAGTGGTGACTGATCATTATAAGCTTAATAATCCCGGGGGCGTCACAAGAGGTTGGTATCAGAGCCATACTGACCATAGAAGCCGCTAGCTTGGTCGTCTTTAGGATATTTTGGAAAATCTTATTTTCAAAAGTATCAAATGATTTGTGAAAGCTTAAGGAATTATCGATTTTATTCCTTACCTATCTTAGCTTTCTCCTCTCATCTTACTCTAATTTGAGTTTTAAGAGTTGTTTTCTCTCATCTCCTTTTCAAAGATAATGTTATCGATTAAATGGGTTTTGGGAACCACCGAGTTTGGCAAATTGAAGTGCTTAGGGTTTTGAAGTTTCGGATCAAGGTTTGGCTAGAGGCTTGGATGCGGAATCTGGACCACACGCTTCAATTTCCAGACAGCGAGCTCAATGGTTTCTGATGGGACCGTTGAGCTTGGCAAATTGAAGTGTGCCAGATTTTGAAGTTCCTAGAATGGAAGACTTCGGCTGGAAGCTTGGATGCGAAATCGCTACAGCAACCTCAATTTCCGGACAGCAAGCTCGATGGTTTCTAATGGGGTAGAAAATGAGAGTTTAATCAACTAAAACTTGTGGGGTTAAAGAAGGGTAAGATGTGATACTAGTTAGCTATGTATCTAACACTATTTTCGCTGATTTAGCCTTGATCTTAAGTGGTATTAGATCTTACCTTAATCTTCTGGTTTTTATCTTCTCAATCAATTACTCGTTCATTCAATACGGGCTAGTTGAATTGGGGAGTTGAGCTTTGGTTTTATGATTCCTTGCTGTTTTGGAGTATTTGGATAAGTTTGTCGTGGTCTTCATCGATGATATTCTCATCTATTCCAAGGACGATGAGGAACACGATGAGCATCTGAGGCTTGTGTTAGGCAAGCTTCGTGAGCATCAGCTGTATGCAAAGTTCGCAAGTGCGCTGCTCGTTGAAGGAAGTGGCCTTCTTGGGTCATATTCTTTCGGCGGGAGGCGAGCCGTTGACCCTAGCAAGGTCAACGATGTTCTTTCATGGGTTCGACCTACTTGAACCGAAGCGCGGAGTTTTCGGTTTAGCGGGATATTATCGCCGCTTTATCGAGAATTTCTCCAAGATCATGGCCGATGACTGAGTTGCTCAAGAAGGACAAGAAGTTCTTGTGGTCCGATGCTTGTGAGGAAGTTTCCAAGTACTTAAGAAGCGTTTGACCACCGCTCCCGTCCTCGTCCTTCCCGATATCCATCGAGGCTTCGATATCTTTTGCGATGCTTTTCGGCGAGGACTCGGTTGTGTCCTTATGCAAGAAGGCAAGGTAGTGGCCTATGCATCAAGGCAATTAAGGACTCATGAACTCAACTATCCTACCCATGACTTGGAATTGGTCGTGATTCATGCACTTAAGATTTGGCGACATTACCTAATCGGTAATCGTTGTGAAGTGTATTCGGATCACAAAAGCCTAAAGTATTTGTTCACCCAACCAGATCTGAACCTCAGGCAAAAGAGATGGTTGGAGTTGGTCAAAGATTATGACATGGGTATTCACTACCATCCAGGCAAGGCTAATGTCGTTGTCGGCGCGCTCGATCGCAAAGCGCATTGCAATGCCTTGTTGCTCGGTGGATGTCAACCCACCCTTCGAGGAATTTCAGCGCCTCAACTTAGGTTTGGTTGAGCGTGGTTCCTCACGCCTTGGTTGTGCAACCAACCTTGGTAGATCAGATTAAGGTCGCCAAAGAATCGGATGCTGGAATAAGTCGCATCAAGGAAAATGTCAAGAACGGAACAACCAAGTGCTTCTCTGAGGATGAGCATGGTGTTGTAAGGTTCGGGCAACGCCTTGTGGTTCCAAAGGACATGGAACTGCGGGATTTGATTCTCCGCGAGGCCCATGATTCGCCTTTGTCTATTCATCCCGGGGCCACAAAGATGTATCAAGATCTCCGCCGAGATTCCGTGGACCCGAATGAAGCGGAAATCGCAAGGTTCGGTCGAGTCGCGACGATGTCGTCGTGTCAAAGCCGAGCATCGGCCCGCCAGGATCGCCACCTTTGCCTATTCCTCGAATGGAAGTGGGATTCGATCGGATGGATTTTATCACCGGTCCGCCGCACATCCAAGGGCAATGATGCCATCCGGTTGTCATTGATCGGCTAACCAAGGTGGCGCACTTCCTTCCGTCAAGACGGATCTCCGTAGGTCTTTTGGCGGATCTCTACATTGCCCGCATCGTGAGCTTACATGGTGTACCCAAGACAATTGTCTCGGATCGGGTTCTCTTTTCACCTCTCGCTTTTGGCAAAGTGTGCAAGAGGCGATGGAACCCATTCACCTTCAAGACTGCATATCATCCCCAAACCGATGGCGGTGACCGAAAGAGTCAACCAAGTATTGGAAGACATGCTCCGTGCTTGTGTTCTCTCCTATGGAAAGCATTGGGAGAAATGTTTGCCATTCGCCGAAGTTCTCCTACAATAACAGCTTCCAAGCTAGTCTTGGAATGGCACCTTCGAGGCTTTGTATGGCGTAAAATGCGAACACACCGAATTGGGCGTAAACCGTGAAAGACCATTCTTTGGCCTGACTCAATCAATGAAGCCGAGAGCCGAGTTCGCTTGATTCGAGATCGGTTGCGCACACCACCTGTGCAAAAGAGCTATGCGGATCGTCGTCGCCGTGAGTTGAGCTTTGAGCCGAATGACTTTGTTTATCTCAAAGTCTCTCCTTTGAGGGGTCATCGCGATTCGGCGCCAAGGGCAAGTTGGCTCCTCGATATGTCGGTCCATACCGAGTCATCGAGAAGAAGGAGCCGCCGCCTACAAGTTGGAGTTGCTCACTGACTTGAGGGGTGCATGATGTGTTCCATGTATCCCACCAAGAAGTGCCTCGCGCTCCAACCGAGGAAGCTCCGCTGGAAACTCTTGATGTGCGGGAAGATTTGACCTACAAGGAGCACCCCGCCGCATCCTTGAAGAGGTGAACGAAGAACGAGGAATCGTGCCATCAAGTTCCTCAAAGTTCAAAGGGTCGAACCATTTCAAGATGAAGCCACTTGGGAAAGGGAAGATCGCTGCGTGCGAGACTACCCTCTTTCTTTGCCGAGTGAGTCAAATCTCGGCGAGATTTGTAAGGGGGAGGTTTTGTAACATCCCAAATTGGGTTTATGTTTCAAATGTAATAAAATGAGGATAAATTAAAACTTTTGTTGCCTCATGTATTGTTACAAAGATGTTTGAAACCTCTTTCCTTTAATTGGTGGAAATTAAAACTCAAAATTTCCCCAATTAAATTCAAGTCATAAATCTCCTCAATGGAAACACTGGTGCCCAACCCTCAAAATAATTTTCATTGGACCTAGGAGAGATGTTTAACACCTCGAATTATTTCATAATTTTCAGAAATTATTTGATAATTTTTGAGGCAAGTCAAACATTAGTCAAACTCCTAAAATAGCCTTCTGGAATTTTTAGAGAAAATGCAGTGCATAAAAGTCTCTGAAAATTTTATATAAGGTTCTTCCCACTGTTAGCAATCTCCAGTTAAAATTTCATAAATTTTGGAGTTTGTTTGCTACCCCAAATAATTCCTCCAAAGATCGCTTATTCAATTTCAAACCCTAACCGGTTTTCACTTTGTTCCTCGGGTTCGATCGGACTCGGGCTCGAGCCACTTGATTTGGTTCACCAACTAAACGATCGGCTCGATCGCTTGGGCGCGCGCGCAGCGCCGTTGATCGGCATCGAACGGCTCACGATCGCGTGAACGTCGACCGTCCAACGCCGCGCAACGTGAACCGTGAGGATCCAAATCAACGGCCGCGATGGAAGGGGATGTTCGGACCATCCGAAAGGTGCGGCTGATCACCAACGTCGGATCTTGATCGAGCGGTCGACAAGCGATGGAACGTTCGGGCCCCCGAACTGAATAGCCGAGCGTTTCGGAGCGCGGTAGCCGCATCGATTGGAATCCTATGGGATCGAACGGCCGTCCTCTTTTCGCCTTCCTCTCGCCACGCGTCGGCCGGCCAAGTCAGCGTAAAACGTGCGCGAGACAAGAACCACAAAGGCATTGTCACCTCCATCGCTCGCCAACGCCTTTGAGCATTAAATGCTAGTGCCGCCGACTGCTGAGTCGTCTTCTACCTCGCACCGCCTCATCCCTTCGCCAGTTCGACAAAGCAAGCTTTTGACCGAAAGTTGCATTGCTTCCTCCTTTGTTCTCTCGGCCTATATAAGCTTCTTCATTGCTTCCTTAGCCTCCTTTGAGCACCACCGAGCTTTAGCATCCGCATCGAGGCCCATTTGAGCTTTATCGCTCGGTTCTTTGTCTGTCGCCATTGCCGCCATTGCCGAAGTTTCAAGCTTTTCGTGAAGGCTGTACCATTGGGCTTCATCCCTTTCATTCTTGCTCCTCTCGATTCCTCTCACCTCGGTGATCAAGAACCCTTAATCAATTTGGGTTTCTCCCGCAGAATCTTATCAATTTGGTTTTTCCTCTTTCGCCGAAAAATTGGTTATTGTCTTCTCCACTCCGTGAAGTCCATCTCTGCCCAATTCCTTGCTTCAAGGGTACTCCATGCTATTGCGATCATCGTAGTAGTTTTAGATTTCGCTATTTTTGCTTGAGTCACGCGCGATCGTCGGGCTTTGCCTCTGCTCTTTGTCGATCTTCGTTGTCGGACGAAAAAGAGAGCTTTGCTATCGCTGAGTTTGAGCCGTAGGATTTTAGATCAATCGCCGGATTCTTGTGGCCGTGATCGGACGCTGCCGCTAGGTCATCGCGCGTGGTCGTCCGATTTTCGATCAACGATCCAGACCGAGGAACGCTCGGACCGTCCGAACGGTTCAATCCGCGTGGACCGCTGGATCCAAGATCGACGGTTCATGTTCGTGTGAACGCTCGACCGCCGAACATCCTTGGTATCCGATGCGTTCATCTTTCATCCAACGGCCGATGCTTAGGGTTGGCGCGTTAAGCTCGCTTCCTGCTGCGCGTGTGGGCTGTTGGATCAATGATCTTCGCCCATGTTCTTCCACGCCGCTTATCCGAGTTATATTTCTGTAGAGTTATTTATCAACCGAAAAATAGTTTTATCTTCCAAAATTCATAAGTAATTTTCAGAACTTCAAAAATGATAAAACCAGTGCCATTATTTTTCATTCTTAGTAAACTTATTTCCAGTATAGGTTGCTCATTTGTCGCAAGAGCGTAAAAGACTTATTTTAAAAGTAAGCTTTAAACCGATTATCTTTACAATGAAAAATAGTGGATCTTAGAAAACTCATAACTAATTATTGCAAGCTCCAAATGAGATGAATCCAGTGGGGCTGTTCATCTTATGAGGTGCTTGATTTATCATAAAAATTTCAGTAGCCGTGTCATTCTAGAAAATTTCGCTAAAATCATTGCTTAGGTGAATAGTGATGTTTTTCCTTTTCTCGCCGATGAAATTGTTTTGGCCATAACTTTGCATTGAGAATCCAAATCAATTGGTTCTTGTTGCTTTAGTTCATAAAAATTATGTTCTTTCTACTGTAAAAATTTGAGAACTTTTTGCTGAGTTTTGCTGTTGCATCTTTTGATATTTCTCGCTTTTTGGTTCTTGTTGGTTCTTTCGATAGGGTTGCGACAATATTGATCATATCGAGAGTGATCCTCTGCAGCAAAACAATGAAGCTTCAGCAAGGCAAGATATTTGACCATAAATGTCCCATTACTTTCAAAGTCTAATATCTTGTTTACAAACTATATGTATGCATTGCTTTTGTGTCCAATTATTTTTGCCCCTGCTTAGAGGTAGCTATTCCTAATGCATTGTTGCCATTAAAATGTTATCCCGCCACAACCATAAGTTATTATCATCATTGGTGAATTAGAGCCCGTGATTTAATTATGCTCTTTACTTGTCTTTTGCGATGTCATGCTTAGAAATGCTTAGCTACTAGGTAGAATTGGGCGGTTATCGACCTAGTCGATGACCTTGATCACACAAATCATTTTGTTTATTTTTGGTTCAGCACCTTATGCTTTTGTTTTGTAAAAACCGAAAATGAAACAAAATGGTTTGACTTGGGCACAATGGCATGTTGGTGTGATTGTTGGGTGTGACAAGGAAGGTGCCTGTGTCCCTAAGGACCGAAGTTACTTGTGTCACTAAGCCAGCGCTTTTTGCGTACTAACCACATGAGGGTTATATGGGACCCCTCTTGACCTAGTACTTTGGAGTGTGTTATCTCCGAGTCGCAGGAGGAGCGTTGTGTGCGTTGTGTGAAAAAGGAATTGTGTTCTTGTGTTTGGGTGTGCGGTGGTGGAGTTTCCGGGATGGACTCTCCACCTCGAGGGGCGTCGCAGTTGTCCGAGGCTTTACCCGTGAGGGGTAGTTGTCCGAGGCTGGGCCACGACCCCGACACAACGTATGGGTTTCTATCCATACGGGCGACTCGAAGTTAACACATAATATTGGAAAAGTCTCGTAGGACTTAGCCGTGCCGGCATACCTAAGGAAGTGTGCTTAATCATGTGGCAAAAAGGCGGTCTGGCATGTGGGTAAGTTGGTACACCCTGCAGGGATAAAACTATTCGAATAGCCTCGTCCTAGGTTATGGACATGCTTGGTAAGGTCGTGCAAGAACTAGACTACAACCTTTTTAAATTAAAATTTGACATGGTTGGCATGAATGGGTAATTCATGCTATTGTTGTGGTGACTAATGGTTTAGTCACTACTAGGACTGTTTTACTGTTGTTGATACTTGTTTACTACTGTTTTTGTCAAATAAAATCAGATTGCAAAATTGCCTTCAATCTATTACATTATTGCAAATAAAACTTGCTTTATGCTTGCAAACTTCAGTCCTAGCCTGCTCCACTTAAATACGCTTGCATATTGTTATCGTATAGATCTGTTATCATTCTTATATATCTTGCGAGTACATTCAAAGTACTCACCCAGCTTTTGCTGGGCTGCTTTTGTTTGCAGAGGAAGAAGGTGAGCCCCAAGGGCTTCACTCGTGAGATGTGTCTTGGTTCGACGGCTAGCTGCGGCCTGGTCGGTTGCCTTGTGGGTAAAAGGCACACCGTTGGGCTCTTTTGTTTATCGCCATCTTATGGCACTTTTGCTTCCGCTGTTCTGTAATTTTTATCTGTTGGCCGGTTGGCCTCTTTATTGTAATTACTCTTGAATATTATTATGTATGTCTTTATTTTGTTCTGTGCTTTCGGTTCTATGTGATTGAGTGGAATTGATGCATGAGCTTTTGTGAGAGGGGTGTATACTGCACTCTGGGAAGTATACATTCCTCGGCGTCACGAGTTATTATGCTTATGATGATAGGGTCAAGTGGTGACTGATCATTATAAGCTTAATAATCCCGGGGGCGTCACATGATACCACTTGTAGGACCGTAAAGGTGACTAGAGGGGGTGAATAGGCGCTTTTTCAATTTTTCGCCTTAATCAAATTCAACACGCACTTTTCTCCTTTAGCTATGAAAGCTAAGAAGATCAGTAAATACACAGAGGAAGCCTTGTGCTGAATTCGATTACCCCCTTAACCACAAGACACAATAATGGAGAATTGATCTCACTGGACCGGTCGGACCGGTGTAGTGCTGGCGGTCTAACTGCCTGGCGGTCGGACCGGCGCTCAATTGGCGGTCTGATTGTCGGGCGGTCGGACCGGCGCTGAGAAATCGGTCAGACCGATTTAGTCCAAAGGCAGCGCACAAAGCCCAAATCCAAAACGATAATTGGTCCAACTTTTGATTCAACCAATGAAACTTGATCAAAATTGGAGCACACCTCCCTAAGGATATCTGAGACCTATTTCTAGCGATGATCGTCCAGATCCACTTTAAATAATTTTTCTCTTTAGGTTTTACCAAAGAAGTGTTCAAAACCTAAAAATATGAAAATCTTGATCCAAAACTTGCTTGTGGGGGGTTGATGATCTATATTATTCTAGGAGGATTCCCATACATCATAGCAAGGTAAAAACGGACAAGAGACCAAGCATAAACACCCGGATCAAGGAAGCACCAAAATTATCAAAAGAGAGAAGAAAATAAATGAGACTTCACCCTTGAGCAAACATCCATAGATTGATTGATTCAAAATGTTGCTTACAAAGCCACTCCCTCAAGGAGGACAAGAGCTCAATCCAAGAGCACACACACAAATTTCTCTCCTCTCCTCTCCTCTCCAAACCCTAACCCTAACTAGGGTTTTTGCAAATGAGTGCTTAAGTGCTTGGGGTTTTTTCCATCTCCCCCTTCTATTTATAGGAGGCTAGGGTTTCTCTCATGGGCTCCCATTAAGGCCCAACACAAATGGGACCCATACACACACAAATCTGTTGAAGCAATCGCCTGCTTCACCACATGTAGGTTGATCAGCGGCTCTCATCATGTCGGCAAGTCTCTCCCGTCCGAATCTCATCGGAACCTCCAAGGCACTTGCACCAGACCTCGCACCGCTTGATCCAACCAACAGAACGAATCGCCGCTCGATCCATCTTGTCCATTCTGCACCATGCTTGAGTCACACGACCTCACCCGACATCCATGATTGTTCTGGACCTCAGCTCTCCAAGCGTAGTCCCGATCCACCTCACCGTTGACTTCGTTGACCTGCAAGCCACCTGCACAGCAATAGACAAAGAAATCGTCTCCGGGAACAAGTTCTTCACAACATGACTCACATTAGCTCAACAATGCAATATGCAACAATAAAGCATTGAAACTCATGCATTAAACACAACGAAAACACAACAATGCCAAAATGGCCGAAGTCCAAGTGGAAGCTAGTCTGACCGCCCTGCCAAGCAGGTCGGACCGATTTCCCAGCGGTCGGACCGATTCCATAACAGCGGTCGAACCGCCCCAAAAGACTTAGCCAAATTTCAACTTGAAAAACCGCAACCTCTCTGGAATTTTCAACTAGATAGAACTTTTGACTGGGAGCTCCAAAAATTATGTGACCACATCCAAGAGACTCCCCTCTCATGCCTACACAACCTATTTTTGGCCTAGCCCCAAACTCCATCATAAACTGTGGCCGGTCGGACCGGCAAGCATTGCCAGTCGGACTGCCACACGGCCGGTCTGACCGGCGACTTCGCCGGTCGGACCGCCAATGACCGACAAAGACTGGTTTTCCAAACGCGAGATTCGTCAAACCAACAACTCCATTGCCAATTGACTCATCACTCTAAGATCATGCACATATCCCCATGATATCCACATGGCGCGATGGACGGCATTGGGAGCTCGACTCTTTGGTGGAACTCGGCGAAAGAGATGAAAGGGGAGGGGAATGGGGGTTGCACGGGGCTTCTTTATAGCCGGAGAAGGAAAGGAGCCATTGAGGGACGACTTGGATGGACAGGAGCCGGTGCGCACTAACGAAGGGGCAGCAGAGCTCGAGGCGTGCGCGGGACACGCCGGGCATGGGCTCCGGGATGGGCATGCTCTGGCGCGGTGACTTGGAGGCCGGGGCAGGTGAAGGAGCGAAGGCGAGGTGACTTGGCGACGCGAGCAGGTGAGACGAGCTGGTGCACTAACATGAGCAGGGACGGGACGAGATGGGAGCACGGGATGGCGCGTGCTGCACGCGCACAGCATGTCTGGAGCGGGGCATGGGCGGCAAGGCTGGCAGCATGGGCAAAGGTGACACGACGCAGCTGACGGAGGCACAGGCGGTAAGGACGAGAGCAGATGGGGTGGTTGTGCGTGCACAGAGTGCATTGGCGCGGTGACGCGAGCGGCATGGGCAACGGACCCGGGATGGGACAGGACACGCTGGGGCAGGCGGGAGCACGCCCACGGCGTGAGCTGGGTGCAGCTTGGGGAGCTCCAGCACGTGCCTAGCTGCACGGCCGGGAAAAAGGCAGAGAGGGAAGGGGCAGGCTGGGCAAAGCCCAAAGAGGATTTAGGATAGACTTGAAAATTTGAAATTTTGAAAGAAATTGAGGATGTGAAAACCTTGAAAGATTTGATTTGCAAATTGAATTCAAACAAAGACCTGGCAACTGAAACTACTGCTCACAAACTGAAAACGGGGTGTTACATGCGGTGCCAGTCTCGATACATTGGTGTGTACCGCTGGGGACCTTACACATGTGACCTGATTGTGCCGCATCCCCGTCGAAATGCGGCGTTCGTCGAGGGCGTCTACAGGACAGAGCTGGATGCATTGCAAGCCTACCGACATGGCGGCGGTCAGCATACATGGAAGTTGGACCAGACTGAACCACCCAGCCATCGCTGGAATACCGGTAGACGTCTTCCATGAGTGCTAGGATGTCTCCAGAGTTGGTGTTACTATGTTACTATGTTCCCCCTCGATGTAAGGAGCCTGAATTGGGTTGGATTTGTGTACTATCCTTTTGTGATTCACAAACTGGTTGAAAACTGATATGTGGATCATCTCCTGAAGCCCTTCTATTTCAAAGAATAACCGCTAGGCAGTTGTGCGAAACTGGCAAAGATAAGTTTAGGATGTTGTGTGTGTGTGTGTATATATATATATATATATAATAAACTAGTGCGCGACTAGCGCTCCAGCGTAGTAGGAGGGATGCAGGGCTGAGCCGGCCGGGCGTGATGCAGGAGTCGAGCCCTTGCGCGTGGGGAGCCAAGCATCATCGTGAAACATCATCTCAAAGAACATCAGAATAAAAAAACAAAGAATTTGAAAAAAAAAACACACTGAAAAAATTTACAACATCCCCGTGAATAGTATACAACACTTTTTTTTTCTACAGATGCAACATATTTTTTCTATAGATGCAACATTTTTTTCTCTACATATGCAACATCTAAAAGAACAGTATGCAATATTATTCTCAACGGGATACAACATTATTATCAATGAGCCGCAACATCAACATTAAAACCAGAAGACAAAACAAGATGAACATAACAAATGAAGAACGTCAGCTTCCTCTGGACGTAAGTGGCTCACCGGCGCCGCGAGAGGGCCAAGCCTCGGGTCAAGGCGGTAGCCGCTGAATCATGGACAGCCGAGTAGCAAGGATGCAGAGGCGAGCCGAGGCACCGAGACGACCGGGCGCGTGAAGGAGCCGAGTTCGGGGGCGCGGGAGCCAAGCCGGTGCGTACCAGAGCATGGGCGGGCGCGAGCGGGAGAGGGGGGAAGGTGGCGCACTGCGGCGTGGGCGGGCGTGTCAAGGACCGAGCCGGGGACCAACGCCATGGGGGAACCACTATAGCATGCAGTTGGGAGAAGGGGAACAGGAGAGGAAAGCATTGGGGAGAAAAAGAACAGGAAAGGAAAGCATTGGGGAGAAATGAGTGAGGAGATGAGTCAGTTATGAATGGTTATAGGTGGATGAGAGCTGAAGAGATAGGATGAATAAGTGGAAGAGGTGCGTCCAATTTTTTATTACAAGAACGGAAGATTGTACCGTACAATTTCCCAATAAACTAGCATTTTCCTTTGCAGTTAGTTTGAGAATGTTTTATGGTATATTTTTTCTTGCTTCCAAACTTTGACTACAACAACCAAGGAGGGCATAGCCCATGTCAAGAAGAATAAGAGGATTGCACCTGTCGAGACAAGATTATATTTTAAAAAGTGTGTGCGGCTACTGAGAATATAACAAAAAATATTCAAGCTCCCATCTTTCTTCAACCTTTTTTCGACTTGCTTCTGGACGCCGACCGGCATGGCTCCAAGCTGTGCAGAACATCTTCCATCTCCTACCTTCTTCCACTTGCTTCTGGACGCCGACCGGCATGGCTCCAAGCTGTGCAGAACATCAGGCGTTCTAGCTGTGTACAACATCTTGGAGTTCCTATCTTTCTTCCCACTCCTTCCCCTTGCTTCTAGACACTGGCCGCCATGGTTCGAGCTTTGACGACATCTTCGAGTTCGTCAACTAGCAACGCAGCATCTACAGGGTCTTGTAGTAATGCCAACTTGGAGCTTTGATGACATCTTCGAGTTCGACTCCCGGGCGCAGCTAGCACCACGGTATCTACAAGGTCTTGTAGTAATGCCGACTTGGTTTCTTGCACGGACAAGGAAGGAGGCGCCTAACATCAGGTATGATATGAACCATGGAGCTCCATGTCCTTACACGAACATTTTGCATCCCCATTTCCTGGATGAACATTGGTGTTGATTTCCTTTTTGTGGATATTACGAAGATATACTCGTAATCTTAGAATGATATTACAATTGGCAATGACGTTGAGAGTTTATGAAAACATGTGTGAGAGTTTGTGAAAATATGTGTTTTTGGTAAAAATTCAGATGCTGTCAGGCAATAGGCGGTCAGACCGGCCTGTATGACAGTCTGACCGGCCACCACTGGTGGTCAGACCGGCCAAATCTCAGGTGTAGTGGCTAGCGGTCAGACCGGTCATGAGCAGCGGTTTGATCAGCCATTAAGTGGCTTTGAGTTTGAAGCTGAGCCAAAAATAGAGGGTGTATGCAAGAGAGGTGATTCTCCCACACTTGGTCTCATAATTTTTGGAGCTTTCAGTAAAAAGTTTTATTCGTTTGAAATTTCCAGAGAGGTTTCGTATTTCCAAGGTGAAAAATTGGTTAAGTCCCTTGTCTTTGAGTGGTCGACCGGCCTGTGGTGGTCGATTGACCAGGTGGTATGGTCTGACCGGCTTTGACTTGTTTGTCGCCGACTGATGTGATGTTTGTTAGTCAGGTTAAGTTCATGTGTTTCAGTGCATATGTGTTACATGATACATATTTTGACTAACATGGGTCAAGTTAAAAGAACTTGTTCCCGGAATCGATTTCTTTGTCTATTGTTGTGCAAGAGGCTTGGAGGTCAATAACGGAGATGATCGGGACTAAGCTTGGAGAGCTGAGGTTCAGAACGATCGAGGATGCCGGGTGAAGCCAATGGACTCAAGCATGGAACAAAATAGACAAGAATGGCCGAACGGGAAGTTCGGTATGACGGGTTGCATCAAGCGCCGTGGGGGTCGGTGCAAGTGCCATGATGGTTTCGGCAGGATCCGGATGGGAGAGACTTGCCGACATGAAGAGAGTCGTTGATCAACCTACACGTGGCGAAGCATGTGATTGCTTCATGAAGTTTGGACTTGGTTTTTGGAGAAGGATCGATAAGGGGTATTTTGGTAACTTCACTAAAATACCGCCTTGATGGTTTTTGGCTAAACCGCGGCGCAAGGAGAAGTGGTTTAGGTCAAGAGAAGATGAAGACAACGCTTTGAAATACGTGTGTGAGTTAAACCCATTTGTACGTGGGCTTAATGGGTGCCCATTAGGAATGTCATTCTAGAATCTAGCTTCCACTGTAAATAGGGGAGGGTGCTGGTTGTGCACCTTCCAACTCTTGTATTGAAGAAACCCTAGTCTGTGTTTAGGGAGATGAAAGTTGAGAGGTTAGGTTTATAGAGAGTTGGATTGATTGTGTGCTCAAGTATTGAGTGTTTGTCCTCCGGGATAGAGTAGTTGTAAACCAACATCAATCTTGAATCAATCCAAGTAAGATTCCTCAAAATGAGTCTCTTCTTGTTCTTACTCTCTCTTTCGTGATTTTTGGGCTTTCTTTGATCCTTCTGTTTTCTTTTGGTTTCTAGCCTAGATCTTACTTGATGTGATATGTAGTAATGCATCTAGTATCATCTTGATCATCTATCACCCACCCACGAGTAAGTTTTTGGATCATATTTTGGTTTTAACTCGGTTTTGAAGTAACCTTCACTGAAACGGAAAAAGGTCAGAACTTTAACAATGATCTTCACGATTCTTAATTGGAATGGTTCCTGGTATTCTAGAGAAGGTATGTTTCAAGTTTCGTGAAGTTTGAAGTTGTGGATCAAAAGTTAGGCTAATTTATGATTTCGAGTTTGGGCTGATTTTACTGTTTATCATGTTGGAGATCAAACCGCCCTTTGGAGAGGTCAGGCCCCCCCATGGAGAGGTTAGACCGCTATGCTGAGAGGTCTGACCGCCCAACTCATTGTAAATTGAGTTTTTTGTGATTTTAGTTGTTTTGCTTCGAGGTTCCAATTGGATTCAATACAAATCTTCCGCTATATTTGTACATTGATCTCCATAACTCTCATAGCTATTGGAGTGAAAAACGTGTTGAATCCGATCAAGATGAAAAAAGACCGTGCTCCTATTGAACCCCCATAGTCGCCGTTTCGATCCAACACTTTTGCTATCATCAAATTTTGTTGTTCTTAAGTGAAGATAAAAAATAATCAAGTTCTTCCGCACCCCAAAATTGATGTGAGATATCATATTGTATCAAATTACTGGAGTTTTTTTTTTAAATGTGTACTAAAGTTTGCTTAATACTGTTTCCTAGGTTCACCACTTCATTTATCCAGGGCCCTCCAAGGTTTCCTTCCGCTCCTTTTCTCAATTGATTCTCCGTTTCCACTGCTCTGTCCACCATATATGAAATACACGCTGTTCTTGTAGGCTATTTTTCCGTGGAAGAGGGGCGTTCACAGGAGCATAGCTCCAAATCAGAGTCTAGCCTCTTCGCACCAGCTTATGCTACGCCTAAAGGTAATTGCTCCTCTACTGCTTTCATGGTTGATTTATTTCATATTTTGAATTGTTGCCTTATATGGCAGTATTAAGATTATCTATGTTGCATGAAGACAATGCTCCAATTAACCTTCAAGTCCTAGATATGAAAGAAATTTCTTTCGTTGATCTGGATTTTCCTTTTCCTAAGTATTCTTCTAGTAAACTTGTAGTGATAAGCCCTCCATGGTTGTTGTTCTTGGACTGAAATAGATTGCAATCTCACACACAAAAGTAATAGAGCTATATCTACATCTTGCACTTACTAATTCCACTGGTTCTTGTAGAATGTTTTATTTCTCAGAAAATGAAACAAAATGCCAAGGATCACCCTTATGCTCTATATCTACAAGAGGCTAATTTTCTTTCAGCTTGAAATATTAGAACTTTAATTCCTTCGGCAATTCGCACGATAAAACCTCTATCAAGCTTGAAAGAACTGAACTTTATCCCCAGTTGTGCATAGAAATAACCTCTCAACAGTCAACTGAAATTTGCATGTAAACGTTTTTTTATGCAGTGCTTAAGTACATTGCGTTCATTATGATTACTCATACATGCTTAATCTCACTACTACATCATTTGCCAATGTAATTGGAATTTCAATGCTTTAATGCTAGGACCAAGTCACAGTGTTCTACATTTATCAACCTTGACAATTGCTCTGAGTTACCTTTTCAGGGCCAATGGCCTTCAACCATGTCTGACCATGTGTACACAAGCCATCTCAATATGAAAGTTAAATCAGCAACCCACAATAGTGGATCACAATAAGCTGTTGAATCAAGTGAAGATCAAGACCAACTAGTTGATATTGGTGGAATGGTGGTACTACTGTCCCTAGAGGAATATCGCCGCAACTTAAATGTGCAAGAATTATTTGCAGCTTATATTTGGAAATTGACATCCTGGATGCATGCAATTGCACGAGGTGGAGTAGGACAGTATGTTGAATACAGCTGCGTCCGCTTCTTGGTGATGCTGCTGGAGCTTGTTGAAACGCACAGCACAATGTGTTCGAGAATTCAGAAGCAAGATGTGGAGAAGACGACATGTCGCTTCGTCCCGGTCGGTCAGGGTAGCATTGCGGACTTCTCGATAGCTATGCGTGCCAAGCTTCGGAGCAAACAAAAGAAGTGCCTTGATTCTTGCATCATTTTAGTGGCTTGGATGATTTGAAAAGAGCGGAATTGCAGGATCTTCAACCAAGATCATACAGAACTTCACACTCTAGTACATCGCATGTCGGAAGAGCTTGTCAACTGGTGCTTGGCAGGAGGTCGTTGCTTGGAGGTGCTACGGCTTCAAGAGTAATTCGTTTAGTGCGGGGGCTGCCCCTTAGCCTTGGTGTTTCTGTTTTCCCTTTGCTCTGCTGATTTCCTTTGCTCTTCTTTTTTTAGCCTTCTCTTCTTCCTTCTTTCGTAACTTGTAGTTTGGTTCTTGTATTATGTATGTTCTCTGCTTAATGAAATGACGCTCAAAGTTTTTGCGTGTTCTAAAAAAAGAGCTTATTTATCCCTTTTTGTTCTGGTTATAATGCAAACCATGTTGTATTGCTTTTCTTTATTTTTTTGTGTGTGCTCATTGAATTGTATAAGATTATGATATGTGTTTATGAAATAATTTGATAGATACTGATGCAAGAATTAAGATTACATAGTCCAATATAAGGATCATTCACTTTTTATCTTGAATTATCTTCTTGATATGTCACAATTTTTATTTCCAAAATGAACATGGAGCCATTGCGAATTTGGATGGGACAAGATGTTAACAAATAGAAGAAAAAATATATGAAAAAAGGTGACTGACAAAGAAAACTGAACAGTTGGAATCGCACCTGATACTAATATATCTTTTATGTTTAAAGTAGGTTAGAATTAATCAGAAGTGATCAAAATCATTGCGATCAAGACAACCTTAGTTGCTCAAAACAGAATTTTCCGAGGAATTTCTCGTAGAACAATAAACCATTCAGCAGGAATATTTTTCATTACAATAAACCAAGGAGCGAAATCACCTCATTCATTGATCAAGTTTGATGGCAACTTCGCTTGCTCCAACAAAAAATGCACAAATTGCCATTCAATTTTACAAGCAGATATCAAAGAACATCACAAGGAACAATCATAGAACAAAAAAAGCATGATGAACTACTTTCCATAACACAATTTACATAAGTACAATGAAGCATTCCATCATGATATATCTTTGGATTTGGACAAGCAGCGTTGATCCAAACAATGGTAGTACTTTACATGCAAGGGAAGCTATAATAGTACTAATGATCGATTAGGGGTTTGGTGTTGTGGGTCCATCCTGCTTTGATGGTTTCCTTCCGAGTTGGGCTGGATCGGGTGTGGTCATTCACTAGTGGGCTGGATGAAGGTTGGGGCCAACTCCATACTTATGGGGTCAGGGTGGGGTAGGAATGGGTTGTAGCCAATTACCAGGCCTAAATACACAACCGATATGCCTTGGAGTATCAAGGATGAAATCTTCTCGTGGGAAGGCTATCAGATGTGTTTCAGCTACTTAGTCTTTGTGTAACGTGTTGAGCACGGCCGTTTGAGGTTGTAAGAAGTCTTTCCTTTGGTTTTTTCAGAGAGCTTTCTATCTGTTTTTGTTCCTTGAACTTGTTCTCTACAAGTAGCTTTCAAAGAATGTGGGATAGGGGTCTATACCTGCCTAACCTTGCTTGTTGTGAATCTTAACTCCAACTGAACACCTATGAGGGCTTGTTTGGATGCTAGGGTATAAAATCCTATGCAAGAAAATTCTTTGAAGGACATGTGAAATCCCCTTCAAACCCTTGGAAAAATATTCCCTGCCATCGTTTGGAAGACAGAGGGATGAAAATCCCAAGCATCCAAAAAAATCAGGAAAATTCCAGAAAAAAACTGTAAAATTCAAGAAAAAAAATATTCACGAAATTTGGACCATTCATTCAGATCCAAACATCCACACATTCAAAATGAAATAATACAAGCATTCATACAAGACGATCATAGTCTGATTATACATATTTCAACAGTAACATTGGCCTAGAAGTATTTCAAAACAAGTAACTAAGCAGTAGTAACATTGATCCATCACCGATCCACCCGCAATCCAGATCCAACCCAAAACGGGCACTAGTCAACTTCACCTCCACCACCAGCATATGATACAAACACATAAGAAATAGTTAATGGTAATGAACCATAATAGAAGAAAAAGAAGAAATAAACCGAGCTGTTGGGAGCAAATAAACTGAACAATCATCTGCAAACTCATCAGGAGCACAAAAGCTAATTGACGCACACCACGTTGTGCCAAAACAATACCCTGTGTTACCCTGTGACCTGTGTACTAAGAACCACAGAAAAGTTCTTCATGTCCAATTGTACCAATGGACTAGCTTTTGGTGCTCTTGTTGCCAGCTTGGTACTTATGCCATTCCAATTACCGTACATGTTGTTAAGTACATCACTGTTATGGCCTTTACTTTCTGGGCTCTCCTTGCCTCTAGATTCTAGATTCAAGTAATTTTCAGATTTCTGATAGAGATAGATCGGATAGAGACTGACGAGGAGTCCACAACTCGACATCAAAAGAAGAACTCGAGAGAGAATTCATAAATAGCTGTTGGGTATATAAGCTGATTCATGTGATGCCATTGCAAAGGTGGAAATTAGGGAATTTTCTATGATGCCACTGCAAAGTGGAAAATAGGGAATTTTTGTTCTAAACCGAGAAGGGCCAACAGATTTGACCATGACAAAATGACTAATACATCAGGTCACAGGGTAACACAGGTGTATGGCCTTTTAAACGGCAAAAGGTGCTGTAAATGATGACTGGCTGGTTGGTGGGACTGGCGCCAGCAATATTAACACATCAGGAGCTGATCCTACTTCACTAGCTAGGATAAATATTAAAGCATTAGCAACAGCATATCAGAGTTTGCAGACCATTGATTCACATAAATATTAAATACTATGTTAGATACTGAAGAACAAATGTGAATATTGCTTAGAAAATAAAAAATAACTTACTTATAGAGCAATTTCACTCTTAATCCAAAGCAATCGAATACTTGAGTTTTTAGTGTTGATAAAAATTTCTCTATTCAGCTCACATTTGAAGAGTCGTAGTGCCTTTGCCCGGAATCCCATCACAGCATCGCAAAAACACACATCACACGTCAATCAATGCAGAGTGGTGATCTGGAGACCAACACGGCTCTCGACGACCCTGGGGATGACCTCGTGCTCAAGCCCCGAGTACTCGCCCTCGGTGTTCTCCCTAATGACGATGATGTCGACGTCCTGGTGCCTGGTGGGTGGCCCGAGGAGGTTGGAGCAGTTGACGAGCGAGGCGTAGAGGTCGAGCTCCTTGCAGAGTTGCATGTTGAGGGAGGAGACGCCACCGCTAAAGGGGGTGGCGAGCCCCCCTTGAGGCAGACCTTGTTGCGGCGGATCGGCTCGATGATGGCGGGCGGCACGGTGGGCATGTCGCCGTGGACCTCGAATGTCTCGAATGCCTCCATCACCAGCCGCACGGCGTCAGTGATGAGGGGCCCGATGCCGTCGCTTGGGATGAGCGTGACGACGCACGGGGTGCCGTCGCAGGGCCGGGACATGTAGGTCACCGTGCGGCGCACACCGCCACCGTGTCCGGGGCCGGGGAGGAGACTAGGAGGCGGAGGAGAGGGGCGGATCGCCTCGCCATGGGGAGGGCTGGGGAGCTGGGTCGCGGGGGCGGAAGCGAATTGCGATCGGGGAGGCGGAGGCGGGCGGCCGGGAAGGGAGGAGTGGGGAGAATTCGTCACGGGTGGCAAGGTGATGTTTTATTCCCCGGGGATGTCGCGTGGATGGAGCTGGGAATCCCGTCGTCTGTGACTCCCAAACGCGACAGAAATGGTCCCGGATGAAATATACCCCGTGGGAATGCATCCCGGGGTTTCAGCGAGGAATCTGGTCGGGAAACTGGTTCCCAAACAAGCCCTAAAGGACCTTTTTCATCCAACCTAACCATTTGTCACCAAAACCCCTTAGAGGCCGTTTGGAACGACGAAGGAATGCCACCCAAAAAAATCCTTTGAAATTCCTATGGAATGAGCTATTCCATAGGAATTTTGGAGAAAAATAAGGACACGTTTGGAAGCATGAATTTCACAGGAAACATATCAATTCCCGCAAGAATCGACTAATTTTCCCTCGTTTCAACCGGGCCTTAGTTTCAAAACTTCTTCAAGAAAATCAAGGTTAACTTTACCATAAGATTTCTCAGTCTGATTTAAACCTTGCTCTTTACTATGATAGACAGAGTGGATAATTTCATGAGCTTTCAAGAATGTACCTTCCCTTAACGAAAGCAGTCTGGTTTTGTGCAATAACTCTATGACTAATTGCAACCAACCTATTTGTGAGCACCTTGGTAATTATATTATATCTACAGTTCAAGAGACTTATATGTCTAAATTTTTTTCATATCCCTAGCATCTTGCTCGCTCGGAATGAGAGTAAGCATGGCAAAACTAATCCTATATAAGTCAGAGTACTATCCTGTAGCTCTTTAAAAATATCCGTCAAATCAACTTTAATTAGACACCATAAATTTTGATAGAATATAAAAGAAAATCCATCAGGGCCAGGAGCACTTTCAGGATAAGAACCAAATGCATCAGCTTTAACATCTTCTTGGGGAAAAAAAAGAGGGGCATGGATGGAGGATTGGGGGTTCCGGCTAACCAGCACTATCGGACCATTAATTCCAATTGCTTTCTTGGACTTGCCCACTGATGACTAATCACTAGTCCAAAAGAAAAGTGGTGCGTTGTCTTCAGTAATTGGATTCTCTGATGGTGACATCTTCAGATAGCAAAGTTTTCTCCTGGCAATTACCAAATTATTACTACTCTTTGGGCTTTGCAAGTTTAATTTGATACTATATGCAAGTCATTGATCGTCCTGTAGAAAGTGGTAGAAAAAGGGTTCTAACTTCCAAACATTCTTTTAGACGGAAGAAACTTGCGTAATTTTGTTCAACGACTCGAGAATGCCACGCATGGCTGTGGTCTCCATCGAACTACGACGTCTTATGAGTTCACAACGCTTTAACTTGGCGGAACAGTAAGATCTAAGATTCTAGGTACAAGATACAAGTATTGAGTTGCATGCACTAACCAATTCACCCAACAGCTTAAGCTAATGAGGCAAAGTGGATAATTCACTTATACTTCAACTATCCCCTTCACGTATAAGCTCTCTTAGGCCTAAGATGTAGAATAGAAGTATATTACAATTATTGTTTTTTAATTGCGCCTACTAGGTCATGAACTTAAGACCTCTTACTTCGATACCATATTGAGTTGTATATGCTAGCCAATTCACCCAACAACTCGAGGAAAGACAGACAATTTCTATAAAAAGAAGAATTTGATCTTGCGACCTTTTCGACGCTAAGCCTTAAATCTGATAACCAATTGCATACACCCTCTAAAGAGGCTTTTACCTCCATTGCCTAACGTGAACAAATAACAAAACCAGTGGCGTATGCTGGGACCAAAATGGAGGTGTGGTTAGTGGACGAAGACTGTCATGAGATTTAGAGACCTGCCCCGGCCTGAGGATCGCTGCGACGCACCTACTACACACCCCTCGAATGCCAATACAAAAAATATTCCATCATTTCACCACCCCTCGAATGCGGCCGCCTTTCCAGCCCCGAGCGAAACAAAAAATTGATGACAACGCCAACGAACATGTAAAGTGCAAGGACGTAGTACAGATAAGGAAACGATAATCCACTTCTGCTTTGAGTTTGCGTAGTTTCATTTCGAAGTGATTTCCCATGTAGACACTGTATATGTCGATCTTTTCTTCCACACGCAGAATAACATTTACATCTAATTCACGCAAACTGTCCTGAAAATGCTTGAGAAAGTTAATTCAGGTCTAGTGGTCAGCTTGTTCCTCGCTCCCTTTCCCGAAAGCAACGCATGCCATAATACGCTAACATTTCCCGTGGAAACTTGCGAATCTACCGCGCTAATTAACTTCGGTAGCCTAGCCTCCACTCGAGTAGGAGAACGATTGCCAACTTGGTAATGTCGTGCTTCATGCAGGTAGCATAGCATTATTTTCAAGCAAGCTACCAGGCCGTTCAAACCCGGCCGGGCCGGGCGGGCCTGGAAAAGCCCGATCTTGAATGGTAGACCCAAGTCCGGTCCGGTCCAGCCAGAAAATTATTTTTCCCAATAAAACAATTTTACTGTGATATTTTTTGAATAAAAATTGATATTTAATTTATTTTGAGAATAAAAAAGTAGTTTTTCTGATCTTCAACAAGTTTTTCCGGGCTTCACGTAAAAAATCAAGGACTTGAGTCCGAAAAATTCGGGGCCGGGCGACCTGACCGGGCCGCCCATGATCAGGTATAGCTACTGTCCTAGGAGTATATGTGTACTCTTTCTGGTTCTTGTTCACAATCGCTAGTGAAAAGCCAGCGCCACCATCAGATCAACCATGGTGGAAATCAAAACCATACGGACTGTGCATGGTTTTTTTTTGGTATAAACCCCGGTGAAACCATATCACCAGTGAAAAGCTAGCACCACCAGCAGATCAACAACGGTGGAAATCAAAACCATATAGACCCATGAATGGGCACAGTTGTAGGCGTGCTTGACTGCATGTGCTACTACCACTATTATAGAAAAGACTATACTAAACGACTCATCATAGATAATTTCTAAGAATTCGTCAATGTTGTAATTATCACAGATGGTTTTACAAGTGCGACCGTCTATGTTACTAGCGATGATTAAAACCGTCTGTGATACGTAATTATCACAGAAAGTTTTTAATAAGAACCACATGTGATAATTGCGGATGTCACAATATGTGATAATTATATATCACAGATGGTTTGTGGTCGGAAGTGTATGTGACATGTATCTCTTAAACGCATCAATGTTGTCTCGTCACCGATGCGACTCTCCGTCTCACGCGCCGAATTTATTCCTTATTTTATAAAAATGATGATCCACCACCGAAGATGAATCCCCACATCGCTCTACTCATTTCTCAAGCACAAATAATTTTCAAGAAATGACTCCCTACTCTTTTTCTATATCACCAGCATTGATGGCCTATCTGACCATCCTGCACGAGCACCTACAAGTCAGTAATATTTACTCCTGAGGCTAGCCGAAAAATATATCATTTTTTAGCTATAGAAGGAACTATCACAGACAGTTTAGTTGAACAAATTGTATGTGATATATATCACAGACGATTCTAAAATAGAATCATCTGTGATATGGTCACATATCACATACTATTTTTAAAATAGAGGCGTCTGTGATAATTCACAGACGATTCTTAACAAGAATCGTCTATGATAGTTGCAGACGTCACAGACGATTTTAATTCGAATCGTCATGACGGGAGGCTAGAGGGTATCAGGACCATCGGAAGGAAAGCAATCACTCCCGATCTGAATACGTACTTTCAAACCCATTTCACAGTCTTACAACACATGACCAAAGTGTCCCCGTATATCGACAAACAAAAAGACATGGTACGCCAATAGAATCCAATCCAGTCGAAGGTTTGGATCACGAGAAAGCACAACTGTCGGTTCAACGAATGTTTAAAGGTGTGATTTACTGGGAGGTCATCAAGTGATGATATGTTGCGATGGTTGGGAAAAGGGCTAAAATTTATAATTGTGACATAGCAAGAATACGACATAAATGAGTACATATTTTACACGACAGCTCAGGATAGGAAGAGTACAGTCCAGAACAGCGGTGTCCGCATAGATGCGTTTCTCGAGCAGTTCAATACCGTTGGGTCAAACATAATGAAATGTGGGTTGAGATCCTACTGTGGGTTCGTAGAGGAGGTTTGGGAACTCGACTACGTACTTTTCAAGATCCCCCTGTTTCGGTGTCATTGGGTCAAACTTCCATAGGGTGTGAAGGTCAACAAGTACAATGTCACTACTTTGGACCTCGAACATGTTGGATACAAGGACGAATATTTCGTACTTTCTAAGAAAGTTGTTCAAGTTTTTTATGTAACAGACCAGCCAAATAAGAACCGACATGCAGTTCTTAATGGAAAAAGAAGGATTGTCGGAGTTGAGAATGTCTTGGATTAGAAATGTAACATCCCAAATGTGTATTTGTGTTTCAAATGTATAAAAATGAGGAGAAATTTAAACTTTTCTCACACCTGGATGTTTTTGATCAGTTCCATGATTCTTGTACAGGGATTGTGGAAAAATCAAAAACAAAATCCTCAATTGACTCCAATCAAAAACCTCTTTGGCAAAAACCTTGTGCCAAACCTCTGTGAATATTTTTTCCGAGTTCTAGGGAGGCTTGGTAACACCTCTGAATTATTTCATTGTTTGATAATTTTGGAGGCCAGTCAAACCAAGTCAAAGCTTGGTCAAACCCTAATTCACACCTTCTGAAATTTCTTGAGAAAAATGCAGTACATAAAAGTCTCTGGAAATTTTATGTGAGGTTTATCTTGCAGTCAGCAGCACCCTGTTAAAATTTTATGATTTTTGGAGCTTGTTTGCTATCTTAAGCAAATCCTCCAAAAATTAGATATTTTATTCAAACCCTAGCTGGTTTTCACTGTTCCTTGGGTGCGAGTCAGACTCGGGCTCGAGCCACTTGACTCGACCTAGTCAACTAACTGCACCCGGCGCGGTCGCTCGGGCGCGAGCATCGTGGATCGTTGGATCCGAGATCAACGACTTATATGTGTGTGAACGTTCGGACCATTCGAACGTTTCGATCAACGAGAGTCGTTGGATCTTAGATCAACGATGCGGATTGAGCGAGCGATTGACCGGCCGATCGTCCCTTTCGCTTGGACCGTTCGGATTCCGGCCGATCGTCTCTTTCGCTTGGACCGAAGCAGGAGATTCGTGTAGAATTTTCGATCTCGATTCAACTAGTCGCAAGTCACTCCCGTGCCAACCCCTTTCAATCCGTCAAATCTCGATATCGGTAATGTAAATATCTGGAATGCTTCAAAGATAGACCGGTAGGAGTACCTAATTGTGTATCGAGCCCACACCTGTAAGCTCAAGTGAGGTGGTTGGGTCCATTTCTATATGGTGAGTAGGAAGAGATCCAAGGCCAAGGCGTGAGGAATGGTTGAACACAGGGGATGTTGTGAGATTCGTCGTAGAATTTTGAGAACCCTCGATGACTTCGCCTCAAAATAACATCATTGACGTGAAGAAACAAGAAAAGTGTGCCGAATAAATAGTAATCAAGGCTAAATCAAGAACATTACATTCATGTACCCTCGGAAGGGCGTTGGTCCCCCGACACACTATCTATTATCCTGCCTTGGAATGGGTTGTGGGAGTTTGCATGCCTAGTACATGTGGAGGACCAACGAGTGGAGGACATACTAGCCTACTGGATTCACTATCAGATACATGGAGAGGCATTTCCTCTATGAGCCGGGATTCTGTGTCGTGGGTTTCGAAGACTTATTGCCTCACTTCTATGATGTTGGACACTGTAATTGTGTATAATCAAGTTCTACATTCATGTAATACCAATTAATGTCATAAATCATTGCTTATGTATAGATACATGAGGCAAGAAGCCTAACGATCGCGAGAACCGGTGGGCTTCATCGACCCACAGTTGATCTCTAAGCAATGCATCACCCAAGACACATCCTACATCGAGAATTACATAACGACGGGATTGCTTGCTCAGGGCAATAAGGACTACATGCTAGTGTCATACAACCAGATGTAAGTGCTTCACTACTTGCTATAAAATTTTCATTTGTACTTTATACGCAACACGAACTTATGTTTAATGACTATAGCGACATACATGAGTAGGTAGCACTGGATCCTTATAGTCATTGCACCAAAATGGAAAAAGGTAATATACCTTTATTCCCTACTCAACAACAACCATGACTTCACCCTTGTGCAAGAAATACTTGACAGGTATGCTCATTTCCTTCATGCATAACTCTATTATAGTCTTTCTTCGTTTGAAATAGCCGAGGATAACTTTTTGGAATCATGTAGGTCCTTCAGCACCTATGTTGCCAGGAGAGGGATACACAAGAAATCGAGCGTCACACTGCAACATAGGACGTAATTTCTAGTACCCACTATAATACAATAATCCTATATCACACTTCGTAATAATGTCTCTCGAACTGACTATACCTATATATGTAATTCTATTTTTGCAGTGTCACTAGCAACTACAAGGCAACCTATGTGCATTCTACGTTTGACGTCATATGCAGGAAATCATGAGTGTTAAGTAGAATTATCCAAAGGTTTGTCAATCTCGCAATAATTATTTTCTAATTATCAATTTAAATATATATGTTTACTACTTTACTCCTAGCAACAGGGCATGACAATCAAATCAAGTACGTTCAATCTAAACGAACTCTCAGATGTTCGAGGACGGCTCTCCAGCTTCATCATGACAGAGATCATTGACTCTAAAGGAGAGTTTCACTCTGGCGACACCTGTTAATAAAGGTTCAAACAATTGATTCAATTGTACTTCATTTTAGTTGTAATTCAATTGTAACTCTAGCGACAATACATGAGCATTCTTTTGTAATTGATTTTGAGTTATAAATCACTTTGAGTTGTAATTCACTTATTTGTGATTTATCTGTTTTCTGCTTGTTTATTTTAAGAGGGCATGGCTACCATTTCCTGACACTAGCTGAAAAACAGAAAAAATATATTTAGATATAGAACGAACTACCACAGACGGTTTTGTGGTATAAATTTATTGGTGATATACCCTAGAGGCAATCATAGAGATGGTTGTATCACGTCTATGTTTATGTGTTATTGAATAAGTGTTATTTTATTCCTTGAATGAATCATCGGTTATAAACATTAACGAGCATGTGACTTGTTGGTGAAGCTCTTTTCACTTATGATGATGTCGTTTTAAATGTATCACTGGTCGGAACACTAGTGACTCTATCGACCAGCACATGTATTGATTAATGATCATGTTTCACCGGTCATGGATATAAAAATATCGAATCAATAGTGTGAACATATGTTAGAGAACATGGTGTTGGATTAACCCACCTTGGGATACTACTGAGATTGTTATGATTTCATGTGTCATCAGTTGGTTTCAAGCAATTATGATGTATAATCCTTAAACCTAAGATCAACATGGTTTCCTACATGTGTAAGAGCACACTTTGGGGTTGCCAAAAGCCGCTCCGTATCTGAGTAGTCATAAAGGTAGCTTTCGAGTATGCTATTAAACATGAGGAGGAATGTGATTGGTCGAATATAGAATTTACCCCTCCTAACATAACAGGAGAGATGTCTGGGCCCTCGATGTGGTCGGATAAAGAAAGTGTATGGCCATGCCACTGGTGATCTATGAGTTCAACCACATGAAGTTATCTAACACTCGATCAAGAAAGTATTGAATATTCCGTGGATGATATAATATCTCAACTGGAGCTCAACCAGATATCATGAGGCAAAGGGAGAATATACGAGTTGGTCGTTTAGTTCGATTTGATATGGACTTGTCATATGGAGATACGAGCTGGTCGTATGCTGGTCGAACATGATCAGTAAGCGGTCGAAACCTGATCGTAAGGAGTTATGAACTGGTCGGGATCAAATATGAGCTGGTTGTAAGACTGGTCGAAACCTGGACATAAGGAGTTACGAACTGGTCGAGACCAAATAGGACCTGGTCATAGATCATATTGCATTAAGATTCCTCCGATATAATTTGTGTGTATTCGGGAATCATTATGTCCTGCTAGGTACCACTAATTACTCGTGGTCAGAAAATGTTTCTACTATAACTCGATTATACAAGTATCGTTGCCTGCGATTATCTTAAGACTACTAGCATTCTTGCTGGTTGAAAAAAAGTCGTCTCTCTCAAGGTGGTATCCATTGTGCCACTACATGCTAAGCACACTTCCTCCATAGGGCGCCACACGCGTTCTAATATAATGTACTTTATTATTATGCATCGGAAAGCAAGCAACACATAAATAAAATACTTCAGATATCAGGACATAACTTGCTATTATAAATACGAAAAAATAAGCCTTGCAGGATTTGTAATAAGCATTTAATGCTTTTCTCTTCTAGAGCTTACAACCATTATTCAATAATTCAATGTTCTGCTTCAATTACAAACTGCAAGTTACTATAAAAGATCCAAGTGCAATGCGTGCACTAGATTGAATTAGCGAAGTATTCATAAACTTGTGCCTCAATCTGCTATATGGCGATCTTCTCCTCTTGGGCAACTACGGTTGTGGCCGCTGCGATATCTCAAGGAGGGATGATGGGGGCTACTACTAGGCTGTCTACATCCATGAGTGCAACTAATGGATGTAGATCATGTCGTCTTTTGCCCTTCTTCTTAGACTTGAAAATATCAATAACGTACAACCAACGATCTGACCCTTCTTGCCCCTCTCCTTCGTGAGAGGCTTCACCACCTTGTAGTTGTTAGCATTGACTTCATGGATAATATTGCTACTAGGCGGCTGTGAGATGTAATTCTTCCTTAGAACATCATCTTGAGCTTTCGCAACTTGTATGGTGTCAATTAATGCGACATACTCCTTGTAGTCGTCTTGACAATAGTTGCGTGCAGATTGCACTGCATTTGGTAAAAAGTAGAGAGAGTTTTCTCAATCTTTTGCTCATCCGTGATTACATTATCACAGAGTTGAAAACTTGCACAAATTCTGGCTATATATACTGGGTCAGTTTTTCGAACTCCTGGTTCGTGATGCTAGTCATTTTCTATATTCATGCAAAGAGTTCGTAAGATTACCGCTGGTAACTTGTATAAAATAGTTGCAAAAATTCTCATAATGTTCTCGTATTTTTCTATGCATTTTTCATTATTTAATGCTATTTTTAGTGATTAAAAGCAATATAAATAATCATAAATAATCAAAAACAGTAAATACAGTACATAAATAGCATAGAAATAATAATAACAAAGTTAAACATGCTTCCAAAGTTCAAAGTTATTCAAAATACGAATTCCCGAGGCCCTTTCTTGCTGGAATTTTCTTGTTTGCGAAATTTTCTTATAATTTTCAAAACTCTGAGGGACGGGAGCGGGAGCCGTGTACGGGTGGCGGCACGGGGTGCCCCATGCGGGAGGCGGGGGTCGGCGGCTTCAAGCGCGGCCGGCCGGCTTCATGGCACGGCTCCAGGCCGGCATGTGCACGCTTGCGCGTGCTAGCAGCATGGCTCTGTCGTTGCTTCTGTAGCGATGCGTGGTGGCGGACTAGCTAACCGGTAACGTATCCCAGAGGTGGTGATGGCCGCTTGCAGGCGGTGCCATGCACATGATGCCTTTCGTGCAATTGCCTTTCATTTTCCCATGCATCTAGCTTGATCGATCGACATTGTGTTGACGACTGCGTGTCTGCACGGTGGCTAGATAGGAGTTTCCTTTCTTTCCCTGTCCATGCGCAATACTGTTCACTACGCGAGATTACTGTTCATGGCGTGATTACTATTTATCACACGCACACTGTTCATCAGGTGCAAATACTTCACGGTGTGATATTGTTCATCACACGCAGTACTGCTCAGGCGCGATTACTGTTTATCACACGCACACTGTTCATCGGGTGCAATTACTGTTCACGGTGTGATATTGTTATCACACGCGTACTGCTCAGGAGCGATTACTGTTCATCACGTGTGCACTATTCATTAAGCGTGATTACTGTTCACGGTGTGATTACTGTTTCATCACACGCGCGTTGTTCATCAGGCGTGATTACTGTTCATGGAATTACCGATCGGCTTGGGCGGCGACTTCAAGTCGGCTCGCGGTAGATTATAACGTATTTGCGATTTTCAATCTACGGTACAATCGACAACCACCTTTTCATGCAATATACCGATCGACATTGTGTCGGCGACTTCAAGTGGGCCCGCGGTAGATTAGAGCGGATTTACATCGTAGCTTACAATCTAGAAAGCTAAATTTGCAGAATTGAAATCAATCTAGAAAAACAATTTGATCTACGAGTGTCGTTCATCGACGGTTACCTTTCGATCCGAGGAGAGTCGATCGTGCTGATAACGTGTTGAGGAATCGTCGCTGGCGAGTCCAGTCCGAACGATAACCTCGTAGATAAACATATAATCGCATTAAACAATACAAGAACACAAGAACAGAATAGTATATTGAATATATAGATGTAAGGAGTTTCTTATTTCTCTTTATTACTCTTTATACGATTAATTATTTATAATAACTAACACATTTTATTTATAGTCTACTAACTCTGCAAAAGTTTAAAATACGATGTCCATACATGGGGTAGGCTGTTCCCTATTGGAGACATGACGTTTGCATGTGTGCATGTATCCGGTGAGTCATAAGGTCATGATCGGTGTAAGTGGCATTGGAATAGGACAAACTAGGTTTGTCGCACTCCATCCGGTGCACGCATGAGTCTATATACTCGTACATGTACGCATCAAGTTGGATGAGATAACAGGAGACCTGAGGAAAAAGACGTACTCACGTTCTGCAATGTCACCAAAAAGGAGTTTTTTTCCTGCGTGTGTTTGTCTTTCTCATGTGTTTATCCAGAGAAATCAAAGATATCAGTGGGTGATTTCCAATAGGACAATTGACCCAACACCCTTAGTCCAGTGCATGCAATGAAAACGATTGGTCTAATTATCGTCGGCAAATGACGACCAACTGCAGCTAGTGCCTAGTGAGTCACGTGCTGACACTGTCGACGCGACACGTACTGTGTCGGGATCAGTACGTACGTGCGGTGCAGGCTACTGGCTACTCGTACAGCGACTGCAGGTCATGGCACTGGCCGCCATTGTTGACTGACAAGAGCGAAAATTTTGCAGATAGCCACCGGCAGGTGAAAGTCTCCCAGATCCATGCGGCTCATTGGTTTACTCCACTTAGTTTAGCGTTTACGCTCGGTCAGTATCGTTTGACAGGTGTCTCGTCTTTTTGCCTTCTAGCCCCATCGTTAGGCTCCGCCGATTAACTAGTCTAGTACACCAACCAGCTACGTCGTGGGCATTCCCAGCGTATCAGGTGAAAAACACTAATATAGTAAAATTTTAAAATTTTGGTTTTACTAAACTCTTAAACAATTACTACGTAGGGGAGCGTATGTACGACATCTATGCTAGATTTTTAAGATCAAACTCGATCGCATTTATGAGATAGAAAAAAGTAAATTATGGCTGAAATAGTTTTCAAACAGCATTTCGCCTCTTTAGCAAGAATTTATCTCTTTTGTATCTAGCAGTGGCCAGATGGACCGCCCAACACGACACGACACACCTAGCCCGTGAACGTACCGGCCAAGCCCATTTGGCCCGACGGGCCAAGTCCGGTCCACTTACTCTGTTGGGTTCGAAAATTCAAAAAAAAAATCCAAGAAAATCAAGAAAAAATATGTAGAATCCAAAATGCATATGAAAATTGTAAAAAAAAAAAGACAAGCATATTGAAAATGTAATAAATAGCTTTATTAGTGTTCAAATGGTTGACTCGTTAAAACCTTTGCCAAGTAAAAACTCAACATGAGAAAATATTGGCAAAGGAAAAAAGAGTACAGTCTATAACTCTACATACATCATTATTCTAATTGTTGTTGTCCATGTATAGATTTTTGAACACCTCCGACAACTTTGGATTTTTCACGGAGTGTTGTGTTCGTGAATCAGCTTGTTCCCAATCCTTCACAGTTGGAAGTATCTCTACCATCTCACTCGTGAGACGTGCTCTTCTCTCTTCAATATTCTTTCAGAAAGACTGAAAGCATATTCAGAGGAAACCATTGAGATAGGAACAGTTAACACATCGCGTGTAAGTATGGACAACATATGATTTGTCAAGTTATGGTTATGCCACCATTGCAAAATTTCAAAACCTTATGAGTTGAAATCCATCGTATCGCTGTCTAGATAGGCGGATAGTTCCACACTCATTGGGTGAGAGGTTGATCTTGGACTTGGTTGAGAAGGTGTTGTTGTAGAAGAAGAAGAAGAAGAAGAAGAGACCTGGACCTCGAGGAAAAGCCTGCACTCCCAGATCTTACCCTATAGATTTGTCTTGTTACTTGAGGTAGGTGCTAGTGGAGGTCGTTGCAAGTGAACTCCCTAGAACTTATTTTCATACCTTTCGAAAATCTCATGTGATAAAAAAACAAACATCTACAAAATAGTTAGAATAGTCTAGCTCTGTAACATCACCAAGAAGATTAATAATATTAGCAAATCCTTCAATTTTAGCTACAGGATCTAAAATAAATGCAAATGCATATAGGAGATGGATTTCTCTCAAATATTTAAGGTATTTACTTTTCATAGCAACAATAGTCTCTCGTAAAACTATGTCATTTTCATAGTTTTTCAATTGACTAGCAAGCTGTAAAATACTACACACAATAATAGGAGATGTTGGATAATAGACAGCGGACAAAGCAACAGTAGCCCCATAAAAAATGTCTGAAAACTGAAGTATCTATTCGGCAATGAACTAATGTTGCTCAGTCAATAGTACACTACCGTTAGTGCTCTGGTAGTGAGTTTGAATAAAAATAGAAAAATGCTCTTACATGGTAAAAGACTCTTAAGTATCAAGTAAGTAGAGTTCTATCTTACCAACATATCTAAACCAAACTTTCCTGGGTGTATATCCATCACCCTATAGAAGTTCTTGTATGTTGATATTCTTACTTTAGAATTATTCAAGTAAGATTTCACATCGCGAAAAGCTTTAATATACGAAGTCAACCTCTTCAAACCGCATTTGACTATAAGGTTAAGAATATGACAAGCGCATCACTAATGTAGCAAGAAAGAATCGACGTATGTACTCAACACTGGAGTAAGAATATCCATGACCCTAGAGTTCGAGGCGGCATTGTCTAAAGTAATTGAGAATATTTTATTTGTAAGACCAAAGTATTCCACAACTTTGATAATACAGTCCACAATATTCCCACTCGTGTGTGCTACATTAATTAACTTGAAACCTATAATTCTTTTCTCCATTACACAGTCATCATTAACATAATGAGCAACTACACTAAGATAAATCCTCCTTAGCCCAACCACTCCATTTGTCTGAGGTCAGGGCCACAAAAAATGTGCACGTACTAAATAGTTTCTTTCATTTATTACGATGTTTATTGTAGTATTTTACTAAATCACTAGTTGTTGTTTGTCTAGAAACGATAAAAAATCTAGGATTATGCACAGTCCTAATGTAAAATTGAAAAGCAGTAGACTCCTCAAAGCCCAACGGTAAATCCTCAAAAGCAATTAAACGATAGAGAGATTGACGGGCTACCTCAGGATCATAGTCCTAGCTACGTATCGTAATGTCGGGGTTGTACTGCAGCTGCGTCGACCTCATCACCAATCCTTGCTAGGCCTTACATCTTGTAGCATGTCTAAGCAAGTGCCCCGTTCCACCTGAAGACTTTGTAGACAATTCATGATAACAAATTTTGCAAACAACATATGTCACCTGATTTCCTTGTATGTCTACTTTGGTTGTCCTGTCGAAATTCTCCCAGACTCCTGATTACGGAAATTCGTCTTGCCTTCCGGTAACAACTCCGATTGGTTTGAGGCAGCTGTAGCCTCCATGGATGCAACTTCCTTCGGTGAAATTCGTAATCACCAATAACAAAGCTATCATAATTTTCCATAACAAAAACTGTAAAAAATCGAAACTAACACTATTATTATTTTCATCTTAGCATAACAAGTAATAACAATAAAAATATGCAAAAAACAGTATTGTATCTCTTTTGATGACTTGCTGCCGGAATTTGAATTTTCCAAAATTTCGCATAAATTTTTTGAATTTTGCCAAATTATCTCACAAGCAATTTAAATTTGCACAATATAATTTGAAAGAGATATTGAGGAATAGATGGGTGATAAATGAGGGTTGTATGGTGGCTATTATAGAAAAAATTTGTATTGTTTTAAAATTTTATTCTATTTTAAAGTCCCAAACGATAAAAAACGACCGATTTTTTTAAAAAAAATCTGAACGTTACGGGCTAAATAGGGCAAATGGGTCGTGCCTGACACAGCCCACCCGCCTCCCCTCCCCCTTTTCTCCCTCCCCATGCTCCCCTCCCCTTCGCCTGCCACATGCGACCATGTCGCTTGCTGCCGCAATGTCGTTGCCTCTTACCTCTGCGCCAGCCCCGCCCCTCCCTTCACGTCAGTCCCCGCCCCGACACCTCCCCGAGTGGCTCCTCGCATCCTTCCTCCGTGCCGGTCGGCGCCTCCCCCACCCTTCCTCTTCTCCCTCCGTGCCGGCCACCGCCCCGCCACCTCCCCCTGCTGCTCCTCCCTCAATGCCGACCATAGCCTCCCCCACCCTCCCTCTTCTCCCTCCCCAGTGGCTCCTCCCTCTTCTCTTCTCAGTTCGGCTCCGTGCCCCACCGCCTCCGCGCCGACCCCGCGACTGCACCGGCCTCCTCCTCCTCGGCCTCGACAACCTCCTCCTCACCACGCCGCCACCGCCCTCTACCTTACCTCCACTCCCCTCTCCGCGAGACACATGGGTCGTGGCGGGGTTGTGCTGGGCTGGCCCATCCTGTTGGGGTGGTAGCCCAAGCACAGCTCGGGCTATCGTGTCGTGCTGGTCCGACCCATGAATAGTGTGGGACATACCGTGTTTGGGCCGGGCCAACAGTGCCATGCCCCAAGCCGATCCGGCTGGCACGGCCAATTTGACCGCCTCTATTTGTATCTCGCAGTGCAATCGAGATTGATTTTTTTTTAAAAAAAACAGAGATGTAGAACATAGCCCCCACTATATGTGGTAACTGTCTGGGAATATTTTTTTGAAACTTTTAAGTTCGATGAAAATCAAAATTCGCATTTTCACCTCATATGTCACGTTCTTGGTACATCTTATCTAAATCATTACATGTCATCTAGATACAACTCTAGAAATAACATCCTAAAATCTATAGTATCCTTGCGGTGGCACGCAAAATAATCTATAATTAATCTTCTCACGGGCCTCACCCGTCATTCACACCCTCCTCCCCCACCCTTTAATAATTGGTGGCACGCCTTACAGTACTTACGACTAACGGTCACGGATCTAGTGACATTGACATGCCACCTAAGTATTTGTTTGATCCCAAAAGTGGGGCCAACAAAATAGACGCCACTTGTAAGTAGAAACTCTCTCCGCTGCCTTCGCAGAACCAGCGTCATGTGGACCATGCCAAGCTCGAACCCCAGTGTGCCCCAGGGCGAGAGTAACACTATACGAGAGAACGGCGGGGCGTGCGCGTGAGCCAAAGAATATGAAATGGGTATCTCGCAAATGGGTTCGTACTTAAGCTAAATAATTGTCTTGGTCAGGGAAGCACATAGTTCAAAAAAGGGAAAAGCAGAGGAAGATTAGGATCGACGCAGGGTACCAATCGAGTGTCACGGGCGTGGGCCAGCTGCATTGGCTGGCGCTCAAGGAAAGATGGCAGCCAGATTAGTTAAGAGATATTATTAGTTATGGTTTAATTAGATATAAAATCCCTTTAAAGATAGGAAGTTATAATTTGATTAGACTCTAATCACTTATAAATGGAATTAGTTATTTGTTTTCAATCTGCTTATGCCGGTTGTATAAGGCTCTCATCAAGAAACTAAAGAAAAACCAATAAATGATTAAAAAATAATCATAAAGTCACAAAAAAAGAGAGGAAGAACAAGAGAAGACTCATCTTACAGAATCTTACTTAGATTGATTTGATATTAAAGTTGGTTTACACCCACTCCACCATGGAGGATAAATGCTCAACACTTGAGCACATAATCAATCCATCTCTCACATATTCTAGCCTCAACTACTCCAAATTCTCCAAAACACAAATTAGGGTTTCTCTACGTGAAAGGCTTGGGAACTCCACATCTGGACTTCCCCTTATATAGTGGAGGCTAGGTCATGAGAGCAAACCCTAATGGGTACACGTTAAGTCCACATACAAATGGGTCTACACTCACACATGGTTCTCAAAACGGATGATCAAGTAGGCTTCTCGAATCCGTTTCTTCGTGATCTTTAACTTCATTTGACCTAAACCACCTCTGCTTGCATCATCTTGTGTCGCAGTTTAGCCAAAGGTCATCAATACAGTATTTAGGTGAAATTACAAAAATACCCTTCATGATCCTTCTCCAAAGACCGAGTCCAATCTTCATGAAGCAATCACATGCTTCGCCACGTGTAGGTTGATCAACGAATCTCTTCATGTCGGCAAATATCTCCCATTCACTCCCACCGACCCCCATGCCACTCGATGCAACCCGTCGCACCAAACTTCCCGTTCAGTCATCTTTGTCCATTTTGCGCCATGCTTGAGTCCACTGACTTCACCCGGCATTCTCAATCATTCTAGACCTCAACTCTTCAAGCATAGTCTCGATCAACCTCGCCATTAACCATCGTTGACCTCCAAGCCTCCTGCACAACAATAGACTAAGAAATCGATTCCATGAACAAGTTCTTCTCAACTTGACCCATGTTAATCAACACATGCATGATGCAACACATATGCACTGAAACCCATGAAATTAACTTAACCTACAAACATCACTACCAAGCTGGCCAGCAAACAGGGAAAAATTGATCATACCGCCATGTAAGCGGTAGCACCGCTCACAAAATGCGGTCATACCGTTTTTCAGAAGAGAAGAAACTCTAAAAAAATATGTTCTCTGGAAAAAATATACCGCCAACTCGAATCTGGTCATACCACGCTACAGTAGTACTGCCAACTAGGGTCCGGTCCTACGGCGCTACGGTAGTACCGCTCATCAATTGCGGTCATACCGATTTTACTAAGCTGCTAGACAAAACCTGAATTTTAGCTGAAAATGAGTATTTCGACAAACCCTCAACACCATTGCGAATTGTATCATCATCCTAAGATCATGAGCATATCCGCATTATACCCACTATCTCCCCCTTGATGAACACATTGGTAATTTCTCAACAATAAAAATTTGAGGTTTGAAAAGAAAGAAACTCAACGTTTTCGTGCAAATGCACAATTTATTCCAAAAGCAAGAGAACACAATAGAAATGTCCAAGTTGGCTTCAGATTAGTATAGGCAAGTGAGATAATACAAAAAAACAAGAAAGCTTTAATTTCACTTAAGGTCCATATGAAAGAACAATTGTTCAATTTGACATTTGATCATTGTCAGGTTTCAAGACATGCAATTCAAGTTCATAAATAGCAATAAGATCATTAGAATGCAAATTATATGCCCCATTTTAACATTTTTGTTATATCTCCCCCCCTTTGATAATGGAGTTATCAAGGAATAACGTCTTCCCCTCATCCAGAGATGTCAAATACAGAAATCAGAATCAGAAAGAAGTATAAGAAAGAGCATGAGTGAAATGCAATGGAGTGGCTTCATTTATATATATATTTCAATTTTTAGTATAAGAAGCTTTGAAGATTATCCAAAAGATCAAGCTAGCATTTCTACCATTACTCACTACAAATCAAACCTAAAAGTGCTAGCAAGATCATGTTAAGACATGTATATCAAATCTAAGCTAGAAAGCTCAAAATAAAGCGATGAATTTTAACAAGTAAGCAAAGTTTCAAAATCAGCAAGTTCATCAAAAGAGATCCTAAAGTGATAATGACCATGTTAGAATGTCAATGTGAGATCAAAAAGCTAACAAAGATCAAAGAGACAAAAGGTCCTAAAGTCAATCATTTTGCTCAAGATACCTCAATCATCTAATTTTCTTAACAACAGTTTGCATTTGTAATGAATGTTGACGTTAATTAAAGGTCTATCTTAGTGAAGAAGATCCTGGACTAGGAGCCATCCACAAACTCTTCCTAAGCTTCAACCGGGGCGACAGATCTTGAGATTCATGTCAATTTTGACAAGCAATCCCCATGAGATCATGTGGATCATCAAACTATCTCCAAGTTTATATCTTTGACATGCAGTCTCGTGAGAATAGTTTGGCACAATTTAACCACATGAGAACCTTAAAACTTGATTGATTTTTTTGCACAAGAGCAATTTTAGATTCACAAAGGAATAAGAAGCTCAAGGAATGTTCAATCCTAGCTTCAAGAGCTAACAATGCAATTTTTACATGGCCAGTGTCACAAAAAGATCACTAATTGTGCAACTAGCTAAAAGATCTACAAATTGTAATTTTTAGTTCAAGTTGTCTTAAAGTTCTAGCCCATCAAGTAAAGACTAAGTTACACATGTGAAAGCATGATAGTTATAGCAAGTCAATGAATTAGACATGGAATTGAGCAAGAATTGAAATATTAAAACTCAAGATGGTAATAAGCAAAGATTCATCAATTGAAATGACAAGTAGTAAAGCTTATATTACAATGCATTTTTGTGATATTCATATGAATGCTATATGATATAATGGGAAGCAAGAGAAACTCAAAAGCCTAAAAAGATCAAAAGGATCATAAAGTTCAAAAGAAGATCAAGGAAAGATCAGATGAACAAGGAAAGCTCAGAAGAAAACCAACTCCCCCCTCAAACCAACCCATTGGGGTAAATTACCCCTAACTCACTCCTCAAGGTGCCAAATCTAGTTGGGTCTAAAGGTTTGGTGAGGATATCAACTAACTGAGCCTCGGACTCCATAAATTCTAGCACAATATGACCCTTCTCTACATGGTCTCTAAGGAAGTGATAATGAATGTCAATGTGCTTGGTCCTATAATGTTGCACATGGTTTTTAGCAATATTAATAGTAGAAGTGTTATCACAGAGAAGAGAAACACCAGCAAAAGCTAACCCATAGTCCTTAAGGGTGGACATCATCCATAGCTTGAAGACATGACATGGATGCTTGGAATCCTCAAATCTTGGGGTTGCCTAACATACACTTTCTCCTCTATATAACCATTTAGAAATACACTTTTTACATTCATCTGATACAACCTAAAACTCTTAGATGCAGCAAATGCAAGTACAATGCCCATAGCTTCTAATCTAGCAATAGTAGTGAATGTCTCATCAAAGTCTAACCCCTCAACTTAGCTAAAACCCTGAGCTACCAATATAGCCTTGTTTCTAACCATAGAACCATCCCCACTTTGTTTATTTTTGAAAACCCAATGGGTTCGTATCACATTATGACTACTAGGAGGCTCTACTAAGTTCCATATCTTATTCCTCTTAAAGTTTTCTAACTCCTTATGCATGGCATTGACCCAGCTCGAATCAGATAAAGCATGTGATATATCGTGGGGTTTGAAAGAAGCAACAAATGCAGAATGGGAGTAGAGACTCGGATCGTGATATCTGGAGTGAGTGACTCGCTCGTGAAGATGACTAATCATCTGATTCAGAGGATGATGCCTTTGAATATGAAGTGAAGCGCCTAGGAGAGATAGCACATGTTCGACCTCTGCAGGTACTGCTAATTATGAAGATGCAACAGGAGCCTCAACTAAAGGTGTAGAAGTCAAAGCAAGTTCTTGAGTTGGAATAGGAACGTCAGCACAGGCGGAGACCATCATCAAGTGCATCATCATCTTCCTCCACAAAGATACTCTTTGTCGCCTGTATGTGACACTGAAATGTCTGATCTAGCTCCCGGTCTAGTCTCATCAAAAATGAAATTGCATGTCTTTTGAATAACGTTAGTTTTAACATTAAAAATCTGAAAACCCCTCGAATGTGTAGAATAACTCAGAAATAAACCATCATAAGTCATTGATTAAATTTTATCTAGGTTTCCTATCTTGAGAATGAAACACTTAGCTCCAAAAACTCGAAAATGAGGAACACATAGTTTTCTACCAAACCAAAGCTCATATGATGTCTTGCCCAAATACGGTCTCAAGAAGACACGATTGGTAATATGGTAAGTTGTAGCACTAACTTCGGTCCAGAACCTCCTCGGAGTGCTATACTCATCTAGCATTGTCCTAGCCATCTCGACTAAGGTTCTGTTCTTCCTTTCCACCACGTCATTTTGTTGAGGGACGTGTCGAGAAGAGAACTGATACTCAATACCACGCTCAGCACAGAAAGAGGCAAATTAGGCATTCTTGAACTCCGTGCCATTGTCACTGTGAATCGCTGTCAAGGCACTAGGGAGTTCAGAAGCCAAGCGAAGAATAAGATCATGAAAATGATCAAAAGCTTCATCCTTCAAAGTAGGAAAAAACACCCAAGAATATCTCGAGAAATCATCGACTATGATAAAATATACCATTTGCCAGTGGCTGACCGAACCCTAGCAGGACCAACAGTATCCATGTGAAGTAACTGTCCCAGTTCGTTAGTCATTACCATAGTTAATGAAGGGTGTGAGGCGGCAACTTGCTTGCCATGCTTACAAGGTGCACATACAGCATCCTTGGCGGATTTGAGTTTTGGCAAACCTCTCATGAGATCAAGGCTGCTAACTCGCATCAAATGATTAAAACCATTTACCCCAAACAAAGGTGCCAAAGTCAGAACTCACAAGAAGATTCAATTAAACACTTGAGAGACCTAGCAAGAGATTTAGAAAAGTTAGTTCTAAAGATCCTACCACCTCTAGAAATCCCAAAGATAAGCTCGCCAACTGAATCAAGCAATCAACAAGTATTTTTCTTAAACCTAATCTCATAGCCATCATCAAGAAACTGTGAGACAGAAAGCAAGTTGTACCTTACCTTGTCCACAAGGGCGACGTCCTTTAGGATGAACTTGTCATTCTCTCTTATCGATCTCATTCGTTCGATCCGCCCTTGTGTATCATCTCGAAAGGTGATGAAGTCATCACCTGTCGATCGCGTGAAGGAGGTGAACCATCTTGAGTCTCTGGTCATGTGGCGTGAACACCCTGAGTCGATGAACCATGTGTTTTTCCCCTTCCGCAGCGATCCTGAAAATCAAGGCACAAAAGATTAATGTGTCTCAATACTGAGGTTAGTTCAACATGACTTGGTAACCCAATACTAAGATACACGCCTACGAGAAGTATGTAAAGTAGAATTGCTATCCTTGATCCTACTTGAGGTTTTATCATGAGCAATAGTTACAAGAACATGAGATGCATCCTGTCTAGGAACATGATGATGATGAGCATGTGAAACAAATCTAGATGGTCATGTCTTATGAAGGCTCTAGGTTGATGAGATGAAAATATAGCAAGGTTTTTCTTAGTATTTTTCAACCTACGCCAACAGAATTCAAGAAATGTTCATCCTTCTTGCAATAGGTGCAATGGTACTTTTTACCACTGGGAGATGCACCTTTTGACCCAGAAGGTAGTTAAGCAAAACCTACAGATTTAAAAAGAGTTTTTGTAGGTTGGGTTTTGAACTCAACTAAGCTATTTTCCAAGACTTGAATGGCATTTGGCTTGGACTTGTCTTGGGCAAAGTTGTATCGTAACCCTTGCTTCCTATAAGGAGTTTTGGACTTGTCAAGAATCATGTTCAACTGTTTCTTACCCTTAGAGAATTTTTCTAATGTGTTCTGGATATAAGCATTTTCTTTTTCAAGGTTAAGACATAATTCACAAGTTTTAGCCTTAATAGATCTAGCATGCTTCTCCTTATGAATAGCAACTTCAAACTTAAGGTCTTCACATGAAGCACAGGGAGCAGAATTAATTTTATCCTTAAATTTGACATATTTAGCTCTAACTGCTTCTAACATGTCATTTACTTCACATTCACGTTCTGAGCAGAAAGAACAAGTGCTAGACTCAGCCTTATTAGAAGCTACCAACTTGCTAGATTCTAAACATTTTTCACATGAAGTATATTTAAACTCAATTGATTTAGTTCTAGCATTTTCTAGTTGGTGCATGGTAACATCATGAGCATTTAGTAATTTAGCAAGTTCAGAATGTAAAGCATGGCAAGATTCTTAGCATTCACAAGTTCTAGCGATAGATTATCAACTTGTGATTCTAAGTCCTTATTTCTAGCCATGGTTAACTCTAACGCCTTATCCTAGCTAAGCAGTTGCTCATAGATATTATCACATCTAGCTGAGAGAACTTTATAGGATGGAGGTACATTATTGATGTCATCGACGTCAACGGAGTCGGCCATGAAGCACATACCGATGGAGTCATTTGCCTTTGCTTTCTTCTTCTCTTGAGGGAGCTCCTCCTCCTTGTCCTCCTCGCTCCTGGAGTTTACATCACTCATGAATTGCTCTCCAAAAAAGCCAAGAACCTAGTGAGCGGCCTACATAAGCTTGACAGCATCAAACTTGGACTTGTTCCCTAGAGACTTCCTCCGAGTTGCCTTCACCTCCTTGTGGTTGTTCTTCCCTTTTAGCTTGGAACAGTCCGCCTAGATGTGGTATAGCTCTCCATACTCATAGCATATCACAGGGCCGCCTCTCTTCTTGTTTCTCACATTGTTATAGGCCCGTATGAACTTTTTGGCTAGGAGGGCTAATTCACGCAAAGGGATTGATGAGGACATCCCTTCTATGGATACAACTCATCCACAGCAAGTGTTGCAAGGACCACTTACTCGAGCTCGTGCTCGTCAACTTAATTACCAGGTGAACTCATTCCTAGCTTCATATGTTACTGAGAATAGACCACTACCTAATGCAAATGATTTAATTGTGCTTAGGAACTTGGGAAAGGATGTAGGAAAGGGACATGGAGTCATGGACATGCACGGAAGGAATAATGAAGGTCACCACGTCACTTTAGGACCAAGTCAAGCACGAATTCGTGTTGGACACGTTCTGGAATCAGAGTCGGACTGCTGCGATGGTACCAAGTTCAAATGGGCGTAACTTCCTCATACGGACTCCGTTTGGGACGTTCTTGTACTTCATGGAAAGCTTATGAAGTCTACTTTCCAACGGATCCAACCTCATCTTCAAATTCCATCTGATCTGGCCGAAATCTTCAAAAGAGTCCACGTTGGTTTCTGAGTCCGAGTCAAAAAGGGTACTACGCCACCCCCACTTGGGCCCATGGGCCTTGTAACCCTAGGGCGTGCATTGGACGCCACCCTTGGTCGTTCTCCCTATAAAAGAGCCGCCACCTCCGTTGCTAGGACTTGGATTTCGTTGAGTTTAGGTTTAGCCATTGTGCAAACTTTGTTCTTCAGTTGTGTCGAACGACCACCTGTCAAGACAGCTTCGGGATCCCATCTTTGCTATTCGTAATACAATTTATGCTTCCTTCATATTCGCAATATCAGATTGTCTATGTCTTATTCTTGCTAGTTCTTCGATTGCTCGCAGGGATTGAACTTCGTGTTCTGGTTGATCACGCCCAATGAGGTCAATAACACTTCGGAGTTGGTTCAGCGATTGCTAAGGCGCAAGCGTCGTCGTACGGTTGTAGTCGGATCGTGAGAGTCACCGCCACCAAAATCGATAGTTATCAATCTCATCGAAAGATCGGACAACTCGTTTCCATCAGGGATAGTCTCAAGTTCTTCATGGCTTGTAGATAAGCAAGCAAGTGAAAGTCCAGAGAAAGATTCATAAGAGTCATCAGAAGTTATCTTGAGAGGGTCTGCTACTAAAGATATATTCTCCTTCTTAGAATGATCAACTCTCTTGATCTCATGAGTCTTGAGCTTGCTATAGAGCAACTCTAAAATGAGAACAGAGATATTGACATTCTCCTCAATGGTAGTAGCTTTCATCTCCCACTCGTTGGTAGCACTCTCGGACTGAGAATACTCGATGTCGATCGCTCTCAACAGATTGAACACCTTATTGAAGCGAGTGAATACATCATCGATGCTCTCTCAAGGACGCATCTCGAACTTGTTGTATGCTTGCTTAAAGATCGTTTGACGTACTTGCTTGATTTGGGACAAACCATCATGGTAGGTTTCGAGGGTGTGCCAAATCTCGTACGTGGTCTCAAGGTGACAGATTCTATCATACTCCTGTCTACCAAGCTCGGTATATAAGATGTTCTTTTCCCTATGGTTGTTAGTCAAGAGGGCTGCTGTAGCAGGCGCAGCAACCTCGGGCAAGACGAGCGGGATCGAACAACCTCCCATATAGCTTGGCCTTCACTCTGAAGGTAGACACGCATGTGATTCTTCCAATAGCCATAGTCGAGCCCATTGAAGACATGCGGTTTGGTGGAGTACTTCTCTATCGTCAAGTTCAATGACCGGTTAAGATCAAGAGTGAACTAACCGGGCTCTGATACCACTTATTGCACCAAAAAAGCGACTAGAGGGGGGACGAATAGGAGCTTGACCTATTTTTCACTTTGATTGGATTCAACAAGATTTTCTCTCCACTAGCTATCAAAGCTATGAAGATCAACAAACAAGCACAATGGATGTCTTGTATTGAATCTAATCGAAACCCGGAAGCACAAAGACTGAAAACGCAAAAATGCGATGATGAACAATATCCTATGAACGGTACGAATGAACTGCGCCAGTCATAGTCATGAACAGTAGCAATAGTACTGGTGAACAGTAAAAATAGCACAAGGAATAGTAAAGTCAGTCCGAAACCAAAAACCACAATCGACACAAATTTTAATCTGGTGATCCAAATCCCCTCAAATGTCGACCATGGACCATCAAGAAGGTCAAAACCCTATTCCAATCAAAGATCGGGAAGATCGAAGCCATGGTTCTATGAATTTCATAGATGAGGGAAGGAGGGCACACGAATCTTAGAAAATCAAATTTTGATCCTAGAATATGCTCGTGGGTAAGAGATGATCCTAGATGCATTCTCATATATCACACCAAGCAAGATCTCATCAAGATACCAAAGGAAAACCAAGGAATCATAAAAAAAAAATCCAAAAATCACAAAAGAGAGAGCAAGAATAAGAAGATACTCATCTTGAAGAATTTTCCTTGGATTGATTTGAGGTTGAAATTGGTTTACAACCACTCCACCATAGAGGATAAAAGCTCAACACTTGAGCACACAATCAATCAATCTGTCACGAACCCTAGCCTCAACTACTTTAAAATCCTCATAACACAAATTAGGGTTTCTCTACGTGAAAGGCTTGGGAACTCCACATCTGGACATCCCCTTATATAGTGGAGGCTAGTGTAATACCCCGAGCTACTCGTAGCATGGCCCATGTAGCCCATGCGGAGTTATGTGGTGGGATTAGTACCACATTGCTTGTCTCAAGTGAGTTGTAGTAGTATATAATGCCTATTGGATCCAAACGTAGCACCTTCGGGTTAACCCTTTTACACAAAGCGAGGACGAAAGTGTAAGTGAGATGCTATGTATGCGCGGGTCCGCCCCACGGTGGGCTGGGCATTGAACCAATTTTGGGTCAGGGTGTTACAGATGGTATCAGAGCATCAACCTTCACTGCACAAGCGCGTGCGGGACAGGGGCACGGGCGTATGGCGCATGGCACATGTGGGTCCGGAGTGGACACACGGCTTGGCATATGTGCTGGCACTGGACGCACAGACGTGTAGCGAGGGGTGGTTCTAGGCATTTGCCGCGTATACGGTATGCTGCCGAGGGCGTCAGCCCTTAAGGGGGGTGAATGTAATACCCCGGCTTACTCGTAGCGTGACCCATGTGGTCCATGAGGAGTTGTGTGGTGGGATTAATACCATATTTCTTATATCAAGTGAGTTGCAGTAGTATATAATGCATGTTGGATCCAAACGTAGCACCTCCGGGTTAACCCTTTTACACGAAGCGAGGATGAAAGTGTAAGTGAGGTGCTGTGTGTGCGTGGGACCGCCCCACAGTGGGCTGGGCATTGAGCTGATTTTGGGTTAGGGTGTTACAGCTAGGTCATGAGAGTAAACCCTAATGGGCACCCGTTTAACCTACACTCACACACGGTTCTCAAAGCGGATGACGAACCGGGCTTTCCGAATCCGTTTCTTCGTGATCTTTAACTTCATTTGACATAAACCACCTCTCCTTACACCATCTTACGATGTGGTTTAGCAAAAGGTCATCAAGACGGTATTTTAGCAAAATTACAAAAATACCAATTCTCGATCCTTCTCCAAAGACCGAGTCCAATCTTTATGAAGCAATCTCATGCTTCGCCACATGTAGATTGATCAACGACTCTCTTTATTTCAGCAAGTCTCTCCCATGTGGCTCCCACCGAAACCACCATAGCACTTGCACCGACCCTCGTGTCGCTTGATGCAACTCGTCGCACTGAACTTCCCGTTCGATCATCCTTGTCCATTTTGTGTCATGCTTGAGTCCACTGATTTCACCCGATATCCTCGATCGTTTTGGACCTCAGCTCTCCAAGCATAGTCCCGATAATCATCGCCGTTGATTGTCGTTGACCTCCAAGCCCCTGCACAACAATAGACCAAGAAGTCGATTCTGGGAACAAGTTCTTTGCAACTTGTCCCACGTTAGTTAAAACATGCATGATGCAACACATATGCACTGAAACTCATGAAATTGACCTAACCTACAAACATCGCTGCCAAGTTGGCCAGCAAACAGGGCAAAATCGGTCATACTGCCATGTAACATCGGTACTACTGCACTATGGTAGTACCGCTCACAAAATGTGGTACTATCGCACTGTGGTAGTACCATTCAGGAGAGAAGAAACTCCCAGAAAACATGTTCTTTGGAAAAAAAATATACCGCCAACTAGAATCCGGTCATACCGCGCTGCAGTAATACCGCCAACTAGAGTTCGGTCCTACCGCGCTACGGTAGTACCGCTTATCAATTATGGTCATACCGATTTTACTGAACTGCCAGACAGAACCTGAATTTCACTGAAAATGAGTGTTTCAACAAACCCTGGACACCATTGCCAATTGTATCTTCATTCTAAGATCATGAGTATATTCCCATGTTATCCACAGTAATGTATGTAATTGGTATTAGAGCCAACACCATGACTTCGGCTGTCACATTTACTATAGCTGATTGGAAGGCCAACAACAACAACCTCAAGTCCGCTCTCTCCGATATCCAATCCACATTAGAGAACATGTCACAGCATTGGTGAGGGAAGAGGAGCAGGAGGAGCAACTACTCGTTGCGCTATCAGTGCCACCACCACCTCCACAACCGATGCCACCACTAGAGGTGATCGTGGCAATACATAAGCGATCGTGAGTGAGGCCACACTTTCCTTGGAGCCTAGCACTTCTGAAGCGGCATGAAGTGCACCAACTGTGGTGCCGACTGCAAGGGCTATCGCGTGTTTCGTGGGGCTGGTCACGCTACTGCAACTTCCACGAAGCCAGGCAAGTTTGCTACAACTGCCACCATAGTTGCTGCGACGACAATTGAGCGTGTTGCACCTGCGTGTGCCGGCAACGGTCTTCAACAACTTGTTGTGTTCTAACGCAACACGGTGGCATCAATGCGATCTATACTCAACATGGGGCTACAAAGGGATGCAATCATGGCCATCACCGTAGCTTGAGGCATGTCCGAGAGGGGTGTAATGTCATGGACGTGGGCCAGCTGCATTGGCGCACAAGGAAAGGGCAACGACCATATTAGTTTAAAGATATTGTTAGTTATGATTTGATTAGTTATCAATCCCTTAAGGATAGAAAGTTATGATTTGAATATATTCCAATCTCTTATAAATGGAATTAGTTATTTGTTTCCATTCTGCTTATGTTGGCTATATAAGGCTAAGCATTTGTCTACGAGCCGCCTTGTCAAACGTCGCGAACTCACCCTTGGCCTAGAAACCAAATCTTCGAGGTCTACATCCTCCCATATCTTTTGGTATTTTGCAACTGTTCCTACTGTCTCACCCCTTCTCTCTTTCTATCTTCATCCAAGAGATGTAACCAACTAGAACCATTGGATGGCTCCCGCACCAAAGAAGTCCCCTACGCTCATGTCAAACGGAGCCTCCCACACCAAATTTTAACCATACCAATTTCTTTCTTACAAAACTCCTTGATCCGGTAATATGTACATGCCATACGGCCATACCTATTCATCTCTCTCTCTCCAACCACTGTAATATTGAAACTCAAAACCATATTCCTCTCAGACTACAATTATATTAAACAGTGTTGATGGAGATGCATTAGTAGCCATTAAACATCTGCATGAAGCAAAGCAAAAAAGACGAAGAGTTTGCTTGGCGGCTATATCGTAAGTCAGAAAAACAATTGCAACAATGCAAAAGTCTTGGACAAGTTCGTTTATAAGATTTCATAAAGCTATAAATTTTAAAGTGATTTTTTAAATAAAGAACCTATAGAACACGTACAAGAGTCAAACTCCAAATCAAATTGTGGATATCATGGGGATATGCTCATGATCTTAGGATGATGTTACAATTGGCAATGGCGTTGAAGGTTTGTCGAATTACCCGTTTTTGACAAAGTTATTGTGCTGTCAGTTACTAGCGGTCAGACCGGCCGAGGTGGCGGTCAGACCGGCCACCTCTGGCGGTCAGACCGGCCAGGCCTCGGACTTAGAAGCTTGCGGTCAGACCGGCCATGGGAGGCAGTCTGATCGGCGATTATAATAGTTGGATTTTGGAGCTAGGCCAAAAATAGAGGGTGTAGGGAAGACAGGGGATTCCCCTACACTTGGTCTCATAATTTTTAGAGCTTTCAGTTAAAAGATCTATTTGTTCGTAATTTTGAGAGAGGTTTCGGATTTCAAGGGTTGAAAATTGGCTAAGTCCCTTTTGGGTGGTTAGACCGACCAGAGGGCGGTCAAATCGGCCCTTAAGTGGCGGTCTGGCCGATTTTCACTTGTTCGTCGTCATCTTGGCGGCGATGTTTGTTGGTTAGGTCAAGTTCACGAGTTTCAGTGTATATGTGTTGCATGATGCATGTTTTGACTAACGTGGGTCAAGTTGCAAAGAACTTGTTCCCAGAATCGATTTCTTGGTCTATTTTTGTGTAGGTGGTTTGGAGGTCAACGACGGTTAATGACAAGGATGATCGGGACTAAGCTTGGAGAGCTGAGGTTCAGAATGATCGAGGATGTCGGGTGAAGTCGGTGGTTTCAAATATAGCGCAAAATGTACAAGAATGACCGAACGGGGAGTTCGGTGCGACGGGTTGCATCAAGCGGTGTGGGGGTCGGTGCAAGTGCCATGGTGATTTTGGTGGTAGCCGGATGGGAGAGACTTGCCGACATGAAGAAAGCCGTTGATCAACCTACACGTGGCGAAGCATAGGATTGCTTCATGAAGATTGGACTCGGTCTTTGGAGAAGGATCGTGAAGGGATATTTTGGTAACTTCACCAAGATACCGCCTTGATTACTTTTTGGTAACCCGCGGAGCAAGGCGGCATAAGGAGAAGTGGTTTAGGTCAAGAAAAGATGAAGATGACGCTTTGAAATGCGTGCGTGAGTGAAACCCGTTTGTGTGTGGACTTAACGGTGCCCATTAGGGAATACCTTCTAGAAGCTAACTTCCACTATAAATAGGGGAGGGTGCTGGTTGCTCCTCCCTTGACTCTCTTGTTTTCATTGTTGAAACCCTAGTTTTGGTGCTTAGGGAGAATAGGGGAGAGGTTAGGTTCTAGAGATTAGATCGATTGTGTGCTCAAGTGTTGAGTATTCGTCCTCCATGATGGAGTGGCTGTAAACCAACATCTATCTCAAATCAATCCAAGCAAGATTCCTCAAAGTTGAATCTATTTATGTTCTTGCTCTTTATTTTGTGATTTTGAGGCTTTCTTTTATCCACGTCTTTTCTTTTCGTTTCGGGCCTAGATCTTGCTTGTTGTGACATGTGGGAACCCATATAGGATCATCTTGATCGTTTATAACCAACGAGCAACTTTTTGGATCATGTTTTCGTTTTGACTCGGTTTTGAAGCAATCTTCGCTCAAACGGAAGAAGGTCGGAACTTTGGCAAAGATCTCCACGATCTTTGATTGGAATAGGTTCCTGACATCCTAAAGAAGGTGTGTTTCAAATTTTGTGGAGGTTGGAGTTATAGATCAAAAGTTGGATCTATTTGTGATTTTTTTTTCGGGTTGATTTTACTGTTTATCGTGCTGGAGGTCAGACCGCCCCCTATGAGAGGACAGACCGCCCATGAACCGGTTAGACCACCCAACTCTTTGGGATTTGAGTTTCTGATGATTTTGGTTGTTTTGCTTCGGGATTTCGATTGGATTCAATACAAGTCTTCCGCTATACTTATACTTTGATCTTTGTAGCTCTCGTAACTATTGAAGTTAAAAATGTGTTAAATCTGATCGAGGTCGAAAAGAGATCGTGCTCCTACTCAAACCCCCGGCCCTCTGGTCGCCGTTTCAGCCCAACACTAATGTATTACATAGACTAGATACATATCAAACAAAATGATTTCTTGAATTCATTTGGAGAACATATGCTCGCTTGAATATTCCGGTAGAGTTGAATGGCGTAGACAAAGAGCGCGTGTTCTGAATTCCACGATTTTTTCCTGTGCGACACAAAATGAATTCCAGTTGTGAATTTATGTGGCATGTTAGCGGTACAAGCGAGAGTCCAATATAAAAAAATTCAGCTCATTTGGAGATCAAATGGTCGCTTTAATTGCTAGATAGCCGGCTTAGGCAAAAGGGAGAATGCTGATTTTCATGATTTTTGTTGTGCGACATAGAATGAATTCCTTGGCGAATTTATGTGGCATGTTTGAAGTGCAAGTGAGAGTTTTAAGTGAAAATTTAACCTTGTTCAGAGAATAAATGCTCGATTCAATAGGCAGATGGAGCCGAACGGCATAGGCAAAAGAGTATAGACTGACTTCCATGATGAAATTTCCACCTCATTTGGAGAATAAATGGTCGCTTGGATATGAGCCGAATGGCATTGATTTTTCCTGTATTGCACGTAAGGAATTTGAGAGGCAAATTTTTTGTGGCATGTTATCAGTACAAATGGGAGTCATGTGTGAAATTTTTAGCTCCTTCGGAGAACAAATGCACGACTTAAATAGTCTGATGGAGCCAAACGGCTTAACCAAAAGAGTGTGTGCTGATTTCTACGATTTTTCCTCTTCCAATGACGGAATTACCCTTCAGTGTTTTGACAGTGATTGTTGTGTCGTTTTGAAAAAAAAAGTCACTGCTGGCTGCTTGCTTCCCACGGCCCTTGGCCTTGGCTGGGCCGCTGCCTTGGCTGGCTGGCTATGGCCTTTCTTTGGTGGGCCGCAGTGCCTTGGTTTGGTGGCCGTAGCCATGGTGGTGGCCTTAATTTGAAGGGTAATAGGGTCAATACGAAAAATACATGTATTTTTAGATAACAAAAGAGATTAAAAAAGAAACAAAATGTCATTAGAGCTTATTGTAATTATTTAGAGTCCTATTTTGAAGAAACAAACGTTAGGAGTCCTATTATAGAGAAACCCAACGTTTGGAGTCCTATAATAGCCAATTTCTCCGGAATTCTGTGGCATGCTAGAAATGCAAGTGGAAATCCTATGAGATTTTCAGCTCATTCCGTGTAGAAATGCTGGCTTGAATAGCCTGATATAGTCAGTCACACGGTCTTCGTTCCTACACACCTAGCAGATTACACACGCGTGTGAGATCGGTGGGAAAACATGTGCCTGTACTCTTCTTTGAGGGGCTATGGATCCTCTGCAAAACTCCCAGTGTGTATGTAGTGTGTTCGTAGTCTTTGTACGGCTTACAAAACATGCAGAATTATACTGGAGATCGTTTCATGACCCAAGACGGTACTAATTTAGATACTAAGTCATAGTAAAATTTTAGAAAACTTCTTATACTTACTATAATATAAACAAGATTTTTTTTAAAAAAAATACCATCAGCGCATCTATCTATAGACGTTCTCCAATACCGAGAATACATGTTCCGATTCGAACCGAGAATACATCTTCTGATTCAAACGATCACATGCATAAAACATGTGTGATGACACAAGGTAATACACTTTCATAAATTAATCTTCGTACGCGCACTACTACAGAACAGACCTTTGGTCCCGGGCATAAAGGGCCTCTAGCCCCGGTTATAGAGCTGGGACTAGGAAATCGTGACTAAATGTCTCACCTTTAGTCCCGGGTCTCAGGCCCGGGACTAAAGGCCGACTTTAGTCGGTTGGTAATACCAAGGGACTAAAAGGTCCATTGAGGTGAGCCACGGGTGGCCCTTTTAATCCCGTTGGTATTACCAACGGGACTAAAGGTGTTTTTTTCTTTTTGTTTCCATTTCAATTCATTATTGATTTTGGTTTTACAATTACATTAGGTTTTCAAATGCGTATTCTTCGCTGCTAATATATGTATACGCCCACATATAATTTAGTTTGGAACATTATTACACACAAATAAAGTATGAAACTATATATATTATGGAGCTATATATATGTATAATATATATATATATATATATATATGCACATAAAATTTACAACATTATTCATGCATCCTTGGTATTTACAACACAAATGTTGTCCTCCACTTAAATGTCATACAAATGTTAGTTCTGGTTTGGCTTCAATTGTTCATCTGGTTAAAGTAGAACTCGGTCTAGAGCTTGAGGACATGCTCATTAAGAAATCTGCGATTGTCTCTTGAATTCCTTTGAGGCGGTCCATATCCAACACTGTTCCTTCAACCATATCTCCTTCAATTTGCATTAAGCGAAAGAAGTATTAATATACATAAGATTTATTTAATAGCAACAAATAAATAAAATGAATTTATTATATATACTTGTTACGTACTTTACGCATCTGTAGATGGGTTCTTTTGCATACACCGTGAGGAACTCATAAGCGTAGTATCCACACAAATTGTTGCCGGTGGTGCCAGTAGAACCCACTGCGATATAAAAGATTACTCTCGTCATCCCGCGTGAGTGAAGCATGATAAGGTAAAGATGCGGGAGCTAGTACAACTTACATCCAATCGGTGTGGATCGTGAAGTGGCGCTTTCGGATCCGGACGGTGTAGGTGAACGAACCAAGCCCAAACCCCGCCTAATAATTGGATCGTTAATTAACTATTGCGAGTTAAAGAGCAGAATAAATATTTAAAGATCGAAGTTACCCCGGATAATGTCTATCATATCTTGGTAATCTTCTGCGGTTTTCTCAACGAGTCATAGATTAGCAAATGACCGTCGGAGAGATCGAAGACAATCGATTATCGATGAAAGTTGCATTTGTTTATAGAGTCAACATATATATCTTTATGTTGGATTGAGTAAGTAAAGTAAAATGTGCACACGATAACAACACTCACCCAAAGTTGTAGGGAAGAGTATAAATCTTTTGTTCTTTTGGTTGATCAAGAACCTCAGGAAATTCCTCTCCGTTTGAGGTCTCCATTGATCGTAGGGAGTGTTTGGGTCCTTGAATACGATATATGGATCAACGAAACCAATGTTCTTGTCGTTTCTACGTGTGAGGTCTCTCATCATGTCTCTGCATATGTATAGACATGCTAGCTAGTGTGAGGATAATTACTTATACATATACATATGCTAGAGTGAGATTATTAAAAGAAAGAATCACGTACAGACAAAAGCAGCTGATGAGAGATTTGTCTAGAGCGTTCATGTGGCATAGTGGTGTAACTCATTAAAGCGAACCATTATAATGTCATCGCCACTAAGTAATGATGGTTTCTAATTTTGACGCAAATATAGTCATCCGCTTTTCTGCGACACGCCGCCATGTACCACTTGTTTAACAAGTACATTTGCGTACGAAGTTCCATGAGCTTCTCAGGGTTGTATAGACTCTTGCCATATACATATTCCTTCTTCCAATGATCAACTTCCGGAGCACTTTTGATGTGTGCTCCGCGAGCATTTGGGAAATGCTTAGACCGATTTCATGAAAAATTCATCAAGTTGATCCAAATGCACATTTCCGGATATCTGTTCTAGCACGTTCGTGTTTGAACCATATTCATTCCCAATAACTAGCGGGGGCACTGATTGTTGTGATTGTTCCCCGAGCTGTGCAACACCCTTCCGTGCTCTCTTCTCTTTCTTCTTCGCCTCCTCAATTGACTTGGTGAGAGTGCGGTCATAGTCCGATAGTGGCGAATCCTTACGAGCATGATGTAACTTTTCTCGGTGGCGTCCACCCTTTGCCTTAGAACTTACGGGCGTGCGAAGAAGTACGGCTTCTCGGTTTCGCCGCTTCACTTTTAGCCTTGACTTTCGCAAGAAAGCGTCCACATCTTTTTCATCAAGCATCTATTTCCTCGGCGGTCTTCTCATAGGAAAGTTTCATCGTCTTAGAAATAGTTGGTGTTCTCCACGAGGCTTTCTTCTTGGCGGCGGTGGGGCGACGCTGCGTTGTGGGTGCGCCTCTTCTTTGGCAGAGGCGGCGGTGTCGGCGTTGGAGCCCGCCGTGGAGGCGATGGGGCGGTGGCGGCGTTGGAGCCCACCGTGGAGGCGATGGAGCGGCGGTGTCGGCGTTGGAGCCCGCCGTGGAGGCGATGGGGCCAGTGGCGGCGTTGGAGCCCGCCGTGGAGGCGATGGGGCGGCCGGTGTCGGCGTTGGAGCCCACCGTGGAGGCGATGGGGCCGGTGGGGATGCAGCCGTGTCTTCCACTTCATTGTCATCGCCCGCAACTTGTGACGGTGGTGAATGGATAATTGGACTTAGGTTGGGGAGGTTCACTGTGAAAACAACGTGGTATGAGTAAACCGTTATTTAAGCCAATACATAATTAGTGAAAAAATGTTTCGTTCACTTTCATCCGCACCTAGGGTTAGGTTGTTGAGGAGGAGGAGGTGACGCCCCAGGAATAATGATATAGCGCTTGCGCCAACATATGAATGTCTTCTCCGCTTCTCCTAAAGTCTTCTCCCCATCACCTCCTTCAATGTCAAGAGGCACATTGCTATTACCTTTCACTACTCTATCCACCGAGACGCTAGCATATCCGGGAGGTATTAATGCCCCATGGCATCTTGGTGTCTTCGTAGGGTCGACACGAGATACAACACCGATAGCCACCATGTGTGGCATTCCCTCGAATGTGCACTCACATGTCGTGAGAGGATCGGTGATGTCATCCACGGGTAAGCGCAGCCCTGCGTCATCTTGAATCACTGGCACCTCCGTGGAAGCGCAACTGCTTTTCAACTGATTAGGGGGGCTGATGTTGACTCCCGGCTCTGATGCAGTTTGCATTTGGATGGAACTTACTGCTATCTGCACTTGCCTTTTGATTTCCTCATTCATTTTGGCTTCAAGTGCTTTTTCTCGCTCTACTGCTTCACGAGCCACTTCCCGTGACTCAAGAACCATTTCCTCCATCCTGCGCATCCGCTCTGCCTCCTCGTACTTCTTTCTCGGCGGCTTCTATAGGTGGCTTTGTCTTTAGGGAAGGCATGCTCCCACGACACCTCCCCATAGCCTCTTGTTCGCCCACCGTGTTCAGTACTCTCCAGGGCGTATGTCAGCTCATCCTTATCTCTGTTCGGCTGCCACCTGCCACTCTCAGCCAAGCCTCGAGCATAAGCAAATCTTTGCTTGCTCTTTGGAGTTTTGCGCCATACACTATCTTTCCGGTCTCTAGGTCAGGCTTCCCCATGACCGAAAAACCAATACTTGCCTTTCGGGCGGTTGATTGATTCGGTTCGATCCCCTTGGCAAGAATCTCCCGTTCCATTCTTTCCCACTTAGGAATGGCACTCCTGTAGCCACCTGATCCCAAGTGATGGTGGTATTGCTTTTGTCGGGCATTCTGTTGGTTCCTTCTCACCCGTGCCTCACCCTCTTCCGATGTCTTGAGCTGCACAAACTCATCCCAAAGCGGCCTCAACTTGACGTAGGCCTTAGTGTTGAAATCAAGCGTCGAGTTCTTCCGATAAATGTGTTGTACAATTTCTTCTTCCAACACTTTGGAATTGTGTGGCCATCTTCTTCATAGCCCAGTTCCTAACTCTCTTCTTCAAAGCTTCATCTTACAGATCGGCGCGAAATGTTGAAGGACATCTTGCCAAACTAGTGCCTTGTCACGATCAGAGACAAAACTAATATGAGGAGCAACTTTCTTTTGCTTCCATTCACGAGCATTGATCGGGATCTGTCCCTTACAAGGTACCCGATGGTGACAAATTTACGTGCATGTGGTCCAAGTACTTTGCTGTATCCTCCTCGAATTCCGAGAGAATGAACCAACCCTCCAACGGCTTCTTCGGGCCTCGTACATTTCTACTCTTCCCCGTTGTTGTCGTCGATCCGGAGGGCTACGAATGTAGAAACACAAAGATTTAAATAAATATATTTATCGACAAATGAAATTATTCGAATTTCATGTATACATAAGAGATTGTAGATAGACCTCGCTTGACATTGTCTTGCTCATCTTCATAATCGGCAAAATCTTGTCTCCGTCATCTACTTCTTGATTGTTGTCATCACCTTGAATTGGGCACCTTGTAAGGCGTCATTGTTGATAATATCCATCATGGCATCGTCCATGTTGTCATTCAGTCGGCCATTTCGCAAATATATGTGTAGGGCGTTAGAGCGGTTCGTGATCGGGTTATGATTTGGCATCAAGTGGCGTGCGGTTCGTGACATGCATCGACAAAAGAATCAATCTTACTACCGACAAAGCGATTGATCTTATTGCAAAATTCCTAATCGTTGGATCGATTGCAACCTCAATGCTACCACTATGATCAGGAAGGTAACTACGAATCAAATGTTGACAAGCGAAATGGACAAATGATAATTGATCGCAACTTCTACGACACAACAACTTAATTGACGGAATTCCAAGATGACATAACCCACACATTTCAAAATGACAGAACACCTCTTACTACACAAATATTCAATTTCGGATCACACAGATTAAGAAAATGCTACTTGCAACATACTACATTACGCCAAATTGATGCTCAGTAATCACATACAACAATCACAACAATTCATCTTAATCACTGACAACAACTATTGTTCAATAATCAATCGAAGAACAAACACATATGATTCAATATATACAAGATCTCTGCAAATGTCAGATTACTTCAATCCCTACTAATCATAATACTGAACTGGAAACACAGTCGACAACAGCAATACACAAGTAACCGATCAATACCACAATCAACATTCGAATACAAGCTCAACAAGGATGGGAATACTGGTAGCCAACACTCAACATTACTATCGCTGACTAAATTTGGGTCCTCAGGGGAGCAGTCGGCCGAGAGGGCAGGGCTGTGCAAAACAACAGATGAGAGGGAAGGCGGGAGGTGGGAGGCTGGGGCTTGGGGTTGGTCGGACAGGGCATCGTGGGGCGCGGGTGCAGGGGCGGGTGGGCAGCGTGGCGGGGAGGAAAGAGAGGGAGAAAGCTAGGGCACGGGAGAAGGGGAGGCTCACCGGCGGTGGAGGGGGTGCCGAGGGAGGCCGACGATGGAGCCACGGGCGGTGCGGGGAGGAGCTTGGCGGCGGCGACCAGGAGAGGCTGGGAGCCGCGGCCGCAAATGGGGCAGCACGGGCGAAGGGCGAAGCTGGCGGGGCGCTTGGACTTACCAGGAGGAGAAGAAGGCGTGGCCGGATCCGGTGAAGGAGGAGGCGGGCGGCCGGAGGGCGAGCGGAGGAGCCGAGTGGAGGTGATGGCGGGAGTGGGGCGCCACGGAGGAAGGAGGAGGCCGGGCGCGACGGCTGGAGCCGACGATTTAAGCGCGAGGAGACGCAGCGAGGAGGCGGAAGGGTGGAAGAAGGGAAGAAGCCACTTTGTTGCTTATATCGAGGGGACCTTTAGTCGGCGGTATTAAGCAGGGACTAAAGACCTTTAGTCCCGGGTGTAATCTGGGCCGGGACTAAAGGTGGACCTTTAGTCCGGGTGGTGTTACGGCCGGGACTAAAGGTCTTCTTGTGGGACACATTTTTCAGAGAACCTTTAGTCCCGGTGTGTGACCTTTAGTCAAGCAGATCTGGACCGGGACTAAAGGTCCCAGATTCATCCAGCCACAGATTTGGGTTTTGTATTAAGTTTATTTGTATAAATATGCTAATTCTTGTTAAATGCATAGTAAATTAAATACTAGGCATAAATTTTTTAAAAATAATAGTTGCATTTCCTTTTATCTTATTGACATTTCAAACGACTTTTATAGTGACCACAAGTAGGAAGTGAAGAGCCAACTATAAACAAAATGAAGGGCTCAAACCACAAGTAGAATTTCATTTGAAGGCATAAATTCTTGCTAAATGTGTCCTTTTATCGAATAGGAATTTCATTTGAAGCGATAAAAACAAGAAAAATATGATAGAAACATATGAAGTTACAATTATTACATAAAATCTCTAATACACACTATTTATTAAACATCACTATATATCAAGCGGGCACGATGGTGAACTTCTTCTTGACGTATGACCCTTGGTTATGATCATGCCGTAACCATGGAGTGTCCTCGGCATTTAGCAGATGCTTGGGTCTTTGGTCACTTGAAGGCGAGATTCGGTCATCCCTTTCATAATCTTCCGACTTGTCGACTTGTCCTCAATTCCCACGATGTTTCTTTTCCCTGAAAGAACTATGTGGCGTTTTGGCTCATTGGTTGATTTGTCGTCGTTTTCCCTCTCTTGGGTTTTGTAGACATGTCTTTCACATAGAACACCGATTCACATCGCAGAAGGACGAATGGTTCGTCTTTGTACCCAATATTGTTGAGGTCCTTGTTGTCATTCCATACTCCTTGTCATTGTTACCCGCCTCCGGTCATCTTCACCCATGGCACCTTTGGAACAAAGGGACTTTAAAATTAGGTGCGTAGTCTAGTTCCCAAATCTCCTCTATGCGGCCATAATATGTTTGCCTCTTTCCATTTGGGTATGTGGCATCTACGCGGACACCACTGTTTTGGTTCGTGCTCCTTTTATCTTGGGCTACGGTGTAAAATGTATTTCCATTTATCTCGTACCCTTTGTACGTGAGGATGTGCCACGTTGGTTGCCTAGCCAACAAATCGATTGCTCATCAATATTGTCATCACCACGACATTCTTTTCGCAACCAACCGCTGAAAGTTTCCATGTGATGACGCCTAATCCAAGCTTCATTCTTCCCTAGAAACTGGGATCGTAGGAACTCCTTGTGTACCTCGACATACGGCTCCACCACGGAGGAGTTTTGAAGAACTGTGTAGTGCGCTTTATTGAAATAATCGTCCCCTGTACCGATATATGTTTTCTTCCCTAGTGTTCCTTGTCCACTAAGTCTCCCCTCGTGTCGCGATTCAGGAACACCAATCGGGTCAAGGTCGGGAATGAAGTCAACACAGAACTCAATGACCTCCTCTGTCCCGTAGCCCTTGGCGATGCTTCCTTCTGGCCGAGCACGCTGGTGAACATATTTCTTCAGACTCCATGAACCTCTCAAAGGGAACATGTTGTGTAGGAACACAGGACCGAGAATATTAATCTCCTTGACCAGGTGAACTAGGAGGTGTGTCATGATATTAAAGAAGGATGGAGGGAACACCAACTCAAAGCTGACAAGACATTGAACCACATCATTCTGTAGAGTAGCTAGTTCCATTGGATTGATTGCCTTCTGAGAAATTGCATTGAGGAATGCACATAGCTTCACGGTGGCAGACGTACATGTGGAGGTAGAATTCCTCTTAAAGCAACCGGAAGCAATTGCGTCATAAGCACGTGGCAGTCATGAGACTTTAAGTGTAGGAATTTCTTCTCCGGCACATTTATTATCGCTTTATATTGGAGGAGAATCCGGATGGGACCTTGATCTTTGTTTAGGCATTCAAACATGCTTTCCTTCTCTTCTTTGCTAAGAGTGAAGCTAGCGTGTCTTAAGTAATGGCGTCCATCGTCTGTCTTCTCTCGGATGCGAGTTGTCTCGTTCTTTCATGCTTGTTGCAAGTCTGTCGTGCTTCGAGTGAATCCTTAGACTTTCCATACACATCCATGAATCCTAGCGAGTTCACACAAAGATTCTTTGTCGGTGCATCACGTCGATCGCGTTGCGGACCTCTAGGACTTGCCAATAGGGTAGCTCCCAAAATATGGACTTCTTCTTCCACATGGGTGCGTGTCCCTTAGCATCTTCGAACAGGTTATTTGCCTTGTCCCTTATCAAAGACTACTTGCACATCCTTGACCATATCAAGTACATCCTCCCGATTCGGTTGCGAGGCTTGGTTCGGTGTTACGCCTTACCGTTAAAATGCTTGCCTTTCTTTCTTAGTTGGTGATTCATAGGAAGAAAGCAGCGATGGCCAAGGTACACGACCTTTCGACATTTTTCAAATATATCATCAATGTCATCAAAACATTGTGTGCATGCATTGTATCCCTTGTTTGTCTGCATCTGAAAGATTACTTAGAGCGGGCCAATCATTGATTATTACGAACAACAATGCTCGCGGTCGAAGTGTTCTGTTTGTACTCATCCCACACACGTACACTGGTTTGCTCCATAAGCGAAGTTCCTCAACTAATGGCCTCGGTAGACATCGATGTCGTTGCGGGTTGCCTCGGGCCTTGGATGAGCACCGGCATCATAATGAACTTCTGCTTCATGCATAACCATGGAGGAAGGTTGTAGATACATAGAGTAACAGGCCAAGTGCTATGACTAGTGCTCTGGTCCCCAAAAGGATTCATACCATCCGTACTTAAAGCGAACCTTAGGTTTCTTGCGTCATCTGCAAACTCCGGGAATTCTCTGTCTATTGCTCTCCACTGGGACCCATCAGCAGGGTGTCTCAACATGTTGTCTACCTTACGGTCTTCTTTGTGCCATCGCGACAACTTTGCATGGTCCTTGTTTATGAACAGACGTTTCAGGCGTGGTATTATAGGAGCATACCACATAACCTTAGCAGGGATTTTCTTCCTGGGACGTTCTTCGCCCTCAACATCGCCGAGGTCATCTCGCTTTGATCTTATACCGCGACGCTTTGCATACGGGCATTCATCCAAATTCTCGTAGTCCTTTCCACGATACAGATGCGATCATTAGGACATGCATGTATCTTACGGATTTCTAATCCCAAAGGGCGACGACTGTTTTGCTAAATGCGTAGTGGCGGGCAATTCGTTAGGCTTGGAAGCATCTTTTTGGATCTTGATAATTGCCCAAATGCCTTGTCGGATACACCATTCATGCCTTCCATTGTAGCAACTCGATGTTGTACCCAACTTTTTTTGCCCATCTTCGGCGGACGGGTATAGTAATTTCTTGTGATCCTCTAGCATGCGGTCAAACTTAGCCTTCTCCTTTTCACTTTCGCAATCTCTTTGTGCATCACGAATGACATCACCAAGAGCATCATCTTCAGCGAGTGTGTCTTCTGCCCCTGCCTCTTCTTCAGCTTCGCCCATTGCAGTATCATCGAAGTCACCGTATTGAGCAATAATTTCGTTAGGGTCCAATTGTTCTTCTTCACCTTCTTCCATTATAACCTGGTTTCTCGTGCTTGGTCCAACAAATATAGTTTGGCATGAAACCCGACTTCAACAAGTGTGAGTGAAGACTCCTTGAGCTAGAATATTCCTTCAAATTCTTACAGGGCACATGGACAGCACATGAAACCATCCCGCTTGTTTGCCTCGGCCACTCTTAAGAAATAATGCACGCCATCAATGAACTCTTTGGAGCGGCGATCGGCATTGTACATCCAATGGCGTGTCATCGTCTGCATTATATGACATATCACATAATTAAATTTCAAGTTTCAAATTTTTCCCAGATAGTACACATGATAGAGAGGTTACCCAAAAATTTTAGAATTTTGAAATTAAGATGAATTTATTTTGAATTTTCAAAGAATCAAGACTATTTGACGTTTGCACTAGGAGCTTCGCCTTGCCCTTAATGACTTCCGGCTCTGTGATTTAACGCAAAGCAGCAAGCTTAAGGAGAAGGGACATCAAGTTAAATGATAATTAATAATTAACTAAATTGCCCAAAGTCATTAAGGGTGAATGACCCTAGGTCAACAATCAATCCAAAAGGCAAACAATAACTAAGTGATTAAGCTAATTAAGAGATTAACTAATTACTTAATAATTAAATATTAAACTTATTTATTAAAACAAAATTAATATTTATTATTTTTACCCAAGAGGTTGGATCTGATAAGATAAGACTTATCTCATCAAACACCCCTCAAAGCTTAACCTAACTAACACATGTAAAAGTCATTTTTCATTTATTTAAATAATTATTAAATAAGGTGAAAAATAAAAGTCTTCAGATTGATCCCAACATTTTTGTACAGATAGTTCATAGCCTAATTAGATGGCAAAACAATTTTCAGAATTTTGGATCATTAATTTAGCCTACAAAATTCATGGAATAATAATTAAATAAATAAGCATAAAATGGGTATAAATTCAACTTTGTCCAAATAGTCTTAAAATTTTTATATGGACTGTTCACAGTGTAACTTAGTGGAATAACAAATTTCATGATTTTTGGAAATTTATTGTGGCCTACAAAAATCATGAAAGTTCCATTTATGAATTAATTGGCAATTTTTATAACATATAAAAATTATTCAAATTTCACATTTCATATTTTTCATAATGGACGGCAGGGTTAGCATCAGGAGCTTACCGCGAACACGCCGGTGAATACGGTTGAGTGAATGAGCGGCTCGGTGGTGGTGGCAATGGTGGCGGCGTGTCGGCGGCGACGGCGGCGTTCCGCTGATTTGACGCCAAACAGGATTTAAATAGAAGGACATTTAGTCGGTTGGTGTTACCAACGGGACTAAATGCCAACCTTTAGTCGAGTTGGTACTACAATCCGGGACTAAAGATTTAGTCCGGATTGTAGTACCAGCAGGGACTAAAGGTTGGCATTTAGTCGGTTGGTAACACCAACCGACTAAAATCCTCTGCAAAGCTCGCCACGAGCCGTTGGGCGAGGACTTTTAGTCGGTTGGTGTGTCACCAACCGACGAAAGATCTTTTTGTCCCGGACGCAATTTTCTCCGAGACTATTGCCCATTTGGCAGTTCGACCAAAGGTCTGTTCTGTAGTAGTGGCGTTTACACGATCAAATTCATATCAGAACTGCTACAACATCAATCAGCTCTTATACATGCTCATATACATTTAGGATCAACCATAGAACACCATATTGTACATGAAAAGTTAACATACTAAAATCCAAACTTTTCCATGTAGCATCCCTGATAAATACATTCAAACAAAAAAAAAACACACACACACACACACATATATATACTTTCTATTCTCAGTTGTAGTTACTCCCACCACTGATATACCGTCTAAAAAATTTGACATACTCCTTTATCACTTTTGTTATACTCATATACTAATTATAAGATATTCCAATGCGAACCACACGAAAAATTACAAGAGAGTTCATAGTTTTTAACATATTTTGTAAACACCTTTATATTCAAACATAAAGATGAGTATGTCTGAAAAATTGTACATACCACCCCTAAAAATGCATAAATGCCACATAAGTGGTCTTATATACTAGTATAATACACATACGTACTCTCGGTTGCGTAAGATACTCCCTACGTTGTGAGATACAAAATATGAAGTAACTACACTCGAGAGTAGCAAAAATGCTTCCTATATATATAGGATTAATATATATCAGGGTTATATAACCGAAATTCATGTCTTTTTGGATCACCATTCTCTTTTCCACCAACAAGCAGCAACAATAGCAGTAACAACTCCAATAGTTAGTCCTGCACATACCAACAATTTAATTTATATTTATATTCTTGATGGTGGCCAACAAAGAAATTTTTGATATACTACAATGTGAGATATATATATATATATATATATATATATATATAATGTAATTAAAACATTACTTGAAAATTCAATGCTTATATCTAAACTGAATCGAGAACAGGGGAAAATAGTATCACCAAACTACAAAGGTAACTCAATCCAGAGAAGTAGCAAGAATGGAAAGGAAAAATAAACGTATACAAACTTTATTTCCAACAATTTTCAACACACTAAAGACGATGCACACGCCACTATGCTAGTTCAGTATAAAATTTGTACTTTTTTTACTTTTTATAAGATGCACCCTTAAGCACTAATCTTGATCATAGTATGTTAGTATAAGTTGGATTATTTTATTACATAATTTTTTTGATTATATTAAAGATAAACCCCTTCTATACTTATTTAAAAAAGAGAACCCTCTTGCATCAAAACCTGAAGCGGTTTATTTCGAAAGCAATAACTCTATTTTACACCCCTCAACGGTTACCTGAGTCCAGAAAACAACTTCAAACTCCAAAACCGCTCATTTTTCACCCTCTAACTATCAAAACTAGTGCAAAATACCTTCCTCACCCTTAACGACCCCAGTTTTGGGTGACGTTTCATCTACTTATCGACGTGTTCAAGTTTTGCTGACATGGAGCATCCATGTGCACCAGCGAAGCATGTTCCCAAAAAAACACATAACATGTCATTACTTCTTATCTCATCCATCCATCTAAAGAGATTCAATACAAGACGTCCAGATCTAAGGTATACTCTTCCTCTGTAAGGATGCCACATCAATATATATTTGCCTATTGGGATGCCATGTAAGCCAAAACTAGTGAGGTGGCTACCAACATGGCGAAAACCGTTGATGAAATTAGTTTGGGGTTGAAAAGTGAATAGTTTTTATAGTTGGAGGGTGAAAAGTAAACGTTGGAGTTGGAGGTTGTTTTATGGTCTCGGCCAATAATTGAGTGTTGTAAAATGGACATATTCCTTTTCAAAAAATATTTTTTGAATTGTCCATGGCACAACAATGCCGTTGTTAGCTGTAGGTAGGGTTTGTTTTGAATTATAAGTCCGTGTCATGTTTGTTTTTAAAAAGTAACATATAAAAAGGGTCCATTTAATAATAAAAAAACTATAAGGATATATATAAAAAATGCTATTTATTGGGCGGCCATAGCAGAAGAAAATTGAGAAAATATTTCAAGAATATCGTTTATGATAAATATTTTCATATATCCAGTAAGAATTTGTCACTTTAGGATGTACCACATCGGACTATGCAATTCATTATTTGCTATTCTGTCGGTGGTAATAGTTGGTAGAAACTTGACTACACCGAAGCAGCGTCTATCACGGAATGATAGTATCAGTGGGCAAAGCATAACCACCACTAGGGTTGGCGAGCTAGGCAGTGAGAGCTAATCTTGGTTCTTTGATTTTTCTTCTCTGCTGTGCTGACTACCCAATCAATCTCATCTAGGAAAAAAAACTAAGGTGAGGAGCCATATATTTTCTTAAATAAATAAATAAATGCATGCATATGGTGGCTAAACAGTAGATAGGTAATATTGGGTTGATCTCGGCCAACGAACTTCCGAGAAATCAGGGGCAAACCCCACTACGCGTCTGATCGGGGGCGTAACCAATGTTTTGGTTTCGGTCCCGTCCACCAGCGCCATATTAATAGGTTGAACTCGGCAAGCCTAATGATGATCACTCTAGGCTACACAAGTTCAAAAACAAATCCGATCTATACGGGCGTTCTAGTGGGCGAAGATCGAACACCATCGCCATCTCGACGTCACACCGCCTCAGGCCGACACTACTGCCGCAAACCACAATGGCATCTCCGGCTTCGGGTATATGTCTAAGCTTCCGCACTAAAGCTTTAGTCTAGGTGTTCATGAATGAGCTAGTTTCAGTCTCAGTTTTAGCTTACATTTGGTATCAGAGCAACCTAGTTCAACTTGAACCCTATCAGTCCCAACCGGTCTTGCCCCGGCCTGGATCTAAGTTTTGTTGGCTCGGGCTAGCATCTTAGAAGGAGGGGATCTAGAACCCTAAAACCCTAACGTCATCCCCGAACCCTCAAAACCCCAAACCCTCAAAACCGGATCGGAACTCAAAATCAGTTTTGGGAGCGGCGGATACTTACGATTTTTTGGAAGACCACCGATCCCCGGTCTCAGGCGCCGCCGTAGCTCCACTCGACGGCTGCGCGTGCGACCTCGGTCGCACGCGCGCGCCGGCGAGGAGGGCTGCGAGGGCGCCGCCTCTTGCCGCGCTTTCTCCTGCTGCTCTCCGCCCGCTCTCTCAAGACGCGAGCGCTTCCACCGACGCCATCGCGCAGAGTTTTCGGAGGAGACGGGGCGAATGGTTAGGGTTAGGGTTTCCGCCGTTCGGCCGACTTTTATATCGCACGCTTTCCGTTCTCCGCCGTTCGATCGAATCCAACGGCTCGCGTCGTTCCAATCCAGCAGAATGAAGATGCGCGGAAGATCACAGTCGCACGATGAGATCCGACGACCGACACTGCTTCGGCATTTTGGGCTGATTTCCACTGGGCCGGCGGACCGAGCGCAAGCCGGGCGCAGCTGTGGGCCGAGCACAGCTGTGCAAACCGAATAGTGCCCCCTTTTCTTTCTCAAATGATTTTGTGTGTTTAAATCATTATTTTGTGCATTTTTTTAAATTAATGTTAATTACCCTAATAACAGTGTATTATTGTCTCTAATTTAAATTGAACCAACGAGATATTTTGATTAGAGATTTTTATGTTTTAATTTGGCATTATGCATGCACAAGATTACATACTGACCAACGTTGTTTGTAATCGTGTGTCGACATATTAATTGTTAAAGTTCTTTTTCATTTTCTGCCCAACGGTGATATCAATTAGAACTTTAATTTTGCATGTTATTAATCAGACCAACGTAGGATTAATTGCATGCAATACATCTTTATATTATTTCTAACGTTTCCCTGTATTTTAATGTTCAGCAATAAATGTTTCGAATGTTGCCGCCACAATTGACAACATTGAGCAGCTTACGGGAAGCAATTTTCCCACTTGGAAAGAAAGACTTCAAGTTGTCCTTGGAGTTTTGGGCCTTGACTATGCATTAAAGGTGCCCGCTCCCGTTCCCCCCACCGTCGACGAGGACAATTACGATGAGAAAAAGAAAATTTACGATGCTAATACTGAAAAATGGGAGCGGTCCAACCGCTTGTCACTAATGATTATGAAGACCTCTATCTCAGTCGGGATCAGGGGAGCAATCCCGGATTCTGAAAATGCTGAGTACTTGGCTTCAGTTGAGGAGAAATTCAAAGGTTCCACTAAAGTTTATGCCAATACTTTAATTCAGAGTCTCTTATCTGTTAAGTATGATGGGTCCAACAGCATAAGAGAGCATATCATGATGATGACTGATATGGCTAGAAAGCTCAAGGGCATGGACATGGAAATATCCGATGGTTTTTTAGTCCATTTTATTATGACTTCTCTTCCTTCTGAGTACACTGCATTTAAGATAAATTACAATAATCAGAAAGAAAAATGGAGCATGAGCGATTTAATCGCCATGTGTGTCCAGGAGGAAGAGAGAACAAGGACTGAAAAGAAAGAATTTGTGCATCAAGTTAGCGGCTCTAACAAAAGAAAGTTCCAATGGGACTTCAAATCCAAGAAAAAGCTGCAATTCTCCTCAAATTCAGATAAGTCAGAGCCTAAGGTGCACAATACACCTAAACCCCGTGTTGCTCCCGCTGGAGCACTTAATGGGAATAAATGTCACTTCTGCAAGGAGCTAGGGTATTTTCAGAAAGATTGTGTTGGTTTTCTGAAGTGGCTCACAAAGAAGGGTAATGGTACTATAACGTTTATTAATGAAACTCTTTATGCTGATTTCTCCTTTAATTCTTGGTGGATTGACTCAGGCGCAACTGTGCACGTAACCAACTCTTTACAGGGATTCATTACCGCGAGAACACTAAAAAAGGAGGAGCGAAGTCTTAGAGTCGCATATGGAAAAGAAGTCGAAGTAGAATCAGTTGGATCTGTTTCATTAGTCTTAGATAACAGCTTCATACTTCGTCTCAATAATGTAGTCTATGTTCCTTCCATCAGGAGGAATTTAATTTCGGTTTCTTTATTGGACGATGATGGTTTTAAATGTAATTTTGGCAACAATAAATGCATTATTACTTTTAATTCAAATGATGTTGGTTTTTCTTTTAGACAAAACAAACTCTATATGCTTTCCTTTACTGAATCTCCCATATCTTTGAATGTATGTGATGCTAAGAGTAAAAAGAATAATGAGACTTCATCGAAACTGTGGCACTGTCGTTTAGGCCACATTTCGAAGGGGAGAATGGAGCGTCTCATTAAGGAAGAAATTCTCCACGCATTAGATTTCTCTGACTCAGACCACTGCATTGATTACATTAAAGGAAAATATGTAAAGCAAATAAAGAAGGGAGCCACTCGCAGCACAGGACTCTTAGAATTAATTCATACTGATATTTGTGGTCCTTTCCCTGTGACATCAGTGGATGGTTTTGATTCTTTCATCACATTCACCGATGATTTCTCCCGTTATGGTTATATGTTTCCCATTAAGGACCGATCTGAGTCACTTGACAAATTCAGGATCTTTAAGGCTAAAGTTGAAAATCAGCACAGCCTAAGAATTAAAGTGGTAAGATCGGACTGTGGGGGAGAATATTATGGGAGACATGCCCCTTATGGGCAAATTCCTGGCCCTTTCGCTAAGTTCCTTCAGGAAAATGACATTGTTGCCCAATATTCTACACCATGTGAACCTCATCAGAATGGGGTAGCTGAAAAACGCAATCGTACACTCATGGATATGGTACGGAGCATGACAGCTATTGTAATTTACCAACTGGTTTGTGGATGGAAGCACTAAAGACAGCCGCACATATTCTTAATCGGGTTCCCAGTAAATCAGTGATTAAAACACCTTATGAATTATGGACTGGGAGGAAACCGAGTTTGAAATATTTACGAGTGTGGGGTTGTCGTGCTGAAGCTAAGATATTTAATCCACATATTGAAAAATTGGATTCTAAAACAGTAAGTTGCCATTTTATTGGGTGCCCTGAAAGATCCAAAGGGTATCGGTTTTACTGTCCTAATAGGATAACTAAGTTTGTAGAAGCAAAACACATTGTGTTCTTAGAAAATGACGAGGACCTGGAGCCTAGGAAAATAGATCTTGAAGAGAAGCGGGTTTACGTTCCTTCACCGCTTATCCCAGATACTTTTATTCATACGCTTCAGGTGGTTGCACCTCCAGTACCGAATACTGTTGAGGTCTCTGAAACTCCTAATGCCATACCTAATGATGAGCCTCAGCAGTCTCCTGCACCTCAGCAGCCTCCTGCAATAACTGCTGAACCTATTAGAAGATCACAGCGGGAGAGAAGATCTGCCATCCCAAATAATTATGTTTTTTATAAGAATGAGGATATTAATGATATAGGGAAGGTAGATGATCCCACCTCTTATAAATAGGCCATGATGAGTGAACATTCTTCTAAGTGGTTTGATGCCATGAAGGATGAACTATAGTCTATGAGCACTAATAATGTATGGGACTTAGTAGAAATTCCTGATGGAGTCAAAATAGTAGGTTGTAAATGGGTCTACAAAACAAAGCATGACTCTAAGGGAAATATCGAAAGGTTCAAAGCAAGCCTCGTAGCAAAAGGCTTTTCACAGAGAGAGGGGATTGACTATAATGACACATTTTCTCCTGTCTCAACTAAGGATTCATTCAGAATCGTTATGACACTTGTAGCTCATTATGATTTAGAGCTACATCAGATGGATGTTAAGACGACATTCCTTAATGGTGACTTGCAAGAAAACGTTTTCATGGCTCAACCAGAAGGTTTTGTCGTGGAGGGCAAGGAGCATATGGGATGTCGACTTAAGAAATCGATTTATGGCTTAAAGCAAGCGTCGAGGCAGTGGTACCTCAAATTCGATAAGGTCATAAGGAATTTTGGATTTAAGAAGAATGAAGTTGATAACTGCATATATGTTAAGTTCAAGGGGGGTAAATTCACTTTCTTATGTGGATGACATCTTATTGGCCAGTAGTGATAACGATATGTTGTTTGAGACCAAGAGATTTATTTCATCTAATTTTGATATGAAGGATCTTGGTGATGCCTCTAACGTTCTTGGCATTGAGATTCACCGAGATAGGTCCAATGGAGTATTAGGTTTATCTCAAAAGGCATACGTTGATAGAGTACTAAAAAGATACAATATGCATAAGTGCTCTGGCTCGCCTGCTCCTATTGTTAAGGGCGATAAGTTTGAGACATTTCAATGTCCAAGGAATCAACATGAAACTGATCAGATGAAGTCGGTTCCTTATGCTTCGGCTGTCGGAAGCATTATGTATGCTCAAGTAAGCATGCGCCCTGATTTAGCTTTTGTAACCAGAATACTTGGCAGATATCAGTCAAATCCAGGACCAGACCACTGGAAGGTCGTTAAGAAAGTCTTGCGTTATATGCAAGCTACTAAGCATCTCATGCACACATATAAGAATTCTGATAACCTTGAAGTTATTTGTTATTCAGATTCAGATTGTGTGGGATGTGTTGATACTAAGAAATCCACGTCAAGTTCTATCTTCACACTCGCTGGAGGAGCTATGTCGTGGAAAAGCTCCAAACAAATCCTTACGACATCTTCAACGATGCAAGCTGAATTTGTAGCATGTTATGAGGCTACCAGGCAGACTGTATGGCTTAAGAACTTTATTCTGGGTCTTAGAGTGGTAAACAGCATCTCTAAACCACCCACTTTATACTGCGATAACGAACTCATGATTTTTATCTGATAACAACAAGTCAAGTAGTCTTTGCCAAACATATTAACATTATGTATCATGTTGTGAAAGACAGAATCCAGGATCAAATCATTAGTATCAGGCATATTAGTACTAAGTCAATGCTTGCGGATCCGCTTACTAAAGGCTTACCATCCAATATTTTTCGTGATCATGTTGCCGGCATGGGTCTATTGGAAAGTCTCTGATTCTAGATAAAAGGACCTTAAAACAAACCAGCTCCCAAGATGTTCAACCAACGAACTTCCGAGAAATCAAGGGCAAACCCCACTACGCGCCCTGATCGGGGGCGTAACCAATGTTTTGGTTTCGGTCCCGTCCACCAGTGCCATATTAATAGGCTGAACTCGGCAAGCCTAATGATGATCGATCTAGGCTACACAAGTTCAAAAACAGATCCGATCTATACGGGCGTTCTAGTGGGCGAAAATCGAACACCGTCGCCATCTCAACGTCACACCGCCTCAGGCCGACACTACCGCCGCAAACCGCAATGGCATGTTTGACTTCGGGTATGTATCTAAACTTCTGCACTAAAGTTTTAATATTAGTGTTCATGAATGGGCTAATTTCAATCTCAGTTTTAGCTCACAGGTAAATATGACTGGAGAGCACATATCAGTATCAGTGAAACATAAAGAGACACGCCGTTGATACTATTGCCGTGTGACTTGTGAGTAGTCATCACGTTTACGTGTTGTCTTGCTTTAGACGTACCAGCCGATAGATGCATTTCCAAGGAATTTACGACTTGGTGACCCGTGCACTCAACATGCAGGGCGAAGCAACTAGCACTAGTCATCTAGCTAGTATGTAGTAACTGTCATGGTTGAGAAACTAGTACTCTACTGCTAGCAGTGATGGCTATCGACATAGCAACTCTTATCTATATATTTGATGATGTTCTTAAGTGCTCTTTTTCCGTTGAGACTCCACGGCTTTCTTGTAACTGGAATTTCATAGGAATTCTACGGGAACAATTTATTCTCAAAATAAATCTAGGAAAATTCCCGCGCTCCGAATGATGCCTAAGAAAACATTTGCTTGGACGAAAGCAAACATTTTTCACTGGCTTCTGGTCCAAGCATCAGCTCACACAAGCAACTTGTACAAAACCAAACATTAATTTGAAATCTTCTATCTTTTCCTATAGCTTTACGTACCCAAATGGTTCCATTGTACAAAACCAAACATTAATTTGACATTTTTAAAACCGTGGCCATGCATCAGAAGACGAGAGGAGAACATTATACTTTCGACACTGGCAGAAATTTGCCAGAATTCTCCCCAAAAAAGGCAGCTTTTGGCAAAACTATAAATGATTAGGCGGATCTTCTTTAAATGTCGATCAAACATAAACGAAATCTTTTCACGTCAATGTTATGTTAAACAACTGGGGAGTAGTGGCAGTAGTTAGCACAAAGCAGGATCTACAAATTTAATTTGACATGCAATGCGAGAGAAGCTAAGGTTGGTATGGGAAATGAGTCATGGAGATGAACCGGCAATGACGAGCAAATTCAAGGAACCTTCTTAATTCATTGGCTGGTCCAGTCCTCCTTAAACTTATAATTACATCTAGTTTATATTCCAAATGGCAAAAAAATCAACAATGAGAAAATTGAACTTTTTAACAGATTTTGCCGAAAAACAAGAACCACCCGCTCGGATTTCAAACTTTTGCCTCACCGTTATTGATATAATTTCACTTAATCAGTTTGTTAGCGTAGGAGTCTTTATCTGTATATAGCATACCCCTTGTACTCCCTATATATATATTGCTCATTAGGCCCTCTTAAATACACACATAATATTCATAACATGGTATCAGAGTTAGGGCACTAACCTAGCTCTTCTGCTGCCACGTTGTCATCGAAGGCCGCCGCTACTATGATCCTTTTGCTTATAGTTCTGAATATAAGGTTTTAATGCTACTATGATTCTTTTGCTCGACGAATCAGGATTTCACGAGACGTTGTCTTTGACGATTCTCAACCTTTCTTCTATCGAGTTTCGGCTCATTCTCATGTTTCTACTGTTAAATCGATTTCATGGTTGTCTCTTTCTGACTCTTTACCCATTTCTCCACTATCACGTCTTCTCACAGTGCATCTCTGGTGGTTCATACGTACCTCTGCCTCAGTGCTTTGCTACAACACCGTTTCTTGTTCTTACAGCACCACTGTCTTGAATACACACACAATATTCATAACATGGTATCAAAGTTAGGGCACTAACCTAGCTCTTCCGCTGCCACGTTGTCGTCGAAGGCCGTCGCCGCCGCACCCCTGTCGCCCCGACGTCGCCCAAGCCCAACGTCTCTACTGCCAACACCATCTACCCCAGTCGAGCCGCCACCCAAATCGGGCGTCGCTCGACCACCAACTGCTATCGCCGCCTTTTGCTTCTACCCGACGCGATGCCCGAGCGATTGGCGGGGCCACCGACTCTGCTCTACGCTTGCCACTTCACCGCCTCTGTCCCCGGTCGCCGCCGCTCGGTAAGGGGGGAACCCTAAGTTCCCCCGTGTGCGTGTGCGTGTGTTGCATGCTGGGCTGTGGGCTTTAGTGTAAGACGGCCCAGCAGCCCGAGAAAGAAAAAAATAGTAAAAAAAAAACAATATGTCAATCTAACCGCCGCATCATCCAATGCCGCCTATTAGACTTTATTGTCTTGGTTGCCGCGCCGTCTAGCGCCATCTACCAATGACTTATGTTCCAACAGTTGTGATCTCATTCTAAAAAACAAAGCTTAATGGGATGAACTATATGTTGTGGTCTTCACTCATGGAGATCACGATAGATGGTCTCCGCCTCTATGGACATGTTACTGGTGCCTGATCTTGTTCACCATCACCGGTTCAGGCTTCTCCCAGACAGCTTACTTTTACACCTCCTTCAGAAGATGAGGCCGTTAAGAAGGAGGCAGAGGACGCTATTGCTGCTGATGAGGTTTTTCAGTATGCTATAGATACTTTTGAGCACTGGTGTGCTGATGAGGCCTGTGTTCGAGCCACCCCAGTGGTCAGCGTCGACGACTCCATCCAGCCAGACATTTTTGGTCTGTGTGTCACTCGTTAGACTAGAAGTACTTACGTGAGCGATACCAGTAGAGTAGCGATGTTCAATTCTTTTTGCTTCAACGTTAGTTGGAGACACTTCGCTAGGAGAACTCCTTCATCGACAACTTATTCCAAGCCCTGGCTAGTCTATAGCGCCAGCTGGACGAGCTGGCTTCTACGCTGGGTTAGGAGTGTCATAAAGTGTAGAAGGCATATCATGATCGTCTTCGTCTTTATGACTTTATCTGCCATCTTTGCCTAGAGTTTGAATGTAACATCTCAATTCTCAGTCCTTATTTCAAATGTAAGAAAATGAGTAGAAATTAAAAACTTTTCTTGCATCTTGAAGTCCTTGAACATTTCTGTAATTCTTGTAAAAGAATTATGGAAATCAAAAATTAAATCTCCAAATAACTCTAGTCAAAAACCTCCTTGGTAAAGATCTTGTGCCGAACCTCAGTAAATATTTTTTTCTGAGTTCTAGGAAGGCTTGGTAACACCTCTGAATTATTTCATAATTTTTAGAAATTATTTGATAATTTTGGAGGCAAGTCAAACCAAGTCAAACCTTGTACAAACCCTAACTCAAACCTTCTGGAATTTCTGGAGAAGAATGCAGTGCATGAAAATCTCTGAAAATTTTATGTAAGGTTTATCCTAAGTCAGCAACATCTAGTTAAAATTTCTGGATTTTTGGAGCTAGTTTGCTACCTCAAGCAAATCCTCCAAAAATCAGCCGTTTAATTCAAACCCTAGCTGGTTTTCACTGTTCCGTGGGCGCGAGTCAGACTCAGGCTCGAGCCAAGTGACTTGGTTCAACCAACTAACTGCACCCGACACGGTCGCTCGGGCGCGAGCGTTGTGGATCGTTGGATCGGCATCGTGCGACCCATGCTTGCGTGAACGTTCGGACCGTCCGAATGTCTCGCGCAGTGTGAGCCGTAGGATCCAGATCAACGGCCTGGATTGAGTGAACGTTCGGACCGGCCGATCGTCCCTTTCATTCGAACCGTTCGATTTAGATCCAACGGTAGCCGCGTCGTCTTCTTCCTCGCGTTTGAGCAAACGTTGTGGTTGAGTCAAAGCTATGGCGTGTGCAGGACTGGGAGCAGCGTAGGGTCACCTCGGTGACCACCTTTAAACGGCTCCTTCTGCTCGTATTAATTGCCCGTCGTGCACCGCCCTCAAATGTCCATAGCTCAACTGCTCCCATCACTCTCAGAGCTCCCATGGCAGGGCTGACCTGAGGAAAAATGTTGTCGTTGCTCTCTGCCATCTCAGCTATTTAAGCTCCCTTGTTTCCTCTATTGGCTTCCTTTAGCACTTTCGCAACTCTAACTAGCACCTCAGTGTTTGTTTGAGCTGCATTCACCTGAAATCATTTCGGCCGACATTGCCGAGCTTCAAGCTCACGGTGAAGGCGGTACCACAGTGGCTCTCCCTCTCCATTTCTTGTTCCCTCTGCTCCCTCTTTATTCTCTAAAGCTTAACCTCGCTCAATTTCACTTATCTTCCTCGGGCTTGGTGAATTGAAATCCCAATTTTCGCCGAAGCGCCACACTTCGTCGCGGGCGACTCAGGCCTCCTCTGTGCCTCTCCCGTGCTCAGGTAGCTCCGCATTAGTCCCTAGATGTTTGGCACTCGCTTACTTGGACCGCAATGAGCTTCTTTGCATTTTCATTTTCGGCCGTTTATGTCACCATTGTCAACTCAAACTGCGGCGTTCTAGACCGCCCGCGACTGCGCGGTTTATGGTCCCATTGTGTGCGCAAAACTATTGCGGACCCGTGTTGGGCCTTAGCTCGCACCGCCGTGACCATAGTCGCCGGCGGTGAGCCTCCTTTCGCTGTCGGTTTTTTGTCGGGCAAACTATGCGCGAGCGTTTAAACGTAGTTCTCTGGGGACCATCGATCTTTAGATCAACGGTCCGGGATCGCGTGAACGTTTGGACCATCTGAACGTGTCGATACTTGTGTACAGTAGGATTCTAGATCGATGGCTCAGATTCGAGTGAACGTTCGGACCGTCCGAACGTTTCGATCAACATGGGTCGTTGGATCCAAGATCAACGACTCATGTGCGTGTGAACGTTCGGACCATCCGAACGTCTCCATCCACGTGGACCGTTGGATCTAAATCCAATGGTGGGGTTTGTGAGCCGCGTGGCGTGTGCGTGGCGCCTTGTCCGTGGACTTGGACCATTGGATCCAAGATCAACAATCCAAGTTCGTCCACGTCGTTTTAATTTTGGATTTTCCCGAGGATGATTATTTGTTAACTGAAAAATGCAATTAACTTGTAAAATGCATAACTATTTCTCTGTAAACTATTTTTGAGTGAATCCATTATTGTTGGATTCCTCTATTAATGAGCTTACTATGAAAATTAGTTTTGAACATGTTACTGTTTCCAGAAAAGTTTACTTATGCATTTTACTTTTGCTCATTTCATGGCTTTCAAAAATTGTAGAAAGTGCATCATAGCTCCAAATGAGATGAATCCAATTAGGTTGTTCATCCCATGAGGTGCTTGATCTACTGTAAAATTTTTAGCTACACCACATTTCTAGAAAATGTTGCCAAATAATTTAATTAGGTTGAATAGTAGCATTTGTGATTTATAAGGCTGAGCAGATTTATTTTGCTCATATCTTTTGCATTAAGAATCCAAATTAATTGGTTCTTATTTCTAAATTCCTTATAAATCACGCTCTTGCTGCTGTAAAATTTTCAAAGCGTTCGGAGAAAGTTTTCTGTTGAGACTTTTTCGTATTCGTCGTTCTTATCGATTCTTTTTCGCTCTTTTGTTAGATTCCAACGATTGTGCTAACCACGAGAGTGACCCTCAGCAACATATTGAACAGCAGCAACCAGGCAAGCAGTTTGATCATGTTAATCCTAGTATTTTTCAAGTCTAATATATTGATTTCAACTTGTATGTATGCATTGCTATTTTGTTGTTAAATTGTGGTTAGTTGATCCTATAGTTGCATAATCTGTAGGAATTGATTATCCTCTACTACCTGAGCCTAGGTTATTTGCTGTGATGGGAGTTCGTTGGATGAGCTCTTGTCACTTAGTAGATTGCGATTTGGAATTGCTTAGAAATGCTTAGTTTCGGTAGTAATGGGCGATCATCGATTTAGTCGATGATCTTGATCACACATCTAATCATTACTCCTTATGTCCAGCACTTGTGCTTTGTTATTTTGTAAAGTCAAAAAATCTAAAAATGAAAAATTGATTTAGACTAGGGCAAGTGGTTGGATGGTGGGTTATTGGGTTTGTGGATGTCTTGCCCAGGTCAACAAGGACCGAACATCTTGTTACACTAAATAAAGTATTTTTGCGTGCTAACCACGTGAGAGGGATATGAGACCTCTCTTGACTAGGTACTTTGGCGTGTGTTATCTCCGAGTCGCAGGAGGAGGTTGTGTGTGTGGTGTGAAAAATGATATGTGTTATTGTGTTGGGTGTGCGGTGGTGGAGATTCCGGGTAGGTTCTCCACCTCGAGGGGCATCGTAGTTGTCCAAGGCTTTGCCCGTGAGGGGCAGTTGACCGAGGCTTTACGATGACTCCGACACAATGTATGGGTTTCTATCCATACGGGCGACTCGCAGTTAATGCATAATATTGGAAATGTCTCGTAGGACTTAACTGTGCCGGCATACCTAAGGAAGTGTGCTTAATAGCTTGGCAAAAAGACGGTCTGGCCTGTGGGTACATTGTTACACCCCTGCAGTGTTCAAACTATTCGAATAGCCTCGTCCTAGGTTATGGACACGCTTGGGGAGGTCTTCCAAGAGTTAGACTACAACTTTTTAATTAAAATTTGACATGGTTGGTATGAATGGGTAATTCATGCAATTGTTGTGGTGACTAGTGGTTAGTCACTTCCAGGATGTTGTTGTCATCTATTTATTGTTATTATGTTGTCTTTTACTGTTATTTGAACATTAAAAACAGATTTGCCAACTTGCTTTCAAATGTACTATCTTATTGCAAATAAAGATTGTTTTATGCTGAAAATGAAACATGCAGCCTCCACTCAAATAAGCTTGCATGTAGCATATGTATAGGTCTGTTACTCTACACGTAAGTCTTGCGGAGTACAATTTTTGTACTCATTTGCTTTGCTTAACTATTTGTTGCAGAGGAGGAAGGTGAGCCTCAAGGGCTTCACTTTTGTGAGATGTGCTGAGGGTTTGACGACTAGCTTGGCGGCCCGGTCGGTTGTCTTGTGGGTTAACGGCACACTGATTGGCTCTTTTATTTATGGCCATCTTATGGCACTTTTGCTTCCGCTGTTTAAATTATTTGTATGACTTTGGGTCGGTCGACCTCTCTTTTGTAATAGCTTTACTATGTATGTCTTTGGATCTATCAAGTTCTGCTTCGGTTCTATGTGAATGAATGGAATTGATGTATGACTTTTTGTAAAGAGGTGTGTATACTGCATTTCTGTGAAGTATACATATCTCGAGTTTCGGTTTATTTGATTTGTGATGCTAGAACCGAGTAGATGGTTAAGCATTACAAGCCTGATAAACCGGGGTCTCACATTGAACCTGTTAGGGCACAACTGCTGAGCCACTCACCACGGCTGATAGTCACCGAGGTTCTTTCGACACTTCATGCTGAGGAGTTTCGCTGCGGGTTAGCAACACAGTTTGCTTCAACTGTGCTTGCTACCCCTTCTGCTTCGACTACAGTGCCTCCTCAGGTGTCTGTTTCTGCTCCTGTTTTTGCACCAACTGGAATTCAGTGCAATTATTGCAAGAACTTCAGGCACGACTACTAGCATTGTGTGGTGCGAAAAAAGCAGAACAAGACGTGTGGAGGTGGAAGATCCAAGGAGGGCGGGGAGGCCCTAACTCCTTGACAGGAGGACAGATCAAGCTTGTTAGGACTTTCTCAGCGATGTAACTCTGTTCAGCAGGTTCTGACAGTCTAGTTCAGACGTCTCCTCTAGGTACTTCTTGGGTTCTGGATTCCGATGCCTCTTTCCATATGACACCGGACTCTACATCTCTCACTTCAGTTGGACCTCCTGTTTTTCCTATCTCTGTTCAAGCGATCAATGATGCTGACTCTATATGTCAGCTGTTAGGGCACTTTTTTATCCACTAACATTTCTGTTCCAGCTATTTTCTATGTTCCCCAGCTTACTATGCAGCTTCTCTCAGTGGGTCAGCTCACCAATCTTGGCTATAGGGTTGGTTTTGACTCACACCTGTTTCAACCAAGATCGACAGACGGGGACAGTACTTGAGACTGGCTGGCGCCGTAGGGATCATCAGAGTCTCTACATCCTTGATCGCCTTCATCTTCCATCCACTTCAGTTGCTAATGTCACCTCTATGTCTACTTCCACCGCCACTGCTGCCACCACCTCTATCATTTTTTCACAGTGGCATCACCGTTTAGGTTATTTGTATGGGTCTCGTTTTTCTTTATTAGTTCGTCTGGGTGTTATTGGACGTATTACTATTGACATAACCATGTTTGTTCAAGGTTGTAAGCTGGGCAAGCAGCTACAACTTCCTTATCATTCTAGTGAATCCTCGTCTTCTCGTCCCTTTGACTTAGTTCATTCAGATGTATGGGGATCTGCGCCTATTATCTCTAAAGGCGGGCATAAACTTTATGTGATCTTCAATGATGATTATTCTCATTTTACATGGATTTTCCGTATGTCTAATCGTAGTCAGTTTCTTGCAATCTATCATAGCTTTGCAGCGATGATTCATACTAGTTTGATTCTCCCATCTGTACTTTTTTGTTATGATTCTGCTGGCGAGTACTGTTCTAGCGTATTTAGACAGTTTCTTTCTGAATAGAGCACTCTTTACTAGTCTTCTTGTCTTGATACCCATGCTCAAAATGTGGTTACTGAGCACAAACATCGTTATCTGATTGAGACTATCCGCACTCTTCTGCTTGCCTCTCACATTCCACCACAGTTCTGGGCTGAGACTGTTTCTACGGCTGCATATCTCATCAATATACAACCTTTCACTGCTCTTAAGGGTGTCATTTCTATAGAGCGTCTCTACTCTCGAGCCCCCTAGTACACTCACCTTTGTGTTTTTGGTTGTATTTGTTTTATTCTGCTGCATCCTCGCGAGCACACTAAACTATTGGCTCAGTCAGTTGAGTGTGTGTTTCTTGGTTATAGTTCTGAACATAAGGTTTTATTGCTACTATGATCCTTTTGCTCGACGGATCATGATTTCACAAGACGTTGTCTTTGACGAATCTCAACCTTTCTTCTATCGAGTTTCGGCTCATTCTCAAGTTTACACTGTTAAATCGATTTCATGGTTGTCTCTTTCTGACTCTTTACCCATTTCTCCACTATCACAGTCTTCTCCTGGTCTGTCTCTGGTGGTTCCTTCTGTACCTCTGCCTCTGGTGCTGCTACAACACCGTTTCTTGTTCTTACAGCACCACTGTCTTGGTTCTCTGGTATTCACTACTACAGACGTCCTCGTCCTTCACCAGTCTCCTCTCCCGGTATCTTACCGGTACCTACATCTAATTCTTCTAATGATGCTCCTCGTTATGTCCGTGACCAGACATCCCTTCGACCTCCTGATCATCTTGGATTTTCTCCGGTAGCTCATGCTCTCTCTGTCACTGAGTCTAGTTCTTATCGTGAGGTTGTTCCTCATTCCGAGTGGCAGCTCGCTATGGCAGAGGAGCTTGATGCTCTTCGATGTACGGAGACTTGAAATATTGTACCGATGCCTGTGCATGCTCGTCTGATCACGTGCAAGTGCGTGTATAAGATTAAAATCCAATCTGATGGCACTATTGAGCACTACAAGGATCTCCTTGTGGCTTGCGGTTTTCAGTAGGAGTATGGTCGTGACTACTATAGGACTTTTGTCCCTGTTGCCTATATGACTACTGTTCGCACTCTTGTTGTGGTTGCTTCTGTTCGCTGGTGGTCATCTCTTAACTGGATGTTAAGAATGCTTTTCTTAATAGTGTTTTGCATGAGTAGGTTTATATACAGCTACCACCTAGATATTCTATTCCTGATGAGCACGTATGTTGTCCTCGTCGAGCTCTTTATGGCCTCAAACAGGCTCATCATGTCTGGTTTGTGTTTTACCTCAGTGATTATTGCTGTCAGTTTTACTGTCAGTTCCCACGATCTTGCTCTTTTTGTCCATGTCACACCTCAGGGTAGGACACTACTTCTTCTGTATGTTGATGATATGCTCATCACCGGTGATGATTCCTAATTCATCACGTATGTGAAGAAGCATCTCAGTGAGCAATTTTTGATGACCGATCTTGGTTTTCTTACGTACTTCCTTGGGATTGAGATACCTTCCATACCTGAGGGCTACTACCTCGCCCAGCAGAAGTATGTCTCGGATCTTCTTGACCGATCTGATCTGACTGGCACTCGCACTCTTGAGACTCCCATAGAGTTATCTCTCTAGCTTCGTGCCACTGATGGTGATCTTCTTGAGGATCCTACTTGATATCGTCATTTTATTGGGTGTTTGATGTACCTTGTGAGTACTCATCCTGATGTTTCTTATGTTGTTCATATTATGAGTCAGTTCATGGCTCGTCCTACCCATCTACACTACAGTCACCTTCTTCGTGATCTTCACTACTTGCGTGAGACTATCTCTCGTCGTTTATTTTTTTCTAGCTCCACCTTACTACAACTTCAGGTGTATTTCGATGCGACCTGGGCCAGTGATCCATCTGATCGTCGTTCTTTTTTCTACTTACTGTGTTTTTCTTAGTTCCTCCCTGATTACTGACTTCTTCACGAAGCCACAAACTAGGTACAATATTTGTATTTTCTCTCCAAACTCAGTGTGTGTGATCCACCATAAGTTTGAGAGGAGGGGAGGTGTTAGAATAGAAGTCCTTATCTGTATATGATGTCCTTAACTGTATATGGCATACCCTTTATGCTTCTTATATATATTATCCATTAGACCCTCTAAATATATCCATAATATTCATAACAATAACAACTCATCGCTTGACGATACCTTATACATTCTGACAAGCACATGATGTATTTTTTTCACAACATGGCAAATTGCTAAATGACGTGGCTAGATGTGGACACAAAATTTTGCTAAATGACGTGGCTAGATGTGGACACAAAATTTCCTTTTTCGTGGTTAGATAAGATGATGGAATGAGGTGTGGTTTGATTGCTTACGTAGTGGACGGAGAACCTGCTGCTCTTTGGAACTAAAGAAGCAAGGAAGGGACCATTTATAGCGGTTCCGAATGAAAAATAACAAGATCAGGAAAAACACATGAATTGCGTAGGGATGCCAGCGCAATAGACTATCGACCGAGGAGTAGTTCATGAGGGATGTTTGCATACTTCACATGAATTATGAAGAAACTTAGAGAGAGAGAGTAAATGAAAGACCTAGAGATATTTCTACGAAGCCAACCTGAATTTAGAATTCATCCAAAAACCATACGAAATGGACCATTTCCAATAAAATTTAACTTCAAAATTCCTCTCAGAATCACCCTGGCCGAAAAGGGGGGAAGTGGGTCATCTGCATTGAAGATCTCAATACAAAGGATCTACAGTGCCATGTGCGGTATTCACTGCCCGATCAAAAAGTAAATGCTAGATTAATAGCTACAGTGTTTTCGCTACAGCAAAATTACTGTAGTAAATATTTCGCTGCTTCTACAATATTGTTATGTTACTATTTACTCGCTCACAAATCACTACTTGTGCAGTGAGAGGATTCGGATTCGAAACTAGGGCAAGGACAGAGACAACAAACATATTACCCATACAACTCTTAAGTTCCTCATAAATTTTGTAACCAAGTACTAACAAATTTATTTGGAATGATGTCATGTGACTAGTTTAGTTATCAAGTACCGGACCATAACGGATGAACACTGCCATTAACTCCTAAAAGCTAATTAATAAATGAACTGAGAATCCATTGTGCAGTCGGCATTCCATCACTGAGAACCTAATCGACGGGCATCCAGTGGCCACTAACCCAATCATCATTCCATCCACACCGCCAAATAGTATGCGAAGACCGTTGACTCATTGACTGGAAAAGCCCTTTTCACACGTATATGAGCCGCAGAGCCGGGCACCCACTCGTCACTCCCCACCTCAGATCAACTCCCTCACCGCCCTCGAAACTTCCGAGTTCCCAGAAAACCAATGTCGAACACCTATCTCTTCCCCATCCTCCTCCTGGGCGCCCTCCTCGCCGGCGAATCCATCTCCCAGACCAGCTCCGGCGACCGGGACACCCTCTTAGCTATCAAGAAGGGATTTGGCAACCCCCCGCAGCTCGCGTCGTGGGACCCCCCCGCCGCCGCCGCCGCCGCCGACCACTGCAGCTGGTCCGGCGTCACCTGCGACGTCGCCGGCGGCGGCGTAGTCACGGGGCTCTCCTTCCAGAGTCTTAACCTTACCGGCACGGTCCCGGCGTCCGTGTGCGAGCTCAAGAACCTGACCCGGCTCAACCTCTCCAACAACAACCTCACCGGCGCCTTCCCCGGCGCCGCGCTCTACTCATGTTCCCAGCTCCAGTTCCTTGACCTTTCCAACAACGCCTTCGCCGGGGTCCTCCCGGATGACATCAGCAGGCTGTCGCCGGCGATGGAGCACCTGAACCTGTCGACCAATCGCTTCGGCGGCGCGGTGCCGGCGTCGGTGGCCGGGCTCCCAGCGCTGAAGTCCCTGCTTCTTGACACCAATCAGTTCACCGGGGCGTACCCGGCTGCCGAGATAAGCAAGCTCGCCGGGCTCGAGCAGCTCACGCTAGCCGACAACGCGTTCGCGCCGGCGCCGGTGCCGCCGGAATTCGGGGACCTGACCAAGCTGACCTACCTCTGGATGACCGGCATGAACATGACCGGCGACATCCCGGAGGCCTTCTCGAACCTCACGGAGCTCACACTCATCGACATGGCGAAAAACAAGCTCACCGGAGCGATCCCGGCGTGGATCTGGCAGCACCAGAAGCTCGAAAGGGTGTTCCTGTTCGGCAACAGCTTCACTGGCGAGCTGGGGCGCACCGTCACGGCGGTGAATTTGATAGAGCTGGACGTGTCGTCGAACCAGCTCACCGGAGGGATACCGGAAGATTTTGGTAAACTTAAGAACCTGACCTTGATGTTCCTGTACTTCAACCAGCTCACCGGCACGATCCCAGTGAGCATTGCGCTGCTCCCCAAGCTCAGTGACATCCGGTTATTTGGCAACCAACTCTCCGGCGAGCTCCCCCCGGACCTCGGGAAGCACTCGCCGCTCGGCAACCTCGAGATCTCCGAAAACAACCTCTCTGGCCCTCTGCCGGAGACACTCTGCGCCAACGGGAAGCTCTACGACCTTGTCATCTTCAACAACAGCTTCTCCGGCGCGCTCCCGGCAAACCTCGGCGACTGCGTCCTGCTGAACAACCTCATGCTCTACAATAACCACTTGTCAGGCGACTTCCCGGCGAAGATATGGTCGTTCCAGAAGCTGACCACGGTGATGATCCACAACAACAGCTTCACCGGTGCTCTGCCGGCCGAGATATCTTTGACCATCTCGCGGGTTGACATGGGGAACAACAGGTTCTCCGGCACCGTCCCAACGTCAGCGACCGGGTTGCTCGTGTTCAAGGCGGAGAATAACCAGCTCGCCGGCGAGCTACCGGCCAACATGAGGGGGCTCACCAACCTTACTGATTTGTCAATCTCCGGCAACCAGATAACTGGTTCCATACCAACATCAATCAAACTGCTGCAGAAGCTCAATTCACTCAACCTGAGCGACAACCGGATATCCGGCGCAATACCGGCGGGGAGCATCGGGTTGCTTCCATCTCTTACGATCCTTGATTTGTCCGGCAACGAGCTCACCGGCGGCATACCGCCGGACTTCAGCAACCTTAAAATCAACTCGCTCAACATGTCGTTGAACCAGCTCACCGGCGAGGTGCCGCTCTCGCTGCAGAGCGCAGCATACGGCCGCAGCTTCCTCTGGAACCGCGGGCTCTGCGCCAGACTGGACTCAGGGATAGACCTCCCGACGTGCCGCGGCGGCGGCGGCGGGGCCCGTGATGAGCTCTCAAAGTACCTGACCATCCTCTTGTCGATGTTCGCCGGCATTGTCCTCGTCGGCAGCGCGGGCATCGCGTGGCTGCTCTTCCGGCGCCGGAAGGACAGCCAAGACGTGACCGACTGGAAGATGACGCAGTTCACCCCTCTGGACTTCACCGAGTCCGACGTGTTCGGCAACATCCGCGAGGAGAACGTGATCGGCAGCGGCGGCTCCGGGAAGGTGTACCGCATCCACCTCGGCGCCCGTGGCGCGGCGACGACGAGGAGCGCGCCGGCAGCGGCAGCGGCAGGATGGTGGCCGTCAAGAAGATATGGAACACGAGGAAGCTGGACGCGAAGCTCGACAAGGAGTTCGAGTCGGAGGTGAAGGTGCTGGGCAACATCCGGCACAACAACATCGTGAAGCTGCTCTGCTGCATCTCCAGCCTGGACGCCAAGCTGCTCGTCTACGAGTACATGGATAACGGCAGCCTCGACCGGTGGCTGCACCACCGGGAGCGCGAGGGCGCGCCCGCGCCGCTGGACTGGCCGACGAGGCTGGCCATCGCCATCGACGCTGCCAGGGGGCTCAGCTACATGCACCACGACTGCGCGCAGCCGATCGTGCACCGGGACGTCAAGTCCAGCAACATTTTGCTTGACCCGGACTTCCAGGCCAAGATCGCCGACTTCAGGCTCGCCCGGATGCTTGTCAAGTCCGGTGAGCCTGAGACCGTGTCAGCCATCGGCGGGACGTTCGGTTACATGGCACCAGGTGAGAAGCTCGAATTCAATTCTCAATTAAGACGCCATCTGGACTTGTGATAATTTGCGATTGGAATAACTAGTCGGAGGCAATTTTTTTGCAGAATATGGGTACAGGCCAAAGGTGAACGAGAAGGTTGATGTCTACAGCTTCGGAGTCGTCCTGCTAGAGCTGACGACCGGCAAGGTCGCGAACGACAGCGGTGCCGATTTATGCCTGGCGGATTGGGCGTGGCGGCGGTACCAGAAAGGCCCTCCGTTCAACGACGTCGTCGACGAGGAAATCCGGGACCCGGCCTACCTGTCGGACGTCTTGTCAGTGTTCACGCTCGGCGTGATATGCACGGGGGAGAACCCCCCGGCGCGGCCATCAATGAAGGAGGTCCTGTACCGCCTCATCTGGCGCGACCGGATGCCCGCCGAGGCGGAGGCGTGCCCGTTATACTACGAAGGTGGTGCGCCGCTACTTGAGGCGAAGAAAGGCAGCCGGCGGAGGAACATGTCGGACTCCGGCAGGTGGGATGACGACGAGGACAGCGGCCACTTTGTGGTGCGCGTGGTTTAGTTAAGACACACCCACAAGAGCAATTCAGGTGTACACTAGCACTATAGAGTAAGTAGTACATGGCTAGAGCTCATCCATGGAGGAATTTTGCAGAGGCTCCGGCCTGTGGTGACCTAACAGCTGAAGGAACTTGACTCCTTCAGATCTCGAGCTGGTACTAGTACAGTAAATAAGCATCTTCTATGTAACAAGATGAAGCTGTAAGCCTGTAACTGTATCATAAGCTGATCTCCGAGAAGGTGAGAACGCAAGTTCTTCAGGTAGCTTGATCGGCATCAAAGGGGCGGGCTTGTTTGGTTCGCAACCACATTTTGCTTCAACTGAGTGTCTGCGTGGCGCCTTATTCCACCATGTGCCTATTGTTTGACTGGCTGTACCTGTTAAAGGTTGTTACTACCGTGATCCTACTCATAGAACGTACAGATCCCACAAACACCAATCCAGCTCAAATCGCACCCTATGTTGTACTTGGTAGAATCATAGTATAATTGTGATTCTAGTCGTGATCCTACTCATAGAATCGTATGATTGTATTATTACACAAATACCAATACAACTCAAATCGCCTCCTGAGTAAGATTGTGATTCTAGTCGTAGTCGTGGAATCGTGATAGAATTATGCATCACCTTAGATTACGAAAGAATTAGATGTTTAAACATTAAGCTTCGGAGGTTTGGAATAATAAAAATTAGTTTGATTATTAATTTATTTTGATTTTTTTTAATGTAAAATGGTCATGTAATTATAAAATTACTATTCCAGTCGTAGTTCTTAATGACAGAATCGAAACTGTGATTTCTAAACGTGAATAAAATAGAAATTTATTAATCAAATTAGATGCCAAAAGATCAAATAAACACTCATCACTTTTGGAATGCATGGTAAATTGAAAAAAAAAAAATGTGTTTTTAGTAGAATCAGCTAAGAAATGCGATCCTACACCTGGTGCTAAATAAGCAAACTGGTGGCAACCAAAGTAGCTACTCCAAGGTGACACTGCCAGGAAGCATGTAATGGTAGACAAAATTCTGAGTTGCATTTCAGATGTCTGAAACTATGGGCACCTTTTGGAAGTAGCTTCAGGAAACTAGAGACAGTCCAGTAAATGGGCGGCTTGGACTAGTGCTACTGCATGCATGCTCCATGATTGTGAGTGACACAGGAAACTTATTTGTGTTGTGATTCGTGATGACTGATGACTTTGACATGGTGCCGGTTTTTCAAAGTGGGGAAGGTTGGCCTGCACAAGGAACAAATCTGGTGGCCAGCCTGAACTGAAAAAGCTGAAGAAATAATGAGCACGAGCTGGAAAATGCGATGGCTGACTGGAGATTTGGAGCATGTTGTCTAGCTACTTTGGATCTATCTCATATTGGCATTCATCCAGCGGCCAAACTTAATTAGAAAATGTAACCTGAATGAAATATATTAAGGTTTGTGCATGATTATTAACTGTTCTATTTGCAAGCAAGCGTCGCATCTAAACCATGTCGAAAATATTGAAACAGGATGTTCTCCGAGAGCGGTTTCAACTCAACTCAACTCAAGCAAGATTTTACCAAGGTGGCAATAGCAATAACAATGACAGGAATTAACTTTCTTTGAACAAATGACAGGAATAGACTAGGTTGCATTTGTTTTGATTTCATCTACTTGAACTTCTTTTGGTCCTTATAATTCATTGTACATGCCAAATTGTTAATAATTGTAGATAATGTCAACAAGGCTTAAAGTTACCATCTCGATAAAAAGGGGGATATTAGGATACATGTCATTCCAAAAACCTGGCATTTCCAAAAAAGGCCACTCCAAAACGTGGTACGAGTAAAATGCCACACTAAAATAAAATTGTTTTGGTTTTTGCCTTTTCTGTGGTTTCCCCCCTTTTTTCCATCATTCTCTCTCTCTCTCTCTCTCTCTCTCTTTGCCATGTGAAGTTGTGAACAGAATTGGCAAAAACTACAACAAAATTGTTTTGGGGCGGCAAAAAACTCATCCCAGTTTTTGGAGTCAGTTACTCAGCAATGAGTCTGAAGACTGTTAGAATGATCTCGAGGCATTTGGCCCAACGGCCAAATGCCCACCCCTCCGATCGCGCCCTGATCGGGGGCGACCAGCCCAAGATGGCTGGTGGGCCCCTGTCACCAGCGCCATATAAAGGAAGGATGGGGCCGGCTGCACGAGGTACGAGATTCACCGGTGTGCAAACCACAAACCCTAACCTACAAAGCCCTAGATCCGATCTAAGAGGGCGGCGCTCAAGTGACGGGAAGCACCACCGCCGCCGGATCTCCGTCGCCAGAGAGTTCGCCTCCGCTCGGGACGTTCGCCGTCGAGGAGTCCCGCACCTCTCCACCGAACGTCGCTGCCCTAGCGCAGACCTTCACTGGACGGACGCAATGGCCAACCCTACCTCCTCTACGACCGACGGTAACACCTCTCTCTCTCTCTCGGTCACTCTTGGACCCGATCCAAAACCCAGTGAAACCCAGATCCAAAGAGATCAAAAGACAAACAATGGTATCAGAGCCATCTAGGCTCAGATCCGGATGGCAAAAGAAAAGCACGGAGAAGATCCAAAAGAAAAGAACCGGTCGAACCCTAACCCTAGATCTGGATAAGACCGGGACTTACCCGGCCGTGAGGGAGGATCGGGCGAGCCATGGGCTCGCCGTCGTCGCGCTGGCGTGCGGTGAGACCGGCCGAGCCGTAAGGTCGCCGTTCGTTGGAGCGCAGATTCCTCCGGCGTGTTACGGCGTGTGTGCAAGAAGCGCCAAACACGGGCCGCTCGGCGGCGCGCGCTCCTCTCGAGGCGCGCACTGCGGCGAGAGAGCGCCATGGCGGCGCCTTGTTCGCCGTCTCGTTCCGCTCCGTGCGCCGCTTTTTCCGCTCGGGAGCGAGGCGAGCGAGAGAAGAAGAAATGAGTTAGGGTTTCATGGGAGTCGCCGTAGCTGTTTTGTTCGGCGAAAAAGCCGCTCCGCTGTTCGATTTGCATCAACGGTGAGATCGAGCGACGCGGAGCGGATCGCGAAGCAACGCGGATCTTGTTGATTGGATTCGGTAGTCGGATGTGAATCAAGCGGCTAAAACCGACTAACGAGAAAACCCTAACGGCGTAGTGGCCGAGCCCGATATGATAATTTGAAATCGGTGGGTTGGGCCGAATGGCCGGTTTAAACAGTAAAATGACCGGTTTTGCACAGTAAATCGGCCGGTTATGAACAGTATAATCCAGAAAATTGAATTTAATTTATTTTCAGAAGTATTTTTGAGTGAATTTCAATAGAAAAATTGTATAAAATCTCTGTAAAATTTTGCACCAACGTGTTATTTTTCAGAGATTAAATGTGTATAGTTATAATGCTTCTGAGAATGAATTATTTTAGAATAATTACAGTTTCCGCTGCAAAAGTTAAATATTGATAATTCTTTTAATTAAATTCGAACCAACGAGAGAATTTAATTTTTAAGATTTTATTGTGAATTATGATATTGTTATTTTCTGACCAAAGTTGATAATAACAGTATTATAATTTTAATTGATGTTTTTATGCATTGTTTCTATTTCTTCCCAACGGTGATATAGTTTTAATGTATAGATAAAATTGATTTAATTGTATGTCGTATTTTTTGACCAACGTTGGAAATAAGGCATATAATTTTAATGTTACATTCTCACTTTATTTGAACTAAATTTTCAGGAGGATACAACTTGATGAGTTGTATCAGAGAGATCCCCACTCTCAAAGGAGATAATTATGGAGAGTGGAAGAAAAAGATAGACTTAGCGTTTATCTTAGTTTGAGGTGGGTGGGTCCTCACTCTGAAGACGACCCACCGAGCCTCGGCACGGTGAGGTCAAAATGAGGATGATCTTGCTTGGCGAAAAGGCAGAGAGATCATGCTCCCTTACGGATGTCTTATGACCTAGAGCATAAGAAATGGACCACTGACCAACAAGAAATGTATGGTGTGATAAAGAACTACGATTGAGCACGCAATTGTGGGCTCAATCATGACTATGTGACTTGTCACGAGAATACCTTGATAAAATAAAGAGTCGGTTCTTGGCTCTTCAAATTTATATGCAACACGGTGATTAAGCGACTTGTGACAAAAGATATTACGGTGGTGGGATAAGAGAACACATATTGAGGATGAGCAACTTGGCATCAAGCTTAAACCAATGGATTTGGCACTCAAGGATGAGTTCCTTATTCACTTGATTTTTGCTTCATTGCGGAAAAGTTTGACACTTTTGTTGTCAATTACAATATCTGACCGATAAATGGGACTTAGAAAATGCATAGCTATGTGTGTTCAAGAGGAAGAAAGAATTAAAACCTCACATGGTGGATCTATCAACTATGTGAGGATAACAAGAAAAAGAACTTCCACAGTACCTCCTTCTCAAGGAACAAGGAAAAGCATCATCCATCGGCCTCAACAGAACAAATTTCTTTGTAGACAAAGATCGGTGTCTTCATGCAAGAAGACCGGACATTACAAGAAGAAGCATCACGATTACTTAAAGATGATAATGGCAAAGAAAGGTGAGAACATTATTACCTTCATAAATGAATGCTTGTATGTGCAATATTGAAATCCACTTGGTGGATTGACTCAGAACAACTGTTCATGTTGCTAATTCCTTCTGAGGATTCCGTTCGACGAGAACTACGCAAAAAAGCGAAAGATGCATTAAAGTCGCAAATGGAGTCAAGCGAAGTTGAAGGCATTGGCGATCTTTCATTAGAGTTAGCTAATGGCTCCAATCTTTTACTTAGAGATGTTCTTTTTGTTCCTCTTTCTGAGAGGAATTTGATTAGTGTTTCCAATTTGGACAAAGATGGTTATGATTGTAATTTTGGAAATGGCAAGTGTGAAATAATATTTAATAAAGAATGTGTTGGTCTTGCCATATTACAAAATGAGCTTTATTTGTTATCATTGTGTGATGATGTGAATGTCGTATGCGATAATGGGAACGTCGCGTGCGAGAAAGTGAATGAATCCTCGTCTACGAATGTAAACAGAAAACGAAAGAGAACTCATAATGAATCGTCGAAATTATGGCACTGTCGTTTAGGCCATATTTCGAGGGGGAGAATAGAAAGACTAGTTAAGAATGAAATTCTTCCTCTATTAGAGTTCTCAGACTTAGAACAATGCAGAGAATGCATTAAAGGAAAATATGTAAAGAAAATTAAGAAAGGCGCAAAAAGAAGCACAGGAGTTCTACAAATTGTTCACACAGACATTTGTGGTCCTTTTCCTGTAAAAAGTGTGGATGGTTATGACTCGTTCATAACATTCACAGATGACTACTCCCGCTATGGATATATTTATCCAATCAAAGAAAGAAATGAAGCCTTGGATAAATTCAAAATATTTAAGGCTGAAGTTGAAAACCAACACGATTTAAAGATTAAGATAGTTCGATCTGATCGTGGGGAGTACTACGATCGACATACCCCATATGGACAAGTTCTGGACCTTTGCGAGGTTCTTACGGGAAAATGGCATAGTAGTGATATTCTACAGGCGAACCTCGGCAAAATGGAGTAGTGAAAGACGCAAACCGTACACGATGGATATGGTGCGAAGCATGATGAGCTACTCCACACTCCCATTGAGTTTATGGATGGAGGCGTTAAAAACTGCCATTCATATTCTCAATAGAGTGCCTAGTAAGTCGGTGCCCAAAACACCGTACGAGTTGTGGACAGGAAGAGTTCCCTCACTAAACCACTTACGTGTGTGGGGGAGCCTGCGAGGCTAAAGTATTTAACCCAAACCTTGGGAAGCTAGATCCCAAAGCGAAGTTGCCATTTCATTGGCTACCACGAAAAGTCAAAAGGTTTTCGTTTCTCTTGTCCGACGGATATACAAAGTTTGTAGAAGCGAGACACGCTGTCTTCTTAGAAGATGAAATGATGAGGGGAGCATGGTAGCTCGAGAGATTGATCTTGAAGAGAAGCGGGTATATGTGCCCACTCCGATGATTCAAGAGCCACTCTTCTCACTACTACTTGTCATTTGCAAGCGGTACAAGATCTTGTGGTGCAAGACTGTTATTGTTCCTCTGTGGCAACATTGAATGAGAATGAGGAACCTGTTCTTCAGGATCCTATAGAACCCATTGCCACAAATGAGGGGGAGCAACAGCAGTCTCAAACAGAAGATGTACCAAATGTGGAGGCCCCGAGGAGGTCTCAAAGAGTAAGAAGATCAGCTATTTCTGATGATTATCAGATTTATCACACAGAAGAATTTCAAATGGAGGATGACCCCACCTCATTTGAAGAAGCCATGAGAAGCGAAAATTCTTCAAAATGGCTTGAGGCCATGGAAGAGGAAATGAGGTCCATGAAGACTAATAAAGTGCAGGACTTGGAAATTGTTCCTAAAGGAGCCAAAGCACAAGAGGTGTAAATGGGTCTACAAAACAAAACTCGACTCCCAAGGGAATGTAGAAAGATACAAAGCGCGACTTGTGGCAAAATGATTTACACAAAGAGAAGGGATTGATTACAATGAGACATTTTCTCCAGTCTCATGTAAAGATTCCTTCAGAATCATAATGGCATTAGTAGCACATTATGATTTAGAGTTACATCAGATGGATGTAAAGACGGCATTTCTTAATGGGGATTTGGAGGAAAATGTTTACATGGCACAACCAAAAGGTTTTGTCATGGAAGAAAATGAAAGAATGGGATGCCGCCTAAAGAAATCAATTTATGGGTTAAAGCAAGCTTCAAGACAGTGGTACTTGAAGTTTGTGAAGACAATAAGAAAATTTGGGTTTAAAGAGAATGTGGAGGACAATTGTGTCTATACAAAGTTTAAAGATGGGAAGTTTATCTTCCTAATCCTGTATGTGGATGATATCCTACTGGCTAGTAGTGATGTTAGTCTGCTACTGGAGACGAAGAGATTTTTGTCCTCAAACTTTGATATGAAAGATCTTGGTGAAGCTTCGTTCGTTCTAGGGATCGAAATTCACCGGGATAGAAACAAAGGGATATTGGGACTATCACAAAAGACATACATAGAGAAAGTCTTAAAGAAATTTGGGATGCATAAATGTAGTCCTTCACCGCACCTATAGTCAAGGGCGGCGGATATGGGGATTTTCAATGCCCAGGAACGATATGAGATCGATCAAATGAAAGCGGTTCCATATGCTTCAAATTGTCGGAAGCTTACGGTATGCTCAAGTGTACTGCATACGACTTAGCTTTTGTTCCGGGTTACTTGGCGATTCGAGCAATCTGGAATAGAACATTGAAATTGATAAAGAAAGTCTTGCGTTATTTGCAAGGAACAAAAGGCCTCATGATGACATCTGAAGATCGATTTACTCCATATAGTGGGGTATCTGATTACATTTTTGCGGGAGATGATAGAAAGTCGACATCCGGATATGTCTTCACTCTCATTGGAGGAGCTATATCGTGGAAAAGCTCAAAGCAAACCGTCACTACATCGTCCACAATGTATGCCGAGTTTGTAGCATGTTATGAGGCTACTGGGCGGTGAAGCGGCTAAAGAAGTTCATACCGGTTTAAAAGTGGTTGGCGACATCAATAGACCACTTAAGTTGTCTGCGATAATGAACCCATGATAAAGTATGCCCACAACAATAAGTCAAGTGGTCTTTGCCAAACACATTGACATAAAGTACTATGTTGTGAAAGATAAAGTTCGGGATCAAATTATAAGTCTTGAGCATATAAGTACCGCAAAGATGTTAGCGGATCCGCTTACTAAAGGCTTACCACCCAACGTGTTCAGAGAACATATAGCCGGCATGGGTTTAAGGGAAAGCCTATGAATCCTGGACTAAAAGATGGCCCAAAAGATTAAAGTAACTATTTCAGAACAAGGAGGTGTATTGTAGCTGTTGAATCTATCGGCGATTGACCGTGACGATGAGACACGTTCTATACACCAAATTTGTGATGGAATGAGTAAAGTCAAAAGTAATTAAAGATAAAGCAAAGATTGAGATCAAGGGGGAGAATGTTAGAATGATCTCGGGGCATTTGGCCTAACGGCCAAATGCCCACCCCTCCGATCGCGCCCTGATCGGGGGCGACCAGCCCAAGATGGCTGGTGGGCCCCTGTCACCAGCGCCATATAAAGGAAGGATGGGGCCGGCTGCACGAGGTACGAGATTCACCGGTGTGCAAACCACAAACCCTAACCTACAAAGCCCTAGATCCTATCTAAGAGGGCGGCGCTCAAGTGACGGGAAGCACCACCGCCGCCGGATCTCCGTCGCCAGAGAGTTCGCCTCCGCTCGGGACGTTCGCCGTCGAGGAGTCCCGCACCTCTCCACCGAACGTCGCTGCCCTAGCGCAGACCTTCACTGGACGGACGCAATGGCCAACCCTACCTCCTCTACGACCGACGGTAACACCTCTCTCTCTCTCTCTCGGTCACTCTTGGACCCGATCCAAAACCCAGTGAAACCCAGATCCAAAGAGATCAAAAGACAAACAAAGACAAATAGATCCAAATCAGATTGGCTGCTGACTTGCTGAGTGTTCAGGTGAATGTGTTCCTGGAGAAAGGAGACCTTCATAGCTCGAATTTGCCTACAAACTGACAAATGCCCAACAGTCATCCAGTAATATCCTGCCGGCAAGCTTCTTTCATTAGCAACAACTCTACAAGGATTTCATAGGCATGTTACCTTATCTTCCCTGGTGCTACTGGATACCCTGCAGTAGTCTAGATTGCTGATCAGATTTCTCATGATGCCTTGAACTGTATATGATAGGCTTGCTGGGCAGCCTTCATTTAGGTGAGATGAAGGATGTGTGACGGGTCTAAATTGATCAGCCATGACATGCGAGGATCTTGCGTCATGCTGAGTTCGATGAAGCAGCAGTTCTGGAATCACAGAAGGTAATGGAAATGTTGATGGCATGGTGAACTGCATTAATTTGCAGAAATCTGAAGTAAGATAAAACAAAGTTGTTAAAATTATAACCACAGAAAATTATGTCAACTCAAATAGTACCTTCTGGAGTAATCAGGGTTAGGAAACTGCCCGGATCAGTTTTTGGAATCCTGGTTTTGGTTCATCAAGTTCACCCTCCTAAACGCCTCGTTTGAACTCAACTTCCATAGCAATAAGCTTATAATTTCTTCCAGTTTATTCCTCCAAGTTCAAATCTGCCAAAAACAACAAATACACAATTTTGAAGAAAAAAAAAACAGCTGGATTTGATCGGTTTTCGCTGAGAAAGCAGAACAGAAGAAATACTACCTGTTTTGAATTCTAGTTCATGCATATGAAACAGAAGAAATAGTGCTATTCTAAGCAAGGACAAGAAGGATAACAAAAACTAAACATACATATATATTATTGATCAGATAGATTCCGAGAAATTTAACTAGATCACTGACAGATTCACCAAGTGAGGGCTAGAAGTTGAATTTGTGGGCTGTGCACATTCATACATTTTCAAATTAACACATTAGGAAGGTATGTTAAGTTGAGGAAAAGTTTCAGACATCATTATCAAACCAATTCCAGGTGGACGTAAATTTAAAGAACCGGTTAAATCCTCTAGTTCACTTTTCCATGGTTGGCACCTACATATGTTGTGACTTATTACAGTCAATAGCTCCAATCAATCAGATCAAGCTAGCAATTCCTCAGTGCAACTAGCAAAGAGAAAATCTTCCATATACTTGTTCATTTTTGCAGCTCTAAGCTCCTATTCCAAAGGACAACCCAGTCCTTCTCAAGTCTCGATCAACACACTGCAGCTATGCATACCATACTTTATTACCTCCATGGCTCCAGAACACAAAACATGTAAACAAATCCAAACTTCCATAAATCCCACGATCTCCTGATAATTACCATGGCTTACTCAACTCTCCTGATCTAGTTTAATTCCTAACCCAGTTGTGGTCACTTGAAGTTTCCCTTTTCTATTATAATAGTTGTATACAAAGATGCTGCTTTCCAGGGCAAAGCTGAGGATTCCTCTTTGAGGATGCTTTTTTTGCTTCCAAGGTTGTCACAATCGCGATCCTGAATCGGATCGGAGGTTGTTCAGCAGGATCGTGAATCGTAGGATCGATGTAGAGTCTAAGATCATATCTGGTTCTACCAAAGAAATATTTTTAAAAATCTACCTTGTATTTTATCACTTCTACATTTTTTCAATTGTACTTTTAGAACTTTTGTTTACCAAAATATTGCATGAAGGAAATATCATTTGTTATTTATGCAAATATAATGGATATGAAGAATTAAAAAGTAAAAATTTACAATGAAAGGGAAGGGACAGATTCAAATAATTATTTATAATAATCACTAGAATCGGGTAGGGTTGTATGGATTTTGATCACGATTCTATAATTTTTTTGTTAGAATCGTAACAATATTAAGATTCTACCAAATTAAGAATCTACCATAGAATCGGATCGGTCCAGTCAATCTGGGTCGTACAAACATAGGATTGTATAACTAGAATCAAGATTCTGACAACCTTGGTTGTTTCAACTTTTTGTGTAATACTTGATGAGAAAGTTTCCATTGCATAAACTAAACCTTCTTTTCAACATACACATGTTTGGCAATTTTCATGGTTTTAGTTCAAATGATTCAGCAATGTTTGTAAAAATGTAACAGGTAAATAGTAAGAAAACATAACTTTTTTAATATAAAAAGTCTATTTGACACCCTGAACTCTTCCGAAAGTTCGAAAATCAATCTTGAACTACAAATCTGGACACCCGACCCCCTCAACTATTAATACAATTTATTGTACCCTCTTGAGTCCATTCTACTTTGGTTTTAAGCTGATGTGGTGGTGGTTTTGACATGTAGACGGGACGTGAACACCACTTGGATGACATGTAGACTATAGACTGGATGTTGACAACACTTTGATGACATGGTAGCTACTTTGGACTGTGCACTTTCCCACCGAACCGAAGAAACTAAGCTAAAAAACCGAACCGTACTGGTCAGCTCGATTTGACTGGTATTTGGTGTTTGGTGCGTAGCGCAAATCTGTTGTTTTCTTGAGTTCCTTTTTTTTGGTAAAAAAAACTGGCTGAAAACCGAACAAACCAAACCATTTCTGGAAACTAGGAACATCACCCACCAGCCACAAACTGCGCCCTAGGCCAAGGCCCATGCATGCACCTCTGTGGACCTGGCTAGATGCTATGTGGCCTTGTTAAAAGAAATGTTCATAAGGGCCTTAGGCGGGTGATTAAGTGGACTATTTCATCTTTTGATGGGTTAATTTGAGCCGAAAAATAGGTGCTAGGCCAACATCTGGGTTGTTAGTGCTAGCAAATGAAATTTGGACAACAAAGCCCTTAATCATGAATAGGCTACTGACAGCACAGTGTTGGGCGTGTTGCTTTCTGCATTGCTTCTTGACTGCTAATGTAGTAGTTAGGTCAGCTGTCAACTAGTCAAGTGTTAAAATGTGTGACCCAAAAATAACCGACTCACCGCATTATTCGCAATTGGCATTAACTTTGGTAAATATGGTATTTATCAATACCATACCAAAAAGATTGGTATTTACTGATACCGAACCGTATTTTTTAAAATACTGTATTTATCAAACCGTATATACCGAAAATACCGAACTAACAACCCTACAGCTACTCAGCAAATAAAACTAAAAAAATATTTATGGGACTCACATGTCATCCTCTCATATCCTTTCTTCTTCCTCCTCTTCTCACTCATCTCTCTCTCTTCCTCTCTGATCTCTCCCTCTCCTCCCCCTCTTCTCCAAGTCTAGCACCGGCTAAGGCCGGGCTAGACCTCACAGGCATCGTGCCCATCTCACCTCCTTCGCCTTGCGTGCGTGTGTCCACAACGTCCTTGGTGCCTCCTTCGTCTTCCTTAACCCCAAAATACAACCCCTGCACACGGGAACATGCCATGCGTGCATGATTTTTTGTCGATTCCCCTATGTCCACTTCCTCCGTGCCCCACTGCCCTATCGTTGCCGCAATTTTACCATTCTCGTCCACCTCTGGAATGCGTCACGAACCCATCACTGTCGCTGTTCCATCCATATAGTGTCACCGCCCTCTCGTCCTCTCTCGTGGCGTCCGCGGGCTCCGCATTCGATCTCCGCTCTCCCCACCCCCACCGCCTCCTCTTCTCCACCTATCTCCAACCCCGCGCCTTGGCCGGTGTCGTGCGTGGACCATACGAGAGCGCCACCTTCCTCACCTGGTGCCTGAATCTATAGGCTGTCCCCCGACGGTGACCTCGCCTGCATGCGGCTCGGAGCTCCTGTCCTCTGTCACCGCACAGATGAGTCGTGGGTTCCTGCTCGCTGGCCAGCCCAGCATAGGCCAACTCCTCCGCGTCAACATAGAGGAATTTGGAAAATAGTAGCATCCACCGACCTTCCACTATTTGGGACTAAGCCTAGTTTGCCTGCTAGAGAAAGCTGAACGTGGATTTCCGCCCAGTTGCAACGACGACTTGACGCGGCCAACCGAGCATTGTGTTTGTGATATATCCTAGAGGCAATCATAGAGATGGTTGTATCACGTATATGTTTATGAGTTATTGAATAAATGTTATTCTGTTCCTTGAATGAATCATCAGTTATATGGATCAACAAGTATGTGACTTGTTGGTGAAACTCTTTAACTTATATGATGTCATTCTAAAAGTCTCCCTAGTCGAATGTCACTAGTCGAAACACCAGTGACTCTACGACCAAAACATGTATTGATTGATGACTATGTTTCACCAGTCATGGGGTTGGATTGACCCACCTTGAGACACTGTTGAAATTGTTATGATTCTATGTGTCATCAGTTGGTCTCAATCAATGATGATGTATAGTCCTTAGACCTGAGATCAGCATGGTTTCCTATACGTGTAATAGCACTCTTAGGGGTTGCCAAACACTACTCGTAACTGGGTAGTTATAAAGGTAGCTTTCGGGTATGCCATAAAACATACGGAGGAATGTGACTAGTCAGATATGGGATTTGCCCTCCTAACATAACAGGAGAGATATCTCTAGGCCCCTCGCAGTGGTCGGATAAATAAAGTGCAAGGCCATGCCACTAGTGGTCGAAGAGTTCGACCACATAAGGTTATCCGACACTCGATCGAGAAAGTATTGAACAATCCATAGATGACATATTATCTCACCTGGAGTTCAACCAGATATCGTGAGGCAAAGGGAGAATATACACGAGTAGGTCGCTAAGTTCGATCTTACGGACTGATCGTATGGAGATCTGAGCTGGTCGTAGGCGATCGAGCGTAATCACATAGTGGTCGTCACCTGGTCATAAGGAGTTACGAACTGGTCGTGATCAAATACGAACTAGTCGTATCGAGATAGGACCTGGTCGTAAGTGATGAGGACCTGGTCGTAGATCATATTGCATTAAGGTGCGTCCGATATAATTTGTGTGTATTCGGGAATCGTTATGTTCTGCTAGGAACCGCTACTACTCGGGGTTGAAAAGGGTTTCTAAGTCACAACCGAATACGTATAAACCTAACGGGTCACACACTTAATAGGTTGGAACATAACATGTTCGGAGAGGATCCGTCATGGGAACTATGTAAGGAGATGCATGAGGTTATTAGGAGAAGGATGAGTAGATGTGAGTTGCTCCATCGAAACCCTAGCCGCCATCTTTCTGAGAGCTTTGTCGTGCGACTTGGTGCTAGCACACCTGCGTACGGTTGTTCCTTCCCTAGACGTGTGCATACTGTAGAGGCGCTACTGTGGTTGCTGTTGCGCTTGAGGACATCCGCGATCTTCATAAGGAACTGCAGAGGTTGCTGGAGGAGACGATCTACTTGCGAGGACGCTAGACGATCGACTACAACCACTGCATTGAGGTGCTCGACATTGGATGATCAACTACGATCACTACATCCACGCGCTGTACGTTGGACCAGGCTTCTCCAACTCTTCTTGCGCTGCTCTGCGTGTCTGTTGGTAACGATCTGTGATCATCTTCTTACTTGGCTTCTTGGTTTACGTGGTAGAATTTTTGAATTATTGCTATAGTAGCCTACCCGTACCCCTTCAGTGGTATCAGAGCCATCCTGCGTAGTTTTTGATTTGGATCGGTCGTATATACTTGATATGCGGTAGTAGTAGATTAGATCTATTACTGGTCGGGTCTGGTAACCTAGATCAGTTCATATAGATGGAACGATCTAGGCACTGATCGATGAGATCGATTGGTTTATGGTGGTAGTAGATGGGTATATGAGGAGGTATGAGCTACAAGGACCAGATGGTTTACTGCGCTCGTTCATGACCGCATTGCATAATACTCCTACCGATCGGAATTCCATCATCGCAGTATGCCGTAGTGCGTGGTCGTATCAAGGTAGTGATCAGATTGGTGAGGAATAGGGTTAATGTGATTAATCCGATAATTTCCAAGGCTCGGTTATGTGAATAAGATTCATGTCTCGGAAAAAAATTTCCGAGCGCGCTGCCCTACTGACTGGCTAGCGGGACCGCTGTGCTGGGTAATCATACTGCGCGTTATAGGTAGTATGTGTTCATGTCGTCCGATAGAATTGGATTCTATGCATAACTCGTTTTTGCAGGGTTTGATGTGAATAGTATGGCCCATGGTGTATGTGATGCATGAATGGATTTTCATGGCCTGTGTGTCATGCTGTGAAATAGCCATCGAGCTACATATTTCTGTTGTAGATCATGGCACCTACTACTTCTTCTGCACCTACCTTTGATTTGCGATCTATTTTTTAAAAGGAAAAATTGAATGGTACAAACTTCATTGACTGGTTTCGCAATCTGAGAATAGTTATCAAACAAGAAAAGAAGGAATATATTATAGAGGGTCCCTATCCCGAGGAACCGAATGCCGATGCTCCTCGTGCTGAAAAGAATGCTTATGAGAAGCATTGCAATGAAATAGTCGATGTGCACTTCCTAATACTTGCAACCATGAACTCTGAGCTTCAGAAGCAATCACTACTACAAAACAGGCTATAGAAGACGCCTCATCACAGTCTGTGATAAATAATCATAAACGGTTCTCTTGGAATCGTCTGTGATATGGACCTATCACAGACGGTTTCTAAATACAACCGTCTGTGATACTTCACAGACGGTTCTTAAAGAGAATCATCTGTGATAAGTACCTCATCACAGATGATTTGTATTAAGAACCGTCAGTGATTTTACTAGAGCTTGGATTTTATGATGGCTTAGAATTTTCCAAGCCATGGTAAAATCACAGACGGTTCTTAATACAAACCGTCTGTGATGAGATACTTATCATAGCCGGCTTGTATTAAGAACCGTCTGTGATGATATCCTTATCACAGACGGTTCAAGATACGAATTGTCTGTGATGAGATGCTTATCACAGATGGTTTTTGTATAAAACCATCTGTGATTCGCAGCGCGGGAGTTCAAAAATTTTTGAACGCGTGTGCGGGAGGCAAAATATTTTGGTGCTATCCTTATAAATAATATCCGAGTCGAGGCGGGATGTGCTGGGGAGGGTGTCGAACCTGCGGGACACCGACGTACTGCTGGACTTCGTCTTCGTCGACGTGCTCCGGTCCAAGTTCGCCGCCGCAAACCTCGACGACAAAGACCTCGTCCTCCTCAGCTGTAAGCAAACAAACTTCTTCTTCCTCGATGACTCGATCGATCATGGTAACTAACCTATGGGTGCACATACGTAAATGGTAAATGGGTGCAGCGGCTCACATCCACAATGACTTCGCCATCATCGCCTCCGACACCGTGCTCTACAATGACACCTCCACTATCGACGTCGTTGGCTCCTACTCGGGCCTCCTTAGCACCATCTTTGCCGATGTCATGGTCAAGATGGGCAGCATCGGGGTACTCACAGGCCGCAAGGGGAGGTCAGTAAGGTTTTTGTATGAGAGTGATGGCTTTTTTATGTATTTTCAAGAGTCTATGAAGATGGAAAGCTCACATAAACTGTGATAGTACCAACTATGAAACATTCAAAATCCAATTTTTTTTTTGCAATAGGAAAAACTATCACAGATAGTTTTGAACAAGAACCGTCTGTGATACCTTTTTCATAGATGGTTTGAAAACCGTCTACGATGACCGTATGTTATCACAGACAAATAAATCCAGGCGGTTCAAAAAACCATCTGTGATGACGGTTTAGAACCGTCTGTGATGAGATTTTGTGTAGTAGTGTGAGCTGCATGTAGCGCACCGGGGCCGCACGAAGAAACTTGCGAACAACGACAATCTCATCTACCGTATCGCTCAACGCGCGGATCCCGGTGACAACCGACATCACCCGACCGGTGATATCTTCAACGGTCTCCCCTTCCTCCATCTTTAGCCCCTCGATGTCCTTCTTGAGGGTCTGCAGGTTGGCCTCGCGCACACGCTTGTGCCCCATCTACGTTGTCTTGATTGCCTCGTCTTGATTGCCTCCCATGCTAACTTCATCGTGTCTTTCCCAGTGTGGGAAGACATGATGTGCTCCAGCACGGCCTGGTAGATGGCGCACAAGGCCATCCGATCCTTGTGGTACTCCACAGCACCAGGCTCCACGACCTCCCACACGTCCTACGCCTGCAGAGCGACGCGCATCTTTATCGCCCAAATGGCGTAGTTCGTGCTGGTGAGCTGCGGGTACGACATCGTCACCACGCTCTCTTTCTTCACCCCTGCGACAAGAACAGATCACCTCGCAACAGGTTTCGCATAGCGGATGGAGACTGTAACATCCCAAATTTGGATCTGTGTTTCAAATGTAAGAAAATTAGAAGAAATTAAAACTTTTCTTACATCATGAAGCCCTTGGTCATTTTTGTAATTCTTTTAAAAGAACTATGGAAAATCAAAATCAAATCCCCAAATTGACTCTAATCAAAATCCTCCTTGGCATAGATTTGGTGCCAAACCCTTGGAAACATTTTTCCTGAGTTCTAGGGAGGCTTGGCAACACCTCTGAATTATCTCATGATTTTTAGAAATTATTTGATAATTTTTGGAGACAAGTCAAAATTGGTCAAACCCATTTCCCCTCTTCTGGAATTTCTGGAGAAAAATTCAGTGCATGAAAATCTCTGAAAATTTTATGGGAGGTTCCTCCTGCAGTCAGCAAGCTCCAGTTAAAATTTCATAAATTTTGGAGTTTTTTTGCTACCTCAAATAATTCCTCAAAAATCAGATGTTTAAAATTCAAATTCTAACTGGTTTGCACTGTTCCTCGGGTTCGAACCAGGCTCGGGCTCGAACCACTTGACTCGGTCGAACTAAGCGAACGAGCCGCCGGCGTGACTCGGTCAGCGCTGGAGTTGTGAGCCGTTGGATCGACATCGAGCGGCCCGAGATCAAGTGCGCGATCGAATCGTTATAATCAACCCGTTCTATTTCACCGTCCGATTAGATCCAGCCACGCCCTTTTCGTCTTCCTCGCTCGCGGCTTACCGAAGTCAACAGTGGTGGCGTGCACAGTACACTTCGGCAGAGCACGGTCACTTCTCCTTTCGGCCAACGGCTCTTCCGCATTTATTGCTCCCGTCCGGCCGCCTCCATAGTCGTCGTCTCCCTAACATTACGCCCGTCGCTCTCTACCGACCTCAACACAAATGCATCGCCATTTTCATGCCGTTGCTCCCCTCTTGCTCCTTCGGCTATAAAACTCTATCGAGGCTTCCTTAGCATTCTTTGAACACCCTTGAGCTTCAAAGATCACTTCTAGGCGCCGAGTGAGCTCCTTCGTGAAATTTTCCTGTCGCCATTGTTGAAGCTCCAAGCTCTTGGTGAAAGTGGTGTTCCCGGCCCTCTCACTCGAATCTATTGCTTCCTCAGTTACTTAGCATCTCGAAGAGTATTAACCCTCTGTCAATTTTGCTTTTGACAGCAGAGAGCAGATCAATTTCGGATTGCCCCCTTTCGGTAAAGCGCTATTCTTCTTCACCCGAGCCGATTCGACCCTCCTCTGTGCCTTCTTTGGGCTCAGGTAACTTCTTATTAGTCCCTAGTTGCTCGGCTTTCGCTCCCTTGGACCGCAATGAGCTCGCTTTGCGTTTTCATTTTGGTCATTTTGGTCATCGCGGTCATCTCCGCTTGCGGCGTTCTAGGTCGCCATGACTAAAACCGGAGTACCATTGCGTGCGCAATAGTGTTAAGAACCCATTTTAGGCTTTGCTCGCACCGTCGTGGGCGAGCCGCCGTCGGGAGCCGTTCTTCCCCATAGTTTTGTCGGACGAAAATCGGAACGAAGTTTGAGCGTGAAATGAGGTGAACCGTCGATCCTAAGATCTACGGCCCACATTCACGTGCGGGTTTTGAACTCGTCGTCGCGGCTCGATCGGTGACCGTTGGATCCAAGATCAGCGGTCCCGATTCGAGTTAACGTGGATCGTTGGATCCCGGATCGGCGGCTCGCGGCGTGGGAGCGTTCAAACCGCCGCGCCGGGATGACGTGAACCGTTGGATCCGGATCCAACGGCCGACGACGAGGTTCGGATCGCGCGCGCTCCGACCAAAGTGGTCGTGGACCGTTGGATCCAAATCCAACGGTTAACGACCAGAGTTTCGCGGCCGTGCACGCGCGCGTCAGCGCTGGGACGCGGACCGTTGGATCCAAGATCAACGCTCCCCGTTCGTCCACGTCATTTGAAATTTCTGATTTTCTCGAAAAGGTTTATTTATCAACTGAAAAATGTGATAACTTGTAAAATACATAACTAATTCAGTTTAAATCCTTTTCGGTTGATTCAAATTTTGTTGGTTATGTTTTTAACTAAACTTTAATTTAAAAATGGTTCCAACCTCAGTATAGCTCTAGAAAATTTTGCTAATGAATAGTAGCATTTTTTATTTATAAAAGCTGAGCAAAATTGTTTTGGTCATATCTTTGGCATTAAGAATCCAAATCAATTGGTTCTTGTTGCTAAATTCTTTATAAATCATGATCTTGCTACTGTAAAATTTTCAGACTTTTTGGAGAAAGTTTACTGTTGGGTCTTTGCCTTTTATTCGTTCTTATCGGTTGTTTTTCGTTTTCTCGTTAGGATCCGAAGAGCACGTTGACAACATTATTGATCCTCAGCAACATCTTGACCCACAGCAAGCAGGCAAGCAGTTTGATCATATTAATCCCAGTATTTTTCAAGTCTAATATATTGATTTCAACTTGTATGTATGCATTGCTATTTTGTGTTAAATTATGGTTAGAATCCTATAGTTGCATAATATGTAGGAATTGATTATCCTTCACTACAATGAGCCTAGGTTATTTGCTGTGATTGGAGTTCGATGGATGAGCTCTGGTCACTTAGTAGATTGCGAATTGTAATTGCTTAGAAATGCTTAGTTTCGGTAGTAATGGGCGATCATCGATCTTAGTCGATGATCTTGATCACCCAAATATAATTATTACTCCATTATGTCCAGCACTTTGTGCTTTGTTAATTTTGTAAAGTCAAAAACTGAAAATAAAATTTGTTTTAGACTTGAGCACAATGGTGTGTTGGTGTGATCTGTTGGTGTGAATGGAATGGTGCCTAGGTCATCAAGGACCGAGTTACTTGTGTCACTAAGCCAAGCGCTTATGCGTGCTAACCACGCGAGAGGGATATGGGACCTCTCTTGACTAAGTACTTTGGCGTGTGTTATCTCCGAGTCGCAGGAGGGGGTTGTGTGTGTTGTGTGAAAAGGATCGTGTTCTTGTGTTGGGTGTGCGGTGGTGGAGATTCGGTGTAGGCTCTCCACCTCGAGGGGCATTGTAGTTGTCCAAGGCTTTACCTGCGACGGGTAGTTGACCGAGGCTTTACAATGACCCCGACACAACGTATGGGTTTCTATCCATACGGGCGGCTCGTAGTTAATACACAATATTGGAAATGTCTCGTAGGACTTTAGTGTCTTAGGCATACCAAAGGAAGTATGCTAATCATGTGGCAAAAGGCGATGCAGCGTGTGGGTACATTGGTACACCCTGCAGGTATAAAACTATTCGAATAGCCTCGTCCTAGGTTATGGACATGCTTGGTAAGGTCGTGCAAGAACTAGACTACAACCTTTTAAATTAAAATTTGACATGGTTGGCATGAATGGGTAATTCATGCTATTGTTGTGGTGACTAATGGTTTAGTCACTTCCAAGATTATTGTTATCTATTTACTGTTATTAATATTGTTCTTTCGGTTAATTGAACATTAAAAACAGATTTGTTAAATTGCTTTCAATCTATTACATTATTGCAAATGGAAACTTGCTTTATGCTAAAATGAAACATCTGACCTCCACTTCAATGAGCTTGCATGCGATTTGTATGCAGGTTTGTTATTCCACATGTAAGTCTTGCGAGTACATTCAAAGTACTCACCGCTTTTGCTTACATTTGCTTTTGTTTGTGAGGGAAGAAGGTGAGCCCCAAGGGCCTCACTTTTGTGAAATGTGCTGTGGATTCGACGACTAGCTTGGCGGTCCGGTCGGTTGCCTTATGGGTTAAAGGCACACTGATTGGCTCTTTTGTTTTGTAGCCATCTTATGGTACTTTTGCTTCCGCTGTTCAAATTCTATATGTATATGTCATTTGGCCGGTCGGCCTCTCTTTGTAATAACTATCCTTTACTTATGTTATCTTATGTTTGGTATTTTGCTTCGGTTCTATGTGAATGAATGGAATTGATGCATGAATTTTGTAAAGAGGTGTGTATACTGCATTTCTGGGAAGTATACATGTCTCGAAGACACGGGTTATTTCTTTTGTGATGCTAGGGTCAATTGGTGACTAAGCATTACAAGCCCAATAATCCGGGGTCCTCACAGAGACATACTCCTTCCTTCCCTCGGCATCCTCTCCGACTCACGTAAATCACCAAGGCTCTGATAACAATTGTTGGAATCGAGCTGTAGAAGAGGCAACACAAACGAACACAAGGAAGAGAGAACACACAGCGAGATGCGACGCACAACTACTCCCAACATCTTTTCTGTTTTCTTCTCTATTTAAAACACAAAAAAGAAGTAATTTACATGCAAGATATGGCCGGTAGAACCTCCTACCATCATGCCACAATCCCTCTAATTACGCTAATCAAATCAGCTCAATCCCTATAGTTACACTAATCAAAATAACTAACAAATCACGCCTTACGCTAATGCATGCATGCACGGCAACTCATCTCAAGCCAATGCAAATGCATGCATGTAAGTGAAAAGAACCAAAGCAACAAGATTAGTTCCAACATGTTTTTGTCCAGCTCCACCTACATGTAAGATATCGTGGGAAGAATGCGTAGGAGCAGTACTAGTATGTAACAGTTTTCTTTGCCCACCTCCAGATGAGGAAAAGCTGGGAGATGGGAGACCTGGGTTTAGGTTGGATGAATCGCCGTGTTGACGCATGATGGGGCTAGCTGCTTGATCTCTGTGTGGTTTTTGTCTCCTTCCCATTGAAATGAGCTAAAATAAGGTGCTGGCTAGGGGAGTGAGGTCCACCTGGTGCAATGCAGGTTGTTGGCGTTTCAAGACCGCCAAGAGCTCAAATGTAGCTTTGCTCAGCTGACGGAGCTTCCTTTCAATACACAACTTCAATGTACTGGCATGTCTAGCGGATAGAACATCTCGTTAAAATGAAGCATTGATCAACGTGTTGCTTTCTGAGCAGATCGTCGTATGATAGCAGAGAGAGAGAGAGAGAGAGAGAGAGAGAGAGAGAGAGGAACCAGATTCAACCGGACAAGATTGAATGACCAACCATAAAAACAACCACCAAGCTCTTTACCACGAGCAGCATTAGAACGTACAGGAAGGAAATTCCTTGGGAGAGGGCCTCACGTGACGCCTCTCCCCGGGCCGTTGGATTCAGGGGGTGGTGATATGTGGCTATAGGGGAGGGGCCTTACCTATAGAATTTATTTTCGAACGTACATGCCCCCTGTCAGGCCATCCTCACCTGAATATCTGACTTGCTCGCAATAGTAGCACATAGCAAAGAAGTTAACCAGATATTTCGCACATATCACTCCCATGTCTCTCGGATCTCATACCACTACTACAGAAAAGATCATCACAGACGGTTTTTGAATCGTCTGAAATTTTATGTCTGTGATAACAGGCGGTTATCACAGACGGTTCAAATCACGAACCGTCTGTGATTCTGTAGTATCACAGACGGTTCGTGGTTGGAACCGTCTGTGATAAATCTTTAGACCTAATTAATTTTTATCGTATTTTATTAGCCCGGGAATTGCTAGCCATGCCCTCTGAAAACTAGCAAGCAGAACCATATCACAGATAATTGTTGACAACTCAAAGTGATCATTTAACTCAAAATCAATTACAAAAGAATGTTTCAAGTATATATTGTCGCTAGAGTTACAAATTGAATTACAACTAGTCAAAGTGAATTACAATATTGAATCAATTGTTTCGAGGTCGTTCATCGGTGTCGACGGCGTGAAACTCTCCGGTGGTGTTAACTATGTCTGCCTTGATGAAGACGCAGAGCTCCCCTCGAACGTGTGTGACCTAGTCCATCTCGAGTGCATTTAACTCTATGTTCAAGCCTTGTCGCTAGCAAGAGTAAAGTAGTAAGCATATATATTTAAATTTATAATTAGGAAATAATTATTACAAGATTGACAAACCCGGGGATCGTGCGTCTTAGAAGCAATCAATAGCTGCATATGATGGCATACGCAGAATGCGCATAGGTGATCTCGTTTTTGTTTGGCGGATCGCAAAAATAGAATTACATATATATGTACAAATATTCGAGACGCAATATTACGGAATATGATATATGATTATTGTGTTGTAGCGCGTACCGGAAATCGCATCCTATCAGTCAGTGTGGCGCTCGTTCCCTTGTATAAACCTCCCTCGGCAACATAGCCGATGAACACGCTACATGATTCAAAAAAGTTATCCTTGTCCATTTCAAACGAAGGAAGACTATAATAGAGTTATGTACGGAGAAAATGAACATACCTGTCGAGTATTCCTTTAAGAAGGGTGAAGTCATAATTTTTGTTGAGTAGAGAATCAAGGTACAATACCATGTTCCTCTTTGGCACAAGAATCAGAAGAATCCAGTGGAACCTACTCATGTATATCGCTATAGTCATAAACCTATGTTGAAACGTAATTTGTATAGCAAATATTGAAGCACTTACTTCTGGTTGTAGGGCACCATTATGTAGTCCTTGTCGTCCAGAGCAAGCAATCCCATTTTTATGTAATTCTCGACGTAGGATGCGTCTTGGTTGATTGTTTGCTCAGAGACCACGTGTGGGTCGAGGAAACCCACTGGTTCTTTGATTCGACGGGCACATTTCATAATGTATCTGTACATAAGCAATGAGTTATGATATTTATCGGTATCACGTGAGTGTAGAAATTGATTGTACACACTTACAGTGTCCAGCATCGTAGAAGTGAGGCGTCGAGGGCAGTTAGGTTGTATAGGTCAAATAAGTCTTCGAAGCCCACGACGAAGTGGCCAGGCTCGTGGAAAAAAATGCTCCCTCCCGTATATGACGGTGATTCCAGTATGCCCCCCTCCTCTCGGGTCTTGCGCAAGTACCAATCATGCAAAGCTTGACAAGCTAGTCCTGAGCTCTTTATTTCTGCGCCGGAGACCAACGGACTTCCGATGGAGTATTTCACGGGTTTGGAAGGTGCCTTAATGTTCTTTGATTTCGATTTCACCTTAACGAGGCGGCTGAGGGACGTCTTCTCGTGAGACGCCTCAGGGACCGATATGGTGACACGATTTTCTTGTCCCTTCGCCGTCTTCTCGACGGGAAGCGATGTGGCGGCCTTCTGAAGCTTTGGTTGATGCGGACTCATCGAGGGTCCTATTGGAGAGGCAGGTCTTGTCGATATCAGCGTCCTTTGAAGGGTCCAAAGTCGATGTCCTTCTTGGGCTACTAGATAAAAGTGTGTGTGGCATCCCTAGTGTTCGATTTCTTCGTTCGGGGAATCTCCGGTGGATGGCCATGAAATTGTCATGTACCATGTCCACCGCACTGGCGTAACCTGCGCCACCGGGCACCGTCTTTGCCTCGCCCCTTCCCGGTATGGATACACCATACCCCGCTTGACCTCAATAGGAATCGACCCAACCATCCTCACTTGGAGCTTGCAGGGCGTTGGCCCCTACAAAATGGTACACAATTAGCTAAGGCGTCCTATAGGTCTATCTTTGGAGCATTCCAGAGATGTACATTACCTCGATACCGTCGATCGGTAATTGCGTCGTCATGTCCGTAATTATGTGTGGACGCGACGCTATCTCGATGTCGGAGGGACTTGCTCCCAAATTATCAGGCGGCTTGCGCTGCATGAGTTGATTTACTTGGTTACGCAAGTTTGTTATTTGTTCTTGAAATTGTGCAATAATCACATGTTCCAACCGAAGCGTCGGTTGGTCCTTGGATCTCTTCCTACTCCTATCGTGTCGGAGTTGTGTGGAATCCGTCCCTCCAAGGTACGTAAACCCCAACGCCTCGTGTGCGCGGGTACTCCTTGTTTCCGGGGCGAGAGGCGACATCCTTCTCCCTGTCAACTTCGAAGTAACCTTGGAAAGATGCGGAAGTCAATGATTCCTGCAAGAGGACATCATGTTATTGTGGACACCATGAAGTTATAGACTTATTAACAATTAAGTGGTTCGACAAATTTAACAGGCGTTGAGACACTGCCTCGTCTACCGGGTTTGTGAAAGAGATGCTGCCCGAAGACGTGGCTGATGCCCTCGCTCTTAACTGTGCTCGGCGCTTCGTCGAGATCTCAGCAAACGGTCGGGCAGCGGTCTCGTCCTCCGCCGCCCATTGTGTGGCTTTACCCGCGTACCCAGCGGTGTCGAGTCTGTGGGGATGAGTGTTTTGTGCCTGAATAGCTCTGTGCGCTGCACTTTGCTACTGAAATTCGGCCGTCGTCTTCGTCTGCACGAATGCGTCCCATGTATCCCGCGACAAAAATTGATACGTCGTGAAGAGCGTCCGACCCGTGTTCACGTACTGTGTGACAAGCAGGCTCTTGAAGGTCCTCCACGCGTGGGACATCGCGAGCAGCGCGTGCCATCGCACACATGCCTGGTCTGCTTCAAGGAAAGTGAACGAGGCAGAAAGTTCAGTCCACAACTGGTCTCTCTGTACATCCGTCAGAGACTTCCAGGTTGGGGTGGTGATGGGGACCCGTTCCCTTGCAAGTACCCCGTAGACGGTCCGGAATCTCACAGCTGCTTTCTTGGGACTCAGCGGGATCCCGACGTCACTGACCTCTGTGATCGTCATGCGGCCTGAGGGCAATTTGGAGATTCCTCTGCCTTCTCACCTGCATACCACCTTGACCTTGATCGGAGATCCAGACGCATTTGGCGACGTCGCTGACGGCGGCGAAGACGGTGCCTCTGCTATCTATATAAGTTATGTACGCAATGATTACATAATCAAATAGAAGTTACCTATTGAACCTAAATATATGATACGTAGTAAATAAAATATATGAAATTGCACAAAAAAATGCAAAGGAGAAGGAAATATTGCAAACAAACAAACACACATACAGGACTCGAAAACATACAAAATTAGCATAATACTCAAATTTAAATATTTATTTATTTGCTCTCAGATATCGGGCTGCTCGAGATGAAATCTTGGCCCCCTAAATGTCAAAAGTTAATTACTTATATAACAAGTTATTCTATCAGCCAACAGAGAATTGAATTTGCTTAATAGTGCAATTAATTTTAGAATCAAAACTGTAGCATTACAGTCAACAGAGAAGTAAATGACTAACAGAGCTAAAGTATCACAAATCAGAGCATGGTCAGAGCATGGAAAATTACTGGCTTCATATGCCAAACTTTGAAAATTTAGTAATTCAAGGCTGGACACGAGGGACTAGAAACTTGGCTAGTGTCTCCATAGCCAATCTCAAGTTGAGACGACTACGTTGAAAATTACCAGTATTGTGAGGACCCGGAATATTGGAGGTTTGTATCAATTAATAATTATACCAACAAAGATAATTCTTAATCAATAACAATCAAGTCTTAATTAAAAATTATACTAGAAGCACAATTCTTAACAAGATACAAATCCAACACCTGATATTGATATAAACTCCACATGGCATACGACACGGCCCGAAGACTTAAGCATCTATGCCATATGAAATCAATACACATGTCCTTACTCTCCTGCTTCCAACTCAATAGCATTAACCCTTTACTTAACCAAGCAAATACCATACACGCGTGTGGAAATGCGCTGGGGCTTGAATCATCCAAATTAGATGTTTAGTCCTTAATCAATCCAGATAAGACAACCACATTTCCCAATTCTTGTGCACTACAGCACCACCACTAGCATCCATTTGTCTAGATTTGAAATTAGATTAGCAGAAGGGTTTAAATTCATTTCTGATTTAAATAAACCGAACAAAGAACCAAAATAAATGAAATTCTTTTATTGCCCATGTTTGACAAGATAAGCTTGCCAAACACTACCGGTCTATGGACCCATGGCTAAGCAAAATTCTAACCTAAGTATTTTAATACAAACAATACCTTAATTTGAGTGTATGATCGAATTTAAGGTAAACCACAAGTGATAGGTTGTAACTAGGTACTAAACAGATCACAATTAATTTTTAAGGAATTAGCATGCAACAGTTATCACTGTATTTTGTAAATCTACAGTTCCAAAAAAATTGGGATCAATATGGTCCTTGGTCTCCAACAATTAACCTTGCATATCTTTACCAACAAGATGAAAATCTGCATGCTCTCTCGATTGCTTCACTTGGGAAGAGATAGCAAAGGCAATTTGACACTCCCTAACAACAAAAGTCTAGGACCGACGGATTCACCAATGAGTTTTACAACAAAATCTTGAACATTACTGTACATTACATGTAGCAAAGCAAGGAGAGAAGAACCGTAGGGTGGCGCCGGATCGGGGGAGGCGGCGTTGGGTGGCGCCGGATCGAGGGAGGCGGCGTTGGGTGGCGCTTTAACGGGAGGCGTTGGGTGGCGCCGGATCAAGGGAGGCGGCGTTGGGTGGCGTCGGAACGGGGGAGGCGGCGTTGGGTGGCGCCGGATCGGGGGAATCGGAGTCGGTGTTGGCGATTCTGGGAAGAACTAGGGCAAGTGTTAAGAACTAGGGCAAGTGCCGAACCACTTATATAGACTAACATCACAGACGGTTCTTTAATAGAACCGTCTAAGATTATTTATCACAGACAGTTCTATTAAAGAAATGCGTGATGTGAGTGATCAATCCAGGCCGTTGATATCCAAATCGGACAGTTCAAGTGAATGGGGCGATCGGCCGGTCGATCGGCCACTCAATCCAGGCCATTGATATCCAAATCGGACAGTTCAAGTGAACGGGGCGATCGACCGATCCGATCGGCCACTCAATCCAGGCCGTGATCTCCAAATCGGACGGCTCGATCCAAAGAATGGAAGGCTCGAGTGGTCCGAACGGTACGAGATCTAAACCGAGGATATCCATCGGACGGCTCACACACGACGTGGTTAGGTGGTTGAGCTAAACCGCGAGACTCGGGTCGGAGTCTGACTTGGGTTCGAGCCCGAGGAATAGTGATTTATCACAGATGGTTCTATTAAAGAACCGTCTGTGATAACTATAACATCACAGACGGTTCTTTAATGGAGCCGTTTGTGATGTGAGTGATCAATCCAAGCCGTTGATATCCAAATAGGACAATTCAAGTGAACAGGGCGATCGGTCGGTCCGATCAGCCACTCAATCCAGGCCGTTGATATCCAAATCGGACAGTTCAAGTGAAAGGGGCGATCGGCCGGTCCGATCGGCCACTCAATCCAGGCCGTGATCTCCAAATCGGACGGCTCAGATCCAGGAGCGGGAAGGCCCGAGTGGTCCGAACGGGAGCGAGATCTGGACCGGAGGATCTCCATCGGACGGCTCACACACGACGCGGTTTGATCAGCCCTTAAGAAATAGCAAATAATTTCTAAAATTATGAAATTTCTCGTGGAGGTTACCAGATGATCAAGAATTTAGGAAAAATATTTCCCGAGGATGATCACAAGGTTTGACTAGAAGACCTTGAATTGCAACACTTCGAGTCAATAACCTTAATTGAATTTGAAGTCTGCATTTCAAGGAGATAAATTCTAGAGAATTCAAATGACAACAAGGATTCATCCAAAAGTTTTAATTTATCCTCATTTTCATACATTTGAAACACAACTAATTGCCGATCAGACCGCCAGGCCACAGAAGCAATGCACTTTTAACTTTGCTCAAATGACAAAACACATTTGCTCATTTGTGTGTATTTCCAACAAGGTTTCAAAGCTGATATTCTCAACAAGTTGATAACTCTAACAAGTCCGCATTAACATCAACATTAGAGATGACAAGTCCATAACACATGTTAACATCAAATTACAATGGAATACATGCTTAATTGAAATATAGTCCTTCATGGTGATCGACGCGCATATAGCTAGCTTCCTCACTGGGTTCTTCCTCGGTCGATGCCGTCTCGAAAGGAGGCAACTCGTCAAATTGATTGTACTCTTCCTCATCCACGACATTCTCAACTCCGATAATCCTTCTTTTCCCATGAAGAACTACGTGGCGGTTCTTATTTGCTGGGTCTGTTACATAAAAAACTTGAACAACTTGCTTAGCGAGTACGAATGGTTCGACCTTGTACCCGACACGCTTGAGGTCCATGAGTGACGCCGCATGCTTGTCGACCTTCACGCCTGCGGAAGTTTAACCCAATGACATCGAAGCAGGGGATCTTGAAAAGTACATAGTCGAGCTCCCAAATCTCCTCTACGAACCCATAGTACGAAGTTCAACCCGTGTGCCCCGCGTATTGAACCCTCGTGAAATGCATCTACGCGACACCGATGTTCGGATCGTGCTCTTCCTATCTCGGGTCAGTATAAAACGTGTACCTATTTATGTCGTATCCTTGCCATGTCACAATTGTAAATTTTGGTCCTTTGGCCAACTATAGCAGCGTTTCATCACTTGATTACCTCCAAGTGAATCACATCTTTAACCATTCGTTAAACCGACGGTTGTGCTATCTCGTTATCCAAACCTCCGACCGGTCTGGATTCTGTTGGCGGACCATGTCTTTGTGCTTGTCGATGTACGGGACACTTGGGTCATGTGTTGCAAGACCGTGAAATGGGCCTGCGCGTATGTATCTAGATCGAGAGTGATTGCTTTCCTCCCGATGGTCCCGATACCCTCCAGTCTCCCCTCGTGATGAGATAGAAGCATACCTATCGGTTCCACCTGAGCCATGTAGTCAACGCAGAACTCAATGAACTCTTCGGTTGCATAACCTTCGATGATATCGCCTCCACGAGATCGATTCCGCACGTAGGACTTCGTAATTCCCATGTATCTCTCGAAAGGATACATATGACGAGGAACACGGGCCGCATATCTTTATCTCTTTCACAAGGTGAACAATGAGATGGACCATGATATCAAAAAATGACGGAGGGAAATACATATCAAGATGACATAGAGTCGTCACCACCTCGGCCTGCAGAGCGTCGAGTCCTTCGGGATCGATGACCTTCTGAGCAATTGAGTTAAAGAAATAACACAGTCTAAATATTGCCACTCAGATCTTGTTTGGCAAGATACTCCTAGTTGCAACAGGAAACATCTGTGTCATCAGCACATAAAAATCATAAGACTTCATACCAATTAATTTCAAATCTTTCATGGAAATAAGTTTCTTAATATTGGCGGAGTAACCGGACGGAACTTTCACACCATGCAAGCTTGGACACAGTTCATTTCTCTCAGCCTTGGACAAAGTGTAGCAAGCTAGGGGAAAGTACGTTTATCCATTATCGGTCTCTTTCGGTGCTAACTCGGTTCTTATGTTCATATCAACCAAGTCACGCCGTGCGTTAACACCGTCTTTTGTTTTGCCATTAATGTTCAGTAAGAGACCAATCAAACTATCACATACATTCTTCTCCACGCATGACGCCGATGCAAAGGATTTAACTTCTAAGTGCTCCCAATAAGGCAAGTCCCAAAAAATTGACCGCTTCTTCTAGATGTTTTTCTGAGGGGTCCTTAATTTACGTCCCTTTTCAACCACAACATCGATATCCTTAACCATATCATAGACCTCTTTCCCTCTAAAAGCCCTTAGAGCTGAACCGTCCTCCTTATTTCCATCGAATTGTTTCTTCATCTTGCGGTATGGGTGAATCCTGGGAAGGAACCTACGGTGACGATATATACGATTTATGTGAGTTGTTCAGCCATACACTCTCGGTACCATCTAACCAGTGAGGACAGACTTTGGCTCCTTTTGTACTGAACCCCGAAAGGTTACCAAGGGTAGGAAAATCATTGATGGTGCAGAATAACATGGAGTGTAAAGTGAAGTTCTCTCGCTTATACGCATCCCATACTTGTACCCCTTCGCTCCAAAGTGTCACAAGATCTTCCAAAGAATGGTGCTAGGTACACATCAATATCGCTCCTGTGTTGCTTGACCCTTGGATAAGTAGTGACATCAAAATATATTTCTGTTTCATACACAGCCAAGGAGGAAGGTTGTACATACATAGATTCACGGGCCAAGTGCTATGTCGGATGCTCATATTACCGAAAGGATTCATTCCGTCCGTACTCAACCCTAACCTTATGTTCCTGTTCCGACCGAACTCTTCAAGCTCCGATCGAAGTTTCTCCACCGGGCGTAATCGCAGGTGTCCGAGCTTCCCATCTTTCTTACGCTTCTCCTAGTGCCAACGCATCAATCTTGCCTCCTTCGGTTCGCAAATAAATGCTTCAAATGTGGGATCACGTGTAGATACCACAACATCTTAGCAGAGGTCCTTGCTTCGCTTTAGCGTATTCTTACGCTTGTATCGGATGCTTTGCACACGGACATACATGCATGCTCGCATACTCTTTACGTAGAGGATACAATCGTTCGGACATGCATGTATTCTTTCTACTTCCATTCCCAATGGACAAATAACATTCTTAGCTTGGTAGGTCGTCTTTGGGCAACACGCTTCCCTCCGAAGGATGTCACTAAGAGACCTAACAACGCCAGTAAAACTTTGTCTGACCAACCATTGCTTGCCTTCAATTTCAGTAGTTCAAGCACGGTTGACAACCTTGTGTATTCGGCTTGCGGCCGTGGAACAAAGGTTTCCGAGTCCTCCATTAATCCTCGAATTTACAAAACTCTCTCTCACCGTAGTTCCTTCGCATCGCGATAGCATCTCGATCCGATTGTCGTCATGCGACCTATCCTCCTCAAAAGCACATTCCATACCCCGCATATCGTTGACTTCCTACGATGTCGTCATTCTTGACTTCCAGATAATCGCTCTTCACCGTGATCGCTCCAACATGTATATCCTTTTTGAAACCCCTTCAGATTAAGTGAGCTTCGATCCATACGGGTTGTTAAACATTTTCATATTACCGCAATCAATGCATGGACAATACATAAATTTTATCCACTTCTTCAACATATCATGCTCGGCGGCTCTTCTAAAAGCAAACACGCCATTAATATACTCTTCACTCACACGGTTGTCAATGTACATCCGCCACCATCCGCATGTATACGCACGTAATAAATTAATTAGTGTTAAATTATATTAATAAACCACAAGTACCTTCATAATGACCAAACACATTAGTGATTAGTCTATAGCAAATATAAATGGTTACAGATCGTTACACATTAGTGATTAGTCTAGAGTAAAAATAAAGGGTTACAGATCGTGAGAGACCATGTGAGAGGTCCTCCACTCTGAGTGATGAGTATTTGACAAATGTGTTGATTAGATTGAGAGTTGGGTTTTTCGGTTTGGACTGTTTCTGGGCTGAGTCAGGAAAATCGGAACTACCGCTGTGTATGGAGCGGAAGTTCCGATAAATCGGAACTACCGGCGTTGGAAATAGGATCTTCCGATTTTCCTGGGTTTTGAGTTCGGCTGAATGAAATCGGAACTTCCGCACAAGGGGTAGCGGAGTGTCCGATAATACTGACGGTTGAGTGTTCTCTGAGATGCTAATCGGAATTGAATTTCTGGAAAGTCGGATGTTCCGAAGATCGGAAGTACCGCTGTGTTAAGCGCGGAACTTCCGATAATCCTGACAAGTGCGGATAGCCGAAATCGGAACTTCATTTGTGGTAAGTGCGGAACTTCCGATTGTGTCCAGAACTGTGCAGAGAAGATTAATTTGTGATTTTGATTTTGTATGAGTTTGAGTCTTATACAATTATTGATGCTATGATATTGTGCAATGCTATGTGATGTGTTTTTGTCTGTGTTGACTGCAGGGCATCAAGATGGAGTCGTGGCGAGACACGTGGACCGGACTAGGCGCAGGAGGCGTTGAGGTCAGAACGGTCGGGATGTGTCGAAGACGGCGTGAATCTTGAGGTGGTTGCGTGTCAAGGACAGCAAGGTGTACGGGAGGCTTCCAGAAGGTGCGCAAGGGGCGAAAGGGTCTTTTCGCAAAGCGGCAAAAGTGGAGGCGGTTCTGTTCAGGTGTAGCAGGCTTAATGGGTTGGAGGCCCATTAGCAAAGGCTATAAATAGGGGAGAACCCTGGAGTTAGGGTTAGACTTGGTGAGAGAAAATTAGGGTTAGCTCTAGAAAAGGATTTGTTTTGCTTTTTGAGAGCTTGTTAAGAGGGAGAGTATGAACTGAAATCTTTTGTAATCATTCCTCTTTGCTTTACCTCTGTAATCAGTGTTTCAATCCAATGAAATCTGAGGTTTTGATTATTTGACTTTGCAACTCTTCCTCTCTCTCGCTTCATGTTGAATATCTAGGGTTTTCACATATCTTTTGATTCGTCTTAAGAAATAGCATGAAACTTGATATCTAGAGTCGCTTTGATATTGCTATTACATCCTCAAAGTTTCATGAGCTAAGAATGAGAATCTCGCTTATCATTGGTTTTGGTCTTTCTTGCCCCTTCTTCAAGAAATCCGTTCTTGGCTTGATCATTGAATCTTTGTTTGCAATTCTTCTCCATGAGGTTAAGATGGTGTTTAGGATGATGTCCCGTGAAACTTGACCGAGAAGAGCATTCAAGATTTAGTTTTTGGATTTTGAAAAGAAACCCGAAAGATGTTCTTGGTCGGGACAATCGGAACTTCCGATTGTCCATAGCGGAATTATCGCAGCGGAACTTCCGCGACCGATTAGGAACTACCGAGTGCGGAAGTATGCACGGTAAAATCGAACGTCCGATATTTGATGTAATGATGGAACTTATGATTAGTTCTCGATTTTGTTTTACTCTTCTTGAGAGGGTTTGTAGATTTTATTTAAATACAAGAAAGGGAGTTCTTAATTTTAAGGCACCATTCACCCCCTCTCGCTGCCATTTCGGTCCTTCAATTGGTATCGAGCGGTTAGCTCTTCTTTATAGATCTTAACCGGTCGGTTGAGCCATGGCAACGGACAAGTATTCCACCAAGCCTCCAGCTTTTGATGGTCCGATTACCCTTCCGAAGAGCCGAATGGAAACTTACATCCGTGCTCGGGGTATGCCATCCGGAGAAAGGTGAAGGTCGACGGTTGTTCTCGCCGATGAAAACATCAATGCGGGAAACATGGGCGATGTTGAGGCAAATGCTAATGCAAGGAACATAATCATTCGTGGTTTGAGCGTATGAGTTTGATCGCATTTCTCATTTGATTTACGCACGACATCCGGGTGACCTCGATGCATACCATGAGGGCACTACACGATTAAGACGGTTCGACAAGACCAGTTCAAGCGTGAATACAAGAAATTTGAGATGCTTCTTTGGTGAATCTCTTGACGAGTGCTTTTGCGTTTTCACAAGATTTTGAGCAACCTCCGAGCGGTCGGTCTTACATACCCCGACTCGGATAACGCCGATGATGCTTTTCGCACTTGATCTTCGTGTTTGGGAGATGAAAGTGACTACCATCAAAGATAGTACGGACCTCTCGATTTCGACTCTTGATGCGCTTTACTCGCGCCTCAAGACTCACGAGATTGACATTGTCTCTCGAAGGTCGAAGTCACGATCGATGGCTTTAGTCATCGATCCCACTTCCGGATCTTCTTACGAGTCGTACGTGGGTTCTCCTAGCTGCTCTCGTGACATAACCGATGATCGTTAGAGCGACTTGAGGATGAGCGACTAGCCCTCCTAGCTCGGAAGTTTTCCCATGCTTACAAGAGGAGGAGGATGGAAAAGAGGAGGTCCGGTGATTTGTTTCGAGTGTGGTGGCCCCAACCACATCCGAGCAAACTGTCCCAAGCTTGGGAAGGGCAAAGGTGACTATGGCGGTCCGAGCAAGAACGACTACATCGACAAGAACCGCAACACGAAGCCCTCAGCACCTGACCAAGGCAAGAAGAAGTTCCGCAACTTTGGGAAGGCAAAGAAGCTGTTCCATCGCGTCCTCACCGCCTCGATTTAACCGGACACCGGCGAGGTGGAGGGTGGAGGACGATGATGGGAAGGACGATCATGATCCCAAGGACGACGGCAACTTCTCAAGATGTGCTTCATGGCCTCGGGGCGAATCGAGCGACAACGAGTGTACTCCGACTCGATGAGGTTAGTCCCACTTATGACCCGACTTAATGATGCTTTTCTTAAGCTAGGTAGATTCCATGCTAAGTCTAGGGCTAAGTGTGCTGGGTTGGAGAAGGAAGTAGCTAGACTATCACGGGAGCTTACTTTACTTACATCTGCTCCCTCCCGTGATGAATGTGACACATGCTGTGCTTTGATTGATGATATGGAAAAACTAAGGACCTTACATGATAGTGTGTCCTCTGAACTTGACATGATTAAGGTAGAGAACATTAGCCTTCTTGCTGAATTAGAGATGAGTAGGGTAGCACCTCTTTCATCCACTACTGTTGAGGCTACTGCTTGCACCTCATGTGAGGTTAAGGACAATTCGCTTAGAGGTCTTTATACCATGTTGCTTGATCTCGCCTGAAACTTGTGAAAATTGTAATAATCTCAAGATGAACCTAAAGCAGGCAGATCACAAAATTGTCAATTCCAAGTTTGTGCTACTAGAGCCTATTGTTTCTTGTTTAAACCTGTCCTAAGTTAATCATGAACTAGAATCAGATTCAAGCAGTTTCAAGAAATGATTGATCACAAGAATAAATTGGCTCAAGATGCTTCTAAGGACCTTGTTAGCTCACCATGCAATCATTGTAATAAACTAAAATGTGATTTGGTTGCTTTGGATGAAAAATGTGAAGCTAACTAAGGACCTTCTAGAGACACAATCATCTCGCTTGTATTGTGTGTCTTTGGGAAGAAGTCTAAGGGTTTGGTAGAGACGCCTAGCAACGTGAACCAACTGCTAGCGAAGAGGACTGTCCCCCAAAGTCGGTTGTGCGTGCACAAGCCAATCTTTCCTCTCGTTGTTGGTTCTTCTTCTCGCTCCCTTACCTTCTGCTTTGTCCCTTCTTCCCCGCTCTTCTTGCACTCTCTCTTTCGGGAGTGTCGAGATCTTATGAACACTCTCGAGAGGTTTGTAGATTTAATCGTGGTCTAGGATATGATATCCAGGAGGATATGAGGAAGCATCCACCGTCGTGCTCAAAACCATAGCACGTGTGTGATCAAAACTAAGCCGGGATCGAGAAAGTCAATTTTAAGTCGCCGGGTTTTGTTCAAAGGATTTCGACAAAGAAGGTGATTCCACCTACAGCTTCACCCTCGTAAGGCGAAGTATCATTGCACCTTCGCCGTAAAGATGGACATTTAGTTGATCATTGCTTCAGCGCGCCAAGATCGCGTAGAGACCGTGTTGAGTCTCTTAGGCACATTCTGTGGTCACCTGGATCTTGAGTGCACCTAAGACCAACACGAGGTCTAAGTTTGTTCCATCGATGTTTTAGGGCGCATCGAGGACTTGGTTTTTCCGAAGTTTTCGATTTTCGTCCTCATGCTCCTCTCGGTTGTAACTTCCGCCGTCCCGAGGGTAGATCTCGTTTTCCTTCGAGATAGCTACCATGGCGAGATCGGCGTATTATCGCACTTCGACTCGCTCTTCCATAGCGCAATCGGATCCAAAGAAACAGTGAGATATTTTGACTTGTTGAGTGACAGAGAGCGAGGGTAGATAGAGGTCGGTCTTGCTTGACTACTTCATCATTCGCCGTGTTACTCAAGATTGGGTGCCAAAATCATCGTTGATTCACCCGATCGAGACGTTACTGCTTGACTGTGGTCACCATTTGGGAAGGGAAAGGTCCGGATTGTAGACTCGGGTGTTCACGTCATATGACCGTGAGTCTCGTTGGTTTTCTTCCTTAGCCGCGCTCCGGTGATGAGACGATCACTTTTGGAGATGCTTCATTTGGGCGCCATCGCTAAAGGTAAAGTGAGCATTAATAATTCTTTTATTTTGAAAGATGTTGCCTTAGTAAGTAAGCTGCAGATAATCGCTTTCGATCTCTCACCTTCGATGAGCGGTTATGAGGTGAGCTTTAAGAAAAACAATTGCAAAATTCTTGATTCTTCTGTAGTCGGTTTATGGGATTTCTCGGTATGGGAGGATCTTTCGTGCTGATTTTTCCGAGTCTTCCGTGATCCTCTCGGTGTTTAGTAGCTTCAATCCGTGATTTGACTTTCTCGGCATAGGAGACTTGGTCATATAGGATTTGATCATCGACCCGAGTTAGCGCCACGATCTCATTCGTGGTTTGCGAAACTCAAAATGGTCAAGGATCTTGTTTGTGCTCCTTGCCGCACGGCAAAATGGTTGCCGCTTCACATCCTCCGCATAAAGATGACTATGACAGATGCACTGTGTCAATCGCTCCATATGGACACGTGAGGACCGGCTAGAGTGCGATCAATGGGAGGAAGTGGTACGCACTTGTCGTGGTCGATGACTTCTCGAGGTATTCTTGGGTGTTTTTCTTAGCCTCAAGGATGAGACGTTTACTCTTTTTCGTGGTCTTTTAGTAGGCTTTCGTTGAGCTCCCGGTGCATTACGAGCAATTCAGACCGATAATGGCACCGAGTTCAAGAATTCCTACTTTGAGAGTTTTGTGGTGAGACAGTGTAGAGCACCGCCTGTCTCCATACGCCCCCAACAAAATGGCGTTGTGGAGAGGAAGAACCGCACCTTGGTCGAGATGGCCAGGACTATGCTTGATGAGTACTCTACACCTAGGAAGTTTTAATGAGGCAATTGCTCTTGCTTGTCATGTTTCTAATGAGTTTTCTTGGGCACTCTTGCATCGCACTTCTTATGAGTTGAGATATGGGCGAAAACCCAGGTGTCTCGCATTTTCGTGTGTTTGGTTGCAAGTGTTTTATTCTGAAGTCTGGGAACCTAGATAAGTTCGAGTCACGATCTTGTGATGGGATCTTTCTGGGTTACTCGACTTCTTCTCGTGCCTATAGAGTCCAGGCTGCGAGTCTAGTAAATTGTTAGAGACCTGTGAGGTGACCTTTGATGAGGCCAGTCCGGGGACTAGGCTGATATCTCAGGTTCCCTAGAGCAGTCTGAGTCCATCTTTGTGGATGATGAGGAGGATGGAGATGAGGGTTGTCTACCCGATCCAGTTCCTTCTCCTCCTCTTGAGGTGCCTTCTTCCACCGCACCTCGAGGAGATCAGCCCTTACCTTCTGCTTCTTCTGAAGCTAGTGGCTCTGTTCCTATCTCATCTGCTAATGAGGTAGAGGCCACTTCTTCATCTCACCCCGACCTCCAAGACACATTCAAAGGACCATCCTTGAGAGCAGATAATTGGAGACCTCTTGAGCGTGTCACACGTTCCAAAGTCGGCTTGTCTCTTTCTGTCTCCATTCTGCCTTCGTCGCCTCATTTGAGCCTAAAGATGTTTGTCATGCTCTATCTGACGAGTCTTGGACAAACGCTATGCATGAGGAGTTAGAAAATTTTAAAAGAAACAAGGTCTGGTCCCTTGTTGAGCCCCCTCAAGGTCACAATATCATTGGGACCAAATGGGTGTTCAAGAACAAGCAAAGTGAAGATGGGTTAGTGATTCAAACAAGGCTAATTTGGTAGCTCGGGGTACTCTCAAGTTGAGGGTCTAGATTTCAAGAGACCTTTGCCCTGTAGCTAGACTTGAAGCCATTAGAATCTCGCTTGCCTTTGCGACTTCTAAGGGTTTCAAGCTTTACCAGATGGATGTCAAGAGTGCCTTCCTCAATGGCCTTATTGAGGAAGAAGTCTATGTCGACTGACCTCCAGTTTCGAGAACCCCAAATACCCTAACCATGTCTCTGAGCTTTCCAAAGCTTTGTATGGACTCAAGCGAGCTCCCGAGCTTGGTATGAAAGGCTTAAGTCCTATCTCACGAGCTATGGTTTTGAGATGGGTAAAATTGACAAGACCTTGTTCATTCGCCGTCTTGGCACCGATCTTCCTTTCGTCGGATCTACGTGGATGACATTATCTTTGGCGGCTCCTCGCATGCTCTCGCTTCCCAATTTTCCGATGTCATGAGCTCGGAGTTTGAAATGAGCATGATGGGCGAGTTGAGCTTCTTCCTTGGCTTCCAAATCAAACAGACTCGGGAGGTACCTTTCTTCATCAAGGCAAATACACTCGAGACCTCCAAGCGCTTCGACATGAATGATGGAAAGCCAAGATCAACTCCAATGGCATCTACAAGCAGCCTGGATCCGGATGAAGACTACGAACTGCTGACCAAAAGGATTTCAGAGCATGATTGGCTCTCTCTTGTACCTCACGACCACGAGACCGGACATACACTTCTCGTGTGTCTTTATGCTCGGTTCGAGCTTCTCCTCGTATCTCACCGTCAGCGGTGAAACGCATCTTCGGTACCTTCGAGCTACCATTGACTATGGTATCTGGTACTCTTCCTCTTCTTGTCTATCTCTTAGAGCCTTCTCCGATGCAGATTTTGCTGGCTGTAGGATAGATAGGAAGAGCACTTCTGGGTCAATTCATTGGCACTTCTCTTATCTCTGGTCGTCAAGGAAGCAATCCGGTGTTGCGCATCCCACTGCAGAGGCCGACACGTTCTTTGCGCACCGATTCTGTTGTAGTCAAGTGCTTTGGATGGTCTCGACCTGCAGGATTTTGGACTATCTATCATTGCGTTCCACTCTTTTGTGATAACACGTCTGCGATTTGCATTGCCAAGAACCCAAAGGCAACATTCTCGGACCAAGCATATTGATATCAGATATCACTTTCTTCGAGACCATGTAGAGAAGGGTGACATTGTGCTCCAGTTTGTGGAGAGTGAGCACCAGTTGGCAGATATCTTCACTAAGCCTCCGGATGACTCGGTTTTATTTCTCATGGGAGAGCTTGGGGTGGTTTGTCCTTACTGATCTTTGTGAGGGGAGCTTTGTGCTACTATTATATTATATTATATTATATTATATTATACTATTACTCCTTTCTGGTTTCATTTTTGGGTCGAAGTCCTTCCAGCATAGGTTAGAGTGGTTCACTTGCCAAATTGCTTTGATCGCTACTTCTTGTCTTGTGCTTCTAGGATCTTGCTTATTAGTTGTTTCTTCCTTCTCTAAGTAGAGCTTACTCACTTCTTATAGGTTCTAGCAGGGTCGGGCCACCCTTGGGTAGACAGGACGATGTTTGCTCCTTAGTGTATGAGTTGATCGGTGATAGTCCTAGAATCATATGGGGTAGATAAGAACATGTCCGGCGATAGTTTTCTATATCTTTTCTATGCTCTAAAGGACCGCCTTTTCTGCATTTCTCTTATCGATTCTCGTTTTGTTCTTTTGGTTCAGAGGAGTTCATCCTGATTATTCCATTCTTAATTATGTCATAACTCAACTTTGTAATTAAAAGATGCATCTCATTCAAGGGAATCTGGATTTTCGTGAATTTCATCATGCATTGCATTATAATCAAATGGAGCCTTGTTTATTATCCCTTATGATCTGTTTTCACTGTTTTACATCTTGCCATGATTTATGCTAAACTGCTAGATCTATCATGACTTTTTATGTGTAGTTTAGTCTTTGCCATGCTAAGGTGATTAAAAAAAATGCTAAACTTGAATTAAAATCTTGTCATGATAACTCTTGAGACTAGTCTGGTTGAAGCTATCCTTTTATGATTTTCGCCATGTCAAGTAGGCTGAGTTGAGTCTTGAATCTCTTTTGAACTTTTGAGTAAGCTATGTCAGTTTGTTAAGAAACATGACTTATCTCTAATCACTGGTCTAAAAACTTCAAAAGCAAAAATGATCTCTTTTGTGCGAAAAAACTGATCTCACCAAATCTTTCTCATGAGACGGCTTGCCATTGCACTAGGCATGAACTCAGGGGGAGCCTTGAATGACCTAAGATCACCTCCTTAAGTCTGTTGCTTGGAGTGGTCGCATAAGGCTTGGGATCTAGCACATGGCTATAAAAAAAATGGTTGAAGCTTAGGAGGCAGTTGTGGATGGCACCTAGTCCAGAGCTTGCTTTACTGAGATAAAACCATAAAAAGTCTTCAGAAAAAGAAAAATGTGCTAAAATTGCTTATCACTAAAGAGACCAAGTTCTGGATAAAATGAGTCCTTCTTCAACTGGTAGCACTCTAAACTGTTCAGTATGAGTCTTCTTGGTTCAACTTAGATTATTTGACATGGCTTGTATCATCTTTGGATATCTTTAGCTAGATTTCAATCTTGACTTATTTGACCTGCTAAAGAATTGGATCATTAATCAGATTATGGACTTTCTGTCTTAGCTTTTCTATACATCAATTGTCATGATCTTGATAGCATTCTTCTGTGTTATGGCTTGGTGTAATACTCTAATAGTCATTTTGGATAATCTACATGGCTCCTAATGCTTAAATTGAACATCACATTGTCTTCTCCTCCCTTTTCTACATCTTGATGATTTTATTGCCAAAGGGGGAGAATTTTGGAGAGAAAAAGCCGTCTGGAGAAAAGCCTTGAGTTTTGTGCGAAAATTGCTCTTTCATCTCATCTCAAGTCTTTTTCTTTTGTCAACATGGTCTTGAGCTTAACTACTCTTGTTTAGACCTTGGTTGATTTTAAACTCAAACTCATCTTATGCTTTTTCGGTGATTGTCAATATACTCATCAAGGGGGAGATTGAGAGACCATGTGAGAGGTCCTCCACTCTGAGTGATGAGTATTTGACAAATGTGTTGATTAGATTGAGAGTTGGGTTTTTCGGTTTGGTATTTACGGCTGAAGTCGGGAAAATCGGAACTACCGCTGTGTATGGAGCGGAAGTTCCGATAAATCGGAACTACCGGCGTTGGAAATAGGATCTTCCGATTTTCCTGGGTTTTGAGTTCGGCTGAATGAAATCGGAACTTCCGCACAAGGGGTAGCGGAGTGTCCGATAATACTGACGTTGAGTGTTCTCTCGAGATGCTAATCGGAATTGAATTTCGAAAGTCGGATGTTCAAGATCGAAGTACTTGTGTTAAGCGCGAACTTCCGATAATCTCGACAAGTGCGGATGTTAGGAAATCGGAACTTCCATTTGTGGTAAGTGCGGAACTTCCGATTGTGTCCGTAATCGCGAGAGAAGATTAATTTGTGATTTTGATTTTGTATGAGTTTTAGTCTTATACAATTATTGATGCTATGATATTGTGCAATGCTATGTGATGTGTTTTTATCTGTGTTGACTGCAGGGCATCAAGATGGAGTCGTGGCGAGACACGTGGACCGGACTAGGCGCAGGAGGCGTTGAGGTCAGAACGGTCAGGATGTGTCGAAGACGGTGTGAATCTTGAGGTGGTTGCGTGTCAAGGACAGCAAGGTGTACGGGAGGCTTCCAGAAGGTGCGCAAGGGGCGAAAGGGTCTTTTCGCAAAGCGGCAAAAGTGGAGGCGGTTCTGTTCAGGTGTAGCAGGCTTAATGGGTTGGAGGCCCATTAGCAAAGGCTATAAATAGGGGAGAACCCTGGAGTTAGGGTTAGACTTGGTGAGAGAAAATTAGGGTTAGCTCTAGAAAAGGATTTGTTTTGCTTTTTGAGAGCTTGTTAAGAGGGAGAGTATGAACTGAAATCTTTTGTAATCATTCCTCTTTGCTTTACCTCTGTAATCAGTGTTTCAATCCAATGAAATCTGAGGTTTTGATTATTTGACTTTGCAACTCTTCCTCTCTCTGTTTCATGTTGAATATCTAGGGTTTTGACATATCTTTTGATTCGTCTTAAGAAATAGCATGAAACTTGATATCTAGAGTCGTTTTGATATTGCTATTACATCCTCAAAGTTTCATGAGCTAAGAATCTGAGAATCTCGCTTATCATTGGTTTTGGTCTTTCTTGCCCCTTCTTTAAGAAATCCGTTCTTGGCTTGATCATTGAATCTTTGTTTGCAATTCTTCTCCATGAGGTTAAGATGGTGTTTAGGATGATGTCCTGTGAAACTTGACCAGAGAAGAGCATTCAAGATTTAGTTTTTTGGATTTTTGAAAAGAAACCCGAGCGCACTGTTCTTCGGTCAGGACAATCGGAACTTCCGATTGTCCATAGCGAATTATCGCATGCGGAACTTCCATGACCGATTCGGAACCACGGAGTGCGGAAGTGCGTGGGTAAAATCGAACGTCCGATATTTGATGTAATGCATGGAACTTATGATTAGTTCTCTGATTTTATTTTACTCTTCTTGAGAGGGTTTGTAGATTTTATTTAAATACAGTAAAGGGGAGTTCTTAATTTTAAGGCACCATTCACCCCCCCCTCTGTTGCCATTTCGGTCCTTCAGATCGTTACCTTTCTCTCCAAGGTGGCGCAATGTGGGAGGGGGCAGCAGAGGTGCCGCAATGGGGGAGGAGGAGGCAGGGGTAACAGCTCAAAACGGGGGAGGAGGCGGCAGCAGCAGCAGGGTGGCCGATGGGGAGGAGGCGGCAGCAGCAGCAGAGTGGCGGCGTCTCAAATGGAATAGAAAGGGGGCCTGTCGGGAGCATCTACTTATAGTGCTTGTATATCACAGACGGTTCTTTACAAGAACCGTCTGTGATAAATAAGTATCACAGACGGTTAACGAAGAACCGTTTGTGATAATTTTATCACAGACGGTTCCTTTGGGGTGTCTAGTATAGCATATTTTATAGTAGTGTACATGTAACGATACGCCCATCACCGGTGACGGAAAGCGGGGACATCTATGACCTATTTGTTTGGGTTTAAATTTTGACTTAAAAGCAGAAATGCTGAAGCCCAAACAAATGGGTAATTTTTCGTTCAGATTGTTGAAAAAGACTAGGGCCACCTATATAACCATATACCAAAAGGTGTGGAATGAGTACTTCCTTTTGCTTTTGTAGGATGGAATAACCCTTTGCTACTAAATATATAAAAAAATATCCACCAAATGCCATCGTATATAAAGTCACAATCCTTCGGTTTTCTCTTCATTCCTTGTCCCTGTCCGCATGACACCAGCCGCCACGACCTCTGTTTGCTCGTCTACAACCTTCACCCGCCCGTTTGCGACCTCCTCGTACAGCACCAGCAACCCTGTCTCCCACTGTAGCTGTCCTTGTCCCCGACGACGTCGACCTCCTCTCCATCTGCATCACCATCAAGGTATCCCCACCATTGCTTGCTCGTTCCTCCATCTGAATCCCGACCACCGCCAGATCACCACAACTGCCGCTCCTTCCTTGGTCCGTCCAGTAGCCCGCTCCTCCCTCTGTCCATCCCTCAACGCCCTCATCGTCTCCCTCCCTCCAGATCTGAATGACCCTCCTTCCAGATCTGTATCTAGATCTCTACTGCATCACCCCACTTCAACTCCCTTATGTTTTCTTTTTCTTTTTATCTTTTTCCTGAACAATGGAATTTCTGTTGAGTACTCAAATTTGGTAGTGAAATTGAATTGTCTGCTGAGATCTCTGATTTGATAATGGTTTTTCTTGACAAAATAATTGTGTTCAATTAGTACCTGAATCGATAATCTGGCAGCAAGAATGGACTATGATGTGTGACTTCGGTTGCAAGAATGTGACTGCTTGTGCAAGTGTAGAACCGTGGCCACAACTGAATTTTAGCTGTCTGATCTTTTTCCTGGTGGTGGCCGTGGTGCACATGGAAATCACGGAGATGTTCTCGTAGCATGCAACTTGTCTTACAGGATAACGAAGGTACGAATAAGTGGTAAGAAAAATCGTGTTATTCCTGTAATTGTTGTGTTTGAAATAGATGATAAATACTCTTCATATCTCATTTGCAAATAGGTATTTCAGACATTCATCATAGAAGCTAATAAACCAACCCAAAAAAAAACAGACTACCAAACAGGTTAGGTTGGCTTGGCTTAAAAGCAGACTTCTTATAAACTGCTTAAGCCAAAAGGCTAGCTTTAAGCTAAGACCACGACCCATACATATCAAAACTTCAAAGAAAAGAGAGAATGGCGCCAGAATAAGGAACAGCCTTGCAAATTCTTATATTATGAAGTTAGGAAGCGTACAAGGGGGCCTTGAGAAACACAGTTAGATAGCATCACATCTAATTCTAATCTAGACCTACAGCTGGGCAGGGCAGGGCATCTCTGAGAAGCAAACAAGTCAACCCAGGGAACCTGCTAGACTTCAGTTCATATACATTTGAGCCAGCTGCTCCACAACTCCATACATAACCGACAACTGAAGTTGCAGAGCCAGTAAAAAACACTAGCCATAGATCTAGAATTTCTGGCACACAGCTTATGCCCTTCCACGAAAGAAATTTTCCTTGTTTTTGCCATGTCATTGCACGACATGATTTTACCACCGTCTTCCTTCACGAGCCCCCGATGCTTGCACATCTGTGTTGAAAAGGAAACTTTATGAGTCGAGCAACTTACCAAATAGACACCAGACCATTCCATCCAGCAGATGCGGTACTTGTTGCTTTTTTACACCGTTTTCCAATCTCATGCTGTTGATGTCAGACTAACCCTGCCATAAAGTAACAAACAAGTACCAAATAGCAGAGCGTAAAGAAAACGGAGCAATTGAAACACTAAATGCACAAGGATTGAGTTCAAGATCATGCCTCAGTGACGCCTCCTGGGGTGCATCCGAGTTCACACCTGCATGAGCTTTAGAAACCACTTCAATCCCATTGTTTGGCTTTATAGATCAAACGAAGTAAATAAATTAAAAAGAAGTTCAGATCATCTCTAAGGAAATCTTAGATCATATCTAAGGAAATCTTAATTTCAAAAAAAAGGAGAGAATGCACCAGAAGCAAGACCTCTAACTCTTCCGGAAGACCACTCGATGCAACTCCATTCCCATCGAAATGCACATTTTCAACAAGGGCATTTCCCATGTCCTTTTCTGCTCTTTCCAGTAACTCTGCACTGTTGCTGTTTCCCAAGCTTTCACTTCCAACGAGCTCTGATACAACCTTCTCGGCAACACGCTTTAAAGTTGTACATACTGCTACGGTTGGACTGGTGCATTTCTTGACATGGGAAACACAGTTACCATGCTTGCTAGTTGTGTCACCAGAACAAACTGCTCCCCCTGTCGCGCACTTGGAGCCTGATGCGACAGAATCCGAGCTTTTCTCAGATGCCTGTGGTGAACTCGAGCTATTTGCTTTTTCTAGATTGCCAGTGCCAGGTGAAGTCTGACTGCCACCAATCACACTAGAAGCCGCTTCCATTTGGTTGGTCTCATCACCAAGATTCCCAGATTGAGGTGAAGTTTTCAGGTGAACTGGGCTGACTGATGCCCTCTTAAGAGATCTGCAAGGTTCAGTGTCATCAGAACCAGCAGAATCAAGCTTTCTTTTTTTGTCCTGACCATCCAGAGATCCAGTCATTGTGCCATTTTCAATGTCATTTTTATCAGAATGCTGCTGATGATTTGCATGTCTCGAAGGACGAGGTCTCTTGTAACCCTCTGGAAACACATAAGATGGAATCTGCTTCCTCCGAACATGAGAAACAGCTAACTCCATCCCAGGCTTCCAGAATATATACATTTTGATTTGGTGCCTAAACTCATCTACTGTTCCACGAATATCAAACTGTTGACCTTCTTGTATTTTCACACCTTTTTTCCTTGATAAGCCCATGAAGAAAGCACAATGAGCACACTGTCTGGAAGGATCTGCATACTCATGTGGGTAAGGATGGCATTGCAACATTCCATATGTGTCCCGTTCAATCTGCAAGTGTCAACAACCAAGAAATAAATGTTCTGCAGTGCAGACACGCACATGACGAATTAACAATTATGGCGTTCATTTTAAAAATTAAATCATAAAGGGGCTGTTTGGCGCTAAGAACAGGCATGAGAACTGTCTCTCCAGTCTCCACTTATTCCCAGGCCAACCTTTAATTACCACTCCTCTCATCTTCCCCATGGAATATGTTGATGTGAATCAGAGGGACTTCACTTCCTTTTACCCAATAAGCAAATCACACAATCAGAAAACTGCAACAGTTACTCCACATTCCCCAACCAACAATCCCCACCACTATTCCCATATGAGCATAGCCCCAAAAGGCAGTGACTTGATTACAAGCTGTGTTACACAAAAACAGAGAACTTAAGCAACAAATTACCTTTAAAGTCAGCTGCCTAAATCGAGATTCAATCCATCCCTTCCAAAGTCTAAGATCTTCATCATCCTCAGCGATGATGTCAACCTGTAGATAATTCTTATACGCTTCAAAAAATTGGAAAGGCTCGAAAAGGGCAGACCAATTAGCCTTATTCAGCTCAATTTCCTGCACCAAAGAAGAGCAACAAAGACGTAGTCAAAACACAAGCACTTACTGGCTTACTGCAATAGTAACTTCAGTGGTGGCAAAGAAGATTACCTGGCAAATTTTATTACCAAACTGGAATTGCTCCATCATAACCCTCAATGTGCTTGTTGACACATTATAGCTGGAGTTCATGCATGGGTAGGCAGGGGTGATAATAGGCATATGATGAGATCTGTCACGAGGATTTTTGCGTCGATCCCACACAGGAAAACCAAGCTCATCCTCCTCAATGGCACAAAGCATCACTGGATTTGGCCAGCACCAATGGGTAAAAACTCTGAAGAATCTCGAGACCAGCATACTCGGTACAGCATTAGGATAGAGCTGGCAGACACGTGCAACCAGTAAAGCCCAATTGACACCCCCAAGAAAACCAGTAACCTACCAAGGCGGAAAAATATTTACCATATAACTCAAAGAGAAGTTACCAACAATGACAATACCAGACTTACATTAGAGTAAACACCTCTTCTTTTTGCCCAGTACTTCAAACACCTTAGTGTTGTTCGAAAGTTCTACAATAAAGTATGTTTATCGTTAGACTGCTATCCTAGAAGAAGAAACAAAGAAATGGTGGGGGTAGAAAACAAGAAAGGCAGAGATGATAATTCCTAGTGTCAACCTCAATATTTGGAACAAGTCTAAGAATTCGGTCTGCCACTCTGCACCCATTAAGACTACGAACTGTTGCTTCATCAACATCATAAAGAACTGATCCTTCGGATATATCCAAATTCTGCAGCGATACGTTTAGCGCACAATGTATCTCTTGAAAGAATCAACATAAAAATAGGCAAGAGGCAGGAAGTGGACAATGTAAACCTTCATTCATATTATAAGAAAGGACACAGCAGCAAAAAGAAATTAAAGAACTGGCAAAATCAACAGCATAGGAAGTGGTGCATTGATGATTGTAAATTATCCTCTTTATCACCTCAAGATTGTTAGTGAAAAAATGTCAGTTACATACATGCATATCAAGTCGCAAAAAGTCATTTATAAAAAGATATTCCAGTAATATCAACAAAAATAAGAAATAAACACCTCACTAGAGCAAAATGTCAGAAGGTATACTCCAAAGGCTGATGGCAACAGCTAAATTTTAACATGAGGTCAATAAACAGGAGAATCACTACGGAAATTTAACAGCAAAAAATCCTAAATATGTGTTGCAATTAAAAAATGCAAGCAAAGAACTCATTTTGTACTACAAAATAGAGGCCTGCGAGAGAACTCCCCTGACACTTATTTCATACTAGAAACACTACAAAGTCAGCACAACAGGAGAGTGATGAGCATCTCCAATCAAATAGATCACCTATGGATGGCAGGATAACACTATGTTACATACCAACAACACTGGCATACTAAGCTCAAATAGGGTATTTTGTTATTAGTTATTACCATAAAATTACTACACAAACATAAAAGAGTAATCCATAGGTATCTTGATAACAAGATAGGAGATATTAAAAAATAATTTGCACAAAATACCTTATTAGTAAAATATTCTTAATAAAATATGCTTAATGAAGATTCAAGATACAAGTTAAAATATCGCATAAACCATGTTCTATATAGACGAAAGCTCATTAAGTATGCATAAAGAAACAAGTGATTACATGAAAATATTTTGTGGAACATAAACTTACTGGTGGTACTACTAAGAGAGAAACACTGGCATAAAGAAGGTCAATAGATATTCCATAGAACTTAAATTTCATAACAGGGACATGTGCATCAGGTACAGGTTGCAGTTCAATCACTTCTTCAGTTTGGGCTAATATGTCATGTAGTACAATAAAGAAATCTTCCTGCACAAAGAATACCATGTTAGCAAGCACGAATGCTATATCTAACAAATAAACTATACTGAGAGCACACATTCCTAAAAGAAGACATCACCTCGCGATTCACATATGAAGGTCCAACACATAAAGTATCAATGTCAGCCCCAGGTCCATGAACCTATAAAAACAGAAACATCAAATTATGCACAGGTGAATCATTCCATAAGAATGACAAACATTAGTATGCCAGAAACATAAATAACACGGTATATGAAAAAAAGAAACAGAAAAATCCGCTCTACGTGACAACATATATAGAAATAATAATAATTCAACAGATGTAGAACAGAAACATCCCAACAAAAGCATCAAACCCAAATGCTTTACAATTGGTCAAAAAAATTGTAATGGTCAGTGATCTGCCAGAATTTTTAGATGAATCCTTCATGTACAAAAGAAATAGTTTAGCTTAAAATAGTATTGTATGCCTGTTGTCCATTCTCCAAAATGTTGATTTCAGAGTTCAAAACCATTTGTGGAAGATGAGGAACAATGGCATAAGAAAGGTGCAAGTTCAAATTCGACCGAGCAGCAACTAGGGGTAAGCATGAGAATGATTTTCAAAATAACAGCGGTCGAATTTTCATTTGACTGGTAATTGGCTTGATTTGAGTGCAAAGCAAACCAAATAACTCGGAACACCAACAGTTGCACACTACCACCCATAAAAGAGATAGTACAATGTGAACAATTGCTACTTTACCACAAGCCAGAACATGGAGTGAGGCGATTGACTTGTTAACAACAATATTAAGGGTGTGCTTGGCATTCCCACATTGTGGTGTATTATTAAATAACTTCTCTTGTACTATTTTTTGTTAAATTAAGTTACTAACAAATTGGCAACATACTTTTTAGAGCAGTGAGATAAAATATTGCACTAAAATTGGCAAAGATTCTCTACAACATACTTGATTCCACAGCACAGCAATGGGGAACAAGCCCTAAGTTGTTCTACCAATTGATGTGATGCTCTATGTTCATGGGAGCTGATTGGTAGTGGAGCATATTGGAGGTTTGTACCAATCTATTTGAAAAGGAATCGCCTTCACAGTTAATTTCAATCATTCAGTGTACAAGGTGCATAAACAAAAGAAATAAAGAAGCACCAGAACAAGCAATCCAAGTTGTACACAAGCACAAAACCTATCCCCCTCATAATTATTGCCCTACACAATGCTAATTTTAAAAACTATTGCTGCTGCTGCTGCTTATTCCGATGATTGTCAACTTCCATTAAAATTAAGTTCATTGAGTCATGATGTTAATCAAGGAGATCTTTGCCATATTGAATTCCAATTAGTCTTCAAATGCCAGATAATTCTATTTCTTTCTCTGTTTGAATGAGTCCAAAGAATGTCTAAACCATAACCACCTGAATTCCACTATAGAATGAATGGATATGGGAGAGAAAGAAAAAAATGTTACAAATTACGTAACTGTACCGACTAAAGCAATTGTTCAACTACATGCATAGTACGAGTACGACAACCAACAAGGTCCAACAAAATAGTGCTATTTTCATGGTCTGATGGGTTAGAAAGGTATGAGCAGTATTAAAAAATGATTTTTTTTAAATAATATCATTTTAAAAGAAATTTACAAAAATAAATAGTAAAAAAAATTACAACACTAGCTACTGTCGCCATTTGAAATGACGAAATTGTCCTATCGTCATTCGAAATGGCGACGATGTCTGGCAACAAAGACTAGAACAGTAGCAGAGAGGTCCATGTCGCTAGCTGAAATGGCGACAGGGCCCTATCGCCGACGGGTCCCTAACATTTTTTAATATTAAAATTTAGAAAAACCGTCATTTCAAATGGCGATAGGGATCTCGCAAGTTCCTATCACCATTCCAAATGGCAGCACAATCTACCCTATAAAAGACCCCAAAATTCTAGCATAACTCACTTTCATTAAAAAACAAAGAGACAGGAGGTAAGGGAGAGAAGCAAAGAGGAGTAGAAGGGGGGAGAGAAGCTCGCGAAGCGTTGCCCGTCCAATCGTCCACCTTTTAGGTAATTTTTTTAACCGAATGGATTACATAATTTTAGATGTACGGTTACGTACTGTCGTACATTGTATATAATCGTTTTCAGTTAGTAGTTTAGTTTTATATATGTAGTTAATCGTGAAAATCTTGTTTACGGTGCAGTACGATATGTCGGACGCCACCAATTTCAAAATTTACTACAGTCAGGGACTATTCTTGAGGGTAGGAGATTGACTTGTGTTATTTTCAATCGGCGACCGTGACCCAAACAAGACCAAAGTAGCGTACATGTGGCGTTGTGATGCGGTGGTTGCTCCACACATTCGATTTGGACTATGTTGTGTATGATCTAAGATTGAGTTGTCTTACCAACCGAGCACAACAGGACACATATTGGGAGTTAGTGCAGCTCAAGAGAACAAGGTCATGGCAGTCATATGTACGCAGGACGCAGTGATCCCCTAGGCGGGCGCCTAGGCCGCCTAGGCGCCGGGCGTGGCCACACCGCCGCGATCTACTGCTAATCGGAGACCTAGGCGTGCGAGCGCCTAGCCGAAGGTTGGCGGCGCTAGGCGGTCGCAGGCGGCCCGAGGCGGTCATAAGCGGCTTGGGTGGCGGAATCAGGCGGCCCGAGGCGGATCTGGCGGCCGAGGCGGAGGTTGGCTTGGCGGAAGAAGAAACGATGGCGGGAAAGAGGGAAGGAAGTGGCGGGAAGAAGAAAAACAGTACAATGACCAAGGTACGCACCTGGCTTCCGGTCAGAAACCTATTGCTCGGCTCGGCTGCTCCCCTCGCGGTCGCACGCCGCCACCTCCTCTAGTTCTTCATCGCCGTCGCGCGCCGCCACCTCCTCTGGTTCTCCGTCGCCGTGCCGCTGCTCCTCCCGGCTCCACATCTCCGTCGCGCAGCTCCTCCCGGGTCCCCATCGCCGTGGCGCAGCTTCTCCCCGGTTCCCCGTCGTCGTCACGTCTCAGGTCAGCCGGCTCCGTCCTCCCTCTGGCCCTCGCCTCCCCCTGCGCCGCCTCTTGTGCTCCTCGCCTCCCCCTCTCTGCGCCACGCCACCGCCTCTTGTGCGCCCCCTCTCTCTGGCCCTCACCTCCCCTGCGCTCCTCTCGCTAAGCCTATTGTTGGATCTGCGCGCCTGTGCATGTGCCTCTCGGCTTGCGCCTTCTGAGTCGTCGAAGATTCTTGCGAGGCGAAGCCACCGCCGAGGGGAGTTCTCGGTGGAATTATTAGCATTCGGTTAAGTAGGCAGCGAAGAGATTTCGTGATTTACCGATTGGTGAACCGGATAAGTAGACTAATCACTTAATCAGTATTACTCACTTCTTGTTTTCTTTGATTTATTAGTATTCTTTGTTTCTTTGCATTCTTTGATTTCTTTGTAGAATGATTAGTATTATTGTATTGCTGTAGAATGATTAGACAGATTAATATTATTGTATTGCTAGTCTAATTAATTATTAGTACTTAGTAGTACATATACTAGTATCTTTATTAGTGCATTCTTGTGGCGATCGTTATTCTTTGTAGCATTGATTGCATTGTAGCAATTATGATTGTAAGTTTGTAACAATTGTTTATCAATGTTTATGAATTGTAGGATGTCATCCGTTAAATGCCTTACGGTGGAGGTGACTACGGATAGCCTTAAGAGGAAATCCGAAGACATAGGGTGGGAGTATGGAGTGTTGGTTGATCCGAACAATCTGGATAAAGTAAAATGCAAGTTGTGCAACAAAATTGTTTCAGGAGGAGTGTATAGGATAAAGCAACATATTGCTCACATTAGGGGCAATGTTGCTAAATGCCCGTTGTCCACAAAAGAAGATCAAGAGAAGTGCATTAAATCAATTGAGGAGGCACAACATAAGAGGAAAACCAGAAAAGATAAAGAACAAGAAGTTAGAAATGAAGTTACTATTGATGAGGATGTCACCAATGATGTTAATGAAGATCTTGAACTTGAAGATGTAGGATGCTCGACACGTCGGAAGTTGGGGCCCATGGATAAGTTTGCAATGCCTATTGATCCTAGTACATTGAGCTCCAAAGAACTACGACAACAAGCAATTAGTGCCACCATATGGAAAGAAAGACTCCATAAAGTGAGGCAATATGTTGCTAGGTGGATTTATGAATCAGGTAATAACTTGCAACTCTTGTAATGTCTACTAATAAATAATAATATACGAATGACATCCTTGTGTTGTTTACTAACATAAGTACTATTGTATAATTATTGCATATTTTAAGTGTACCTTTCAACTCCATCAACAATGATGCCTTTGCGCAAATGTGTGAAACCATTGGCCGCTTTGGCCCTGGCTTTATTCGCCCTTCACAACACGATGTGCGGGAGAAGTTGTTATATGAGGAAGTGGATAGAACCAAGGGGTTATTGAGGGACCATGAAGAAGAGAGGCCAAGACAGGTGCTCTATTATGGTGATGCATGGGTGATCGAGAAAAGGAGGGCATTATGAACATGTGTGTGCATTGTAGCACAGGGTAATGTTTCCTAGAATCAAAGGAGGCATCTGATGAGTCACACACTGGAGAGCTCATCTTTCAATATGTGGATTCTTGCATTGAAAAAATAGGTGCGGCCCATGTTGTCCAAGTTGTCACCGATAATGCTTCAAACAACATGGCAGCGAAGGCATTATTGAAGGACAAAAGGCCTAACATATTTTGGAGCTCATGTGCAACCCACACTATCAACTTGATACTACAAGGAATTGGGAGCATTGCAAGGTTCAAGAAGACACTTGATCAAGCCAAGTCACTAACCATTTTTATCTATTCGCACCATAAGACATTAGCCTTGATGAGAAAATTTACAAAGAAGAGGGATATAATAAGGCCCGGGGTGACTAGGTTTGCTTCCTCTTTTCTCACTTTGCAAAGCTTGCTTGAGAAGAAACTCCAACTAAGGTCGATGGCGCTTAGCCAAGAATGGGAAAATTGCATCCATTGTAAAAAGGCAAAGGCAAGGCATCCACTGCTATATTGGTTAGTAGATCTTTTGGAATGGTGTTTCTCTTTGTTTGAGGGTATTTGAGCCATTAGTAAAGGTTCTTCGAATGGTTGATGGGGATGTGAAGCCTTCTATGGCCTTTCTGTATGGAGAAATTCGAAAGGCAAAGAAAGAAATTATGGAAGCTATGAACAATATAGAGAACAACTACAACCCTATCATAGATATTATTGACAAGAAGATGAAAGATAGGCTTGATTCTCCATTGCACTTGACAGCATACTTCTTGAATCCATATTATAGTTATTGTGATAGCTCTATTTTTTTGGATGATGTTGTCATGGATGGGGTATTCACTTGTGTGGAGACTTTTTACCATGGTGACGACGACAAGCAAAGTCAATTGCTAAATGTCGAGTTGGGTACATTCAAAGATCACGAAGGCCACTTTGGGAAAGCGGCAGCAAAGGCCGGTTGCAAAGACTACGAATTTAATCCAGGTTTAATAATTACTAGTCAATGTAAATACATGCATAATTGTAAATTTGTCTTGTACTAATTGTTTTCTTGTTCCTAATATGCAGCTAAATGGTGGTCTACTTATGGATGTAAAGTTCCCGTATTACAAAAAATGGCCATAAGGATCCTCTCATTGACATCTAGTTCATCCGGTTGTGAAAGAAATTGGAGCACTTTTGAAGGGGTTAGTTAGTCTCTAAACTTCTCTAAAGAATAAAGAGTTAAGTTTGAATTCTTAATATCTACATTAGAACGTTACATTTAGCTAACTATACTTTACTTTGCATTTCGTAGATACATACAAAGAAAAGAAATAAATTAGATATTGACCGCCTTAACCATCTAGTCTATGTTCAATACAATGCCAAATTGAGGAACAAAAAAGAGAAGAGAGAGAAGAAGAACATAGATCCTATTATAGGTTTCGAAGCTAATGAAGCTCAAGGGTGGTTAATTGAAGGTGGAGATGATGATCAAGATGTTGAGCCCGCTACAGGGCTTACATGGAAGGTAATTGAAGAAGCATGTGGGGCTAATGAGGTCTTAGAACTTCGTAAGAGCGCAAGAGTGAGACAACTTCACGAAGAAGATTTCAAGTCCGATACCGAAGAGGAGGAGGAGGTCAATGAGGAGGAAATTGAGTATGAGTCCGACCAAGAAGAAGTGATTCCAACCAAAAATTATGAGGAAGAAGATGACTAGTCATTCACTCATTTGATCATCAATTTATCATACAACTCTATTTATATTTAAACACTTGTTTTCTTTGTGAGAACTTATGGACTATTTATTGCATCAAGTCATCAATTGACAACTCATGAAGGTCACTACATCAAGTCTTCAAAATTCAAATATATTTGCATCACCAAGTTACCAAGGTAACATTTCTTCTTACATAATTACACATATACATACATACGTGTAACATATACATAAGCTTGAACTGATGCTTGCTATTTTGTGTTCATCCCGCTTACTTGGCTTTCAATTTTGTTCGCGCGCTTAGGCCCGCCTTAGCGCCTAGCGCTAAGCGGCCATGCGCGCACTCGCCTAGCGCCTAGCGCTTAGGTGAACATTGGCAGGACGAGGGAGAAACGTTGGGATTTGGTCCTTCTGGCCCAGGCATATACCAAGCTTGCTCCTGCATCAGCGGCTGAACAAGAGGATGGTGATCTTAGAAGAAGTCGTGGACTTGACTACGATGCGCACACAATGGCCGAAGGTCTGGGAGTTGATGATGCTGTCGATGAAGACCGTGTGGAAGGAGCTCTTGAAGTCAGGCAAGCTGGTGGGCTTATTGACGAGGGTGAGGAGCTGAAAGCCCTAGTCCAAAAGATGGATCTCGAAGACTATGACTACATGGCATTGTACCAGTTCGACAACCTCGTCGTTAACGAAGGCTCCGGTGTACCGTGGGAGTACGACCAGAGCAAGGTCAGGCAAGGAGCCATGTACAAATGCAAGGAGGTCGTGCAAGAGGCGGTCAAATTCTAGGCCTTGTCGACACGGCGTACATTCACAGTCGCCAAATCTAACTCAAGATGCAACGACATGAAGTGCGACATAGAGGAATGCCCTTAGCGAGCGTACGCATTTCAACCTAAGTGGGACACCTACTGAAAATGCTCTATAATGATCTCTCACACATGTGTTGTCGTTGAGTCAATGCAATCCCACAAGTACCGTCACGATAAGAACATGTCATCAGGCTTGATCGCGAACATCATGTACGGTGAGATCGTAGATAATCTAGATTTTGAGCTACGGTCTATCATTCGGACGATTGAAACAAAGTTCCAGTACACAATCAGCTATGCTAAGGCATGGAGGGCAAAACAGAAAGCATTGGAATAAAGATTCGGTACGTTTGAGGACTTCTACCACAACCTCCCCGGCCAACTCCAAGTCATACAAGACAGGAATCTCAGCACTCATGTTGATATTCAAGATTCCACGCATCCGAAGTGGGGCAATAAGAGGGTATTGAAGCGAGCATTCTTCGCATTTGGTCCATGCATCAATGCATTCCAACACTGCCGTCCAATCTTGTGCATGGATGGCACATTCTTGACTGGAAAGTACAAAGGTCAGATACTAACTGCAATAGCGCGGACATGAACAATCAAGTTCTTCTCGTAGCATTCGCATTCGTTGAAAGCGATAATACAGACAATTGGTTGTGGTTCCCAAGAAATTTAAGGATTTTTGTTGTACAAGGCCATCCTAACGTATACGTCATACATGATCGGCATGCGAGCCTGCTAAGTGCAATAACTCAGCTACAACAAGGAGAGAACGAATCGCTTCCATGGGTAGATCTGCAGAGCAAGTGGTGCATGAGGTACTTGAGTGCAAACTTCTACAAACAGTTCCGCAACAAGGACTTGGTGAACATATTCAAGCGGCTATCCAACCAGAACCAGCAGCGAAAGTTTAACACACTCTAGAAGATTCTGGATGAGCGAACCCAGACGCATAGCAAGAAGGCAGCAAAAAAGGCCGCTACAAGCGCTGACCAGACACCCGAAGCATTGCCACAGCTACCCACAAATGGTCCTAGTGTGACGAGGAAGAACGAGGTGCAGGTGAAATGCTTCTCGGACTGAATTGAGTACGAACCTAAGGAGAAATGATCGCTGCTAGTTGACACGGGTGGTGCTTAATATGGTGTCATGACAACCAATCTAGACGAGTTGTACAATTGGGTCATGTGTGGCGTCAGGTACCTCCTTTTGGTTGGTATTGTGGAGGCAATTTTCCGTTGTACTACAAATTACTTTATTGACAGAAACAACAACGCGTCGCTCGCCATGGCAAATGACAAACAACTGTACTCCACCATGATCTCCAAGTACAAGGAGGGGACGAGCAAGAAGGGTGATATACACCAGGCATTCAAGATAGACACAAGGGAGCATCGCTTCGAGATACTGTGCAGAGATAAAGGACGTCGCGGGACGAAACGCGAGATGATCACCCACAAGTGCACGCTACACCGCGTTAGTTGCGTATGCACCTGCAACAAGCCCCTTTTCTGCATAGGCCCTGCTCACATGTCATGGCCACATGTTCGACGCTGGCGCAACATCCCGACCAGTACATCTCTGATTATTTCAATAAGGAGGTGATGCAAACCTGGAGTTTAAAGCTGTATGGTTACGTCGTGGTTAGCCATTTCACTATCCATCTAACATGGGAGCAACTTATTTTGGTCGTAGACGTTGATAGACTGAAGGGAAAGGTTGGCCGGTGACAGTTACAGCGTATTAGGAATGATATGGACGAAGTAAAAGCCCGGTGTCGTACGAAGAAGTGCACCATTTGCAGAGAGTTTGGACACACCCTCAAGAAATGCCCTACAAGAAATCCACAGGATGGAGATATCGACAGTCCGGACGGCGCATGAGGACCTCGTCAAACCACCCCACTAGAGGCGATCGACAGGGCGAACATTGAGATTGCAGCCACGGGAAAGGTTCGTCTTGTTGAAATATGTGATGCTCAATGCTTTGTGAGCTCATTTTGATTTGTCAAAAAAACTAAGCGAGGACGTTGCGCTGAATGTTTTGTAATATCATTGTGATTTATCGACAAAATATGTGAGGATGTTGCACTAAATATACTGTAATATCATTGTGATTTGTAGACAAAAAATGTGATGATTGTGCTAAATGTTTTGTAATATCATTGTGATTTGTCCACAAAATGTGATTGAAAATAGACAGTAAAAAACAAGCAGAGGCCCTTGTCGTCATTTCAACAGTTGAAATGACGACTGAATAATGTCGCCAGTTGGAGCGGCGATAGGGCCTTGTCACCATTTCAACTGACGACAGAGGCCTCTCTGCACTATTCTAGGCTCTCTCGCCTTTGTCTAAGCTATTGTCACCATTTAGAATGGCGATAGGGCAATGTCGCTACAGTAACCTGGTTTGTAAAAAAATTGACTATTTATCTTTGCAAATTTCTTCTAAAATAATATTTCAAAAAAATAAATAAATAAAAGCCAAAGCAAAACACAGTAATTACCCCTAGACAGTATGACCCAAAGGTGAAAAGTACGGCATTTGCCTCTTCAACCTGATCAGAATACCCTCTCTGACTAGTTAACTGCTTCACCCAATCTTTTACAATCTGCAAATTCAAACAAGGATGGTGTTTAGCGAATGATAGTCTACCAAGAACAGCATTAAATGAAAGGGAAAGAATTAAAACCATGGCTTCATTTAGTAAGTATTTAGAACACAACATTCCAAGCTTCACTTCGAAATATACGTTTTTTTTCTCGTACAAAGTGGGCAGCAGTTGGCGTGGCGAGAGAATGGTTACCTTGTCGAGCTCCCCCAGCACCTCCTCTCGCCTAGCAGACTCCTCCGCACTCTCATATAGACCCGCTTCAACCAAGATCTGCAATTAAGATCAACAAACAAAACAATAAATCTAAGTAACAAATTTTAGCCTCAGACCAAACTGTAAAACAAACCAGTAACTGAATCAGACAAGCAAATCGTCCCGAACCTTCTTCAATTCCTCCGTCTTGTGGAGGTCAGCCTCCACCGGCCCAGCAAACGATATCGGCTTCGTTATTCCGTACTGTTTCGGGGCCACGCCCTCAGCATTAGAGCTCGCCATCGAATCGATTAACGCAAAACCCTCGGGAGATACCACAGCCAGATAATCCTCCCTGCCGGAAGAGCCGCCTTTAGGCTAAGCTCTCAAGGAACAGAAACCCTAACTAGCACAGATCTGCGCCTCAAAGCCCGAAAAACTACCCCAAAACTCCAGCCGAAGCGCCAGCAAAACCCAAGCTTGCTCGCGAAATCAAGCAAGGCACGATCTCTCCCGGCTGAATCCGCAGCCCACGAGCCCTGTATTGGTTCTCAACAGAAGCACGAGTCCTGGTAGGATTCGACCAAGGGAGCCTCCTGATACACGGATCCAAACAACCCCGACGCGGAAACCCTCATCGCCCAAATACCCACCCCGGCCCCCTGAATCCGAAACTCCCTCACAACAAAATCCCCCGCGGAACCGACGGGATCGCGCCGCCGGGACCAGATCGAAACCGGCTGGATCGGCGGAGAGGGCGCCCAGATCGGACAGGGCACCGGCGGCGCCCGGTGGATCCGTCGATCCGCCGTCCGCTGCTGCCGTGGAGGAGGCGGTACGGTAGGCCGCCGCGGCGGCGGCGGCGGCGGAACCCTAGCTAGGTGGTGGCAGCGAGGCGGAGGGGGAGGAGGCGAAGGAGGTAGGGGAGGGGTGTGTTTTGTGAGCTATCTGCCTCTATTTTCCGGGCTGAGATTTGGGGCGAGATTTTTTCGGGGGGTTTAAATGGATATTTGCGGGGGATTAAGGGAGGTTCGTTCGAATTATCAATATTAGTAATTCTTAATTAGTTAATGGGTTCGTGGGATAGTAAACGCAGCGGAAACGGAAGTAGACAAGTAGTATCTGTTGGCTCCGCGTACGCGGGTGGAAACGGGAGACGTGGCGGTGCGGCCGGCGACGCGAGGAGATCTTTTCTTGGCAGCAGCGTCTCTACATGGTTAGGAGGACTCTCGTGTACGGGCTTTCTCTTTGTGCTCTGCTCGCTGCCTGACCGACCGATGAGGCGATGAGTGGTGAGTAAGCAGGGCCCGAGTCTGTTTACCCAATACTATTGGCCAATTCTGGTCCACTTAATCTATTAGGCTCAAAAAATTTTAAAAAACATAAATTATATAGAATTCAAATATATATATATATATAGTAAAAAATGAGATAGATATATTAAAAATGTAATAGAATTTTATTAATGTTTAAATAGCTGTCTTGTTAAAACATTTGTTATTTAGTTCATAAGACATGAAAAATTGAAAAACATGTAAAACAATTCTAGAAAAATATATATATTTAAAAAAACCAAAATAAATTTGTATATACTTATAAAATGAACTATATAAAATTCAAATACTACAAATAAAACCATATAAGTATTAAAAATAAAAATAAAATCATCATATATATATATATATATATATAGGAAGCCTTTTTCCTACTAGGAGTAGTTACTCCTATTTAGTATCTCACAACGTAGGGAGTATTTTTTGTACCGAGAGTATGTATGTGTAGTATACAGTATATAAGACCACCTAGGTGGTATTCACACCTTTTAGGGTGGTATGTATAATTTTTAGACATACTCCTTTTAGTCTGAATATGAATGTATTTACAAAATATGCTAAAAACTATGGACTCTCTTACAATTTTTTAGTGTGGTTCGCATTGGATTATCTTATAATTAGTATATAAATATACCCAAAGTTGTAAAGGAGTATGTCAAGTTTTTTAGGTGGTATATCAAAGTAGAATACATCATAGGAGTAGAAAGTATTAATCTATATATATATATATATATATATATATATATATATATATATATATATATATATATATATATATATATATATATATATATTAAAACAGTGTCGTACCTAACGGACCGTGCCGTGCCTAAGTTGTGCTGGGTCGGGCATATCACTAGTCGTGTCATACCGTACCGACCCATTGTACCAGAGTGGCGGTCTAGATACAGTCTAAACTATTATACCACACTAATCTGATCTGTAAATAGCGTGAACCGTATAAGATAGATCAGCGGCATTGTGCCTCAAGCTGGCCCGACAAGCATCTACTCACGGCCGTGTTAACTGGATTATCACGCTGGTACGGTGTGCAAAGACCTACGAATGACGGTGTATCTATAGCAATGGACGAAAGACCGGTTACCACCGGCTTCACGGTTGGCAGCGCTGGGTTTCATGAGTCGGCCGTGACCGTGCCCACACGTGGCGGTACTTTGCGTTTGCATGCTTACCACGTGTGATTGATTCTTCAAGTGTCGCCCCGACATTTCTTTTCTATATTTTCCCTTCTTTTCCATAGCAAGCTGGAGAATTGTGTGTTGTTGCAACGGGTGTTTGGCTCGGCTCATTGCCAGTTGGAGAGCGTGCTTTGTTGCTTAGCCACATGATCTCGGAGAATCAACACATGTATATATTTATCATAAAACTACACATGTTATATAAAAGTGTTATTTTTTGCGCCACCTCAACTTTACTTTTTTTTTTTGTTTCTAAAACACGAGGGAGAACTCAACTGCATGTTGTTGCGGTGAGTGTTTGGCTCGGCTTCATTGAGCATTCTTCATTTCTTAGTTGCACAGCCAATCAATACATGTCTATCTTTGTATACATTTGTCAAAAGCCACAAAGTCACGTGTCATATAGAAGTGCCAAATTGAGCCGCCAAGACTTTTCTTTTCTTTTTTACTTTATTGAGGACACATTATAGAATTATGTACCTTCGCACTGATTCCTTGCCACTTGTAGAGCATGATCCATTGCTTAATTGTGCGGCCTCAAAGAATCAACACATGTCTATTTTTGTGTACATTTGTTATAAAACCACAAAGTCACATGTGTCACCTAAACGTGTCGTTTTTGCACCACCTCAACTTTTTTTACCTGAATACGCGAGAGAATTGCATGTCGTTGCACCGAGTGTTTGCCTCGGTTTCATTTCTATTTGTAGAGCATACTCCGTTCCTTAGCCGCATGGCCTTTGAAAATCAACACATATCCAAAATGACACTTATTATCTTTGTATTTTTCATATCCAAAGTGACTCCAAATCAAGTAAAATCAATTTTGATATTTTTTATTTTAAATGAAATTTATTTTAAAATAGTTTTCAAACTTGTCGCTGGCCAGAAATTATAGTTTTTGGAAAGTGATCATTAACCGAATTATTTTCACACTACAAAATGTTTTAACTTTGAAAATTCATAGAAATTGTTTCTGAACTCCAAATGAGTTGAACCAAATTATTTTGTTTTTATAATTTTATTCTCTATTTTTATCCTTAAAACATCTTGGCCGAACTCCCCAAGCGATCTCGGGCAAATATTCTCATACGTGGGATGAGTTCATCCCAGATGGGTTGATCCCGTTCACCTATCCAAAATCTAAGTTTCAATTCAAAACCTTGCTCCAAAATCAATTTTCTTTGCGGACAATCCTGGATTCAAACTCTCGTTTTGAATTCATCTCAAATTCAAATTTCAACTGAATTTAAAAATTCAAATTTTAATTTTAATTTTAATTTTCTCTGAAATAAATTTTTTAAAATCTCATTTCAAATTCTGGCTGAAAACCTTTTCTTTCCTTTTCCCTCTTTTCCTTCTTTTCTTTTTTTTTCTTTTTCTCCTTTCCTTTTCTTTATTTCTTTCCTTTCTTTACCTTTCTCTCTCTCTCCTCTTTTATTCCCTTTCTTCCTCACGTGGTGCTCCCTGTCCAGAACATCCAACACGCATGCATGCCGTTAACGTCTGACCACGCTTCAAAATCTCCATGAATTTCTTCATGATTCTTCACAAAACTAATTGCATTCATTTCCCCACGTCATAACTCCTCCATTACCAGCCATTCCCCCCATCCACGCACTAATTCACCGGGAATGTATCATGTCCGCTCGAAGACATTGTACCTTGATCTTCTCGCTCGGTCCTCCTCGGCTCCTATAAAAGGGAGCACCGTGTGCCCCTCGTCTCCCTCATCCATTCCCCGGAGTCTCTCCTCCTCCCACCCTTCCTCCATGACACAATCGAAGATTTTCCGTCGACGGTCGAACTTCGTTTATCGGCCATTTGCGCCACCTAAAGTGGAGCTCCTCCACCTTCGTCACCTCCTCTAGCTTCGCACGGTCGCGTTCCACGCCGTGCTCACCGCCTCCTCGCTGTAGCGCTGCCGGAACACCGCCTCCCTCCATGGCCGCCACCACCGTGCGCCTCTGAGTCCGCCACCACCACCACCGGTCGTCCCTGATCGCGCCGCCACCTCCTACGGCCTCGTCTCGAGGTCAGCAACAACTTTCCCTATTCCTGACCGCCGCCATCCCTTCCCTATCCGGCGCCTCCACCAGCCCGTGCGCTGCTACCCTCTGTAAGGTGATGGTTCTCTTCTTTCCTTTCCTTAAAGTACATTTGTTCCTTTTGCTTAAGTAATTTGGTTTTAGTATTTGTCACAAGAGCAAAATGTCTCACTTGGTTAGTTGGGCCAAATTAGTCCTCCCGACCTTGGCCGTGTGTCCAAGTCATGAGATCTCCATTATTTTCTAGTGTTCAATTCTTTTCCTTGAGTCACTTACATGGCATTGACTCTCTTGTCCTTCTTCTCTCCAGTGGCCTCTTTGTCATCCCTTCACTTTTTCTTTGCTATGTAAAGAAAGAATTCAGCACAGCATCTTTCAAATTATTCCTCCATTTACGGAATTCTAATATTCCATGCAATTTTCAAACTTCTAGAAATTTATTCTCCCTTATACGAACTCCGATTTAGTCGATTCAAATTCCTAAATTCATATAAAGTTGATACCTTCCTTGTAGTATTTATTTATATAATTTTTGGATTTTATTTTCATTTTTATTTGGATTATGGTTGAATTTGGCTTGTTTTCGCGTATAGATTTCGACGACTTCGGGGAACTAGATTTCGACACCGTTTGAGAACTACGATTAATCAAGAAAGGCAAGTTACATCTTTGATAATGTTTGATCCTCTTATTTAAAATTATTTAAGTTTTGTTTTAAATTATTACTGCATGCTCATTTATACTCAAGTTAATTTAAATCCCTATTTTAAATTTATAGTTATTCCTAATTCCTTTGTACATCCAACTTTGTTATTAAATCAAACATACCTTGACAACTTAGATGAAAATCTAGTTTATACAATAGTATGACCTAGAACATTTTGGGGAAAAAATTATGCTTAGCCATACTTAGACTTGAAATATTTGATTTAAGAATATACGGCCAAAAATCAAATGTTGTTTAAATTGTATACATAGCATTGGTGTGCTATGAAAAATCAAAATAAAATCAAAAATTGGTTTGGACCTGGGCAAAATGGATAGTTGGTGGGTGCAGGTTTATGCACGTGCTCAACTCGGGTAGGGTTGAGGCCCATAGATTATTTTGGAAGTTGCCCAAGTCAGTTAAGGACCGGTCTTCGAGCCGCATCTTGCAAAGCTCCACCGTATTACCACATGTCTTGTATGGGCAGGACTAGGCTAAATAATTTGTAATACCTCATTGTTGTTTTTGTCATGTTGATATGTGGGTGTTGGTTAGACAGTAGTTCCACTTGGCGCAAGAGGGGGCTTCCAGCGGGTGGTTAACCCAATGAAGGTGAAACCTTATCAGGTATAATAACCTTGGAGTAGAGCATTGTAAAAGCCTTGTCACGTGCTCTAGACTGCTTACCTAAGGTAGTGACGGTAGTATCGACGGATGCCAAACAAACTAGAGAAGTCATGTCTTGTGGGTAAAGTTGTACAACCTCTGCAGAGTGTAAAACTATTCGAATAATCGTGTCCACGGTCATGGGCATGCTGAGAAAAGCCACTCAAAATTAGACTTTGATTTTGTTTTCAAAATATTTTATAAAATAGTTTATGACATGGATGGGTGTCTATTAAAAATGTTATGGGTTGAATCCCCAGGTTGGTGCCCGTGTTTAAGTTAGGCCCTGTTTGCTACAGCTTTCACTCCCATCTTCTCAATCGATTCTTGTGGAGCCGTACCAAACACCCTGATTTTCAAAACTACTAGATTCTGCTTCTCACGAGGAGCTGTCTCGAAAATGAACTAACAACGAGAAGCAGCCTCCCAGCAGATTCTCGTGAGAATCCAACCTTCAAAAATGAAAAATACCCTTTGAAGTTGAAGGTTTTTACCCGCAAATGCCACTGAGTTATACAAATATAATTGAAGTATTACACCCAGGGGTGACATGGTCTATTTGCCTCTAATCCTCCCTCATATGGTTTTTGAAGCCAACCTACTAGCCAAACGGTTTCAACAGACAGCTCTAGATTCTTAGAGAAGTGGATTATCATAGAATCAGGAGCAGAATTTGAAAAATAAGAATCTAGAGCTGTACCAAACAGGGTCTTAGTGTTAGGTTGGTGAAACTCAATTTTAGATATTATAAAACTTGAGCTTTTGAACTTAGTATTGTATTTAAAAGGTCAAATATTGCATATGCATAAATAACCATATAAGCATTCCTTTGATAATATCCATGCATGCATTAACTCTGTTATTTAGTGTAACTTGCGAGCACGGAAGTTGTGCCAGCCTTGCTTAATGCAAATAAATTTCAGAGGAGAAGCACTTCGCTATAGGTGTGGATTGTGACGACTAGGCCGCTACCCCAGTCGATTGCCTATGGCGGATCAGCTAGACTCTACTACGTCTTCTTTGTCTTTCGTTGTGTTTATTTATTGTTGGTTTGTAATCCTTTCTTGTAATCAACTCTGATATTTATTAATAAAATTGTGCGAATTATGGATGTTACCATATTTGTTTACTGTGTGAACTAGCTACTGATCATGGGACTAGTTCAGAAATGCACAGAGGATTTGGGGGTGTTACTCCTGGGTCTGACACCAACACCCCGCTTGGGCACCCATCCTTACATGTTCATGCCTCGTCAAAACTCCATAAAAACATAATAGGAAAAATTTAGAGAAAGAGCATATGATACAAGTTCTTCTCCGTTGTATGAATTGCCTCATTAAAAACCTTAGCCGAGAAACTTCATGAAAAACTCGTCAAGGGAAAAAGAGTACTATCCACCCAATTTCATTTAATATTTGGGATTTATTCTTTAGGTACTCGATTTTCGTGATTAAGTTTCAATAATGAGTTCGTGAAGATTCCCCCCCTGAATTCTGCACTTCTCTAAGTCTCTTCAATCCAATTCCAAGTATGCATCTTTCAAAGCTAAATGTTAGAAGTGACTTAGTGAATAAATCTGCAAGATTTTCACATGACTTAGTATGCAGTACTTTAATTTTGTCCATCGTTTACAATTTATGAGCGTACAAGAATTTGCGGTTGATATGCTTTGTGAGATGACTCTTCACATAACCCATCTGCACTTTTGTAACACAAGTTGCTTTATCTTCATAGATAATAGTGGGGGTTTGTGCGGTATTCAACCCACATGACTGCTGGATGTGGTGAATCATCCACCGAAGCCAAGCACATTATTGTGAAGCCTCGTATAGTGCTATGATTTTCGACTGGTTCGTCGAAGTCAATACAAGACTTTACTTAGACGATTTCTATAGAATTGCAGTCCCACCACATAGGAATACATAGCCTGTTTGCGACTTGGTTGTATACGGGTCCGATAGGTACCCGTCATCTGCGTAGTCATAGATAGGTATTGGTTCTTTCTGTAGAGCAGACCAAGGTCTTTACTTCCTTGGAGATATCGGAAGATGTCCTTTATTCTCTGCCAATGCCTTTGGTAGGTTCTACACTATACCTCACTAATAGTTTCATGACAAATGCAATGTCCGATCTTGTACAGTTTGCTAAATACATAGACAAACCTTTATAACACCTTCTGAGTGTAGGTTGACTAATGTACTAAAATCCCTTCAGGGGTAATCTCAAGCTGCAAGCCTAGGCAATATTTGGTTTTACCCAAATCTTTCATTTCGAACTCCGACTCCCGATAAGAGTTTGCTGTCTCGAAAATGAACTAGCAATGAGAAGAAGCCTCCCAGTATATTCTCGTGAGAATCCAACCTTCAGAAATGAAAATACTCTTTGAAGTTAAAGGTTTTTACCCGCAAATGCCACTGAGTTACACAAATACAATTGAAGTATTACACCCAGGGGTGACATGATCTATTTGCCTCTAATCCTCCCTCATATGGTTTTTAGAGCCAACCTACCAGCCAAACGGTTTCAACAGACAGCTCCAGATTCTCAGAGAAGTGGATTCTCAGATAATCAGGAGCAGAATTTGGAAAATGAGAATCTGGAGCTGTACCAAACATGGCCTTAGTAACTTGCAGGGTTCTGATGATATTCAGATCACCTACATACACTGAGATCATACCAAATCCATCATTTGATCGTCGTATAAATACTCAGATACAATCCTCATTGTTCGTGTAGCCTTTCTTACATAGAAAGTCGCTTCAAGCGATTATACCACATCATGCCTGATTGCTTAAGTCCGTACAGTAACTTTCTGAGTTTCACATTGTACAGATTCCTATTTGCTCTATCTTAGTTCAGAACAAGGATACATTCAGATATCTTCGTATAAATGTTTGAATTTAATATTCCATAAAGGTATGCAGTTACCACATCCATCAATTTCATTTCTAAATTCAAGTTTACTGCCATTGAGATTAAATATCTAAAGGTAGTTTCGCCCAGGACTGGGAAATAGGTTTCTTCATAATCGACTCCTGGTCGTTGAATGAAACCTTGTACAACGAGCCTTACTTTATGTCTTACAACTTCATTGTTTTCATTTCTCTTTCGAACAAATACTCACTTATGCCCTACGGGGTGCACATAGGGAGGCATGCGGATTACAGGCCCAAAAATCTCTCTTTTATTCAGAGATAATAATTCCGCTTCTATTGCCTTCTTCCAATATTTCTAATATGATCTTTTCCTACATTCAGCGAGCGATGTAGGCTCTGGATCAAGATCGATGATTGTGGTAATTTTCTTTGCAAAATAAATATCGACATTGGTTGTTGTTCTATTCATAGATTCTCCCGTGGTCACATAATTTATAACTATTTCTTCGTATGGTGATACTTCTAATGCTTCTACTTGCTCACCACGACTTCCAATTGTGGGGGCAAGTCCCTTTAGTTTTTCAGCTCCGATATGTGTGCACACATCCATGCTAATGTCTCCCTCCGTGAGAATATTCAAATCCGGTATGTCTTTTACTAAAGGTTCCATACTAGTGTCAGGTCTCAACTGGCTCCCCTTCTGGTTCTGGGGAACTTCGATGATCGGCTGTGTCAAGTCCTTCTTATCCTTTTTCACCAGGCGTCCCTAGTTACTTCGGATTCGAGGGGCCGGAGTTCTCGTGCTTTTTAGGCCTTAGGACGGGATTAGGGATAACTTCATCGGTATTTCAACCCCCTCTGGTGCATTGCGTATAGGCATATGCGACTTGGTCACGCTCTTCAAATCACTAAAGTGGTCAGGCAGTTGATTCGCTAATGCTTGCAAATCAATTATTTTCTGGACTTCAATTATCTTCTGGACTTCTCTATTTACTTCACTACTGCGCGGGTCATATGCATGGATTTCAATTATCTTTTGGACTTCAATTATTTCCCGATATTTTTCATCAAGGGGTTGATTTCCTCCCCCTAATGATGGGAAACAATCCTCATTAAATATGCTATCAGCGAGTCGGGCTGCATGCAAATCTCCAGTCATGTGGTCAAAATACCTGATTATGGATGCTATCTCATAATCAACATATATCCTAGACTTTTGGAGAGGGCCATTGCAGTTCAGTACGATGGTGGTACATGAACCTTGCAACCAAATCTTCAAAGATGAGAATTTTCCAGTGCTGACCCTTGCGCTAGTTTCATAGGTGAATGGATGTTATATGTCAATGGTCTAAAATTGATGAGAGTTGCTGCGAGCAAGACTATGTGTCCCAAATGTGTAGTTGGTAAATTACAATTCTTCAAAGCCTGCTAGTCCATTCTAGGTGTGGATATGCGGTATGCAATGCTCAATGTTAATTCCCATTGCCATGCAATAATCATCATATGCATTCAAAGTAATTTCTCCGGCGTTGTCCATTCTGGTGGACTTCACATGACGATTTTCCATTCTCGTGGACTTCACATGATGACCAGGGAAATTATTCTTAATGTTAATTATATGTGAGGTTAGCTTTGTAGAAGCGTGGTTTCTCGTAGACAATAAACATACGTGTGACTATTTCAAGGAAGCATCGATGAGCACCATAAAATACCTAAATGGCCCTGACAGGGGCTGTATAGAACCGCAAATATCTCCCTAGATATGGTCCAGGAATGTAGGAACTTTATAATTCGCTTTCAGAGTAGAAAGTCTAGTAATTATTTTTTCGGTGGCACATGCGGGGCACACAAAATGTTTCTGATTCGGGGAATTCTTTACATTGATATCATGTCCCTGTGAATTGTTAATTATATTTCTCATCATCCTAAGACCTGGGTGGCATAATCTATCATGCTAGATATAGAAAAATTCAGAGTTTCTAAATACGATTTTCAGGGCAGTATAGGCTACAGATGCCTTAATATTAGTGTAGTATAGTTCAATTTCATATGAAGGAAGTTGTTCTAATACCCTTTTCCACTTTCTTCACGCTTAGTAATGAGTAGGTATTCCTTAGAATACTCCTCTTCAGTTTGTACGTGAAAACTGCTAGCGTGAATATCGTTGAGAGTTCTAGTCGATTCTAGGTACAACAAGGCTTCTTTAATGACCAAAGTTGTGCCCATCGGGAGTATAATTATGGCCCCTTCCTGAGCTTATTATACAAGTATCGCTGCCCGTGATTGTCGTAGACTACCAGCATTCTTGCTGATTGACTGAAACAAATTTTTTTATCTCTCTCAAGGTGGTATTCATTGTACCGCTATTCGCTAAGCACACTTCCTCCATAGGGCGCCACACGTGTTCTAATACTTCAAATATCATAACATAACTTGCTATTATAAATACTGAAAAATAAACCTTGTGGGACTCATCATGAGAATTTAATATTTTGCTCTCCTAGAGCTTACAACCATTATTCAAAGTTCCATCACAATCACAAATTGCAAGTGACTGTAAAAAGATTTAAGTGCAATGCGTGCATTAGATCGAATCAGTGAACCATGTACTTCTGCCTGAATTTGCTTCATGGCGATCTTCTCCTCTTGGGAAATTACGGCTGCGGCCGCTGTGATGTCCAAATGAGGCGTGATAGGGGCTACTACTGGGCTGTTCACATCCATGAGTGCAACTAATGACTGTGGATCCTCCGTTCTTGTAATGGCGAGATGTCTCTCATGTTGTTCTTTGTCCTTCTTAAGACTGGAAAGCAACAATAACGTGCAACCCACAACCTTACCCTTCTTGCCCCTCTCCTTTATGAGAAGCTTCCTCACCTTGTAGCTGCTACCATTAGCTTCATGGCTGACATTGCTACTAGGCGGCTGTGAGATGTAGTTCTTCCTTAGAACATCATCTTGAGCTTCCGCAACTTGCGTTATGTCAATCAATTCGGCAAACTCATTGTAGCCATCTTGACGATAGTTACGTGCAAATTGAACTGCATTCAGGTGAAAGGTTGATAGAGTCTTCTTAATCTTATGCTCACTCGTGATTACCTTAGCACAGAATTGAAGACTGGTACAAATTCTAGCCAAACTAGGCCAGCTCTTTTGAACTTCTAGTTCATGATGCCAGTCATCTACATATTCATTCAAAAAGTTCATAAGATTTATAATGGTAATTTGCATAAAATGGTTGCAAAATTCTTATAATGCTCTTCGAACTCCCGATTCGTGATCCCGTATTTTCTATGCATTTTTCACAGTTTACTGCTATTTTAGTGATTAAAAGCAATATAAACAATCAAAGATAATCAAAACAGTAAATTCAATAATATAAATTGCATAGAAATAATAATAACAAAGTTAAACTTGCTTCAAAAGATAAAACCGATTCAAAATTATTCAAAAATTGAATTACCGAGACTCTTTTTTGCTGGAAAATGAATTTTCAGTGATTTCTGCAATTTTCAGGCGCTAAACTGTGAATTTTCAGTTCTGAGAAAAAAAGTTACAAAATATTTCAATTTCTAACGGGTTATTCTGTAAGAATTTCTTTCCCAAAATATTCCCCCGTAAATTTTAGAACTTTGAGGGTTTATTTGTAATTTTTAAGATTTTTTCCTTTTCCTGATTCCCCTCCCTTTTTTCTTCTTGTAGTTGGTTACCTGTTTGGCAGGTGGTGACGTCTGAACCAGCGTGATAGTACAGCACGCTGTCTGTGTAAACTCGGTGCCACCCCCCCTTTTCTTTTCTCTTTGCTTCCGACGGTGTGTAGCCGGTGGCTGTAGGCCGGTAGGCGCACATTGGCTTCTTGCGGCACACGGCGGTGTAGTGGCCATGAGGGGCCAGCAGTGTAGAGGGGCTCCATGGCGCTGGGCGCCTTGCACGGCGCGATGGGCGGTGTGGCTTCCGAGTGTCGGCGTCAGAGGTGGCTTCGAGCCGGTGGTGGAGGTGGCGGTCATGCGGGAGTAGTGGTGAGTGCGACGCATGGCGCCTGGTGATTTCTTTTTTATTCTTGTTCATCCAAGGACTGTTCATCAAACTGTTGTTCATCCGAGTATTGCCCATCATACTACTATTCATCTGAGTTATGTTTATACAACTACTGTTCATGCAATTACCGATTGGCTTGGCCAACGACTCCGAGTCAGCTTGCGGTAGATTAGAATATATTTGCAATCTATAGTGCAATCATCGTCTACTCTTTCATGCAATCTACCGATCGACATTGTGCTGGTGACTTCAAGTCGGCTCACAATAGATTAGAGTGGAATTGAACTGTAGAAAATACTAATCTAGAAAGCTAAATTTGCAGAATTGCAAGCGATCTAGAAAATGTGATTCGATTTACGAGCGTCGTTCTTCGACGGTTACCTTTAGATCCGAGGAGAGTTGATCGTGCTGATAACGTGTTAAGGAACCATCACTGGCGAGTCCAGTCCGAATGATCACCTCGTAGACAAACATAGAATTACATCAAACAATGCAAGAACACAAGAACAAAATAGTAGATTGAACACAGAGATGTATGGGACTTCTTGCTTCTCTTTATTGTTCTTCAAACGATCAACCTTTTATAATGAATAGTACTCCATATTTATAGGCTAGAGACCCAGCTAAAGTTTGGGATAGGGCGCCCATACATGGGCTGGCTACTGGGCCAAGCCCATAGTTTCCCAACAGTGTAGATAGGAAGAAGGGGATTAGGAATTTCAGTTGGAGATGGATTATCGAAGCATTAGTTGGTCGGCACATTTGCATTATTTGAGATGTGGAGCCAGCAATTCCCAACAGACAAGCCTGTCTCAAAAGTGTTGAATAATCGATGCTGTAGTCAGGAGACAATCAATCGAATCACACAATAAACACAAAGAGATACACAAAGTCTATAGGTGGATCCATGATCTTTATTCATCTGTTTGTTGTATAGGGGGTCCTTATATTTATAGCCCACAAGGGGTGAAAGCCCTCTAGGGTGGTTTAGTCTTTTGCCCATATAATTAGCTTTCGTAACACCCCCTTGGGCAATAGACAACGATATGCAATCGCCTTATCGAAAACTCCTTCCAAAAACCCATTGAAAAAAGGGATGGAGAAAATACTACATTACATTCGTAAGTTCTATTACATTTGTAGCCTCACTAAAAACCTTCATATGAGAAAACTTCAGAAAAACTCATCAAGGAAAAGGGTACAACGTTTAATCTTCGAGATACAATATTCAAGATTTTGGATAAATCCTCAGAATTTGATAAGGGTCATGATTTAGGGATTTACTCCCCTAAACTCTGCAACTTCTAAACTATTTCATTCCAATGCCATGAATGCATGTTTGCAAACTGGACATAGGTAGAGGCTTAGTGAATAAATTAGCCAGATTTTCACAAGATCTAGTTTGCAGGATCTTCACCTCATCATTCTTCTGGAGTTCACGAGGATAGAAGAATTTGGGAGCAATATATTTCATGATATTACTTTTAACATAACTCATTTGCATTTGTGTTTCATAAATAATATTATCTTCATAGATAATTATAGGGGTATTGTGTCACAATACTTCTCGATATGGTTACTCACACGTCTGAGCCAAACACATTTAAGTGAGGTTTCATATAGTGCTATAATCTCTGAGTAGTTGGTAGAAATAGCTATCAATGTCTGCTTAGATGACTACTAAGAGATGGCTGCACCACCGCAAAGTAATATAAATTCATTATGGGATTTTGCACTGTAGATATTTGACATATATCTTCAAGATTTAGTAATGATCATTAGGATCTATACATAATCTTCATGATCTTTCCATTGTTGACCAACTAGATCTAAACTGTTAAGTGGTAGAACCTTCAATGTAAATTTAATCAGTAATAATCGTATCAACATCTTCTAGGTTTAACTAAGATAATCAGTGTTTACTATATGCTCCTCCTGAGGACAATTTCTGTTGAGGTCTTGTTGCTTTAATGCCTTTCATACATTTAAAAAAAGAAATATAGGCAAATATTGTGATCAAACCAACTGGATTACCATAATGCAGAGTCTTAATACAAATATTATATTTCTCATCTAAAGATTTTGGGATAAACATTATTCGGAGTAACATGTTTAACTTATCAAATACCACTATTCGAATGTGTAACAAAAGTAGATTATCCTTGAAGAGGATATGGGGTAATACTAGTTACAAAGTCGTGTGTCTTCTGGATACGATTTATCAAAACCTTTCGGAGTCTTAATATTTTGTAATTATCTCTAGGTGCAGTATTAGTTTTGACATTTAGGCGATTAATTGCCAATATCACCAATGTATGTCATACCTTTATGGTACTAGAGGAAGTCACCATTCCACTAACTTCTGGCGGAAGATGCACTTTATAAGAGTTTGTGTGGTGCACTTCTGGTCTTTAGGTTCCTTATTTCAATCTTTCGGGTCTTGATGAGTCCTTGTCTACTTCTAGGGATCATACAATCATTGGTGTGATTAAGAAATCGACTGGTAAGATAATTTTCCTTCGGGGAGATGCTATCTCTTCCAGGAGATGCTCTTCTTACATGTAAGAGACTATTGGGTATGTGCTTTATATATATTGTTTTTTTCCTTTCATACTAGGAATTTTGAGTCCTCTGAGGATCTCATCAAGGATTTTCATAATCCATCGACTGCATATTTTGTTCATGCCATTTGCCAAAATTATTATACAACAGAACATTATATCATTCATAATAAGGGAGTAACGGTCTCTACAGGGACCTTTGAACCATAGCTTTCACCACTTTATTATATTCATAATGACCCATCAAGTCTAAACTACCTGGTTCCAAGACTTTTATTTAGTAATTATGGTTCAACCTCATATGCTTTCATTATGTGACCGGATATGAACGCTTCAAGCACTCGGCCATGGACTTTGATTCCGGATTCGTGTTCTAATATGATAAACTTTAGCAATTGCAGAGGCAAAGTGATTGTCGACAACTTTTCTCTCATATCCTCCCAATTGATGGTATCTGAGTGTTAACCAGATCTTTGTCATTTCCCAAACAAAAGATTCTTGGTCATTCTGCATTCCAAGCATGGAAATATGTGCACATCAAATTGCTGGGGATTTCATCTTCGTGATGAACCTGTTAATGAGGTATTTCTCCTTCAAGGTGAGTTCTCTTCAGGAGAGTTAAAAGAGTGATTACTAATTGTTTTGAGTAGTGTCATTAGATCTTAGACCCGTAGGCGTCCTCGCACGTAGATTTTAAATCAAAAAACAATAAATCAATTTCGCAGAGGTGGGATACTATTTAACCCGGGGTATTCCACTCTTAGCGACCTATTTACTGCAAGTAAACACTGTGGTAACTTGTCCATAATTGGAAAGTATCTGGAAGGCTCCCCCTACTAGCGCATAGGAGTATAAACTAAACCTTAAGTTTAGCTTGACTAGTGCGTGTATTTTCATACTAAAGATCTTTTTCTTCTGGAAAATACGACAACATTCGAACATTTGGGCATTTCTCTCCCCCTAATGCCGAGATTCTATCTTTATTAATAGCATACCACAAAATTCCCCTATCATGGGCACATGATTGATTAAATTTTAGATCCAACATGATCTCCAACAACAGGTGGTGGCCCAAGGTGTATGCTACAGTGGTGATAATATGTGGAAAATATTTGATTCCTCTAATACACACTTATTTCAATAAGAAGTTTTATAATTATATGTAGTGAGCTATACTTTTATTAGTGGTCGCAAGAAAATTGTATGATCCTAACATTTTATAGGGCATTTCAACTTCTGGTTGGTTATTAATCTGTGAAGAAGGTCCCATACGGGGGTCTGAGAGTTGACAGACTTATTCTATAGACTAGCTTTTTTATTCTTTGCCCAAGTTTTAATCCAATTACTCATACCATATTTTAAATAATTTGGATCATTAAACTTTAAGTTTATAATTACACAACATATTTTCTTATGGTCATAAGCAGTGTGTTATAACAGCATAAAACTACAGGATGCTCTTCAAGAACATAAATATAATGCTGGAATATAAAATATTTGACCATAGTTAATTTGTACATAAATACTAGATTTTCTTCTAGACTTCAAATCTTAGTTGAATCACCCAAGTAGTATAATTATTCGACGAGAATATTTATTGTTCAATAGAAATACTAAATTAATTAAGGATGATAAACTGTATGCCTTATTTTAATTTATAATGCTAGAAGCCCAGACTCATTATGGCTAAATTTAGATCATTCAGGATCAACAAAGTCTAATAGGTCATCTTTCTTTCGGGAGCTATATTTACTTCACGCAAGTGGTATGGCTTCTAGTGGTGATGCAGTTGCAGGCTACACTTACCAGTTTATGCATGTGTCATTTTTTATGAGTATTGCATGCTTCGGTGCATAGCCGAACATGAGATATGTGCGATTGCGTCAAGCGACCGTCGATTTGCCGTGTGCATTCTCGCTTGATGGCAGTTCACATATTGTTGAAGACACAAATCAATTGCCCTTCGTAGGCTGCTATGATTGTTGGTGCCAACAACATGGGTATCGACGATGGTGTAAATGCTATTTTCTCTATCAACTGGATAAAGATAATAGTCATGCAATTTATTTTAATCATCTCCTGAAATAAACTAGATTAATTTATTGCTTCGGGCTAATTTGCTTCTGGATTTGACGTAGGATATGCTACTGTGCCTACCATGACTCTTGTTTTGAACATTTTTCTATGCCACTTAAGTTCCAATATCCCACACTTGCCCAACAGCCTTCCCCTTTTCATACCAATTATAAAAATCACGAGTGATAGCGTGTGCATCAAGCATTCGCTTGAAACCAACTTGGAGTTTTAGTAAAGACTTGCAATCATACCTCAATAGAGTACAATTTTGTTGGTGTGAAACCAATATATGCTCTTTAACATTTTGCTTATAAAGTTCTTCAATTAAGAAATCAGTGTGGTGGATGATAGTGTTACATAGACTCTAAGTCTTAGGGATGAAGTTATTCTGTACTTATTTAAGGAATATGGTCTTTTTCTAGCCAAAGTGATCCATCAAAGATCAACATATGACTAGGCTTGGTCTAATGCTACTGAGAAAAATAGTTTCCCTTTTGTCACCTGGGCATACGTGCACTACAAGCTAGTGAATTGAGGCTTATTAGATATCAAGATCACATGTACAACACTTTGTTAGCAAGGCATGCCAACGTATTTTCAATGTTCAAGCAACCGTTTTACAAAATTATCCCAGGCAAGATCAGATTGCTACAAGTAAGGTATGCTACTGGCAATATGTTCTATTAAGCAGATTTAATCAACTATTCAGCAGGAGATAAGACTTTAATAGAACAACTTAGACCATTAATTTATGGCATCTGGGAAAAAATGATCTGACGCATAAGGTTCCATCCTAAAGCAAAAGATAAGAGAAGCCTAGCAGGAGCAGGGCCAAGCTCGACAAGAGCTGAATCTATACTACTAATGCAACTCGTGCAAGAAAATGATATCTTTACAAAGTTAAGGGATAACTAGGAGATTGCTACAGGTCTCCACAGAGCATAATATGAGCTTATCATTACTGTCATCCAGAACAGACAAATATCCACTTAGCGACATCAAACATGTCTCACATAATTTATGCAATTTTCTATATGTTTACAGTAGGTAAAATATTTTAAATGCATGAAATGAGTGCAAAATAGTAAATATTAATTTTATCTATTTAGTATACGATTATATACATTTTCTAGAATTTTCCAGCTATTTTTAGGATTTGTTTGGTAATATTTAAAGCCTAGGAGAAATTTTCAAAATTACTAAACCCATTAATTAATTTCCCCTGGGAGAAATTTTCAAAATTACTAAACCCATTAATTAATTTCCCAAACACACAATACTAGGGGAAAAATAATCCATAAAATATGATGCTTCCAAGGTGTACTAGTGAAGGACTGAAATGGCAACAGAGGGGGGGTGAATGGTGCCTTAAAAATTAAGAACTCCCCTTTACTGTATTTAAACAAATCTACAAAGCCCTCTGGAAATCTCAAGAAAAGGAGTGAAGCAAAATCAGAGAACGAAAACAAGCTTGAGTACATTACGTCGAAATCGAAGCTCAATTCTACCTAGCGGTAGTTCCGCACTGCGGTAGTTCCGGGGTTCAGTGCGGAAGTTCTACCCTCAAAGCGACGGAAGTCACGAACAAAGGGAGCATGAGGACGAAAATCAGAAAACTCAGAAAAACCAAGTCCTCGATGCTGCCCTAAATCATCAGCTGTAGCAAACCTAGACCTCATGTTAGTCTTAGGTGCACTCATGGTGCAGGGCGACCACGAATGCGCCTAAAAGACTCAACATGATCTCTGCGATCTTGGCGCGCCTGAAGCAATGATCAACCAAATGTCCATCCTTCTGATAGAAGGTGCAATGATACTTCGCCTTCTGAGAGGCCGAAGCTGCAAGTGGAATTACCTTGCTGTCAGAGATCCTTTGAACAAAACCCGCTGATTTAAAATTAACTTTCTCAGTCCTAGGCTTAGTTTTGATCACACCTGGTGCTATGGTTCTGAGCATGACAGGTGGATGCTTCCTCATATCCTCATGGAAATCATATCCTAGACCCTGATTAAATTTACAAATCTTGGATTGGTCTAGAATGAGATTGAGCTTCTTCTTGCCTCCTACAAATTTCTCAAGAGTGTTCATAAGATAACGACACTCTGAAAAAGAGAGGTGCAAGAAGAGCGAGGGGAAGAAGGAACGTGAGAAGGTAAGGGGCGAAGAAGAACCAACAGCGAGAGGAAAGATTGGCTTGTGCATGCACGGTAGACTTTGAGGGACGATCCTCTTGCTAGTGATTGGTTCACGTTGCTGGCGTCTCTACCAAACCCTTAGACTTCTTCGGCCACACAATACAAGCGGATGATTGTGTCTCTAGAAAGTCCTTAGTTAGCTTCACATTTTTCATCCAAAGCAACCAAATCACATTTTAGTTTATTCTGCTGATTGCATGGTGAGCTAACAAGATCCTTAGAAGCATCTTGAGCAGTTTGTTATTGTGATCAATCATTTCATGAAGCTGTTTGAATCTGATTCTAGTTAGTGATTAACTTAGGACAGTTTAAACAAGAAACAATGGGCTCTAATAAAGCAGCTTGGAATTCAACAATTTTGTGATCTGCCCATTTTAGGTTCATCTTGAGATTATTACAATTTTCACAAGTCTCGGGCAGATCGAGCAACATGGTATATAGACCTCTAAACGAGTTGTCCTTAACCTCACAGGAGGTGCAAGCAGTAGCCTCAACAGTAGTAGATGAAAGAGGTGCTACCCTACTCATCTCTAGTTCAGCAAGAAGGCTAATGTTCTCCACTTTAATCATGTCTAATTCAGAGGACACACTATCATGCAAGGTCCTTAGTTTTCCATGTCATCAAGCGAGCACAGCATGTGTCACAATCATCACGGGAGGGAGCAGATGTAAGTAAGGGAAGCTCCCGTGATAGTCTAGCTACTTCCTTCTCCAACTCAGTACACTTAGCCCTAGACTTAGCATGAAATCTACCTAGCTTAAGAAAAGCATCATTAAGCTGGTCGTAAGTGGGACTAACCTCATCGAGTCGGATCATTTCATTGTCGCTTAGATCGCCCGAGGGCCATGAAGCACATCTTGGGAGAAGTTGCCGTCGTCCTTGGGATCTTGATCGTCCTTTCCATCATCGTCACTCCACCCCTCCACCTCGCTGGTGTCAAGTTCATCGAGGGCGGTGAGGACGCGATGGAACAGCTTCTTTGCCTTCCCAAAGTTGCGGAACTTCTTCTTGTCTTGGTCAGGTGCTGAGGGCTTCGTGTTGCGGTTCTTGTCGATGTAGTCGTTCTTGCCCGAACCGCCGTAGTCACCTTTGCCCTTCCCCAGCTTGGGGCAGTTTGCTCGGATGTGGTTGGGGCCACCACACTCGAAGCAAATCACAGGACCTCCTCTTTTTCCATCCCTCCTCTTGTAAGCATGGGAAAATTTCCGAGCTAGGAGGGCTAACTGTTCATCCTCAAGCTGCTCTAACTGATCATCAGTTATGTCACGAGAGAGCGACAAGGAGAACGTGTATCGACTCGAAGAAGATCCAGAGGTGGCATCGGTGACTAAAGCCATCATTGTGACTTTGACCTTCGAGAGACAATGTCAATCTCGTGAGTCTTGGCGCGAGTAAAGCGCGTCAAGAGTCAGGGTCGAGAGGTCCGTGCTATCCTTGATGGTAGTCACTTTCATCTCCCAAACATGAAGATCGAGTGCAGAGAGCATCTGTCGAGCGTTATCCGAGTCGGGGTATGTAAGACCGACCGCTCGAAGGTTGCTCAAAATCTTATGGAAGCGAAAAGCACTCGTCAAGAGATTCACCGACAAGCATCTCAAATTTCTTTGTATTCTCGCTTGAGGCGGTCTTGTCGAGCCGTCTTAATCGGGTGGTGCCCTCATGGTATGCATCGAGGTCACCCGGATGTAAATAGCGAAGACAAATGAGAAATGCGATCGAACTCATACGCTCAAACCACGAATGATAATGTTCCTTGCCTTAGCATTGGCCTCAACATCGGGTATGTTTCCCACATTGATGTTTTCATCGGCAGGAGCGAGCGAATCGACCTTCACCTTCCGCGGATGGCATACCCCGAGCACGGATGTATGTTTCCATTTGGCTCTTCGGAAGGGTAATCGGACCATCAAAGACGGGAGGCTTGGTGGAATACTTGTCCGTTGCCATGGCTCAACAGACCGGTTAAGATCTATAAGGAAGAGCTAACCGGCTCTGATACTAATTGAAGGACCGAAATGGCAACAGAGGGGGGGGGGGTGAATGGTGCCTTAAAAATTAAGAACTCCCCTTTACTGTATTTAAACAAACCTACAAAGCCCTCTGGAAATCTCAAGAAGAAGAGTGAAGCAAAATCAGAGAACGAAAACAAGCTTCGGTACATTACAGCCGAAATCGGAGCTCAATTCTACCTAGCGGTAGTTCGCGCTCATGTAGTTCGGGGTTGATCACGGAAGTTCCGCGCATGATGATTCGCCGTGGACAATCGGAAGTTCGATTGTCCCGACCAAAACGATCTTTCGGATTTTGCCCAAAAATCTGAAGTACTAAATCTTGAATGCTCTTCTCAGGTCAAGTTTCACAGGACATCATCCTAAACAACATCTTGACCTCATGGAGAAGAATCACAGACAAAGATCCAATAATCAAAGCAAAAACGGATTTCTTGAGTATTAGGCAAGAAAGACCAAAAATCACAATAGACAAGATTCTCAGATTCTTAGCTCATGAAACTTTGAGGATATATTAGCAATATCAATACAACTCTAGATATCAAGTTTCATGCCATCTCATAAGAGGAATCAAAAGTTACACCAAAACCCTGGATATTCAACATGAACAGAAAGGGAATAAAACGAGGCATAAACAAAGAACCAAAAACTCAGAGTTTCATTGATAGGAATCAAAAGATTACAGAGGAAAACACAGAGGAATGATTAAACAATTTCAGTTCATCCTCTCCAACTCAACAAACTCTCAAAAAGCAAAACAACCTCTCCAAAGGCTCTTTAGCTAAAGCTAACCCTAATTTTCTCTCTCAAAAAGTCTGACCCTAACACCAGGGGTTCACCTCTATTTATAGCCCTTGGCTAACGGGTCTCCAACCCATTAAGCCCGCTACACCCAAACGGAACCGCCTCCACTTGTGCCGCTTTGCGAAAAGACCGTTTCGCCCCTTGCGTACCTTTTGGAAGCCTCCCGTACACCTTGCTATCCTTGACTCGCAACCACCTCAAGATTCACGCCGTCTTCGACACATCTCGACCGTTCTAACCTCAACGCCGCCTGCGCCTAGTCCGATCACCTCGTGTCTCGCCACGACTTCGTCTCGATGTCCTGCAGTCAACACAGACAAACACACATCACATAGCATTGCCCAATATCATAGAATCAATATTTGTGCAAGACTCAAACTCATACAAACTCAAAATCACAAACTATGCCTTTCTGCACAGTTCTGCCGATAATCGGAAGTTCCGCACTTACCATTGCGGAAGTTTCGATTATCGGACCGTCCGCACTTCCACGGCGGAAGTTCCGATTATCGGACCGTCCGCACTCCCAGGTTGGAGGATCCGATTGTCGTCACAGCGGAAAAACTCACGTCAGTATTATCAGACATACCGCGTTCCCAGGTGCGGAAGTTCCGATTAACTCAATCAGGGCGCAAACGTCAGGATAATCGGAAGTTCCGTTTACCACAATGAAGTTCCGATTATTGGAAGTTCCGTTTTCGAACCGGAAGTTCGCACTTACGAACTAAAAAGCAATGAGCGCATAAGCGCAATGATTTCAATCACAAACTTCTCACCACAGCGTCAAATACTCATCACTCAAATGTGGACCCTACTCACATGGTCTCTCAATCTCCCCCTTGATGAGTATATTGACAAACACGAAAAAGCATATAGAAGAGTTTGTGATAGAAGCCAAACATGGTCTAATCTAGAAATCAAGAAGGCTCAAAACCATGTTTGTCAAAGAAGAAAGATTTGAGCTTTAAATGAAAGAGCAAATTTTTACGCAAAGCTCTCGAAGACTTTTCTCTCAAACCAACTTCTCCCCCTTTTGGCAATAAACACATCAAGAAGTTGTAAAGAGAGGAAATGACTATATGATATTCATTTTAAGCATTAGGAGCCATGAAGATTATCCAAAATGACTATTAGAGTATTACACCAAGCCATAACACATAAGAATGCTATCAAGATCATGACAATTGATGTATAGAATAGCTAAGGCAGAAAATCCATAATCGATTAATGATCCAATTCTTTAGCAAGTCAAATAAACCAAGATTGTAGTCTAGCTAAAGGTATCCAAGGATGATACAAGCCATGTCAAATAATCTAAGTTGAACCAAGAAGACTCATATTGATCAGTTTAGAGTGCTACCAGTCAAAAGATTGACTCAATTTTATCCAGTACTTGGTCTTTTTAATGATAAGCAATTTTAGCACAAGTTTCTTTTTCTGGAAACATAATTATGGCTTTATCTTAGTGAAGCAAGTCCTGGACTAGGTGCCATCCACAAGCCGCCTCCTAAGCTTCAACCAATTTTTCAAATCTTAACCTTGTGCTAGATCCCAAGCCTTATGCGACCACTCCAAGCAACAGACTTAAGGAAGTGATCTTAGGTCATCCAAGGCTCCCCCTGAGTTCATGCCTAGTGCAATGGCAAGCAGTCTCATGAGAAAGATTTGGTGAGATCAGTTTTTTCGCACAAAAGAGATCATTTTTGCTTTTGAAGTTTTTAGACCAACGATTAAAGATAAGTCAAGTTTCTGAATGAACTGACATAGCTTACTCTGAAACTCAATAAAGGTTCAAGACTCAACTCAGCCTACTTGACATGGCGAGAATCATAAAAGGATAACTTCAACAGACTAGTCTCAAGAGCTATCATGACAAGATTTTAATTCAAGTTGAGCATTTTTTAAACACCTTAGCATGGCAAAGACTAAACTACACATAAAAAGTCATGATAAATCTAGCAGTTTAGCATAAATCATGGCAAGATGTAAAACAGTGAAAACAGGTCATAAGGGATAATAGACAAGGCTCCAAATGATTATTGTACAATGCAGGATGAAATGCACAAAAAACCAAATCCTCTTCAGAATAAGATGCATCTTTTAATTCAGATTGAGTTATGACAAGTTTAAGAACTAGAAGAGACAAGATGAACTCCCCCTGAACCAAAGGAACAAAATCGAGCTAAAAGAGAAAGCAGAGAAAAGCGGTCCTTAGAGCATAGATAAGATATAGAGAATACCAAAACTCAGACTGATTCTTATCTACCCCATATGATTCCAGGACTATTAGCTGATCAACTAACACACTAAGGAGCAAACACTATCCCTGTCTACCCAAGGGTGGCCCGACCCTCGCTAGAACCTATAAGAAGTGAGTAAGCTCAACTTAGAGAGAGAGGAGAAACAGCTAATAAGCAGCATCCTAGAAGCACAAGATAAGAATTAGCAGTCATAACAACTTGGCAAGAGAACCACTCTAACCTATGCTGGAAGGACTTACACCCAAAGCACTTAAAAGAAGTGCAACCAGAAAAGAGAAATAGCATAATTAAAATATAATACAACAGTAAAACCCAAACTCCCCTCACAGGTCAGTAAGGACAAACCACTAAGCTCTCCCGCAGAGCTGAAAACCGAGAGCTGTCTAGAGGCTTGGTGAAGATATCAGCCAACTGATGTTCACTCTCCACAAGCTGGAGCACAATGTCACCCTTCTCTACATGATCTCGAAGAAAGTGATATCTGATATCAATATGGTTGGTCGAGAATGTTGCCTTTGGGTTCTTGGCAATGCAAATCGCAGGCGTGTTATCACAAAAGAGTGGAACACGATCGATTACTAACCCAAAGTCTGCAAGGTCGAGACCATCAAAGCACTTGGCTCGAAGAATCGGGCTGCGACAGCGTGCTCGGCCTCTGCGTGGGTGTGCAACACCGGATTGCTTCCTTGAAGACCAGGAGACAAGAGAAGTGCCAATGAATTGGCAAGTGCGGAGGTGCTCTTCCTATCTATCCTCTGACCGGTGAAATGCATCGGAGAAGGCTCTAAGAGATAGACAAGAGGAGGAAGAGTACGGATACCATAATCAATGGTAGCTCGAAGGTCTTGAAAGATGCGCTTCTTTGCTGGCGGTGAGATCTGCGAGGAGAAGCTGAAACCGAGCGCAAAGACACTGAGAGAAGTGTATGTACGGTCTCGAGGTACATGAGGTACAAGAGAGAGCCAATCATGCTCTGAACTCCTTTTGGTCAGCAGTTCGCCGTCTTCATACGGATCAAGAGCATTTGTAGATGCCATCGGAGTTGATCTTGGCTTTCCATCATTCATGTCGAGTTGCCAGAGGTCTCGAGTGTACTTGCCTTGGTGAAGAAAAGTACATTCTCGAGTCATTTGATTTGGAAGCCAAGGAAGAAGCTCAACTCGCCCATCATGCTCATCTCAAATTCGAGCTCATAACATCTAAAAGCGGGAAGCGAGTATGTGAGGAGCCGCCAAAGATGATGTCGTCCACATAGATCTGGACGAGCAAAAGATCAGTGCCAAGACGGCGGATGAACAAGGTCTTGTCTATTTTACCTATTTCAAAACCATGACTTAGCAGATAGGACTTAAGCATTTCATACCAAGCTCTGGGAGCCTGCTTGAGTCCATACAAAGCTTTGGAAAGCCTGTAGACATAGTTAGGGTATTTGGAGTTCTCGAAACCTAGAGGCTGTCTGACATAGACTTCTTCCTCAATAAGGCCATTGAGGAAAGCACTCTTGACATCCATCTGGTAAAGCTTGAAACCCTTAGAAGCTGCAAAGGCAAGCAGGATTCTAATGGCTTCAAGTCTAGCTACAGGGGCAAAGGTCTCTTCGAAATCTAGACCCTCAACTTGGGAGTACCCCTGAGCTACCAGCCTAGCCTTGTTTCGAATGACTAACCCATCTTCACTTTGCTTGTTCTTGAACACCCATTTGGTCCCAATGATATTGTGACCTTGAGGGGGCTCAACAAGGGACCAGACCTTGTTTCTTTCAAAGTTTTCCAACTCCTCATGCATGGCGTTTATCCAAGACTCGTCAGATTGAGCATGACAAATGTCTTTGGGCTCAAATGAGGCGACGAAAGCAAAATGGAGACAAAAGAGAGACAAACCAGCTTTGGAACGTGTGACACGCTCAAAGAGGTCTCCAATGATCTGCTCTGAAGGATGGTCCTTTTGAATGTGTCTAGGAGGTCCAGGGTGAGATGAAGAAGTGGCCTCTATCTCATGAGCAGATGAGATAGGGACAGAGCCACTAGCTTCAGAAGAAGCAGAAGGTAAGGGCTGATCTCCTCGAGGTGCGGTGGAAGAAGGCACCTCAAGAGGAGGAGGAAGAACTGGATCGGGTAGACAACCCTCATCTCCGTCTTCCTCATCGTCCACAAAGATGGACTCAGACTGCTCTAGAGAACCTGAGATATCAGGCCTAGTCCCCGGACTGGCCTCATCGAAGGTCACCTCACAGGTTTCTACCATTTTGCTAGACTCGCAGTTCCAGACTCTATAGGCACGAGAAGAAGTCGAGTAACCCAGAAAGATCCCATCACAAGATCGTGATTCGAACTTATCTAGGTTCCCAGACTTCAAAATAAAACACTTGCAACCAAACACACGAAAATGCGAGACGCTGGGTTTTCGCCCATATCTCAACTCATAAGAAGTGCGATGCAAGAGTGCAGAAGAAAGACTCTGTTAGAAACATGACAAGCGTAGCAATAGCCTCACCAAAACTTCCTAGGTGTAGAGTACTCATCAAGCATCGTCACGGCCACTCGACCAAAGTGCGGTTCTTCCTCTCCTAGCGCCAATCATTGGGGGCGTATGGAGGCGAGAGGCGGTGCTCTACACTGTCTCACCACAGAAACTCTCAAAGTAGGAATTCTTGAACTCGGTGCCATTATCACTGCGAATTGCTCGTAATCACACAGGAGCTCAACGAAAGCCTACTAAAAGACCACGAAAATAAGTAAACATCTCATCCTTGAGGCTAAGAAAAACACCCAAGAGTACCTCGAGAAGTCATCGACCACAACAAGAACATACCACTTCCCTCCTGGCATTGCACTCAAGATTTGGACCAAGCGTATCCATATGGAGCAGTTGTCCTAGTGCATCAGTCATTGTCACTGTGACTGGAGAGTGAGAAGCGGCAACCATCTTGCCGTGCCGGCATAGAGAGCAAACTAGATCATTGACCATCTTGAGTTTTGGCAAACCATGAATGAGATCGTGGCCGCTAACTCTTGTCAAATGATCAAAGCCTATATGACCTAGTCTCCTATGCCAGAAGGTCAAATCACGGGATTCAGAAGCAATTAAGCACCAGAGAGGATCACCAGAAGACTCAGAAAAATCAGCACGAAAGATCCTCCCATAACGAGAAATCCCACAAACCAGACTACCTGAAGAATCAAAAATTTTGCAATTGTTTTTCTTAAAGCTCACCTCGTAACCTTCATCGGTAAGCTGAGAGACTCAAAGCAGATTATACTGCAGCTTACTTACTAAGGCAACATCTTTCAAAATAAAAGAATTATTAATGCTCACTGTACCTTTAGCGATGTGGCGCCCAAATGAAGCATCTCGAAGGTGATCGTCTCATCACCTCGAGCACGGGCTAGGAAGAATCCCACGAGAGTCTCGGTCATATGATGAGAACACCGAGTCTACAATCCAGACCTTTCCCTTCGGCCGTGAACTGAGTCAAGCAGTAAAGTCTCGATACTAGGGTGAATCAGCGGTGATTTTGGCACCCAATCTTGAGTAACACGTTGAGCAGATGAAGTAGTCAAGCAAGGCCGACCTCTATCTACCCTCGCTCTCGTCACTCAACAAGCCGGGAGGTGCGTATGCGGACTGGAAGGCGATTCTTGAATCCGATCGCTATGGAAGAGCGAGTTGGAATTACGGCAACATCTCGATCACGCCGAGTAGCCATCTCGAAGGGAAAGCGAGATCTACCCTCAAGCGACGGAAGTCACGAACAAAGGGAGCATGAGGGCGAAAATCGAAAACTCGGAAAAACCAAGTCCTCGATCTTGCCTAAATCATCGTTGTAGCAAACCTAGACCTCATGTTAGTCTTAGGTGCACTCATGGTGCAGGGCGACCACGAATGCGCCTAAAAGACTCAACATGATCTCTACGCGCGATCTTGGCGCTGATGCAATGATCAACCAAATGTCCATCCTTACGGCGAAGGTGCAATGATACCGCCTGCCGAGAGGCCAAGCTGCAGTGGAATTACCTTCTTTCATCGAGAGATCCTTTGAACAAAACCCGTTGATTTAAAATTAACTTTCTCGGTCCTAGGCTTAGTTTTGATCACACACAGTGCTATGGTTACGAGCACGGCGGTGGATGCTTCCTCATATCCTCATGGAAATCATATCCTAGACCACGATTAAATTTACAAATCTTGGATTGGTCTAGAATGAGATTGAGCTTCTTCTTGCCTCCTACAAATTTCTCAAGAGTGTTCATAAGATCCGACACTCTGAAAAGAGAGGTGCAAGAAGAGCAGGGAAGAAGGAACAATGAGAAGGTAAGGGAGCGGAAGAAGAACCAACAATGAGAGGAAAGATTGGCTTGTGCATGCACAAAGGACTTTGAGGGACGATCCTCTCTGCTAGCAAATTGGTTCACGTTGCTGGCGTCTCTACCAAACCCTTAGACTTCTTCCCAAAGACACACAATACAAGCGGATGATTGTGTCTCTAGAAAGTCCTTAGTTAGCTTCACACATTTTTCATCCAAAGCAACCAAATCACATTTTAGTTTATTACGCTGATTGCATGGTGAGCTAACAAGGTCCTTAGAAGCATACTGAGCCAGTTTGTTATTGTGATCAATCATTTCATGAAGCTGTTTGAATCTGATTCTAGTTCGTGATTAACTTAGGACAGTTTAAACAAGAAACAATGGGCTCTAATAAAGCAGCTTGGAATTCAACAATTTTGTGATCTGCCCATTTTAGGTTCATCTTGAGATTATTACAATTTTCACAAGTCTCGGGCAGATCGAGCAACATGGTATATAGACCTCTAAACGAGTTGTCCTTAACCTCACAGGAGGTGCAAGCAGTAGCCTCAACAGTAGTAGATGAAAGAGGTGCTACCCTACTCATCTCTAGTTCAAAGAAGAAGGCTAATGTTCTCCACTTTAATCATGTCTAATTCGGAGGACACACTATCATGCAAGGTCCTTAGTTTTTCCATGTCATCAAGCAGAGCACAGCATGTGTCACAATCATCACGGGAGGGAGCAGATGTAAGTAAGGGAAGCTCCCGTGATAGTCTAGCTACTTCCTTCTCCAACTCAGTACACTTAGCCCTAGACTTAGCATGAAATCTACCTAGCTTAAGAAAAGCATCATTAAGGTGGTCGTAAGTGGGACTAACCTCATCGGTCAGAGTACTGTTTCATTGTCGCTTAGATCGCCCAGAGGCCATGAAGCACATCTTGGGAGAAGTTGCCGTCGTCCTTGGCATCTTGATCGTCCTTTCCATCATCGTCACTCCACCCCTCCACCTCGTTGGTGTCAAGTTCATCGAGGCGGTGAGGACGCGATGGAGCGACTTCTTTGCCTTCCCAAAGTTGCGGAACTTCTTTTTGCCTTGGTCAGTCTTTGAGGGCTTCGTGTTGCGGTTCTTGTCGATGTAGTCGTTCTTGCCCGAACCGCCGTAGTCACCTTTGCCCTTCCCGGCTTGGGGCGGTTGCTCGGATGTGGTTGGGGCCACCACACTCAAGCAAATCACGGGACCTCCTCTTTTCCATCCCTCCTCCTCTTGTAAGCATGGGAAAATTTCCGAGCTAGGAGGGCTAGCTGTTCATCCTCAAGTTGCTCTAGCGATCATCGGTTATGTCACGAGAGCGCAAGGAGAACCGTGTATCGACTCGAGAAGAAGATCCGGAGGTGGCATCGGTGACTAAAGCCATCGATTGTGACTTTGACCTTGAGAGACAATGTCAATCTCGTGAGTCTTGAGGCGCGAGTAAAGCGTCAAGAGTCGGTCGAGAGGTCCGTGCTATCCTTGATGGTAGTCACTTTCATCTCCCAAACATGAAGATCGAGTGCTGAGAGCATCGTCGGCGTTATCCGAGTCGGGTATGTAAGACCGACCGCTCGAAGGTTGCTCAAAATCTTATGGAAGCGAAAAGCACTCGTCGAGAGATTCACCGACAAGCATCTCAAATTTCTTTGTATTCTCGCTGAATGGTCTTGTCGAGCCGTCTTAATCGGGTGGTGCCCTCATGGTATGCATCGAGGTCACCCGGATGTAAATAGCGAAGACAAATGAGAAATGCGATCGAACTCACTACGCTCAAACCACGAATGATAATGTTCCTTGCCTTAGCATTGGCCTCAACATCGGGTATGTTTCCCACATTGATGTTTTCATCGGCGAGAGCAGCGAATCGACCTTCACCTTAGCGGATGGCATACCCACGAGCACGGATGTATGTTTCCATTTGGCTCTTCGGAAGGGTAATCCGGACCATCAAAGGCGGAGGCTTGGTGGAATACTTGTCCGTTGCCATGGCTCAACAGGCCGGTTAAGATCTATAAGGAAGAGCTAACAGGCTCGATACTAATTGAAGGACGAAATGGCAGCAGAGAGGGGGTGAATGGTGCCTTAAAATTAAGAACTCCCTTTCTTGTATTTAAACAAACCTACAAAGCCCTCTGGAAATCTCAAGAAGAAGAGTGAAGCAAAATCGAGAACGAAAACAAGCTTGGTACATTACGTAAATCGGAAGCTCAATTCTACCTAGCGGTAGTTCGCGCTCGCGTAGTTCCGGTTGATCTTGGAAGTTCCGCCAATGTAGAATTCGCCGTGGACAATCGGAAGTTCGATTGTCTGACCAAGAAACGATCTTTCGGATTTTGCCCAAAAATCGAAGTACTAAATCTTGAATGCTCTTCTCAGTCAAGTTTCACGAGGACATCATCCTAAACAACATCTTGACCTCATGGAGAAGAATCACAGACAAAGATCCAATAATCAAAGCAAAAACGGATTTCTTGAGTATTAGGCAAGAAAGACCAAAAATCACAATAGACAAGATTCTCAGATTCTTAGCTCATGAAACTTTGAGGATATATTAGCAATATCAATACAACTCTAGATATCAAGTTTCATGCCATCTCATAAGAGGAATCAAAAGTTACACCAAAACCCTGGATATTCAACATGAACAGAAAGGGAATAAAACGAGGCATAAACAAAGAACCAAAAACTCGAGTTTCATTGATAGGAATCAAAAGATTACAGAGGAAAACAGGAGGAATGATTAAACAATTTCAGTTCATCCTCTCCAACTCAACAAACTCTCAAAAAGCAAAACAACCTCTCCAAAGGCTCTTTAGCTAAAGCTAACCCTAATTTTCTCTCTCAAAAAGTCTGACCCTAACACCAGGGGTTCACCTCTATTTATAGCCCTTGGCTAACGGGTCTCCAACCCATTAAGCCCGCTACACCCAAACGGAACCGCCTCCACTTGTGCCGCTGCGAAAAGACCGTTCGCCCCTTGCGTACTATACGGAAGCCTCCGTACACCTTGCTATCCTTGACTCGCAACCACCTCAAGATTCACGCCGTCTTCGACACATCTCGACCGTTCTAACCTCAACGCCGCCTGCGCCTAGTCCGATCACCTCGTGTCTCGCCACGACTTCGTCTCGATGTCCTGCAGTCAACACAGACAAACACACATCACATAGCATTGCCCAATATCATAGAATCAATATTTGTGCAAGACTCAAACTCATACAAACTCAAAATCACAAATTATGCCTTTCTGCACAGTTCTGCCGATAATCGGAAGTTCCGCACTTACCATTGCGGGAGTTCCGATTATCGGACCGTCCGCACTTCCACGGCGGAAGTTCCGATTATCGGACCATCCGCACTGCCAGGTTGGAGGATCCGATTGTCGTCACAGCGGAAAAACTCACGTCAGTATTATCGGACATACCGCGTTCCCAGGTGCGGAAGTTCCGATTAACTCAATCAGGGCGCAAACGTCAGGATAATCGGAAGTTCCGTTTTACCACAGCGGAAGTTCCGATTATCGGAAGTTCCGTTTTCCAGAACCGGAAGTTCCGCACTTACAGAACCAAAACAGCAGCAGCGCAAACGCAATGATTTCAATCACAAACTTCTCACCACAGCGTCAAATACTCATCACTCAAACGGGGACCCTACTCACATGGTCTCCCAACTAGGTCTAAGTTTTCACAAATTTATACCTTAGAAATTCAGTTTCTATGTTATTTAACGTTTATTGCATAAAAAGAACAATGCTAAAGCAAATAACCCGAAGCCGAGAGTCTAGATTATAAAATAGCCATAAAACATATTGATCCGTCTAAAAAAAAATTGGATTCCTGAAGGGTTATTCTGTAAGAATATATAAAAATCCAAAATTCACCGTAAAATTTTGAAACTCCAAGTAGTTTTCTGCAAAATATCCTTATCCTTGAAAAATTCCTCGCAATTTTAAGAATTTTGAGGGCATTTTCTACAAATTGTCCTTATCAAAAAATGTCCTCGTAATTTTTAGAATTGCGAGGGTTTATTTGTAATTTTTTGAGATTTTCCTTTTTCTTTCTGCCGATTTTTTCTTTTCTTTTCTGATTTTGGCCCACTCCGGCCTACCCCGGCGCTCTCCCATCCGGTGGTAGCGACGGTGCGTGATAGGCTTCCTTCGCATAGCCGGGTGTGTGCCGCAACAATGACCAATGGGGCGACGCATTGGAGCGGGCGGCTGGACATGCGCGATCGGTGTGAGGCGCGAGGCGGCCGACAGGTGGAGTGGTGCGTCGGCTTCGGGCGGCGCGGCTTTAACACCCTAGGCTAACATTTAGCCTAGAATGCTACTAAACTACTGTAACCATTTAATTTATATTAACTTACAATAAAAGTATAGTAAGCATAATACTATGGCAATCATAGATAATATAGTCCTAGGAACATAGCAAGGTGTAGGACCGTAAAGGCGACTAGGGGGGGGGGTTGAATAGGCGCTTTCTCAACTTTCTCGCCTAAATCAAATCCAACACGAACTTTACTCCTTTAGCTATGAAAGCTAAGAAGATCGATGGCGTCTGAGAGGAAGTCTTGTCTTTGAATCGATAACCCCTCAACCACACGACACAAATGTGGAGAATTGAACTTCATTACGAGGCTGGGCCTTTGGCGGTCGGCCGGTGGAGGCGGCGGTCGGACCGACGGTCAGCAGCGATCGGACCGTTGGATATTGGTTCGACCAGCGATCGCTGGCGATGCGAAAAGCGGGCGGTCGGACCACCGTTGTAAGACCGGTCAGACCGATTCAGTCCAGTACTGAAAAATCAAGACCAAATCTAAAACGAAATTTGATCCAACTTTTGATTCAACCAATGAAACTTGACCAAATTTCGAGCACACCTCCCTAATGATATTAGAGACCTATTTCTAGCGACGATCCTTCGGATCCATTTCGCAGAATCGATCTCTCAAGGTTTTACCAAAGAAGTGCACAAACCCTAGAAATATGAAAAACTTTGATTCAAGACTTGCTTGCGGGGGTTGATGGTCTAGATGATTCGAGGAGTATTCCCACACATCAAAGCAAGACAAAATGGGTCAAGAGACCAAGCTTACACACTTGAATCAAGGAAGCACCAAATTCATCCAAAAGAGAGAAGAACACAAAGGAGACAAATGATCTCTCAAGCAAGTATCACAAGATTGATTGATCTCACAAGATGCTTACAAAGCCACTCCAACAAGGAGGACAAGAGCTCACCAAGGAGCAACCACAATCTCTCCCTCTCTTCTCCTCTCCAAACCCTAACCCTAGAAATGGCTAAGGAAATTCCAAGTGAATGCTTCAAGGGGTTTTACATCTCCCCCTTTTCTATTTATAGGAGAAGCCTAGGGTTTCACTTTTGGGACCCACACACACATGGGACCCACACAACCAAATCTGTTGAAGCAATCGCCGCTTCACCACGCGTGTAGATTGATCGTGGCTCTCATCCGTCGCCAAGTCTCTCTGTCCGAACCCCATCGAACCTCCGAGAGACTTGCAGCGATTTCGCACCTTTGATCCAACCGGTATCATAGAACTACCGTTCGATCCATCTTGCCCATCTCGCACCATGCTTGAGTCACACGACCTCACGGCATCCATGATCGTTCGGACCTCGGCTCTCCAAGCGTAGTCCCGATCCACCTCACCGTTGACGTCGTTGACCTGCAAGCCACCTGCATAGCAATAGACATACAAATCGTATCCGGGAACAAGTTTTTCACAACTTGACCCACGTTAGTTCCACAATGCAATATGCAACAATAAAGCATTGAACTCCATACAATAAACACATTCAAATCAACTCAATGCCAACTTGGCTACCCTCCAAGTCATCGGTGATGCGACCGCCCCACAAGGCGATCGACCGATTTGGGCCGGTCGGACCGATCCTAGCGGCGGTCGGACCGCCCGAAAAGACTTAGCCAAAATTCCATCGTGAAAATCCGAAACCTTCTGGAATTTTCAACTCAATAGAACTTTTGACTGGGAGCTCCAAAAATGATGTGACCACATCCAGGAGACTCCCCTCACCTGCCTACACAACCTATTTTTGGATCAGCCCCAAAAACCACTTTTAGGTCGGCCGTCCGTGGCAACCACGGCCGGTCGACCTCTCCAGCGATCCGACCGCCCCACAACCGGTCGGACCACCGTGGTCCGGACAGATAACAAAACGAAAACACGTGATTTTGCAAACCAACAATGCCATTGCCAATTGACTCATCATTCTAAGATCGTGCACATATCCTTACGATATCCACACATGGTAATAAGCCAAGAGTAACGCAAACCAAGCATCTAAGGTTATTCAATATCATCATGTCCTCGGTATAAATCATCATATTATACTGAAAGTTTCTAATGTCCAATGAATCAATTAATTGGGTGTAGTGTATGATTCCAAGTGTGCTAGCCCTTCCCGAGTCAAACGTCACCAACGGTCACCTAAAAAAATAACAATAGAGCAAGAATGAGTCCAAGACTCAGCAAATACATAATAAAACCATAAATAATAGTTTTTCAACCATAATCAAAGTTATCATCATCATCCATCTATTTAACGTCATTCTCATACTCAAACAAACAAGCCATATTCCATATAGGTAAAGTTGCATAATTTAACAATGTACTGATATATGCGAATGCACCAACATGCTTATGCTCATATGCATCTCATCAGCTCATACCGGTATAGCGGAGTGTTCACCCGTCGATGACACACTCTATCATTCACTCCCGTGAAGTCCCCACTGAAGTAAGATTTTATCTAGAGCACTCCGGACTAGTCATGTATCTTTCTCACCGACCTCACCGGAATAGTTACATGACTTTCTCACTGACCTGGCTCGTGCAACTTCTATCATGATAATGTAAATGATGCAACATCTTTAATTATTCATCAACATAATTCATCTCATTAACTCAATATCTCATTCTCGTTAACTCAATATCATAATCTTATTCACTCAAGGTCATCAATATCATGTATAAGAATAAGCTTAACGAAAGTATAATAAATAACATGATAAGTAATATTAATGATCATGGTGAACAACCTATTGTTCACCACTCTACCATGTATTTGCCTTAACCGAGAGACGTATGACGACGGAAAGGCTCTAACCCCGGTACTCACCATCACCTAGCAACCGTAAAGTATACTAAATGTATCATTCAAAAGTACACAGCATAGCAATAGAACAAAATGAAATTAATCGCTCTTAATCGCAACTCGAACTTAACCGATGCACTCCAAATCACAATATGTCCAAATAGACAACTGTCAAAGGAAAATCCATAACTTTTGAATCAAAAGTCCAAAAGTAATGAATCCATCTTTCCTGGAACCTACACAAGCATGGCTACAACTTCTCAAACTACCACATCTGAACCTTTGTTTTTAGTTCCGAAGACCGTTCTGTCATCTTTGGTATTACTGACTTAGGAATTTTATAACTTTTATTTGGTACGTCCGAATGCAATGTTCTAGGACTCTCCGAAAATATATAAAAATTATCTATAATAACTTAGTTGTCAAAATTCTCTAATACTGCCATTAACATGATCTAATATACAGTTTAAAACTTGAAGTCAGAATCTGACAACCTAAAGGAACAACAATACAAGAAAAATCCATATCTTTCAAATGACTGAACCAAAATTCATGATCTTTATCAATATGGAAAGCTAATAAAACTTCTTACAAAAATTGCGTTGGTAGACCCCCCTGAATCGGCCATTACCTAAATCTTATCTATTAAACAAGACAACTGCTGTAATCTCGTCATGGTTTCTGGACAGCAGTAAATAAACTAACGTATCTCCCAAACTACAACTCCGAATTGGGTGATCTCAGACTCTATGGAAAGCTAAGAACAAAGCCCACAAATCTCTAGTAGACACTACACATTGTATCCACTTGAATTTAACTCAAATTCGCGCATCAACAGGACAGCAGTGCTACCAATCTACTGACAGCAGGGAGCAGATTTGCTATCTATCAACAATTCGCATACAAATGAATCGTAATAGCTATTGGGGATCTTGAATTTACATGTGAATACCCCTTTGGATCTTGCTGAAGTCCCCGCGAGATTCCCCCTTCTTCTTCTTCTACCTCTTCCTCTCCCTCCTTATTCTCTTCCTTATGACCGGCAGCTGCAGCAGGGAGGATGGTGCTGGGGAGAGGAGTAGCAGCAGGGAGTGGAGGTACCGTAGCAAGCTGCTACTATAGCATGGGGTTACTGTAGCACACGGCTACTATAGAAAATAGTGGCTAGGGTTTGGTCCCCCCTCCCTTGCCTTCTAATGGGCTGTCAGCCCACTCATGGGCCTTGGGCCTCTATGGCCGGCTCCTCTCCTATCGAATATGGGTTGGCGGCCAATTCCTCTCTTAAAATTCTGAATTTTCTATTTTATTTCCTTTAATTCTCTCTCAATTTTTTAATTGCACTCTCAAATGATAGTCGGGGTATTACAGCGGCGGTGCATGGTGGTTGTGGCGCAGCGGCCGGGCTGCGCATGGGCAGTCGGGTGGAAGTGGTGGTCAGGCGCAGTAGGGCGGGCGATGGCGGTTGGGCGGTGCACAACGCTACCCGACGGCTTCGGCATGAGCGGCACACGCGACGCGATGGGGCAACAGACGCGCGGTGGCAGCTACGAACTCGCGCGGCCTCGTTGCTGTGCAGCGGCGGCGCGACACATGAGCATGGTAGTCGGCACATGGTGGCATGGCCATGGTCTGGCATGACACTAGGTGGCGAGTGGCCAGTGGTGGTGGCAATTTCGAGCCAGCAGAGATAACCTTCTTTTTGTGTATGAATAGTAAATTACATGATGATTAATAGTGATCGCAATTTATGATGAATAGTAAAACCGATCTAATCTCATGTTTACAAATTAATCTATGTTGGGACCCAAAAATATAATTCTAGACCCTCTGTGTATTCTGCACTAGTCGAGGATCACGCTAGTGCACACAATGTTAACATAGATAAATATCAATCTACACAAGACGAATAATAGCATAAACGATTAATTTGAATAACAAATAACAGTTTTGACCTTATGATCGAGTTTAAACTTATTAAGCCTCACCGGGCTAACAATAATTATATAAGCAACGGAACAAATAAACTTCAGCGGAATCCCATCAATTCACCACATGCAACCGACTGGGATCAAGACCTAACGATCAGCACCTTCGTAGAACTCTTCCTCAAAGATAGACAATAACTCATCCACTTTTGTTGATTGATTATAACAAGCATGAGTACACAACCGTACTCACAAGTCATACCACAGAATGCAATTTATAGATGACGGCTTATTCCCAAGGAATGGTTTCTCTGGTTATTTTGCATAAAGAAACATTTGCAATTGAATACAAATAATAGATTGATAATATATTTTTAAAAATTAAACAGTAGTAGTTTAACAGTTGTTTTCACAAAGACACAAAGCTTAATCAAATTATTTCACATAGCCATATGACTTAGATCACGCAGCTCCCGTTCCAAATGTTTTTATAAAAAATCTAACTCTCGTGTGAAATCCCCAAGCATATCCCTGACCGCGGACGCGGCTATTCGAATAGATTATTTAACACTCTAAAGAGGTTGTACACTTTACCCACAAGATATAACTAGTGTTGCAAGTACTAATCATAACAAAATCTTTCGAAAATTTCATCTCAAATATTGACTCTCTCGGTGTGCTTTATCGTTGTCCAACCCATACATAGTACTTTGGTACGACACACACCGTTGGACAGGGAAACGACGAACCGTCCCGTTATGTGATCTACATGGTAATCCACAACTCCACCCATCACTGAGTTCTTAACCTACAACCTGAGTTGTCAATACCGAGAATCCATAACGTACTAAGTTAAGCCTATCACATACCAGACATGTGGTCGGGCAGTGAGGTTCAGCTCAATGGCCTATAAAGTTAAGTCCTTAATTAACCAAGGTAAGACGTTCAATTTCTAACTGTGCAACAAAGATTATTATTCTCATTCACAAAGTTCCACCATATCATTTAGTATTCACCACCTACCTCAGTCCAATTCCTTTCTCACCCTGTTGGTTAAGTGCAACACATGCTATCACAAAGTAATAACACATATCACACAGTTTTACACAAAGTTCCATAGTTACTAAGTCGAATTTATAATTGCAACTCAAATGATATGTGTGACTCGTAGCATGGCTAAGCATTACTATTCATCTAACCAACCCACGTTGGTGATATGATTATACCAACTAAATAATGAACCAACCTAGTTTGACAAAAGATCATGGCGTTACAATAAGCAAGGTGGATATAAACAATTAGGATTAATAGCTACATACAAAAGCATTGAAATAAATATTTAAAGTAGAACACAATACTTTGAATTAAAGTAGTTTTAAAAACTGGGTTCAACATGATCAAAGGTATAACTTGCCTTGGAATAAATTATGATATTGGCCTTAGTCTTGGTCAACTCCTTCTTCTTCAAATTTTTTTGAAGTATCAATGTCTACTCGCAAATGGAATAAATAAACAAAATAAATACAAACAGAGAGAAAAACTAACTACAAAAATTAAATAAAAATTTCAAGAAAATAGAACTCGAATTTAGATGAATTTAAGAATTTGAATGGGCTCAGTCGAAGTTCGGATGAAGAAGGTATGGCTTCTAGAAGTTCTAAATCTAAAGAAAATACTCAAAAAGAAATTCGAGTACTGTTCATCGCTTTCGACTACGCGTGCTCAGAAGGAGTTTCGACCACATGGTCCGATGGTTTCGACTTATTGGTCGTAGAAGTCTACGACTACTTGGTTGTAGAAGGTCCTACGGGTTCACGGGTTCTTGGAACAATGATCTAGCTGGTGGACCCACATGGTACAGACACGGTGTATGGTGGATTGAGTTTACACGAGATTGGATCTGGGTTAGGGTTCGGACATGACACACTGGTTACTTGATTGGCAGAAAGCGAACAGCAGGCGTACGAGTTGATGTGGCGGTGAGGTGGCGGCGTGTGCCAGCGAGTATATGTGGTACGACATGTGTGCTCACAGGTTGATGTGGCATAACACATGTGGTCACAAGTTGATGTGGCCGATGAGGTGGCACGACATGTCGACAAGACAACGGTGAGGCTCGGGTTCGTTCGGGCAACGGCGAATGGCGGCGCTTCGTCGACGACGGATACACACACTGGGTAGAATAGGTTTTAGCGTACATACTGGTACTGGTATTGACACAGGAGGTAGTCGGAGTTGGACGAAATTAGCGACGAAGCGGCGGAGCAGGTGCGGCTGTTGTCGGCGATGAATACCAGTGTTGTCTCATGATTTTGAAGGGGTGTTGGAGGTATCTCTGGTGATGGCGAAGATGACGGTGTGGTTGATGACAACGAGGCAGCAGGAACAATGTAGCAATTCGAAGAAAATGAGCTTCGGTTGAAAACCCTAATTCTTCGATTGTGGCGACACTAGGGTCTATGGGTGCGGCGACTTAGGGTTTCAGGATTAGGGTGAGAAGGCGAACCTTGGGGTGCTATTTATAGGGCATGGGCGAGTCCAGGGTGGCGTATCTGTGGAGGAGTAGAATCGGTTGCAGGGATTACAACGGATTCAGAAATCGTTTCGCTGAAGGATTCTTCGGTTGGATACGTTGTTGTTGAATGGAACTCGGACATGGCAGCCATGGTGATCAAAGGCGACTCAGAAGCAGTGAAGATGAAGGTGAGGAGGACAACGAAGGATGGGGCCCACCTGGGAGAGGAATAAGGGAGCGTGATGGCGCGAATGTGCTGAAATGGGCCGAAAGGAATAGGAATGGGGGTGAGAAGGACATTCGGCCCGTATATTTTATGAGATTATTAATTAGTTTTTCTTTTTATAAAATACATAAAATGCAAATGAAAAATTGAAAATAGTAAATGAACTCAGAAAAATTATAGAAAAATCTAGAAAGTATATCCAAGCCCATAGAATCCAAATAAAATAGTTTTGATAATTATTGATGTTGACATTAATCATATTAAATTATTTTGATATTGAAAGTCTATGTTAAGCTTTATTAAAATTCAAATAAAATCCCAAGGGTAAATTTTCCAACTACTAACTATTTAAAAGATTTTTAATGTTCAGAAAATTGGGATGTTACAATCCCCCCTTAAAGGAATCTCGATTCCGAGATTCAGGCTATCTAGAGAAAATGTTAGGGAACTCGGCTTTCAGGTCTTCTTCACGCTCCCACGTTGCTTCTCTTTCTGAGTGGATGCTCTACTGAACTTTGCAAAAACAAACAGTCTTGCTTATGGTCCGACGCTTTACGACATCTAAAATCTTGACTGGTTGCTTTTTTATAGGTGAGATCTTTTAACTTAATTGAATCCAAATGAGTTTGTTCTGTCGGCACAAGAAGACACTTCTTCAACTGAGAGACATGAAACACATCATGTACTCCAGCTAACGACTGCGATAGTTCAAACTGATGTGCAACTTCTCCACGACGATCTGAAATTTTGAATAGACTGACATACCTAGGGGGAAGCTTCCCACTGGCATGAAATCTTTTGATGCCTCTTAGCGGAGTAACTCGAAGATAAACGAAATCTTCTGGTTCGATGCTGAGGTCACGATGATAATTATCAACATAGCTCTTCTGTCTGGACTGAGCTATCTTTAATCTTTCTCGGATCATAGACACTTGGTCTTCTGCCTCTTGAATAATATCTGGCATGAACACATTTTGCTCAGCTGTTTCTGTCCAATTCAGAGGTGTTGAGGATTAAAATATTCATATATTATCTTAATATATGATAAAGACCATACGTCTTCGTGGTCGTAACTTCTAAAGACTACCGACCTACCTGGTCGTAGGTGCTACAGAAGTTATATAAATACCCTGGTCGGACAAAGTTCCAAACCTAGTCCACGACCAGGTAAGTGCTCGTAAAGCTATGAGCAGCGTGCAGGTGAGTCCCGACCACGCCACTCACTATGTGATGAATGAACCACGTGTTTCATATTCCGCATAATACAACACTATCACGGTTGATGATTTAACGTCTCCTAAATCATTAACCGCAGAACAGTTGACATCTTCACCAACCGCCTCTGCAGTTGGTGGAACCGTCAAACTGCCGTCTCTTTCCGACCAGACGCGTCGCTCCCCAACGGGTGTCTCCTCGTGAGATAACTGCCACCGCTTCATCAAGTACTTAAGGAGGACCACAGAAGGCGGAAAGAGGGAACATAAGACAACAAAACAACAGAACACATGCAACGAAGACACGAAGACACGAGACAAGACATCAGCAACAGTCCTATAGAAGCACATCAAGCGAGATATAGCAAAGTGTTGTGTTTTTAGATACTCTCAGTGTTTGTAACCGTGATTTCATAGCAATAAAGAGCAAGTCGAGATCCACTCTCGGGAGATCGCACATTTTCCTCTTTTCATTTATATATTCATAAGATTGGCGATTTGATAAATCGCAATTTGGCGCCGTCCGTGGGGAAGATAGTGCAAAACTTCTGAAGAGGTTCTTTGCTCAACTCATCTGTTTTCTTCATATTCGTAATTGCAAGTATGACAGGAACATGGGATGAGGAGAACTGGTTCGACCTGGATGACTACTCCAACCTTGACATGGAAGCCTGCATCCAGGCCATGCAACATGGGGAATCTTCATCCTCCTTCGATGGTTCGCAAGTCACTGACGACAGCGAACTTGAGCGGATGGATGAAGATACACCGTTGCGCCAAGAGGCTCTCGAGGGACAAGTCGTTACGACCCGGTCGCGGGCGTCCGAATATTTTCAAGCCGGTTTCCGGACCGTGAAAAAGGTGACAACACCTCGCCCCACAACCCGAGGGTCAATATACCCATGACACAATCATGGCTGATAGGTATTCACCAACGGCCTCTGGAAATTCCAGGGACCAACCGACACCTGGTAACGGTATCGATGAGACCCTCACCGGTAATGGGCCGAGTGGGGATGATAAAACTTCGAGATTCGATCGGCAACTCGTCGAATCGGTGAGCCCGCCACGAAGACCTCGGGAGGTTCTCATCTCCGATCGGTCTCCGTCATGGGAGTCTCTGGTAGAAGCACCGAGAAGTTCTCCACTGAATTCTGATGGAAGCTCCTCGGAGGATCTTCTTTGGAAGCATGAGGTTAAGCGATCGAAATATCGATCGTAATACCATGGCGATCTGCACGACGCCTCGCCGCCACCGCTGGCGATGGAGATGGCGCGGGCAATCAAGCACCACCTACCGGAGGCAGCGGAGGCGATGGGCGTCCATCGGTTAATACGCGTGGTGCGGCCCACCAAGGATAGCGAGGCGGCGGAGTTAGGCCAAGGTCGAAGGAACTTGGTCTCGAACAGCAACATCTTGATGAATCCTCCGAGACCTTGGTAGCAGTTCGTAACTTGTGTCGTATTCAAGATATTCTTAATAATATCGACCACATTACGGTGAAGCTTCGGGCTTTACCCAATTGGTGGAAGCGGTATCGGAAATTTTTCAACGATCGCGCATGCGGCGCGGAGCGTCTGAGGGCAAAGGATGTCACAAAGTCTAACGGTGACTTCATCTCGGCGCTCCTCCCTCAAGAGAGGCAGCATGGTCACCACGGTACCTAGACCTCCTCGGCGATTTCGACCGAGAGGTCATGAAGGAAGAAGATTGTTTCAAACAACGACCTCTTCCCTAGCCTAGGAGAGCACTCGCTTGGCGGATGATCTCCGTCATCATCGAACCATGCTAATGGTCAAAGGCGTCATGATAACGTCTGCGGCCGGATCGGGACGACGGAGCCTCGGCGTTCAAATAGAAGAAACCGATCTCCTACTGATCATAATCCGGCACCTTTTCCAAGAAAGCTCTATGAATCAGTCACAGGTTGTCGAGCCTTTTCTGCAGGGCTCCAAGCTGTACGTTGGCCTAATAGGTTTCGACCTGCCAACATGGATAAATTCGATGGATCTCAAAATCCATTAGAGTTTCTCCAGATATATACCACTGCCATCAGAGCTGCTGGTGGTGATGAGAACGTGATGGCTAACTATTTCCCACGGTTCTGGAAGGATCTGCCCGGTCTTGGTTGCTTAACCAACCGGTTGGATCTATTTATACTTGGGAATAGCTCTGCGATCATTTGATTGTGAATTTCGAGTGCGTCGATGCATACGAAAGGAGGATGATCTCCATCGAACTCGGCAGGAACCAAAGGAAACTCTCCGTCAGTATATCAAAAGGTTTAGCCAGGTTCGAAATTCTATTCCAGAGATTGCAGAATCTTCTGTGATTCAGGCATTCAAGGCAGGTCTAAGGAATCGGCGGTTTACGGATGATATCGCTATGAATCCTCCACGAACAACCGTCGAACTTTTTGACATGGCTGATAAATATGCGGCCGCTAGTGAGGCGGTTGAATGGAATGAAGCCATTGATCGAAAAGATAAAATCTCTCAACCTAGCCTTGAGAAGTCAGAAAAGAATCCCAAGAAGGTTTCCAAGAAGAAGAAGCAAGTAAAATGGGCACCAAGGAAGTCCTAGCGGTTCGGATAAACCGTTCAAGGGTAAGAAGGACTATACCGGTCAGGCAAAGCCAAAGTTTCAACCGATAGCCATAATAAAGGTAAGTGGTGTCCACTTCACCTGTGACGAGGGCATGACTTGCGCTTTGTCATGTTTGGCAAAAGAAGTTGGAGGATTACTATGCGGTAAAGGCCCGCTTCCCGCAATTCAGAGTTGGGGAAACAAGTTCCAAAAGGACAAGGATGGCGATGAAGAGATGGAGTACCAGGAGCCTCAACGCACGGTCAATATGATCTTTGGAGGTTCTTATTCATACGACTCGCGCCGTCATCTGAAGTCCATGGAGCGAGAGGTAAACCTATCGGAACCTTCGATCATCACCAAACCATCAAGGTGGTCGGATACCGTAATCTCCTTCGGCAAAGAAGACTGCCTCGTCTCGTCAACTCGACCGGGTAGGTTCCCTATTATCGTAGAGCCTACTATTAATAATTGCAAAGTCAATCGAGTTTTAATAGACGGTGGTAGTTCTTTAAATATTTTATTCTCGGGAGCTTTAGAAGATATGCAGGTTCCTAGAACAAAGGTTAAACCGGTGAAATACGCCTTTCATGGCATAGTTCCTGGTTCTACCGCCAAACCGATAGGACAAGTATCCTTACCGGTTACGTTCGGAAGCCCTGATAACTTCCGAACGGAAAAGATTTCATTTGACGTGGTTGATTTCGAAATCGCATACAATGGAATTCTTGGTCGTCCGGCATTAGCAAAATTCTTGATAGCCACGCACTACGGGTATCAAAGTTTGAAAATGCCAGGACCAAAAGGTGTGATCATGGTTCGTGGAGATCGCAAAATGGCATACGCATGTGATCGAAGGTCTTTAGAACTGGTCGATGAGCTGCTGACCAGAAATTCTGACTCATCATCTGTGCAGGTCAAGCACTCCAGACTCAAGATAACACCCAAACCGTCCGACTAGACCAAAGAGGTTCCACTCGATGAAGGCGCTCCTTCAAGAAACGTCATGTCAGGCAATGAAGGCGCTCCTTCAAGAAACGTCATGTCCGACTAGACCAAAGAGGTACTGATCGGAGCAGGACTTGATCCTAAATAGGAAGAGTCGCTCGTCTCCTTCCTCCGAGCAAACCAGGATGTATTCGCATGGCAAGCATCCGACATGCCCGGAGTCCCCAGGGAGGTGATCGAGCACAGGCTAACGCTCCAGCCTGACAAAAACCCGGTCAAGCGTAATCTCGGGCGTTTCGCACCCGACAGGAAGGGCGCCATCGATCAAATTGACAAGCTCTTAAAGGCTGGATTCATTCATGAAGTACATCACCCTCAATGGCTCGCTAATCCTGTAATGGTTAGGAAGAGTAATGGGAAATGGAGGATGTGTATAGACTTCACAGATCTTAATAAAGCTTATCCGAAGGATGATTTTCCCCTTCCTCGCATTGATCAACTCGTAGACTCTACCTCCGGGTGCGAGTTATTAAGTTTTTAGATGCCTACTCGGTACCACAGTTAGTATGAGTAAAGAAGATGAAGAAAACTTCCTTCATCACTCCATTTGGCACTTCTTGTTATGTAAAGATGCCCTTTGGTCTCAAAAAGCGGTGCAACTTTTCAAAGATTAATCGTGAAAACCTTGACCCACAAATAGGTCGAAATTTGGAAGTCTACGTTGATGACTTGGTAGTAAAAAGTGTCAACTCCGGCGACCATATGCTTGACCTTAAAGAGACTTTCAATAACTTGAGAAGACATAACCTCAAGTTGAATCCGGAGAAGTGTGTGTTCGGGGTTTCATTTGGAAAGTCGCTTGGTTTCTAGTTTGGCTAGAGGTATCGAAGCAAACCGGCGAAGATATCGGCCATCCATCGATCGCCCCGACCACAAAGAAGGAAGTCCAGAAGCTAACCGGTTGTATGGCAGCGCTAAGTCGTTTCATAGCCAGGTTAGGGGAAAAGGGACTACCTTTCTTCAAACTTCTTCGGAAGCATGGAAGTTTCGAGTGGACGACAGAAGCAAATGATGCGTTTGAAAAACTCAAAGAGTACCTTACGAGTACCCCGGTCTGAGTTTCTCCAAGACCAGGAGAAACACTGTTGATTTACGTGGTACGCAGCGCCACAAGTCGTCGGTGATGTCTTGGTCGTAGAGCGTGGCGATCCAACGACCGAGTGTATTACGTAAGCGAAGTCTTACATGGGCCAAAGGAAAGATACCCACAGGTACAAAAGTTGCTTTATAGTCTCCTTATGGCTTCAAGGAAACTAAGGCATTACTTTCAAGCTCACAAAGTAGTTGTACCCTCTGGATATCCCTTAGGTCAAGTCCTTGGAAATAGGGAGTCGTCAGGACGAATAGCAAAATGGGCGGTATAACTAGGGACGTTCGACCTCCATTTCATCTCACAAATAGCCATAAAGTCTCAGGCAATAGCAGAATTCATTGCCGAGTGGACAAACCCGGAACTTAAGCAAGGACCTGAGTACGAGCACCACGACGAGTGGACAATGTACTTTGACGGTTCCTTAATGCTTAAAGGATCGGGGTTTGAGTCGTCTAGATATCCCCTACCGCGAACACATCAAGTATGCCGTCGGTTTAACTTTCCGCTACAAACAATGTGGCGAATACGAAGGTTCTTTGGCGGGACTCGAGCGGCTTCGTTTGCTCGGGATTATAAATTGCTAGTGAAAGGCGATTCTCAACTAGTAGCGAATCAAGTAGGGAAAGAGTACCAATGCTCGAGTACCAAGATGTCTTCCTATCTGGCGAATGCGGAAATTCAAAAAGCACTTCTTGGTTTCGGATCAACATATTCCTAGAAAGGAGAACTTTCTAGCGATCGGTTGGCACGGATGGCCTCTACTAGGTCACCGTCCCGGCGGAGTTTTTCTCGAGCAACTCAATTCACCCTCGGTGGTCGAGCATTACGAGAACATCGATAGTTTACATCAGGTCAATCCTATTGACTCGATAAGTTAGATGCTCCACGGATCGGTGACGATCAAGGTAGAAGCGGATGACATCGATCTACAATTATCTTGACATGATCTAATTCACGAAGATGATGTAGAGGCGATCATTATATACGAAAGGCCAAATCATACACTCTAATCGAGCGTACCTTGTATAAGCGAGGATCTCATGGAGTGTTGATGAGATGCATATCTCAATCGGTGGCATTAGGTTGCTAACCGAAATTCATGAAGGAGTGCGTGGAGCACATCATTCCTCTGAACCTTGGTCGTTAAAGCCTTGAGCAAGGATACTCTTGGCCAAGCGCCATTCATGATGCAAAAGAGCTCGTGACGAAGTGCGTACAATGTCGATTTCATAGCCGACAAGTACATCGGTAGGCACAAGCTTTGCAAACAATCCCTCTTTCTTGGCCTTTTGCAACACTGGGACTAGACATTACAGGACCATTCCCAAGAGCACCGGGGCTTAATTCTGTTCGTCATGATTGACACGTTTACAAAATGGATTGAAGCCGAGCGGTTGTAAAGTTACAATGAAGCCGCTAAGAGGTTCATCACAAAAGCGTGATTACGATTTGGTGTACCCGATCGTATCATCACGGACAATGATACCCGATTCTCAGCGGCAATTTCGGGAGTTCTGCGAAGAACTAGGAACCAAGATCCATTTCGCCGGTGGCTCATCCACGAGCAATGGAAGCGATCGGCGTGCCAATGGTATCCTAATACGAGGATAAAGCGGCGAGTATTCAACGATTAATAAAGCGATCGAGGCTTGGGTTCAAGAACTTCCATACATTTTATGAAATTTGTCGGACCACGACGATCGTGCGGCCGGTGAAACACATTTCTTTTTAGTTTATGGGGCGAAGCTATGCTTCCTCGAATTAAAATTGGCTCTGCTCAGACCGATTGTTTTAACCTAAGCAATCGGGAAGAACATCGACTTCGGCGACATCAATTTCCTTGAAGAGCAGCGAAACCAAGCTTTGTCGTTCGGCAATCTACCAACAAGCCGTGCGAAGGTACTACAATCGTAAGGTGCAACCTCGCAACCTAGGCAGTAGGTGATCGGTTCTCGAGAAAAATTGAGCCAAGCGAGGCGCAATAAACTTTCCCTAAATGGGAAGGTCCTTACTTTGTGGTCGAAGTTGCAGACCGGGCTCGAGACGATTAGCCATGTCAGACGGCAGGGTTTTGTCAAATTCATGGAACATTGACCAATTGCGTAAGTTCTTTGTTTAATTTTTTCATTTCATTTCATTTCGTTTAATTCCTTTAAATTGGATAATTAAATTCAGAGTAGCGAGTGATGTTATTTATATGACGTTGTCCAATCCTGGTCGACTGCGGTTCATATGCTCAGTATTATGAAATGTATAATTTATGTTTCAAAATTCTATTCTACTCTTGTTTGGCTACTGGTCGGGACACGGAAAACCTCCTAGTCCAAGTCTCTCCTTTTTCGCATGTGGTTCCGCCCACTGGAAGGAGCTTCCTAGCGACGGTCCTTTTCCTACGATCCTCGCTGCCAGTCGGACTAAGAGCATGAATACGTCTTGCGAAATATATTTTATACCTTTATTTCCTAGCTAGGTTCATTCTGACCAGTATTGAGCATCGCATAGAAATAAAACCACTTTCCTGCTCATAACATTATTTTTTTTATGTTTTTTCCCTCTTATCAAGGAGAATTCTTTATTCTTCCGACCATATGTTGTCTTAGTAAAGTACTTCGATCATTAAAAACAGATTTACAACTAGCCGAAACCTACACGGTTCTGACCATAAAGGTTTCCTACTATTACCACGATCAGTTTTTTATCGATCAGTACATACTTACAAGTAATGGTTGAGATTTGAATTTATATTCTTGGTTTCAAGCAGTACTATTATATAGTAAAGATCTTCTACTATATAACAGTCGGGGGCTAGGTAAGATACAAATTCACAAGTCGACCGGATAAATAAAAGAATTTTTTCCATTTTGATGAGAGAAAGGTAAGTCTTTACATTGTATGCATTATTTTCTCCTACCTACATTTATAAACTGCTAGAGAATGCCTAAGTTAACTACTGCTAGATGGAGATCCGATTTCCATCTCTTCTGCGACCTTCTCGCCTAGAGGTTTCATCTCTGCGAGGATCTGATTTGCCTCTGCGGGTAAGCAATTGAAATCCTCTTCGATGGCTTGAAGGTTAGTTGATGGGTCGGAAGCTTTCAGTTTTGCCAAAGCAAGACTGACTCCACAGGCAATAGACTCCTTAACGGAATGGACATAATTCTCCCTAGTAGTCTTGAGCAAGACCTTGAGCTCTTCCAACAAAGAGCCTAGGTAGTTGACCTTCTCCATTGGGTCGCTCAAGGAAGGCAAGCTTGATCCCGCGCCCATATCAAAAAGCATTTTGTTTAGCGTGGTGATCTTCTCATCCAGACTGAGCACGAGAGCTTCCCCCTTGTCTTGCTCAAATTCCAGAGCTTTCTTCACTCTGGTCAATGCTTGTTTTTGTTCTGCATAGACAAAGCAAGTATTAAGTAAAAAGATTGGAAGACATATTGAGTCATGACTACGACCAGTTACCTTCCTCTCTCTTCTTGGAATCATCCAAAAGCTTTTTATTGCTGGTCGTCATGTTTTCGATCGATCAGTTCTTAGCCTGAAGTTCTTCTTCAAGCTTTATTCTTCTGGCCTTTTCAGCCAAAGCTTCTTCTTTTATTTTCTCTAAGTCTATCAAAAGAATTTTTGATAAGGGAGAATAAATAAAAGGAAAGTCTTAAAGAGGAAAAAAGAAGAGGAACTCTTACTCTCTATTTCAGAGTGTTTTTCTTCTAATATCCTGACTCGCTCGGTTAGTCCTCCGACCGTAGCGAGGTTTTCGATCATATGCTGCACAAGTAGCATTTCTTCCATAAACCTTCTTGTAAACTTCAAGAAACGTTATGAAGAAGATTGAATACACTTACCCGAATTACGACATCATTGTAATCGATAAAAATTTTATCGGGCTTCGCCGGCGTTAGGAGATCCGATATCCTCCCCCAATAATCATCAAGTTCCTTACTCGCGACGAATCGAGTTGAGGAAGGAAACTTGTTAGTTTTGGAGGGATGACCTTCAGGTACTGGAACCTGTGAAAGATATGCAGTGGTCTCTACCTCCGTTGCTGGCATAGTGACTACTATAGGATCTAGCTCAGTTTCCGGTGCCGAAGTTGGCTCGGGGGCTCCTCCAACCACGTCATCCTCAAGATGTCCTACCTGAGGAAGACAATGGCCAGGACCACTTCCGATCGCCTGACCTGTTGAATGTGATTGGTCGGAAGTGACCAGGGATTCAGCAGATCTGCACAAGAGAAACAAAAAGTTCAATTCTACTTGGAATATACGAGGTATGTTTTTCATATAAAAATTGTACATACCTGGTTGTTTTCTTAGTCTTGATCTTATAGCGCGCTGGTTTAAAATCCGTTGCGCCTGTTTTTCTCTTCTTTCCAATTGTTCCCACCAGTTCCGAACTGGTAGGTTCAATTGTATTTTCTACACTCCCGATCAGGAGATCAGAAGCAATGTTCTCGACCATCTGGTCGAGAGCAAGATCCCTAATCCCTGGATCATAAAGTGTAGTCTCACTAGTCTCTGGAACAGCTGTCTCATGGACAACTATGCGAGACTCAGTGATTGCCACCTGGATTAATAAACAAAATTAATCAGGTGAAGAATATACTTCATCTTACGGAAGTTATTTCTTTCAGTTACTTACCTCAGTGTGACCGCTGTCTTCAGCGATCGCAAGACTGGTCGGATTATCAATAGGCTCACACGTCTCCGTAGCCTCATTGATCGTGAGTCCGACCAACTACCCATAAAGAGGATTAGAACTGATCGAACATAACCGGAAAGATGAAAAGAAGTTAATACACTTACCCTAAGTCTTTCAGCCCTATCTTCAACTGTTGGACCGAAAAGGCGACTAGAGGGGGGGGGTGAATAGGAGCACGCTCACTTTTTCAACCTCGATTAGATTCAACACAAATTTCACTCCAATAGCTATAGAAGCTATGAAGATCGATATACCAGTACAGCGGAAGACTAGGATTGAATCCAATCAAAACCCCGAAGCAAAACAACCAAAAACAATCGAAACTTAATTTCCTAAGAGAAGGCGGTCGACCTCTACTGGGCGGTCGACCTCTCAAGGGGCGGTCCGACCTCTAGCTAGGCGATCGACCTCCGGTAGATGAACGATGAAATCGGCCGAAAAGCGAAGTTGCAAATAGGTCTAACTTTTGATCTACAACTCCAAACTTCATGAAACTTGGAACACACCTTCTCTAGGATGTCAGAACCTATTCAATTGAAGATCATGGAGATCCATGGAAAAGTTCGACATTTTTCAGTTTGAGAGATGGATGGTTCAAAACCGAGTCAAAAGCAACGTGACCCAAAAACTTGCTCGTGGGTGATTGATGATCAAGATGATCTTAGATGTGTTCCCACATGTCACAGCAAGCTATATCATGTAAAGAAATCAATCAAAACATGCGAATCAAAGAAAGACTCAAAATCACCAAATAGAGAGAAGAAGGGCAAAGAGACACATCTTTGATCAAAGCTTTCTTTGGATTGATTGATAGGGTTTGGGTTCTGACCACTCCATCAATGGAGGACAAAGCTCAATCCAAGAGCACAAGATCAAATCAAAACTCTCTAGAACCCTAACCTCCACTAATCCTCTCCCTAAGCCAAAACTAGGGTTTCAATAATGATAAAAGAGTTGAAGGGGGTGCAGCCACCTCCCTCCTCTATTTATAGTGGAGACTTAGACCTTCTAGAAAATTAACTCAAATGGGCTCCCGTTAAGGCCCAACACAAACGGGTCACACACGCACGCATTTTAAAGCGCCGTCTACAACACCTCTTAACCTAAACCGCTTCTCTTGCGCCGTCTTGCGCCGTGGGTAGGCAAAAGGTCACCAAGGTGATATTTGGTAAGATTACCAAAATACCCCTTCTCGGTCCTTCTTCGAAGACCGAGTCCATCTTCAAGCACTTCGCATGCTCGCCGTGTAGGTTGATCACCGGCTCTCTCCATGTCGGCAAGTCTCTCCCATCCGGCTCCACCGAAACCACCATGGCACTTGCGACTCGCGCCGCTTGATCAAACCGATCGCCGAATCGTCTGTTCGGTCATCCTTATCCATTACGCACCATACTTGATTTCATTGACCTCACCGGTATCGTCGATCGTTACGGACCTAAGCTCTCCAAGCCTCGTCCGATCATCCTTGCCGTTGACCGTCGTTGACCACCAAGCAACTTTGCACAACAATAGACAAGCAAATCGAAGCAGGGAACAAGTTCTTCGCAACTTGACCACGTTAGTCAAAACATGCATCATGCAACACATATGCATGAAACTCATGACTTTGACCTAACCAACGAACAACGCCGCCACGACGGCGACGTTCAAGTAACAACCGGTCGATCAGCCCCTCGGGGCGGTCGGCCGCCGGCCTGCCGGTCGGACCGCCGGCCAAAGGCGGTCGACCGCCGTAAGGACTTAGCCAATTTTCAACCCACGAAAATCCAAAACCTCTCGGAAACTTTAAACCAATAGAACTTTTTCTTGGAGACTCCAAAATTATGGGAGCAAGAACAATGGGATCCCCTCACTTGCCTACACCCTCTATTTTTGGCCCGACTGTTTGACCACTTTTGGTCACGGTAGGTCCGGACAAGCACACATGGCGGTCCGACCGATTTGGGACCGGTCGGACCGCCGTGCTATGGCGGTCGGACCGCCCTATCCGAAAGTCGAAGTCTTTGAAACTTTGTCGAAAACCGTGAAGCGACAAACCATTAACGCCATTGCCAATTGTCACATCATCCTAAGATCTGGAGCATATCCCCATGATATCCACAATCTCCCCCTTGATGAACACATTGGCAATAATCCAGAAAATGTAATTTGAAGGTTTGAAAAGTAAAATACTTTCGTTTTTCGCACAAAGGCACAACTTGGTCCATAAGCAAGAGAAAGCAATGGAAATGACCAAGCTGGCATCAGAATAGCATAGACAAGTGAGATAAGGCAAAAGAAAGCATAAAAACTTTGATTTCCAGAAAAAGTCAAAAATCTCACTTAAGGTCCATATGAAAGAACAATTGTTCAATTGACCTTTGATCATTGTGAGGAGTAATAAATGCAATTCAAGTTCAGAAGAGTCAATAAGACAATAAGAATGCAATTCAAAAACTCCCCCTCACTATGATCCTCGGATTTCAGAAAATTTCAAATTCTCCAACTTTCTCCCCTTTGTATAAACTTCTCCCCAACATCGAAATATCTTCTCCCCCTTTGACAATGGAGTCATCAAGGAATCACGCCTTCCTCTCATCCAGAGATAGCAATTTGCAGAATGAAGAAAGAAGCAAAAAGAAGAAGTATGCATGAAGTGCAATGGAGTGGCTTCATTTTGTATTTTCAATTTTTGATTACAAGAAGCTTTGAAGATTACCCAAAAGAACAAGCTAGCATTTCTAATATTGCACAAACAACATATCAAGCCGATAGTGCTAGCAAGATCATGGTAAGACATATATATCAAAGCTAAGCATAAAGGCTCAAAAGTAAAGCAATGGATTTGATCAATTTAAGCAAAGCTTCAAATTCAGCAAGTTCATCAACAGGGATCCTAAAATGAAATTGGCCATGTCAAAATGTCAAAGTGAGATCAAAAATCTAACAAAGACCACATTAAGAGTCAATCAAGTCCGTATTGAATCATTTTGCTCAATATTTTGTAAGCGCCCATTTGTCAACATTTTTCTCATTTGCATTGAATATTGAAGTTGACTAATGATCTAACTTAGTGACAAGATCACGGACTAGGAGCCATCCACAAACTCATCCTAAGCTTCGACCAAAAGTTGATTAAAGGTATATCTTAGTAAAGAAGATCCTGGACTAGGAGCCATCCACAAACTCTTTCTAAGCTTCTACCAGGGCGACAAATCTTGAGGTTCATGTCATTTCTGACAAGCAATCCCCATGAGATCGTCGGATCATCAAACTATCTCCAAGTTCATGTCATTTGACAAGCCTCGTAAGAATAGTTTGGCACATTTTAAGCATAAGACAATCTTGATTTTCATTTTTCACAAGAGCATTTTAGAATCTCAAGAACACAAAAGCTCAAGTAATGGTCAATTTTAGATCAAAGAGCTAACAAAGCAATTCTGACAGGGCCAATGTCACAAAAGGAGCACTAATTGCGCAACTCGCTAAAACATCCACAAATTGCAATTTCTTAGTTCGAGTTTGTTTTTAAAGTTCTAGCTCATATAGCAAAGACTTAGCTACACATGTAAAAGCATGATAATTCTAGCAAGTCAAAGAACTAGACATGGCATTGAGCAAGAATTGAAATACTAAAGCTCCAAAGGGTAATAGGCAAAGCTTCATCAATTTTAAAAGATAAGCGAGAAAATTTTATATTACAATGCATCTTTTGGATTTTTCAAACCACTTGAAGTATTTTACATATGAATGCAATATGATACAATGCGATGCAATAAAAGCCTAAAAACCTAAAAAGTTCAAAAGATCAACAAGTTCGGAAAAGAACAATAAAAGATCAAAAGAACAAGGTAAGATCGTAAAAGATCGAACTCCCCTCAAACCAACCCATAGGGATAAATTACCCCTAACTCGCTTCTTAAGGTGGCAAACCTAGTTGGGTCTAAAGGTTTGGTGAGGATATCAGCCAGTTGAGCCTCGGACTCCACGAAGTGTAGCACAATATCACCCTTCTCGACATGGTCTCTAAGGAAGTGATAGCGAATGTCTATGTGCTTGGTCCTAGAGTGTTGCAGGGGTTCTTAGCAATGTTAATAGCAGAAGTGTTATCACAGAAAAGAGGAACACTAGCAAAATTTAACCCGTAGTCCTTAAGAGTGGATACCATCCACAAAATCTGACTACAACAACTAGCGCAGACTACATACTCGACCTCGTGATGGATTGTGCAAGCAGGAGGTGCTTCCTAGAAGACCAAGAAACAAGAGAAGTGCCTAGGAAGTGACAAGTGCGAGGTACTCTTCCTATCAAGCCGACGACCGCAAAATCGAATCGAAAACCCCGAATGGATAAAGAAGAAGAACAGAGTACCAAATGCCATCTTGGAGGGTAGAGTGTAAATACGAATATGCGCTTAAGCGCTTGGCGATGGGAAGTTCTCGGAGACGCTGAAACCTCGCGTGGCGGTGTGAAGTGGATGTCGGTCTTGATGCGTCAGTGCAGGAGGAGCCGATCATCTTTGCGGTACTCGCGTTGATCCACGGCTTCTCCTTCCTCATCGGATCCAGCGATCGAAGTCGCCATGGGAGTGGCGATCGACTGCGATCACCATGTCGAGCGTTTGGCGGATCCTTAGTATACTTCGTCGATGGATGAAGATCCCTTCCTTACATTGCTTGATTTGAAGCCCCGAAAGTAATTGAGCTCTCCCATCATGCTCATCTCAAATTCCTGGACATAGTCTCGGAAAAGCTAGAAACAAGAGCATGAGAAGAACCACCAAAGATAATATCATCAACGTAAATCGAGCAAGTAAGAAATCATTGCCACGCCTAAGAATGAACAAGGTCTTGTCTACCTTACCCATCTCAAAATCATTCTTAAGCAAGAAGGTCTTAAGTCTATCATACCGGGCTCTAGGGGCTTGTTTAAGACCATACAAGGCTTTGGATAGCTTGAAGACATGATGTGGGTTCTTGGGATTCTCAAAGCACAGGGGTTGCCTAACATAAACCTCCTCCTCTATAAAACCATTGAGAAAGGCACTCTTAACATCCATCGATATAATCTAAAGCCCTTAGAGGCAGCAAATGCAAGAAGAATTCGAATAGCTTCTAGTCTAGCAACAGGAGCAAAGGTCTCATCAAAATCTAACCCCTCAACCTGGCTAAAACCCTGAGCTACTAACCTAGCCTTGTTTCTAACCACAGAACCATCCTCATTTTGTTTGTTTTGAAGACCCAGTGGGTTCCTATAACATTATGACCACTAGGAGGTTCTACTAGGTTCCAAACCTTATTCCTCTCAAAATTCTCTAACTCCTCATGCATGGCATTGACCCAACTCGAATCAGATAAAGCATGTGATATATCGCGGGGTTCAAAAGAAGCTACAAAAGCCGAATGAGAATAGAGGTTTGGATCATGATACAGGCGAGTGACTCGTTCATGGATATTACCTATCATCGATCCGTGGATCTTTGCTTTTGAATGTGAAGTGGCGCACCGGAGAAGAAAGTACCTCTTCGACCTCGCAGTATGCGATGATGAAGATCAAAGCAGTGCCTCAACCAAGGCGAAGTAGTCACGGCGGGTTCTTGTGCAGAATAGGAATGTCAACAATGGCGGTGGAAGAGTATCATCGAGTCCATCATCATCTTCCTCTACAAATATACTCTCTGTCACTGTGTATCACGAAATATCCGATCTAGCTCGAGGCTAGTCTCATCAAAAGTGACATTGCATGTCTCTGAACGAGTTAGTTTCAAACATTAAAAACTCGAAAACCCCTTGAATGAGCGGGATAACCCGTAAATAAACCATCAAAAGTTCTTGACTCAAATTTATCTAGATTTCTGTCTTGAGAATAAAACACTTGGATCCAAAGACTCGAAAGTGCGAGGCAGAGGGTTTTCTACAAAACGAAGCTCATAAGGAGTCTTGCCCAAAGACGGTCTCAAAAGACACGATTTGCAATATGGCAAGCGGTAGAAATAGCTTGACCCAAAACCTCCTCAGTGCTATACTCATCTAGCATTGTCCTAGCCATCTCAACTAGAGTCCTGTTCTTCCTTTCCACAACGCCATTTTGTTGAGGGACGTGTGGGGAGGAGAAGCGATGCTCAATTCCGCTTCGGCACAAAGGAAGCAAAAGATGCATTCTTGAACTCCGTGCCATTGTCATCTGCGGATCGCTCTCAAGGCACTCGGAAGTTCGAAGCCAAGCGAAGAACAAGATCATGATAATGATCAAAAGCTTCATCCTTGAAGCAAGAAAGAACACCCAAGTGTATCTAGAAAAATCATCGACTATGACAAGAATGTACCATTTTCCACCAATGGCCGAACCTAGCGGGACCAACGGTATCCATATGAAGCAAGCTGTCCCGGTCAGTCGGTCATGACCATAGTCAGCGATGGGTGTGGCGGCAACTTGCTTGCCATGCCTACTGTGGCGCACATCTGACATCTTTGACGGCTTTGAGTTTAGGCAAACCTCTCATGAGCTCAAGGTTGCTAACTCGCGTCGATGATCAAAACCAATGTGCCCCAAGCAGCGGTGCCAAAGCGAACTCGAGAAGAAGAAGATGAAATTAAGCATTTGAGAGAACCAAAGAAGAGATTCGAAAAATCGGCCAAAGATCCTAGCAACTCTAGTAATCCCAAAAACAAGCTCACCGGTGAATCAAGCACCCGACAAGCATTTTTCTTAAATCTAGTCTCATAGCCATCATCAAGAAGTTGAGAGACGAAAGCAAATTAAACCTTAGCTTGTCCACAAGGGCGGCGTCCTTGAGGATGAACTTGTCGTTCACCACGATCGATCCGTTCCTTCAATCCGCCCTTGCCTATCATCTCCAAAGGTGATGAATTCATCACCGTCGGCCGCGTGAAGGAGGTGAACCATCTTGAGTCTCGGTCATGTGGCGTGATAAATGAGTCGGCGAACCACGTGTCCTTCCTCTTTCGCGGTAATCCACGAAAATCAAGGCACGGAAGAACAATGTGTCTCAATCATTGGGTTAGTTAAACAAGACTTGGGAACCCATCTTGAGACACATGTCTGAGTAGTATGCAAAGCGAAGTGCTATCCTTGATTAAGTTTGAAGTTACATTATGAGCAATGGTTACTTTAACATAAGAGTTATCCTGTCTAGGAACATGATGATGAGCATGTGACACAAATCCTAAACCAAGTTTCCTCTTTTCTACATTACCATGTCTCATAAAAGCTCTAGGTTGATTGAGTGAAATTCTAGCAAAATTTTTCTTATCATTTTTCAACCTCATGTGAGAACTCAACCAAATGTCCATTCTTCTTGCAATAGGTGCAATGGTACTTGATACCTTTGGGAGAAGCACCCTTTGACTTAATGAAGTTTGGGCAAAACCATGATTTAAAAGTAGTTTTTGCGGTTGGGTTTTAAATTCAACTAACCCATTTTCCAAGACTTGAGTTACTTGGGGCTTAGAATTATCTTGGACAGAGTTGTATCCTAATCCTTGCTTCTTATAAGGAGTCTTAGATTTGTCGTAATCATGTTTAATTGTTTCTTACCTTTAGAAAATTTTTCTAAGGTATCCTTAAGATAAGCATTTTCTTTTCAAGATTAACACATGACTCACAAGTTTTGCCTTTAATAGCTCTAGCATATTTTCCTTATATAAAGCAATTTCAAGTTTAAGAGCGGGACATGAAGCACATGTAGAAGACTCAATCTTGTTCTTAAGCTTGGCATATTTAGCTCTAAGCGCTTCTAAGATATCTTTAACTTCATGTTCGTTCAATGCAAAAGAGCAAAGGCTAGGATCAACGACACGAGAGCAACCAACTTGCTGGAATCTAAGCATTTTTCACAAGGAGCAGATTTAACCTCAACTAACTCGGTCCTAGCATTTTCAAGTTGTTGCAAAGCAATATCATGAGCAGATTGCGTTTAGCAAATTACGAGTGTAGAGCATGGCGGGAAGAACATTCATCGATTCAAGAGTCTTAGTATTTGCAAGTTCTAAAGTCAAATTATCTACTTGAGACTCTAAGTCCTTGTTCCTAGCCATGATATACTCTAACGCCTTATCTGGCTCATGAGTTGCTCAAAGATAGTTTCGCATCTATCGAAAGGACATCATAGGAGAGAGGTACCTCATCGTCGCCGTCGGCGTCGTGAGTCGGCCATGAAGCAAACGCCGGTGAAGTCCTTGGCCTTCCCTTCTTCTTGTCTTGAGGATCTCCTCCTCCTTGTCATCCTCGCTCCCGAGTCCACATCGCAAGGATTGTTCCCAAAAGCGGCAAGAACCGGTGAGTCGCCTTTGTGAGCTTAGCGACATCAAATCTTGATTTGTTCCATTGAGGCTTCTTCCAAGTGGCTTTCCTTCCTTGTGGTTGCTCTTTCCTTTCAACTTGGGGCGGTTGCGGATGTGGTCGCTCACCACACTCATAGCAAGTCACGGGACCTCCTCTCTTTTGTTTCTCATATTGTTATAGGCCGTGTGGCTTTTCTCGACTATGAGGGCTAACTCGGCCTCGGAAGACTCTCAAACTCCTCTTCATGGATTGCGGATAAACCCGAGAAGCGAAAATCCGAAGAAGACTCGGAAGACCCATCGAAGCTCTCTTGGCGGTGCGCTACCAAGGCCATATTTTCCTTCTTGGGATGATCAATCCTCTTGATCTCATGAGTCTTAAGCTTGCTATAGAGCAGCTCCAAAGTCGATCGAGAGGTTGGCGTTCTCCTCAATGGCGGTAGCCTTTATCTCCCACTCCTTGGTGTTGATTGCGGCCAAGAGGTGGGTGGCATTTTCATCGAGAATATTCAATTCCAACGACCTTCATCGATTAATCACTTTGTTGAAGCGATGAAAATGTCATCGATGCTCTCTCCAGACGCATCTCGAATTTGTTATATTCACGCTTATAGGTATGCAGCGTACTTTCTTGATTTGGGACGAACCCTCATGGTAGGTTTCGAGGGTGTTCCAAATCTCGTCTGCGATCTCAAGATTGCAAATTCGATCATACTCCATCTACCAAGCCCACCATACAAGAGGTTCTTTGCCTTATTGTTGTTAGCCAAGAGGGTGTTGAAGCCGGCGTAACAACCGGGAAGAACGAGCGGGGCTCGAACAACCTCCCATATAGCTTGTCCTTCGCTCTCAAGGAAGACTCGCATGCGATTCTTCCAATAGGCATAATCGTGCCCATCGAAGATATGCGGCTTGGTGGAGTACTTATCCATCGCCAAGTTCGGTGACGGTTAAGATCAAGATTGAACTAACCGGCTCGATACCACTTGTTGGACCGAAAAGGCGACTAGAGGGGGTGAATAGGAGCACGCTCACTTTTCAACCTCGATTAGATTCAACACAAATTTCACTCCAATAGCTATAGAAGCTATGAAGATCGATATACCAAGATCAATGAAGACTAGGATTGAATCAATCAAAACCCAAGCAAAACAACCAAAAACAATCGAAACTTAATTTCCTAAGAGAAGGGCGGTCGACCTCTACTCGTGGGCGGTCGACCTCTCCAAAGGCGGTCCGACCTCTAGCTAGGCGGTCGACCTCCGGTAGATGAACAAATGAAATCGGCCAAAAAGCGAAGTTGCAAATAGGTCTAACTTTTGATCTACAACTCCAAACTTCATGAAACTTGGAACACACCTTCTCTAGGATGTCGAACCTATTCAATTGAAGATCATGGAGATCCATGGAAAAGTTACGACATTTTCAGTTTGAGAGATGGATGGTTCAAAACCGAGTCAAAAGAAAGCGTGACCCAAAAACTTGCTCGTGGGTGATTGATGATCAAGATGATCTTAGATGTGTTCCCACATGTCACAGCAAGCTATATCATGTAAAGAAATCAATCAAAACATGCGAATCAAAGAAAGACTCAAAATCACCAAATAGAGAGAAGAAGGGCAAAGAGACACATCTTTGATCAAAGCTTTCTTTGGATTGATTGATAGGGTTTGGGTTCTGACCACTCCATCAATGGAGGACAAAGCTCAATCCAAGAGCACAAGATCAAATCAAAACTCTCTAGAACCCTAACCTCCACTAATCCTCTCCTAAGCCAAAACTAGGGTTTCAATAATGATAAAAGAGTTGAAGGGTGCAGCCACCTCCTCCTCTATTTATAGTGGAGACTTAGACCTTCTAGAAAATTAACTCAAATGGGCTCCGTTAAGGCCCAACACAAGCGGGTCACACACGCACGCATTTTAAAGCGCCGTCTACAACACCTCTTAACCTAAACCGCTTCTCTTGCGCCGTCTTGCGCCGTGGGTAGGCAAAGGTCACCAAGGTGATATTTGGTAAGATTACCAAAATACCCCTTCTCGGTCCTTCTCCGAAGACCGAGTCCATCTTCGCGAAGCACTTCGCATGCTCATGCGTGTAGGTTGATCACGGCTCTCTCCATGTCGGCAAGTCTCTCCCATCCGGCTCCCACCGAAACCACCATGGCACTTGCACCGACTCGCGCCGCTTGATCAAACCGATCGCGACCGAATCGTCTGTTCGGTCATCCTTGTCCATTCTGCACCATACTTGATTTCATTGACCTCACCCGGCATCGTCGATCGTTCTGGACCTAAGCTCTCCAAGCCTCGTCCCGATCATCCTCGCCGTTGACCGTCGTTGACCACCAAGCAACCTGCACAACAATAGACAAGCAAATCGAAGCACCGGAACAAGTTCTTCGCAACTTGACCCACGTTAGTCAAAACATGCATCATGCAACACATATGCACTGAAACTCATGACTTTGACCTAACCAACGAACAACGCCGCCACGACAGGCGACGTTCAAGTAACAACCGGTCGATCGCCCCTCGGGGCGCTCGACCGCCGGCTCTGCCGGTCGGACCGCCGGCCAAAGGCGATCGACCGCCGTAAGGACTTAGCCAATTTTCAACCCACGAAAATCCAAACTCATCGGAAACTTTAAACCAATAGAACTTTTATGGAGACTCCAAAATTATGGGAGCAAGAACAATGGGATCCCTCACTTGCCTACACCCTCTATTTTTGGCCCGACTGTTTTGACCACTTTTGGTCACGGCCGGTCCGACCGGCGCACATGGCCGGTCCGACCGATTTGGGACCGGTCGGACCGCCGTGCTATGGCCGGTCAGACCGCCTATCGTAAAGTCGAGCAATCTTTGAAACTTTGTCGAAAACCCGCGAAACGACAAACCATTAACGCCATTGCCAATTGTCACATCATCCTAAGATCTGGAGCATATCCCCATGATATCCACATCAACACTAGCAAGTGCTAGGATTTGAGGAAAGCTAGCCTTGTCAGCAGGTTCGCCAGCACAGATCATCTTGATCCTATTTCTGACGTCCTCAGAAGACAAGACTGCAAATGCAAATGAAATATCTTAGTTTTACGAAAATAATCAACTCGCAAAATAATCTGGTCGGGATTTTCTGAAAAATTACCTAGATCAGAATCCTTGGTAGCATTATCACCACCGATGAACCAGAGCATCGAACGTGCCCTGGTCTTTAAAGGACTAATCCTCCTAATGGAAAAGTCCCTTACAACGTGCCAGGAAGTTAAACCCCTAACACTCAATAGATGGATAGCCTCAATCCATCTCCCAACTTCTCCCTCCTTCTTTGAGGAGGAACGCCAATGCGAGTTCTCGACCGCCTTCTTACCGCTGTAATATAGGCCGTCTTCTCGCGTAACCTTCATGTAGAACCAGCTTTTCTTCCATGACGACCAAGAGGACTTCGAATACATACGGATGTACTAAATCGGCCTTGCCGTCATGAAGCCTTAGGGTACATTCCCCTGGGTGCTTTGGTTGTTTTCTTGAGTCGCCATCCGGTAGTAATACTTGAAGAGTTCCATCGTCGGTGGAATCCCCAAGTATGCTTCGCAGAGGTAGACGAAGATGCTTAGGTTTGCAATGGCGTTGGGAGCCAGGTTGATCAACTCAACCTCGTAGAACTCCAGCACTTGGGAGAGAAAAGAATGTGCTGGAAGCTTGAGACCGCACTCAACATACGCGAGGAACACCGGGATTTCTCCCTCCTCGCCGCTTGGGCAGTGCTCTCCAAAAGCCGGTCTCCAAGAGATCAAACTCCTGTCGGGCAGAACCCAATCCTCTCCAAACTCTCCAATTTTCTCTCACTCAGATCGGAGATCGACCAGTTTGCGATCAGGTCCGACATGGTGCCTTCCTTTTTTGGGTGAAGAACTCAAGGAAGATTTTCTTTGAGATAGAGGCGTAAAGGTTTAAAGCACTCAGCCGGGGTCGTTTTATAGGCACTTCACTGTAACCGACCCTACGAGGAGTCCAACGGGCAAATACCTTTTCGCCTGGCGGACAGAAAGGCTTTTTCCTTTTTCCAAAGCGGTTTCTCAACTTTAAAATGAATACAGACCGCCTCGAGCCTCACGGCATTTAATGAGAGGTCTGTCCGATATGATTGCATCGGAGAATGTGTCCGCACGACCAACATTCATTTAAAAGTTCGGGGGCTAGCTGTTGAGGATTAAAATATTCATCTATTATCTTAATATATGATAAAGACCATACGTCTTCGTGGTCGTAACTTCTAAAGACCACCGACCTACCTGGTCGTAGGTGCTACAGAAGTTATATAAATACCCTGGTCGGACAAAGTTCCAAACCTAGTCCACGACCAGGTAAGTGCTCGTAAAGCTATGAACAGGCGTCTGGGTCGAGTCCCCGACCACGCCACTCACTATGTGATGAATGAACCACGTGTTTCATATTCCGCATAATACAACACTATCACGGTTGATGATTTAACGTCTCCTAAATCATTAACCGCGAGCGCTTGACATCTTCACCAACCGCCTCATAGGTTGGTGGAACCGCTAAATCAAGCCGCCGTCTCTTTCGACCGTGACGCTGTCGCTTCCCAGCAGGTGTCTCCTCGTGAGATAACTGCCACCGCTTCATCAAGTACTTAAGGAGGACCACAGAAGGCGAAAAGAGGGAACATAAGACAACAAAACAACAGAACACATGCAACGAAGACACGAAGACACGAGACAAGACATCAGCAACAGTCCTATAGAAGCACATCAAGCGAGATATAGCAAAGTGTTGTGTTTTTAGATACTCTCAGTGTTTGTAACCGTGATTTCATAGCAATAAAGAGCAAGTCAGATCCACTCTCAGGAGATACGCACATTTTTCCTCTTTTCATTTATATATTCATAAGATCGGCGATTTGATCGTCGACAAGAGGGGTTCTGCATGCACGACCATACAGAGCTTCAAATGGTGACATTTGTAGACTGGCTTAGTAACTGTTGTTTTATGAAAATTCTGCATACAACAAACTCTTATCACAACTGGTAGCATTAGCTAGAGCATAAGCTCTCAATATATCTTCTAATATTTGATTTACTCTTTCAGTCTGCCCATCTATCTGGGGGTGATACACAGTACTAAAATTCTGGAGAGTTCCCAATACTTCATGCAGACTTTACCAAAAATGAGCGGTAGATTGAGATCCTCGATCTGACACTGTCTTCTTTGGCACACCATGCAAATTGATAATTCTTGATATGTACAACTCTGCAAGGCGATCTCCTCAGTAGGTGGTTTTGACTGGCAAGAAGTGGGAAACCTTTGTCCAACTATCAACTATTAGCCAAATTGAATCATAACCTGATTGAGTCCTGGGCAAACCGGTAATGAAATCTATTCCGATTTCCTCCCATTTCCAATCTAGAATCTTCAGGGGTTGCAACAGACCTGCTGGTCGATGATGTTCTGCCTTTACTTTCTGACATACATCACACAAGACAACAAATTCTACGACTTCTCGCTTTAGATTTGGCCACCAAAATTTATTCTTAACATCCTGGTATATCTTAGTGCTTCCAGGGTGCATAGAATACTTTGAGTCATGGGCCTCTTTTAAGATTAACTATCTTAAACCATCAACATCTGGTACACAGATATGTCGGTTTATCCAAAGCATATCTTGATCATCTTTGGTGAAGTCCTTGAATTTTCCTTCTGTCATCTTAAGCTTCATGTCCTTAATCTCAGGATCATTTGGATAGGCTTCATGAATCTGGTTTTCGAAAGTAGACTGAACTTGTAGAATGGCCACAAATCCTTTGGATACAACTTTCAATTTTAACTTCTGAAACTCTTCATGAAGTTCTAGACAATTCCCTTTTACTTCCAAAGTATTGTAGTAACTCTTGCGACTTAACACATCTGCATCTACATTGGCTTTACCGGGATGGTAATGGATGCCGAGGTTATAGTCCTATATTAACTCCAACCATCTTCTCTGCCTCATGTTCAGGTCAGACTGAGTGAAAATATACTTCAAACTTTTGTGATCCGTGTATATCTCACAATGATTACTAATGAGATAATGACGCCAAATATTTAAAGCATGCACTACGGTAGCTAATTCCAGATCATGGGTAGGGTAATTCTCCTCATGAGGTCTCAATTGCCTTGACACGTAAGTAACAACTCTTCCTTCTTGCATCAGGACACATCCTAATCCTTGAGGCGAAGTATCACAATAGATATCGAAATCCTTTCGAATATCCGGCAGAATTAGCACTGGGGCTGATGTTAAACGTTTCTTCAACACTTGAAAACTTTCTTCACAAGTTGGGGTCTAGGTAAACTTTTTTTCCTTCTTCAACAATTGCGTAAGAGGCTTAGCAATCGTCGAGAATCCTTCGATGAAGCGGTGATAATATCCTGACATTCCCAAGAAACTGCGAATCTGAGTAACAGTCTTGGGCTGCTCCCAATGTAATACTGCTTTAACTTTACCGTGGTCAACTGCTACTCCTTCGGCTGTCATCATGTGACCAAGAAAATCGACTTCTATTTTCCAGAAATCACACTTGCTGAACTTAGCATACAATTGATGCTCTCAAAGTTTCTCTGGGATTAAATGTTCGATATGTTCTTCTTCTCTCTTTCAATAAACCAAAATGTTGTCAATGAACACGACTACAAATTTGTTCAAATATTCTATGAATACTTTATTCATCATGTTCATGAAGAATGCAGAGGCATTAGTCAGACAAAAAGACATGACTATGAACTCATAATGTTCGTACCGCGTTGAGATGGCGGCCTTCAGTATATTCTTTGGATAAATCTTCAACTGATGGTAACCTAATCGCAGATCGATCTTGGATAACACTTCGGCTCCTTTCATATTATCAAACAAATCATCAATTCTGGCAGTGGATACTTGTTCTTGATAGTAACTTCATTGAGAGAACAATAATCAATGCACATTCTCATGCTTCCATCCTTCTTCCTGACAAACAAGACTAGCGCTCCCCATGGCGATGAACTAGGTTTTACGAAACCTTTCTCAAGAAGCTCTTCGATCTGATTGTTCATTTCCACTAACTCATCGGCGGGAATCCGAAAGGGTCTCTTAGAAAACGGTGTTGTTCCTGGGACTAAATCAATGACAAACTCAATGTCACGGTCTGGTGGCATTCCTGGCAAATCTTCTGGAAAAACATTGGGGTATTCTTTGACAATACGTACATCTTCCAAAGTGATGGTCTTCAAGTTATTGACTAACAGATATCCATCACGGCTGGTAGTGGCTAGAAACTCCACATTCTTTCCATTTGTATCTTCGATCGTTACGGCTCTTCTGTCACAATTTAATACAGCTTTGTGTTTTGATATCTAATTCCTGCCAAGTATGACATCTAAGGTTTGGGTGTCTACGACAATGAGGTTGGCTAAAAACTCAACTATAGCTATGAGCGACTTAGCTCCTAAATTTCCCACTTTAGAGCTTAAATCTGCTCCCAGCGATTGGACTAACAGAGTATGCTTAAGATGCATAACTTTCAATTTGTTCTTGGTTGCAAAAACTCCAGAAACAAATGAATGCGAAGCTTCAGAATCAAACAAAACTAATGCAAGTACTGAGTTTACCAAAAACTTACCCAGTACTACGTCGGGTGATTCCTAGGCTCCTTCCTAGGTGACTTGGTTGACATGGTCTCGCCAGATTGCGCGCTCCTCGGATCGACCAAGAATCGGAGAGGCTCCTTGGTTGTTGCTTGGTGCTGGCGTCTTAGCTGGTGTAGCTCCTCCAGACTGACCAGTAACTGGAGTCATTGTTTCCTTCTGAGGATAATGGATGGCAAGGTGCCTTGGCTGACGGCAGGTATAGCAAACTTTTGGTGAACTCCGTTGGTTGCTTCCTGGATTGGTGCTGACTGGAGCAGGGTTGCGAAAGTTCTGAGCGACAGGACGAGGTTCTAAGGTTGGTGCAGGCGTCCTGAAATAGTTTTGTGGCGGAAAACAAGCGAACTGTTGAGGAACCGTTCTCGCTCTCTGCTGAGACTGGTGGCTTCCTTGTTGAGCCATTCCGCGCTTCGGGTTGTCCTCCAACTCTTTGCACTTATCCTCAAGGACTAAAACTTTATTGACTAGCTCTTGGAAATATAGAAAGTATGATCAATTAAACCGACTTGTAGTCTGGTATTCAGTCCTTTTGAGAAATGACTTTGATGAGCCTTGTCAGTTGCGACATCTTCTACAACATAATGGGCGAGCTGAGAAAATTTGTTGAGATAGTAGTCACTAACAAGCCTCCTTGCTTTAGGGCACGAAATACATCCTTCTTCAGATCCATAATTCCTTCTGGCCCATGATACTGACGAAAAGCGGTTGAAAACTCTTCCCAAGTAATATTCTGTGGCGTCTCATGTGCGGCATAGAAGTTCTACCACCATTTGGTAGCAATGCCCTCCATCTGATGAGTAGCATATAGAATCTTCTCATGATCGTTGCATTAGGTGATCAGCAGCTTCCTTTCGATGACGCGAAGCCAGTCACCGGCTTCATCTAGTGAGACATTCCCAGAGAATGTTTGTGGGCAAGTCCTCATGAACCCCGCCAATTTGGACGGTCCATGGTGATTGTGAGTGGTTGGTGCCACATTGTTGTTGTTGTTGTTCTGATTGTTGCTCAAATTTTGCATTTGGTTCATCATCGTGTACATCATCCGCGTCTCAGCTGCCATGAAAGCTCCAAAGTTCTGCAAATCAATTGGGGTGCTTGTATGGATCGCTCTGCAGATTGTCTATTCATTCCCTTCTGACTCGTTGGTTCCAGAACCACTGGCGACAGCATTGTGAGTCTTAACCATCTTGTGAAAGCTCCATGAGTTAGATAAGATAGCAAGCACAAGATAAGTTAAGAACTAATCGAGTGTGTAAATTACACCCAATAACACAACATCAAGAAATCAACTGAAAATACTTATATTAATAGGGGTCTTAGCATGGCTGCAACAAATGCCTAAGGGCCTTTGCAGCTCATACTGCACACAAGAAAACAAACGTAAACTTAAGACACAAACTACCGCCTAAAGGGCGACACTCCTAATCTTAAATTGGCTAAGCCTAAAAACTTTAGTGAACTACTCGATGAGGTAGCCTCCACAACCACGATGCTGCTCACGCCTGTTGTAGACTTGGAACTGCACTATCATCCTTACGAACTGGTCTTGGTGTCCAGGGACTGGTGCAGTAGGAACAGGCATTCCTGGTGCAAGCACAACTAGCTCCTCTGGCTCTATTGGTTCCTCGATTTCTTCCAGGTCTTCGTCTGGATCTTCTTCTTTAGGGTCTTCCTGTTCATGGCCTTTCTCTAGATCTTTCTCTTCCTCGTGCTCTTTCTGGTCGTAGAGAGCTTTTTTCTAAAGTAGCGATCCTTTCTTCTGTCATCTGCAGAGTCTTGTAGACGCACTCCAACTCCGTGGACAGTTAGCTCCAAAGACTCCAACTGGCGGCGGCGAACTGAGCAAGGTGAACTACGGTGGCGTTGGTCTCTCCATCTGTAGACGGGTATCGTGCAGGAAGGTCCACAGTAGGGGCACAGGGATGGCAGCGGAAGACTGTATACTTAAGCTCACGAGCGTAGATATTGAAAATCTTCAAGATGGCAAGGCATGACGACTCTTGAACTCCTTCGGTCTAGATGATCCTTCTGACTGAGATGTTTAGAGGGCAGATGGCTTTGATGTCCTTCCAAACGTAGATGGTCAAACGGAAGAACACTCCACGGTTTCGACCGTTCGCCACCTAGTTGGTGCCTCGGTACATCGGTCGATCGAAACCTCCAAGCACTTGCAGAAGCTTCCATAGTTCAGCAGCAAGTCCTCCCTTGCGCTAACCATAGTTCTGAAGATGAGACATCTGTCAAGACAGACAAGGGGGTAAGAACCAATTTAAAACAATAGGAAGAGAAGAAAATTCAGCAATAGTTGAGTTGAGAGAGACATAAGAGAAGTTAAGCAATCCATTAATCTTGCAAGTTAATTTTGCTTTAGAAAATAATTTGAACACTCTAAAGACGGCTTATGTAACTAAGGTCAAGACGTATAATCAGTATAGATTTAATACCACCTCTGTCGGGACCAAAAAATGTAATTATGGACCTTTGTGTATTCTGCACTAGTCCAGGATCACGCTAATGCACACAGTATCAACATAGATGAATATTGATCCACACAAGATGAATAATAGTATAAATGATTAATTTGAATAACAAATAAGGGTTTTGACCATATGGTCGAGTTTACACTTATTAAGCCTCGCAGGGCTAATAATAATTACATAAGTAGCAGAACAAATGAACTTTATCTGAATTCCATCAATTCACAACAGGCAACCGACTAGAATCAAGACCTAACGATCAACACCTTTGCAGAACTCTTCCTCAAAGGTAGGCAAAGACTCCCCCACTTCTGTTGATTGATTAAAACAAGCATGAGTACACAACTGTACTCGCAAGTCATACCATATAATGCAATATATAGATGATGACTTATTCCAAAGGAATGGTTTCTGTGGTTATTTTGCATAAAACAACATTTGCAATTGAATACAAATAATAGTTTGAGAACATATTTAAAACAAATAAACAGTACTAGTTTAACAGTTGTTTTCAAAAAGACCCAAAGCTTAATCAAATTATTTCACATAGACATATGACTTGGATCACACATCCCCCTTCCCATATGTTTTATGAAAATCTAACCCTCGTGTGATATTGTAACATACTAACTTTTTGGTCTTTGAAAATCTTTTAATTAGTTGCTAGTTGAGAATCTCACCATTTGCATTTTATTTGAATTTAAATTTAAAAGCTTCATATAGACTTTCATGTCAAAATAATTTATTAAGGTTAATCCCACCATCAACAGTTATCAAAAATATTTTATTTGGATTCTATGTGCTTGGATATATTTTCTAGAATTTCCTGAAATTTTTCCAAGTTCATCTGCTATTTTTTGGATTTTCTAAAAAGAAAAATCAAGTTTAAATCTTCGGAACAGTGTTGGGAGGAAGCCCAACACTATTCCCGCGCGCCAGCCCATCTCCTCGCACGCCCATGCCCTCGTCCCTTGGATGCTTGACGCGTGCCCCCTCTTTCGATCGGACGCCCGTGAGCTCGCCCGCCTTGCCCCGTTGGAATGTCGCCGCGTGGCTCCCGCTTTGATCTCGCCCGCCCACGCCGCACCGTTTCCATTTCTCTGCCAGGTGGGACCACCGAAGCGTCACCCTTCTGTCACGCGCCTCCGTCCGAGCCACCGCCGCTGACGAGTGGGTCCCACCGAGAGCACTGTTCATCGTCTCCGATCGGGACTTTGTTCCGATTCTCCTGCGCGCGTCGTCATCGTCCTCGACACGGATTCTAGGGTTCCTCGGCCCTATTTAAAGCCGCGCTCGTGTCACGAGGATCGCATCCACCCCCGCCACATTTTCCCCACAGCCGGCAACCCTAGCGCGTCGCCGTTTCGCCGGAAACGGAGCTCGAACCTCAACAACACCGTGAGCTTCCTCGCCGGATTGTGCCACCATCGGTGCTCTTCAGCCGTCGCCAACTCCACCATCGTGCTCAGCGTCACCGAGGCCACCTCGGGCACACCTTCTCGTCGCCGGAGCATCGCCGGTGAGCTCGTCCGACAACACCAAGCTCCCACCGTCCTCGCCCCGCCACGCCGCCGCCATTGTTGCCGACCCGGTAAGGGCACCTGATGAGGACATCCCTCTTTCGGATACACGCACGACACAAGACCCTCCAGATCTGGGTGCTGAACTACACGGTCCTATGACAAGAGCTAGAACACGTCACTTAATCGATCAGGTAAAGTCGTTTCTAGGGCTGAGTGTATTATTTGAGAACTCTATGATGCTGCCTAATGGAGATGATTTACTTGTACTCAGGAATCTAGGACTACGACCAGTTCAAGAAGGTCTACGACCACTGCAAGAAGATCTACGACCACTACAAGAAGACCTACGACTAGTTGATTCGATTGGAGCAAGCTACGTAAAAGCGAGCACAAGACTCGCTGGACACAATCTACAACCAAAGATAGCATGGACTCCTCAAGACCCCTAGGACCGGCTCCTACGACCGGATCTTCGACGTAAATACGCAACACAAGGTCTTTGCACACCGCTTTGGAAACTAATAAGACTTTGTAAACGTAACGAGGTCGGAGTCCGGGTTGTGTACGCTTCATCCCACTACCGCACAACCCTAGGTTGACCTCCTCACATTCCCTATATATATACAAGAGCCGCCATAGTTTAGAGGGTTTTTCTTAGATTATTACGCCAATTGCGGTTTCGCGATTATCGGTTTGAGGAACCCCACTTGTAAACTTCATCCATATCCGTAATACAATTGGGATTGCATCTACCTTGTTCTTGTGAGTTGCTTCGATTGCTTGCAGGAACAATAACCTTCGTGGTAAGGTCGATCGCGTGCAAGCGTGGTCGATAACGACAGGTGTGCGGGTGTAGCGAATTGCGAGGTGACGATCTGTTGGTCGGAAGCCTCAAAGCGTCAACGTCCTCACGACGAACCAAATCGAAACTGGTTTACCTTCTTGAATCAATACACCACCTATCCCAATCCCACTGGCATCACATTCAATTTCAAAAGTCTTACCAAAATCAGGGAGTTGGAGTAGGGGTGCTTGGGTGAGCTTCTCTTTCAACAAGTTGAATGCCTTCTCTTGTGTAGGTCCCCATTGGAAAGGCACTCCTTTCTTTGTCAATTCATTCAATGGTGCGGCAATGGTGCTGAAATCCCGCACAAAGCGCCGATAGAATCCAGCAAGGCCATGGAAGCTCCGCACTTGTGACACAGTAGTAGGCGGGCCAGCTTTGGATGGCTACAATCTTTGTCTCATCCACCTCAATGCCCTGTGGTGTCACAACATAACCAAGAAATGCAACTCGATCAGTGCAAAAGGTGCACTTCTCGAGGTTACCAAACAAACGTGCGTCTCTCAAAGCATTAAAAACAGCACGTATATGATTTTAAGTGTTGCTCATGTGACTTGCTATAAATCAAGATATCATCAAAGTAAACCACCATAAATTTTCCAATGAAAGGACGTAAAACCTCGTTCATCAAATGCATAAAAGTACTAGGTGCATTAGTTAGACCGAAAGGCATCACTAACCACTCATATAATCCAAACTTAGTTTTAAAAGCAGTTTTCCATTCATCTCCTAATTTCATTCTAATCTGGTGGTAACCACTCCGCAAGTCAATCTTTGTGAAAATAATAGAACCACTCAATTCATCTAGCATGTCGTCTAGCCTTGGGATAGGATGACGATACCTTATAGTAATGTTATTAATGGCTCTGCAATCAACACATATACGCCAACTACCGTCTTTCTTAGGAACCAAAGAACTGGAATAACACAAGGACTAAGGCTTTCTCTTACGTACCCACGGTCCAAAAGATCTTGGACTTGTCGCTGAATTTCCTTAGTCTCCTTTAGATTGGTCCTATATGCAGCATGGTTTGGCAAAGTCGCTCCTGGGATCAAATCAATTTGATGCTCAATTCCTCGAATAGGTGGTGATCCCGGGGGTACCTCAGTTGGAAATACATCCACATACTTCTGCAAAAGGTTAGCAACAGCAGGAGGCAAAGAGCTAGCTATGTCCTCAAGCGAATATAAGGCATTTTTGCATATCAAAGCATAGCATGGCAGCTCATTATTACAAATTTCGGCAAGTTCAGTTTTAGTGGCAATCATAACACATCCCTTCAATTTAATTTCCTCGGACTTAGGACTAGACGCCACTTTCTCCCTTTTGGGTGGGAAAATATGTTTTGCTACTTGCTGATTTCAGAATCATGCTTATCGGTGTTTCTTTTATTTTTAGCGCGCTCTTCTTCATCTTTCAGAATCTCAGCTGGTGTCAAAGGCAACAACTTAATCTTCTTACCCTTATGTGAAAATGAGTAGGTATTAGCTCTACCATGGTGCAAAACATCATTGTCATATATCCAAGGTCTACCGAGCAACAAAGAGCATGCTTGCATAGGCACGATATCAAAGTCAGAACTATCTTTGTAATTACCTGCTGAAAATTGCACTTTCACAACTTTGTGTACCTTTAATTTACCACACGAATTGAACCATTGGATGTAGTAGGGACGTGGGTGTGGTTGTGTGGTCAAGCCAAGCTTCTCGACCATCTCGGAGCTTGCAAGGTTGTTGCAGCTCCCTCCATCAATGATGACTCTGCAGGCTCTGTCCCTTACGAAATCAGTCCAAACAAGTTGTGCCGCTGATTTTGCTCCGCTCTCTCCACTTGTGCGCCAAAGACTCGTTGCATAACAAGGCTCACATGATACTCGGTGTCAACAGTAGCTACTTGTTCCTCTACATCATCAGCATCACTGTCTATCTCATCTCCTCCACCTGCAATGTTAGCTGCAAGTACATATTCGTCCTCAATATCACTAGTACTTATATAACCACCGTCTTTGGTGGCAAGGTATGCTCGCTGACTGGGGCAGTCCCTCAAGACGTGCCCCATTCCCTTGCAACGGTGGCACACAATCCCAGTGGTACGACCAGTGGAAGCAACCGACGAAGAACTCTTGGCTGGTGCCTGCACACTAGTAACTTTACTTACCTCGGGTGCATGTGATGTGGTCGGAGGTGCTGCTGAACGCGCCCTACTCGTGGAGGGGGCAGCAGACCGTGTAGCTGAAGGTGGGGCTGTTTTTGCTTGCCCCGGCACTGGTCGTGGTGTAGACATGCTCCCAAAGTTGTTCCTTGGCCTCTGTTGTCGTCCCTGCAATTCCTTTTCTGCCAAACATGCAAGTTGGAACAATCTAGAGACGCTATCGTATTCTTTGTAATCCACTATGTCCTGAATTTCACGTCTTAATCCTCCATAAAAACGTGCCATTGCAGCTTCTTCATCCTCAATAATATCACAACGCAACATGCTAATTTGTAGCTCCTGATAATATTCATCTACGGATCTATTACCTTGGTTTAAGCGCTGCAATTTATTACGCAAATCATGTTTAAAAGAAGGTGGGACAAATCTGTTACACATAGCAACCTTTAACC